>CM060636.1:27366162-27966162 GCA_030578275.1 Meda fulgida
TAGGGGTGGACCTTCATTTATGCGTTTTTTGGTAACACTTTACTTAAAAGGTTAGTACACCTAAAAAATGAAAATGATCCCATGATTTACTCAACCTCAAGTCATCCTTGGTGTATATGACTTGATTCTTTCAGACAAACACAATTATAGTAATAATAAAAATAATCTTCCAAGCTTTATAATGGGAGTGAATGGTACCTTTGAAGCACAAGAATCTTGAGAATTTTGAAGCCAAAGCTTACGCTCCTACATCCAAGTCATGCGTCGGGTCAGAGGTCACTCTTCGGCTCACTTTTATGATGGATGAATGCACTTTTTTGGGCTTCAAACAATCATACTCCATTTACTGCCATTATAAAGCTGGGAAAAGCCAGGATATTTTTTTTTTTAATATAACTGATTTTGTTTGCCTGAAAGAAGTAAGTCTTATACACCTTTGAGGGTGTGTAAATTATGGGATAAATGTAATATAACTAACCATTTAAAGCCTTTGTTTATCCTGCATTATACATGTATTGATCATTTACAACATAATGCATTATATCTTTTCATAAATAATTATAACCAAAGTTAAAATGCATTATAATATTAGCAAATTCCTTTGGTTGTTATGTTTTTTTAATGCATTACTTTCTAAAGGTGTGTTCAAGACAAGGATTATAATGTATTATAACTGTGTTTACAGTAAATGATGAGATCAAATAATGCATTATAAGGTGAATAACAAAGCATAATTAATGCATTCAAATATTTGTATAATGCCTTATATATAAAAGCTTTAAGTAAAGAAATCGTAGAATTCTTACAAAAACACCACCTCATTAAAAGCTACATTTTCTTCTGAGATCGGGTTGACTTGTTCCTTGTTTTCTGCAGTAAACACTCTCCACATCTTGTGTCTTCCTTTCCTGTGCCAGAGTTGCACAAGACCGACTACAGTTAGTTGCTAATATACTTGTTCATCCATGGCAGGCAGAGGAAAGGATTACATGAGGGCAGCACTAGCCTGTTCTATCACCACTGCTGACCTCTACACAGGAACGCCGTGTTCCCGGCTGCCCGGTTTATTAAATTGGAAAATTTGAGTGGTGTGGAAACGGTAGTGGTGGAGTTCTGTAAGACTCCTCAAAATAAAAACAAATATTGAGTTATTGTGAGTTTTTTTGGAAAGGGTTGAGGACACATTTGGTAAGTTTGGCTTTGATGAGTTCCTAACCAGTTTGTTGGCTTATTAAGAACTGGAAATCTGACCTTTCAAGTCAAAGACTGCATTCCAGTTGACAGGGTCCCTACGCAGTGTTTACTACTCCTTTCCTTTGCGTTTTTCGCATACAGACGACAACATTGTTAAAACAATCCCCGTTCACACAGATCTGCGAAAACGGCTAAACACGCTGTAATCTGCTGCCAGGCCAGTAGTTGGCGATGTGACTTTGTAAAGAAAAACTATAGACTGAACACATAATATGTACGCATGAAGTCACCGTTTTCCCAAATTCACATTTTTGTAGTTTACGGTGGTGATTACGGTATCGCTTTCAAGAACTTGCACTCATCAATTTCAATTAAAGTTAAATCAACACATAAAAAGCTTTACGTTTTTAAAACATTTAAACAGAGTTGTGTAAACGGCTCCTAACTGTACGTTAGGACTTGAGCTGCCGACTTGAGCTGCAAAGAAGCTCTGGCCGCCCTGTCAAGGACGCTTGTTAAAAAGTACGGGAAGCTTGTTGGCGCTTTGGCCGCTCTGACGTAGCAGCATTCTATGTTCGATCATGAGAGAAGAGAAGTGTCACAACATAAAATGAAACAGAAAAAAACAAGCAATACATTGACACTAGAAACCTTTTATAATGATGACATAACTGTTTTGGTCACATTTGGTCGGGAAAAAAAAAGAATAATTAGCTAGTATTTGTATTATTAACATTTAGTGCGATTGGTCAAATCGGTGTTACCGTGAGAAAATGAATTGAATTCCCGCTTAAAACGAGCGTTAGTAAATATTTCCAATAAAAGTTGCGTTCATCCTCAAATGTGTATCACTGGAGCATTATGGATCATCGCGAAGTTGTTGTGTTTGGTGCTACTATATTGTATTTTTCGGAGAAGACGTCGGACTCGGAGATTTTGGGTTCATGTCATGACCATTGACTGTAAAAAATATGGACAAAGCGTCTGTGACGTCACCCATAGACTTTCTGAAGAACGGTTTTGAGGCCGTTTATGGGGGGTATGGGCGACGCCATCTTGGAAAATCTTGATCAAAATGTTTAGAAAGGATCAGAGGTGGTATGATGTGTTGTGTCAGATCATGGCCGAGACGTCAAATTTCAGGAATTCCACTCGGCGCAGCCGTTATCAGCTGTCAATCAAGCTGTCAATCAAAGTTAACCACGCCCTTATTTGGCATACATTTTAAATCTAAATACGATCTAAACTAACTAGTTAGAACAAAATTCACCCCCCTCACAGTTGTCAGGCACTCGGAACCTATCGAAAAATACAATAAAAGTCTATGGGACCAACCTGTAAAAATATGAATTTATGCTGTGAAAACGGACATTTTAGCATGGGGTTCTATGGACATTTGCTCCGGTTTGGGACCTGCCCCTAGCAGATTTTCAATGTATTGCAGTTTTTCGCACTTCCGGGTAGGCTTCATTTTTCAGATTAGAATGTTGCCGCTTACCCTCCAGGACTGTTATCAATTCAGAGAGTATCACCGGCTGGTGCAGCAGCTGCGGCTCGATGACGACAGGTTCAAGCGGAACGGCTGGACACGGAGCAGTTGGACAGCGTGATTATTAGCTTCTCCTCCATTTTCTCGTAACTAATGTTTTGGTAGGAACGAACGTTTACATCGTATGTTTCTCCAGAATCAGCCAGAGCGAAGGATGTCTATATTACGATTGGTCGCTGGCGTTTTGCTGCTGTTTGCCGCTGAACCGCGTCATAGCTCATTACCATAAAGTTGAGCTACTTTCAACTTTCTGATTGACGTTCTGGTCGCTCAAAACACGACGCCGATGGATTTGACGCTCCTTGCAGCTGAAAGAAGCAGCTTCCATTGAAAATGAATGACTGCCGGTAACTTTGGAAGCTCAAGTCGGTGGCGGTGTGAATGTACAGTAAGTGATAAATGTCTACAATGTTTAATATAACATAAAATTTTGTATTATATTACAAAATTATCTGGTCATATTATATGTGTTTTTGATCTTATTTAACCATAATCCAGGGGCGCAATTTACGGGTAGGACTGGTGGGACATGTCCCCACCACTTTTTGTCAGCCTCGATATTGTCCCCACCACTTTTTAAAAGTAATTGAAAAATAGATTGGGGAAGGTATGTATTAAAGGAAAAGCACGATCTACAAATCGACATCCTTCATGATCGAATTCATTAATTTAACGCATTTTCCCGGGGTCAGAAGCTTTTCAACGTCCTTGATGAATATTAAATCTCGTTGTGAAACTATCGCGAGACACGCGATATGCGTCATGGGATATGTAGTTTCCTTTCCTTATATTAGTCTACAGATTCCTGTACCTTTATTTTTGCGATGTTCGTATTGTTTGGATACTGTTTCAAGGTTTAAATATTTTATTTGAGATTTTGGGAAAAATAATGTAACAATATCTCTGGTCCACAAGTCAAATCACTGCTGACGACTAGACGGTGGACGATGGTTCTTCTTCAACTACTCAGTGAGGTGAGTTCACTTGAGGCACTGTTAAAAAGTCACAAGGCACAGTTACTATGACAAGTCATGATTACATGATTTACATGTGGAGTGGGGGAGGAAAAATAAAGCTTAAAAAATGTAATAAAAAAAAGATTCGTCAAACAATTTCATTTATTTAATTATTTAATTCGTAAAAATATTTTCAACCATCTTAAACACAAATTAACTTTCATTCATGTTTTACACAAGGTTACGCTGTAACTGTAACATCTTGTGCCCTTTATATCCGAGAACAATCGCATACAAACCACACATGGGACTGATAAAACTCAATAAAAAACATTGAGCCCTCAAATCATTTTTACTGCGTTTATTTTAATCAAACATTTGCAGTAGGATTGCTGTGGTAATGCGGAGACTAGTGAGTAAATGTTCTCTTATTCCCTATGTTGTTTACAGTGCCCATCGAACTGGACATGTTCGCTCCCTTCAGATCTGAAGTGTGGAGCACTTATGGTCGATTGAAACGCACCTAAAGTCATACAAACCATAAATCTGTCATGACGCACACACAAAACCACATTTTGTCATAGGGACAAAAATACATTTTTATTTTGAAAAAATCCACTTAAAAAATGGCACAAAATGGCAAGCAATATTTTCAAAAAATGCAATTGAAACATGCAAAATCATGCAGAAATATTTGTGACCATTCAATTTTCTCAACTCACCCGCCATTAGACATTGAGGCAAAAAAAATTTGAGGCAAAAACTCGATTTGGACCCTGTCTGTATGTATTCAAATAAATGTTTTGCATATAGTTGAATTTGAGGTTATGAATTCTAGCTTGCTTTCACAATCAGTGACTTCCACTAAATTAGAAGGCTATTTTAACTAACTTTAATTTGAACTGTTTCTGCTGCTTTTTCTTGATAAATAATGTTTACAGCACTGCATGTGACTATGCACACAATTGTGTTATGTTGCACAATTCAATATCCATATAGAAATTCCTTATGCATAAACACATGCATGTGAAAGGCATGTGGCTCTCTTACAAAACCTAGCATGTGCCTTGCTGTCAGCTACCATAAAGAGCATCCTGACCGAAATGAAATCTCAAGAGTAATGTGTTTGAAACACTCAACATAAGCATACAAAATAGTGATCGCACATGAAGAGCCCTGGAGACTTGATTAGCAATTGATTTCAATAGTGTTTAGCATTAGTATGTAGCACACACAAATGTTGGGTAAAAAGAAAAATATTTTGTTATTGAATGAAATTCATCCACCTTCTTGAATTGATGCCGCAAAGTGCCTTTTCCATTAAGAATACATGCAATGCTGCCTTAGAATATGGCCTAAAGAAGATTTTAATTATGCTGCCTGCCTTTTTGCGCACATATGATGCCTACGTAGGCAGCTCACAATTGGTTTAGAACCAGCCTTTGTGTAGGATGTGCCATATATCATGCTAATGAGCAATAAAATTAAACTAGCACCAATATTTGAAAAAGCACAACACATACAAACAATTTCGTCAACTGCCAACAGAATTTTAAGCTAAAATGAGCTGAGTTTATCCTGCACTCGTGATTTCATTCTATTGCATCACCAGCCCTTGGCTTCACGTGCACCCTGCTTATCAACAAAACAACTTAAAATCCTCCCGATTTAATTCACTTTGCAGTTGGAATGTCTCACAATCAGTCGCACCCGGGTGTTGAACTGTGACTATGGACTTCAGCATGTCTGTCAAACCTGTTCACACACAATCATGAAATCCCACACCCATGAAGTCACTAACCAGGACCTGCTTAAAGATGTATTTCCCCTTATACAAACACATGGGGTTTAGCTAGGGAGATACTGTATGTCATCAGGATCAGGTTTCAGAGGTTTCGGGACAGTGATTGGATGAGAGCACCGCAGAGGAAGTCCAAGTCATTGTTTCATTCCAATTGCAAAGGTAAATGTATGAGCTTGCTTGTAAACCCATCAGATTTAGAGGAAGCTGATACTTTATAACACATCATTTCTCAGCTGAGTTAATGTTTGTTTTGGTATTTCAGATGGTCTAGATGCGTAAAGAGAATAGTAATTTAATATAAAAGATTGATATGCTCTACTTTACAAGCTTATATACGTCACAATTGTGACAGTAGCACCAGTGCACTGCAGACAGGCTTGTTTTAAACAAGTATTGGACAAATCCACATAAGATTGTACTTGTAGACTTTTTAAAAGATTTTCATATTTTTTCTATGAGACATATGAATTAGTGTGTGCAGTCATGCTCTCCGTAATCATACTTATCTTCATCACATGATCAGTATGCATGTGATTCTCAGGGCTGTGTTTTTCTCTCTATCACATGGCCATGGAATTAGGATCACACCCCATAGCTATACGTTTGTGTGAAGGTAAAGCCCTGTCCTAGGTCACTGCCCTCCTACTGTACAATAATAAGAGAAAAATGGGGAAATGGTATGTTTTTCAGTTCTGAAAGTACAAAAAGGGCATGTTCGTGTAATCAAGCCAATCCTCATAACACTAGCATATACAAACATCTGCTGACGTCAGTCCTGCCACAATTCATCCGGCATTCCACAGCTAACTATTAATTAATTCTGAGATGAGACACATCATCTAATTGTTTTACCCAACATTATGAATAGTAAACAAAGCTTGTTTATCTTCATCAGTTTCAAATGATTCAACAGTATGAAGCAAAGAAAAAAATCAGTTACTTACTCACCCTCATGCCGTTTCGAACCTGTATAACTTTCTTTTTAGTGGAACACAAAGGAGCCGTTTAGAGGAAATACCAAGCTGCTCTTTTCCATACAATGCCCCTAAAATATGCAAATACCCAGCTAACAAAAAATTGTTATAATAATGTTTTATTAATATCACCATTAAGTAAAAAAAAAAAAAGTGTAGTCTTTTTAAATGTTTTAATAATGTTTTTTTTTTCTCTCTGGGTTATGCAAGCATTAAGGAAACATTTTATCCTTTTTCAAACATTATGGAAATGTTTCAGAATATAACATTTAAAAAAAACATTAGATGAACAATCAATTTTCAATTTCAAATCTTCCATTAACGATAAATAAAAAATAATGTTTTTGAGCTTTTTTGAGAACAATATTATATAACATTATTAATTACCAGATAAGTTTTAAAGAATGTTGGGTTAACATTACTGGAAGAAGTTTGCGTAACATTTTATTTTAAGGTGACATAGTTAGACGTTACTACTGTCTCGGGCGTGTGTAGCAGACAGATGAGGATCCAACACACAGAATTCACAGAATAATCCAAACAGGAAGCAACAAACACACATTAAACGCAAACGTGACCGGACAAACTCAAAGGGAAACCCCATAAACTTATAGCTGACAGCTGAACAGAATAACCCAATAATCAAGGTAACCATGACAACTAAATACCATTGGAAACTTAGAACAAAGGACAACAGAATCTAATGAATACAAACTAAGAGTCCATGAAACTTAAAGTGAACATAACTGTGACAGTACACCCCCCGCCGGGAAGGTGCGACGCGCCGTAACAGAAGAGGAGAAGATGGAGGGACAGTTGGGGGGCTTTGGAAATGGACGAGGCGGAGATGATGGAGATAGGCTGATTGCACGGACCCAGAGCCCGGCAGTGACAGGTCGAGGGAGGGAGAAGCCAAGATGTTGATGGGACTGTCGACATCTGGGGGACGACCGATAGAGACGAGGCCGATGGATCCAAGGGTGCAGATGGAGAGCCGAAGGTACTGAGTGATATCGCTAACACTGGAGATCTAGGCGAAGCTGCGGTGAAGAGGCGACTGAGGCGCAGGAGGAGGGAAGGAGGAACCCATGTAACCGTAGGTGTGTAGACGGAGAGTAGCAGATGCTCGCATGTCCGTGGCGGAAGAAGAGTGACGACTGACCAAGAGGGAGCCGGTGGGATGAGGGAACCCGGTGGAGCCGCAAGGCCGAGGGTGTCTCGTGGAGCCGACAGGTCGATCGGCCGAGGTCGAGTGAAGGGATCAGAGGCTGGAGGTGGAGCCGCAGGATCCTCTCGCTCAGGCAAGGCTGGTAGTTGCACGACCTGAGGCTTTACGTCACAGGAGGGCATTCAGGGGGATGAAGGAGGTAAGCTTGGCGTGATCAATAACGGTAATTCCAATTCCAAACAGGTAAAAAAAAACAGTTACAGTGCTGTCTTGAAACAGTGATGATTCAGAACAGACAGACAGTACTGGGTGGGATAGGGTGGGAGGCAGTACCTCCATGTCCAAATCCATCAGCCTGTCCTCATGTCCAATTCCACCAGAATGACCTCTGCCACTGATGTCGCGGGCTCACACCTGTGGTCAGACGCCCTCTGAGGCTCCGGCTCATTCATCACGGTGAACGGTCGCTCTCCGTCTGCAGGAGGCTCTAGTGAAGTTTCCGCAGTCGAGGGTGGTGGTGGGCTGGGCTCTGGGTCTGGCTGTGTCCTGGATCGGGGACAGATGCCCTGCAGTCAACCGCTGAGGTGTCTGGGAGGTCTACAGTGTGGGTGGTAGTTGGCCCTGATCCACAACAGCAATTTGAGGGTGAAGTCGTCATTTGGGCAGGTGATGGAAAGACGGCAGAAAAGTTCTGTATAACAAAAAATATCAATGTTTTGGGCAATCACAGTGAATTTAGCTGCATAATCCATTTCTTGGTCCAGTCTTCTGTTAGCCAGGTGCAGACGGACAGATGATAATTCAGGAATTAGTTCAAAAGCATTTTTACTAACAATCAAACTGGAAATACAATCACTAAAGCTAACACAAACGAGACCGGACAAACACTGAGTGAAGGTTAGGAACTTCATGGTGATGAACTAAATGACGAACAGCTGTGATGATGATTAGTGTCCGGGAACTTATGAGTGGCGGGAAACTCAAACAAGGGAACACATGTGACTAACGAAAACAGTCTAAAAGTCTATGGCTGAATACGAAATCTCCCCCTATACCCGCAAATATGGCGTTATTTGAGGGGACAGCCATTTGTAGTGGTGTCCGAAACCATAGTGGCCGTTATTGAGTGCACTTATTCAATCCCATATTGCAACAGTATTAGTGGACTACTGTAGGGAATAGTGAATGAGGGTTTAGGGGGAGATTTCGGATTCAGCCCATGAAAACGAAACTAAGAACAAACACAACTGAATAAGTGTAACAACTGGAAGAAGTTTAACACTTCATGGAAGAAGGTAACACTTAATGTTAAGGAGACATAGTTACACGTTACTACGTGTACTTACTATAATAATAATAATAATAGTATATTATGAATAATTACAAGTAATTAACCCAGATTTAAAAATTGTCGCAATGTATCTTGAAGTACAAGGTTTGAATGTGCATGACTGTGGAGGAGAAGATTTTCAGAGAATGTTGAATAATCTCATAATCTTTTTGGTGCTTGACTGCTCCTGGTCACTGCATGCATTGTATGTAAAAAAGTTGCTTGTAGTTTTGTTATTTGTGTTAATTATTTTCCGAATTTTAGTCTCCCCATGGCTGTATAACTCTATAATTGAAACAGTACACTTTATTTATACTTTTTTGCAGTATATGATTTTATTAGTGCTATATGCAGTAGTTGTGGAGTGAATATATAATTCTACATTTACTGTAATGAGTACACAAGAGCAAACAGCATTCTTTGAATATCAGTGAGGCAAGTATGCAATACTTCCACAAAAGCACGTTATTAGCATAGAGCTGGTATGTATTGTGTTCTTAGGTGTGTGAGGACAAACTCTCTCTATCTCTTACACACAGAGAGAGAGAGAGAGAGAGAGAGAGAGAGAGAGAGAGAGAGAGAGAGAGAGAGAGAGAGAGAGAGAGAGAGAGAGAAACAGTGAATATAAAACTGTTTACTCTAATGGGGCCCAATATTTTGGAGGATTGTGAATATCCACTCCTCCTGTTTGACATCTATGATTGGCTGAGACAGAGGGAGTGTGTGTGTGTGTGTGTGTGTGTGTGTGTGTGTGTGTGTGTGTGTGTGTGTGTGTGTGTGTGTGTGTGTTTAGAGAAAGTGGAAGGGTTAGTGGTTAACACTAAGCCTCCTTGTAAGCTCAAATTTTTTGAGACAGATCACTTGCAGTCATTGGAAATCTAATAATAAAATCACCTTTCCCAGAGCTGGCAACAATTAACTAGTGTACTGGTGCTAGGCAGTGCTCTGAGTGGTTGGTTATTGACAGCAACAATGCTCTGATTGCTCAGTTTAAAACTGTAACACTGCTCTAATTGGTCAATTATAGAGAATAACAATGACTGTTCTGACTGGACTGATAAAGACATGCAGTGTTCTAAATGATCCATTGTAGATGGTAACAGTTCTCTGATTGGTTGGTTATTGGCAGTAACTGTGCTCTTATTGGGTCATGATGGACAGTATTCTGATTAGTCAGTTAAAGACATGGAGACTGCCTTGATTGATCCAATCAGGGAAACGCCATATTCCATTTTTTGACAGGAATGAAAACAAGGCTGTGAGGTAGAAGTACTACTAAGAGTTAGTAGACAACAGCTCCAAAAAACAGTTTTGAAAGTTGTGAGTTGGCTAAAATGATGTGATCTAGGACCTTTATACAGTCTGCCTTGGTAAAGAAAGACTATGGCTGAATCCAAAATTGCCCTCTATACCCTTAAATAGGGCGTTATTTGAGGAGACAGACATTTGTAGTGGTGTCAAACTATAGTGGACGTTGTTGAGTGCACTTATTCAATCCCACATTGCACCACAATAATGAGTGTACAACCGATGTACGCTCAACGGCTGTCCGAATTCACTCACTCGTTTTCATTCACTCCTTCAAGTGAACAGTAGTAGTGGACTAATGTAGGGAATAGTGAATGAGGGTTTAGGGGGCGATTTCGGATTCAGCCATTAAGTCTGTACCTCACAGCTTTGTTTCCCCCTGACTAAGGTCTACAGATGGGAACAGTGCTCGGATTGGTTGGTTACAGAAAGTAACTGAGCTCTGATTAGTTCATAATAAACATCAGCAGTGTTCTGGTTGGCCAGATAAAGACTTGGAGACTGCCCTGATTGATCCATTATAGGTGGTAACAGACAGTGTTCTGATTGGTTGGTTATAAACAGTAACATTGCTCTGATTGGTTGGTTATAAACCGTAACATTGCTCTGATCGGTTAATTATAGACAGCCTGAGGCAAATATCCTCTGTTTGGCCATTTTCACCCCTCTTCCACCCACTAGTCTCTCTCTTTCTATCCAAAAATGCTGATTCTTTTTCTCCACACATTCCAGCACAGATCTCTCTCTGCCTGACTGGTTTTGTAAAAGCATGCTGTTGGAATCCACTCAAACTTCCTGTTCAAAATCCATTCAGATGTGCAATAGATTGTCAATAATTTGGGACAATATAAAAAACTCTGAAAATGCTACTGATATGTCTTTATAAAAAAAAATTCTTTATACTGCCCCTTATGAAAAATGTAAGTTCTATTGTAAAGCTCTTAGAACTTAAGTCTATAATAAAGGTCTTTGAATAAGCTCTCAGCTAAAGACCCCATGCATGTGTAAAGGGCCCTCCTGTGTTGTTTAGGTATTTCCTAATGAAACAGGAAGTTGGGATGGGACACATCGAAAGGCTTGTACTTTTTTTATTATTAGTTTATAACTAGGACATTCTCTCAGTCTGGGTAGCATTTCATTGAACAAAACTAGTCTACTCCAACATTATTCATCAATAGTATTACCAGGTTTCAGGTTTCATTTTTTTCAGGTTTCATTTTAAAGGTGTATTTAGTCAACTTTTAGTAGTACACTAGCATATCATGTTAGCTTCTAAGCTAATGCTATCCTTAAGTCCTCCAGGAAAGTTTATTCTTACGAGTTATGACATGATGTAGCTACATTTGTGATTTTTTTTCAGAAATAAATCCATTTCTTTTTCTGTTTTCAACAATAAGATTAAGCTTTTTTGTACAAGCACAACAAAATTAAGAGGACAAAGACTGCAGCTAGCTATATGTTTGTATTTTTATCAACCTCAAAATTGGTGCCTCATAAACTGGCTAAATGAGTAGCATCTTATTTGATCAGTATCAATTTGATTCCACCAGGATTATTTAATAAGACACGTCACCCAATCAGAAACTCAGATCACAGATTTCTAACTGGTAATGTGATACTACTGCAGTGGCTTGTGTGGTCACATCTTGTAAATACAATAATTCCAGCATGACTTCAACGCAACATGACATATACGGACTACAGGCCATAGATCTTTTATTTTATTTCCTAAAAAAGAATCTTGAATCTGCAGTGAGCAGAAGTCAGTGTTAATGCTACAGTACAGCTGGGCTTGTTGTTGTGGCAAACGCTGTACCTGGCAGGTTTATGGCCTGATGGGAAGCCTGCCGTACATGTGGCTGCCATAAATAGCAGCATGCCTATAACAACTGCAGAGACGACACATGCAAGAGGCTTTTAATGTGCAAATGATCATGAAGACTGGCTGGTCCATAGAGAGGTTACTGTGAACGGCACGTGTGGGTGTTTGTGTGCTGAAACACTCAAGGTTAGTGTGCTAATTTATGAGAATTTCAGCAGTAAGGTAAGGATAATGCTTTTAACCTTCAGTCTCCTTCTCATACACAAACAAACTAGTAACCTCCTGAACCGAATGACTCTAGAGCCATGAAGTCGTGCACAGTAAAAAGCATTGGGTTCTTTTTTTAACCCAACCTTTGGGTTGCACATGTTGGGTCACTGCGTTGGGTTATTTTTCCACAAAAAAAAAAAAAAACGTGTTGTGTTAAATACATGTTGTATGTACACTTGTGTATTTTGAATGTATGTACTCAATTATGTATATTTACATTAAACTCTAGACTCCCTAATATTTAGTTTGTTATTTTTTACATTTTATTAATTAAAATAATGTCATAAATAAAATAAATAGTTAACTTAACTGTTGGGTTACTTTTAACCCAACTGTCTTTTAACCCAACGCATTGGGTTAAAATAACCCACAGATGGAAAGGTGCTATACCACCCCATATATTTATTATTCATTGGGTTATTTTTAACCCAACATGATTAAGTGAGTACCACCGAACCTACCAGCTGCTGTTGAACTCTACACATATATGACTGTATGTCAGTAGAGTTTGCACATAACCGCTGTCATTATACCAGACCGCTTGCTTTCAACAGAAAACGCAATGTTCACCGTGAAGCAACTGAATGAGGGGTGTGAAATGAAAAGTGTGTGTGTGAATGAGATTGTGACGTGTAGCTAGAGGAAAGTTACAGATACCGCTCTAATCACTGTAAGACAGAGGGAGGGAGTGTGAGAGATCGAGGGGGTGAAAGAGGGAGGCATGTTTCTGCAAAGATAAAGTGCCAACTCTCGCATGCAGCTCAGGACAATAATAGGAGTATCGGAAATGAGCCAGTGGGAGAAAATATGTGATAATAATTCCAGGAAATCAGTTTCATTTGAATATTTGTGGACACATTTTAAAAATAGGATAGAGAAGGATGGAAATAGTGCACTGAGAGTCATGTTGTAAAACACAAGAATTTCTTGTAACTAAGTATAACCACTAAGTAAACAAACAAAAAAAGTTACATTTAAATATTTGACTGGTAAGATATTTAAGAAAACGATTAAAAATAAAATAGAACATAAATTGTATAAGTACATTTCACCACAAAATCTATTTAGATATGAAGAAATTGAATAGAAGAGAAGAAATTCTTCAAGTGAATTAACAAATAAATATTTGACTTATAAAATATTTTAGACAATGGAATGGAATGTCAACTAACAAAAAATATATAATAAAACATCACTTTTTGATTAGACAGTGCAAAACAAACCCAAAGTCCAAACAAAGGAAAACTGTGACAATAACAGAATATATTTATACTTATTCTATTGATACACACAAAAAATCATGTTTAAATATTTAAGAGGTAAAACTAATAGACTATAACAAGCAACTACAACAACAATTTTTGTATTTAGTGACAAAGTCTTAAATAAAAATTAATAGAACAGAATAGAATAGAATAGAAATTATGTAAGGGTACAATAACATGATAAACGTTTACTTCGTTTCATGCATACATCATGGCCTATATTAATATGACTGTAGCACGACACCAGCACAGCACTTTTTTGTGTGTTTGCTAGTACAGCATGAAGTTTGAACATTGCCAAAACGCTGTCTATAAAAGCACACACACACTAGCAGCCTCACACCATATTAAATATTACAGAAACACCCCAAGAACATGCCCATGCCAAGATCCACACACAAACACACACACACCTTATATATCCAGACCTCCCTTCAGGGGCGCAGCGAGAGCTAACACTGTGAGATCTTAATTAGTCCTGGGTTCATTTATTAAGTGTGGGAAAGTGTAAAGACCCAGTGAACTGAGAGAATGAACTCATTCTGCTCTGCTGAGAAGTCACTATACCTATGAGACAAATATTCTCACAAATATAATCAGACCTCTTAAAATTAACTAGTGTGGTTTATAAAATGGGCCAAATAATGTTCATATGTAAATGTGTTAATTGGGTTAAGGCATTATAATCATAATGAGCTTAATTTGAGAACACATTAAAAGTCTGTATTTTTATATTTAGCCTACTGAAAGAGAGTTGTGCATTCCAAGGTAAAATGCAGAGTTGTTCTGGCCGGTTGCCAGGCCTTGCTATGCAGTTTCTAAGGTATTGTGAGTTCTTTTTTCTTTTCTTTTTTTTTTTTTTTGCATATTGTGGCCAGCTACTAAGGCATTGCTAGGGTGTTGTGGATGGTTGCTAAGTGGATGTCAGCTGTCTGTCAAGCAAATTATGCATAAGTAGTGTACACGTTATTACACTTTATTTTAATAGTCCACTTCAGACATTCTACTAAATATAAGTAACTTTGCAACTACATGTCAGCTAACTCTCATAAGAGTATTGGTCGACTGTTAAATAGGGTTCGGGTTGGTAGACTAAGTTGACATGTAGTTGCAAAGTTACGTATAGTCAGTTGAATGTTGGGGTTCATCAAAATAAAGTGTTAGCAGATATTAAGCAGTCTACTAATACTCTAATGACTGCTATTTGACAGTTTTAAATTGGACTATCAAAATAAAGTGTTACCGAACATCGTACTGTATAAAAATGCCCCATAGTTATTACGTATCTGTCTTCAGTTTACTACATTAGATCCATGCAAAAATTATTTAGATGATGCATGCATGTTATTATTGATTCATTAGTGCATTAGTGCAACTCTCATTCCTTTTGATGACTAAATGTAATGTAGACAGAATATAGCAATGTTTCCATCCAAAGTTGTGAATTTAACTGCGCATAAAACTTTGCGAATAAACCAGCGTTTCCATCCCATGTGTTTAAGACAATAAAGTCATCACTTCCTGGAAAGTTGCCGCAAAATATCTACATAAAAATGAAAGTTGAACCCCTGTGGCTCTTTTTTCCTCCATCATAAATGACTTGCAGACGGAATGCAATAAACGCTGCCATGCTGTCTTGAGTTTGAAAGCCTGGTGTTTGGAAATGCAATCATGCGAAACGCTTCTGGGAAGTCATAATATCAAATCATTCTTATGACAGTCATTTCAGAATGATCAAACCAGCATTTGAGGTTCTGTGTGATGTGATTGGTCCGCTGGTTATCCACTGTTGATGCAAAGTCATTAATTGCGAGTTTTTAATTGCGCATCGAGACATTTATTCAACATTTCCATCGTAGTTTTATCGGATAAAAAAAGGTATCCGCCTCAATTGAGCTCATACATTTTTTTTTATTCACATTTTTAGAATTTATGAACATCTTGCCGTTTCCATCCAGTGTTTAAGCGATATCCTACAATACGCATAAAAATAGGTGGGCTACGGTTGTCACAGTCCTCGTCTGCACCTGTCTGTCCTTGTCTGCACTTCACTTCCCAGAATCCTCCTTGTCTGCACACCTGAATTCACTCCCTCAATCATCCACCTGTTCTTCGTCTTAATCATCTGTGTCACCTGTCAACACCTCGTTTGTATCTGTATTTAGTTCTCTCTGGTCAGTCTGTCTGTGTCGGTTCTTGTTTAGTCAATGCATATGTACTGTTTGTATATGCATAGGTGTTTATGTGTATCCTGCCTGTATTCCTGCCTGTTCCTGGTTTGTTTCAAGATTAAATCGTTTATATTGGAGCTCTTTGCCTCAGCCTGCCGTCCTTACTCCCCACACCGTGACAGAAGAACCGACCCAGAAAATATGGAATGGGCAGCAATGGACATCCTCCTTCTGGCCCAGGAGGACCAGTCCCTCGAGGCCCACACACAGAGGTTTTTGGACTTGGTTCCCCACGTCCATTACGATGACACCAGCCTCTGTGGGTTTTTCCGGGCAGGTCTTAACGATGAGACCAAAGCACGCCTGCCCGGAGATGGGCCTCGAGGGAACTTCGAGGAATACATTGAGTGGGTGCTGTGGCATAATGGGTCACCTTTTACCATCGGGCACTCCACCAGCCCTGCAGAGTCTTCGCCGCTGGTTCCGTCCAGCCCAGCCGAGTCTTCGCCGCTGGTTCCGTCCAGCCCAGCCGAGTCTTCGCCGCTGGTTCCGTCCAGCCCAGCCGAGTCTTCGCCGCTGGTTCCGTCCAGCCCAGCCGAGTCTTCGCCGCTGGTCCCGTCCAGCACCAAGCCCTCTTCGCCGCTGGTCCCGTCCAGCACCAAGCCCTCTTCGCCGCTGGTCCCGTCCAGCACCAAGCCCTCTTCGCCGCTGGTCCCGTCCAGCACCAAGCCCTCTTCGCCGCTGGTCCCGTCCAGCACCAAGCCCTCTTCGCCGCTGGTCCCGTCCAGCACCAAGCCCTCTTCGCCGCTGGTCCCGTCCAGCACCAAGCCCTCTTCGCCGCTGGTCCCGTCCAGCACCAAGCCCTCTTCGCCGCTGGTCCCGTCCAGCACCAAGCCCTCTTCGCCGCTGGTCCCGTCCAGCACCAAGCCCTCTTCGCCGCTGGTCCCGTCCAGCACCAAGCCCTCTTCGCCGCTGGTCCCGTCCAGCACCGGGCTTTACGTCAGCCATCCCGAGTCAAGTGAACCGAATCCCGAGTCAAGTGAACCGAATCCCGAGTCAAGTGAACCGACTCCCGAGTCAAGTGAACCGAATCCCGAGTCAAGTGAACCGAATCCCGAGTCAAGTGAACCGAATCCCGAGTCAAGTGAACCGAATCCCGAGTCAAGTGAACCGAATCCCGAGTCAAGTGAACCGAGTCCCGAGTCAAGTGAACCGAGTCCCGAGTCAAGTGAACCGAGTCCCGAGTCAAGTGAACCGAGTCCCGAGTCAAGTGAACCGAGTCCCGAGTCAAGTGAACCCGTGGATTTCCCCAAGTATTTTTGGGGGGGGGGCCATAGGCCTTCGCCTCGTCTGGCTCCGCCGTGGCCGCCCGAGGGGTCCTCACCGCCGTGGCCGCCCGAGGGGTCCTCACCGCCGTGGCCGCCCGAGGGGTCCTCACCGCCGTGGCCGCCCGAGGGGTCCTCACCGCCGTGGCCGCCCGAGGGGTCCTCACCGCCGTGGCCGCCCGAGGGGCCCTCACCGCCGTGGCCGCCCGAGGGGCCCTCACCGCCGTGGCCGCCCGAGGTTTCGTCTGCTCCGCCCTGGCCGCGCCCACGTCCTGCTCCGCCCTGGCCGCGCCCACGTCCTGCTCCGCCCTGGCCGCGCCCACGTCCTGCTCCGCCCTGGCCGCGCCCACGTCCTGCTCCGCCCTGGCCGCGCCCACGTCCTGCTCCGCCCTGGCCGCGCCCACGTCCTGCTCCGCCCTGGCCGCGCCCACGTCCTGCTCCGCCCTGGCCGCGCCCACGTCCTGCTCCGCCATGGCCGCGCCCACGTCCTGCTCCGCCCTGGCCGCGCCCACGTCCTGCTCCGCCATGGCCGTCTGTTCCATCCTGGAGTCCGTCCTCCTGCACCTGGTCCGCCTTCCCGTCACGGACTCCAGGATGCCCACCCTCCCACCCCTGTTCTACGGCGTGAGGTCACGCCTACCGGGAGGGGGGAGTAATGTCACAGTCCTCGTCTGCACCTGTCTGTCCTTGTCTGCACTTCACTTCCCAGAATCCTCCTTGTCTGCACACCTGAATTCACTCCCTCAATCATCCACCTGTTCTTCGTCTTAATCATCTGTGTCACCTGTCAACACCTCGTTTGTATCTGTATTTAGTTCTCTCTGGTCAGTCTGTCTGTGTCGGTTCTTGTTTAGTCAATGCATATGTACTGTTTGTATATGCATAGGTGTTTATGTGTATCCTGCCTGTATTCCTGCCTGTTCCTGGTTTGTTTCAAGATTAAATCGTTTATATTGGAGCTCTTTGCCTCAGCCTGCCGTCCTTACTCCCCACACCGTGACAACGGTAGCTTATGATATGACAAAGTTCATCGCAGAACTGCTTTACTGTACCATCAAAATTCACAAAACCAGAATTGTCTGAACCTTTTTGAATTGTTAGATTATCACCGTGTGTAGCTCCGCCCCTTTTCAGCGGTGCGCTACTTGTGTTCTGTCTTCTGGTTGGTATTTCACAGCATGAAGGTAAGATCTTACGGATTTATGAAGGAACCGCTCGTTTTCAAATGTTCCCGTTCCGACATTTGTTTTGATATCCTCTTAAAACGTTACAATGCTCATGATAACTTTCATTTACATTAAGTAAATCCACTTCACCAACTAATAACTCTTCGACAGCGACGCTATAGAAATAAACCACAAAAACTGAAGTTCAAACACAAAATTCTAGAGATGGATGCGTGTTTGTTTCTCTGGCGCATAAGGTCTATTTTTCTGCATCGTTGAGCCTTTAAGTCATTCACAATTAAAATACTGTATCACACACCTAAAGAACGAAAGACAGAATTATTATTATTTTTCTACCTTCATTTCTACTTCTCTCTGTCCTTCCCCATTAGCAGACATCTCCTTTATATGACAATCACTTACAGCCACTATCGATTTCCTCTCCAGCTGCGACTCATTCCACACACTCTTATAATCAGTCACATCATATACAGACTATTCACAGACTTTACACCAGCCCACAAGAACACACACACAAACACATTACTCACAAACAAACACTTCTCATTGATTTTCTCAGGCTGGGAGCGGCAGGCACACATTTCTGCTCTACTATTGGCTGATAGTGACATGGAAATATGGAGAAGTCGAGAGGAAAAGAAAAATGGAAAAACAGGAGGGAAGCAGGAATGGCCAAGAATGGAGCAAATCTGAATATATGAATCAATAAAGTTGAGTGGTGGAGAACAGAAGTGCACATTACTGTATTTTCTCCAGGCAGCCCTTTTTCACCGACATGGCAAACATGCATTTAAAGGGATAGTTCACCCAAAAATTTACATTCTGTCATTAATTACTCTCCCTCATGTCGTTTCAAACCTGTAAGACCTTTGTTTATCTTCGGAACTCAAATGAAGATCTTTTTGATGAAATTCGGACCCCTCCATAGACAGCAATGCAACTGCAACTTTCAAGGCCCAGAAAGGTAGTAAAGACAATCATTCAAATAGTCCATGTGACTCCAGTGGTTCAACCTTAATGTTATGAAGGGACGAGAATACATTTTGTGCGCAAAAAAACCCCAAAAACTTTATTTAACTTTATTCAACAATTTGTCAGTCTCATGCTGTTGAGTTTCTTCCAGTTTCTACGTCAGAACGGCGGCTCACTAACACTGTGTCTACAACGTAAACAGCGTAGGAAAATGACAAGGAAGAGGAGAAATTGTTGAATTAAGTAGTTATTTTTGTTATAGTGCACCCGCCTCCCACGCCTGAGACCCCGGTTCAAATGTCGGACCAGGTTCAGTAAGACTGGTTGCATTTGGTGCCGTGACCCGTATTAGGAGTGAGTTATATGGGGGTGAGTGTAATGGACGAAGGCCTGTAAGAGCTGTGTGTGTGTAAACCTCACTCCCTTTGCCTCGAGAGGTGTGCTAGCGGCTGTGGTGTTTAGCGTCCTTGTTAGTGTTTCTTAAAAATAAGAAAATCTAACTTTTCTTACTATTTCTACTGAATATAATAACCATACAGTAAACACTATGTGAATTGCAAAACCTGATTTGACCAAGTACAAAATGTTCCTGGATCGACATCTTTGTTGATCCTGGAACAACATTCCATTCAACCAATCAGATTTGAGGGACACGTTTACAGTTTATGTCAAGTTTAGGCTTAAAACCAGGGTTATGTGCTTACATCAGTGTTATTCATCTATCATTTCCTCTGATTTTAGGAATAAGTTATGGGTAGTATAGGGTAAGGTTTAGGTTAGCATGGTTAGGGACATGGGACATGGTTATCATAAAATTTTCGTACAGGAATGTTGTTTCAGGATCTACAAAATATGATCATTATTAATATTTTCCAAAATGTGTAGTATACAACAGAGCATACTTTGTGGAATATCGTATTCCACAATGCAATGCACTCACTGACACGGACAGCCAAAATGCATGACGCCTTTACTCAAAATTGAATTAAAAATCCAAAGCAACCAGTTTTATTTGCTGAAAACTCACTCACATGCAACCTGATCAATGTGACAACAATGGAGTATACTGTTTGAGTAAGGAATAATGCTTACAACATCTCTTGCTATTTTAGCATGCAGCTAATATTCCTCAATAAAAGCATCAATTTGCTATATATTAAATGCTGTACTGCAGAAATACTAGAGTAGATATGCTATTCCCACAGTCAGTTCTGTGTTATATCGCTGTCTTTCTCTTTCCTTCTTTCTTCCAGGGATGTACTTCTCTTTCAATCTATCTTCATCATCTCTCACATGCTTCTTTTTCCCCCTCAAACATCCTGAGGGGAACGTTGTGCCACCTCTCATTCTGTTCTTCTCTTGCTCTCTCACTCTCCTCCTATCATAATATTTGATTTCATCAGCTTTCTTTCTTTTAGTAGTTGTAGTGGTAGAAATATCAAAGAGGAGAGCGAAGGACAGCTAAATGACAGAAGAGAAGGAGTGGGAAGAGAAGCAGTTCCTCACACCTCCCTTTCCCAAGAGAATATAATTGCTCTGATGATGTTGGCAGAGGGATGGAGGGAGCGTGACGTAGAGAGGGAGGCGTGAGGAGTCAGGGAATACCCTCGTGAAGAGAGACAGAGAGGGTGTGTGGGTGTAGGATGAAGAAACTCTCTCTCTCTCTCTCTCTCTCTCTCTCTCTCTCTCTCTCTCTCTGTCAGTGGTGTTTAGCGTGAGAAAGCCGAGCCTCCAGCCTGCATGTTTAAAGATTCATGAAGCAGAGTTCTGCGTCTCATGCAGCAAAGAGCTCCACTTACACACACGTACACTCCGTATGCTTCTGTGCCAGCTGAGAAACGATGCTCGTGTACGCCATGAAGATGTGCGATTGGATGAACTAGATGTGCTTTATCTATCACTGCGAAAAAAAATTCTAATATGGTATTTTTTTTTGTATTTTGTTTTGTATTCCAATAAAAATATCTGACCATTCATGAGTTTTTACATTTTACACACAAAAAACATACAAAAATGTGAGTTCATGCTTAAAACAAGAAAAAATGGGGACACTTTTTTAACCTACTATTAGGTTAAAAAAGATTACAAAACAATAAAAACTGAAACCCATGTATTGCTTATTGTTAGTTAATGTTAAATAATGTATTTATTAACGTTAATGGGACCTTATTGTACCGAAGGAAAAATAAAATAAAAAATGGGGTAAGAAACACACACTTAATTAAAAGAAAAAAACAAGATTAATTTTCTCACCCCAGATTTTTGTTTCTTGTTTTATAATAAAACATGCTTAATTTTTATACTTTTATACTTAATATCTTATGTAATTCTCAAGTAAATGTATCATGATTTAAGATGAACAAGAAATTATTCACAGTGCAATGATTTTATTCAATATAATTTGACACTTTAGCAGTCATTATACAAAAAATTGGGTAACACTTTACAGTAAGGTCTAAAACGTTACATTTGGTTAATGCATGAACAAACATAAACTGACATTGAAAAACGTGTTTTACAGTATTTATTAACCTTTGATAATGTTAGTAAATAAAATGTTCTCTCCGTGTTAGTTCACAGTGTATTTATGCTAACAGATTCAACTTTTCATTTAAAAAATATATACTATTAAATGTCGAAATTAACAATAACAAAGATTATTAAATGCTGTAGAATTATTGTTCATTGTTCATACTACCTAAAATAGTTAACTAATGTTATATATATATATATATATATATATATATATATATATATATATATGTCATTAACAAAGGTGAAATGGTATATAACATTTCTTGCATTTTAGCAGAGCGATTTTGCAAATTTGATGTTCGAAATGGCCATATGACACGTTATGCTCCATAATGCAGCACTGTTCTTGCTTATCACTGCATGCCTCTATTTATAGAGCCTCCCAAGAGCAGAGAAAGACTCCCATCTGAAAGAGAACACACACACACACACACACACACACACACACACACACACACGTGCTGAGGGAAGAGAGTAGCTGCAGTCAAACGCGTAGGGAAAAAGGTAGATTGCTGAAACTCACGGAGGGAGAACTTGAGAATAAGGTTAGACAGAGAAGGTGAGAAACACGTATTTACGGAAATGATTGATGGGCACAACAACGCATGAAAGGGGAGAAAGAAGAATGTAAAAGAGGTGAGGAGAGAGAGAGAGAGAGGAGCAGCACAAGCAATATTTTCAAAACTGCCCATCTGAAAGATTGAGATAAAAAACAAACATTAAACACCTAATACATTAAAGAGAGAAAATTTCCCTTTAATTATAATAAACCTAATACGTTTTTTTAAAATGCACTGGTTTATATTAGCTGTTCTATTTTCAATTCGTTTGATATGAGGTTGCCATTTTTGCTAAATATATCATATTATACATATACAGGTGAAACTCGAAAAATTTGAATATATTGTGCAAAAGTTCATGTATTTCAGTAATTCAAATTAAAAAGTGAAACTAATATATTTAGTACATATAACTATATACATTTGCATGATTATACTTTTCAGAGGGCCGACATTTCTGTATTTAAAATCTTTTTTTTTTATTGATTTCATCTAATATTCAAATTTTCTGAGATTTTGAATTTGGGGTTTTCATAAGCTGTAAGCCATAATCATCAAAAATATAACTTTTGCACGATATTCTAATTTCGAGTTTAACCTGTATACATATTTTACATATTACATGTATTTCCCAACATTTGGGAAATGTCTAAATACAGTTTATCCCTGCTTTGTGCTTTTCATCTATCATTAAAGTAAAAAAAATTTTTTTAAATAAATAAAAATAAAATAAAATCCTGGGTAACAGGATTGCAAACTGGGCCTTTCTTTTTCATGAATTAAGGAAAAATATTTCTTTGATAATTTGTTTTTATACAGTGTCTAACTATTGAGAGTGAGGTGTTTAATTTCATATTGAAGAAGCAAACTATATATGTTATAGATTTAAGGAAATAAAAATAAAATGTTTACTCACAGTAATAGTATATGTATATCCATTTTCATTAGTTAATAAATACAATTTAATAATTAAAATTAATTCAAAATAATAAATATGTCAGTGTGGGCCAGAAAGAACGATAGGATTCAAGTGCAATGAACAACTTAGAAAGTTGTGAAAGTTTATTCACAAAAGAATAGAAGTAGTAGGTTCAGACGGAAGTCTCAGTCTCTGGCAGAGCGCTGGCAACGCAGGGACGCAGATGGGCAGACTCCAGGCATCCAGGCAGGAATACAGGTGATCCGGGCAAACGATCAGACAGGAAAACTAGACAGGAGACACAGGTAAATCCAGAGAGCCTTGACAACGATCTGACAACGACAGGACAAACTCACACACTATAAATAGGGTGCCGTGATGAGAAACAGCTGACGCTGATCCGCTCATCAGCCGCAATCACGAGCCACGCCTACCAATACACACACACAACCATACTCACAGTGCAAAGGCGAGACAGTGAATCCATGAACCTTGACAGTACCCCTCCTCCTAGGAGTGCCTCCTGGCGCTCCCAGGGGAACCTACCTGTTGATTGTAATCATCAATAAGGGAATGATGCAGGATGTCTCTAGCCGGAACCCAACTTCTCTCCTCCAGACCGTAACCTTCCCAGTCCACCAGGTACTGAAATCCGCGTCCCCTCCGTCTTGCGTCCAAAATACGACGAACCGAATAGACTGGTTCCCCATCTACGAGGTGCGGGGTTGGGGGGGGGCTGGGGGCAGGCGGATTAATACGAGAATGGATTAATACAAGAATGGAATACAGGTTTCAATTTGGACACATGGAAAACGGAATGAACCCTCCTGTACGCCGAAGGAAGTTTGAGGTGGACTGCCACAGGGCTAAGAATCTTTGTGACAGAGAACGGGCCAATAAATTTGGGAGCAAGTTTATTACTGACGGAGCGGAGAGGAATGTTCTTAGAAGAAAGCCACACCTTTTGACCAACGACGTATACGGGAGGCTTCAGCCGGTGGCGATCGGCCTGAGCCTTGGTGCGCTCTCCCACCCGGAGGACGAAGGCGTGAGCAGAGGGGACCGCAACTTCGGACTCCAGACCAGGAAAAATGGGTGGCTGGTAACCTATACTACACTGAAATGGAGAGAGACCCGTGGATGAGACTGGTAACGAGTTGTGAGCGTACTTAACCCAAGAGATCTGTTGGCTCCAGGAGGAAGGATTCTGGGACACCAAACATCGTAATACCCCTTTCAAGATATTGGTTGGCTCGCTCCGCTTGACCGTTAGTCTGGGGATGGAACCCATAGGACAAGCTGACACTCGCCCCCAACAATCTACAAAACTCTCTCCAAAATTTGGATGTAAATTGGGGCCCTCTGTCGGAAACCACGTCTATCGGGAGGCCATGAATGCGAAAGACGTGATTAACCACAGTAACCGCTGTCTCCTTAGCTGAGGGTAATTTGGGTAATTTGGGTAATGGAATGAAATGTGCCGCCTTCGAGAACCGGTCCACAACCGTCAAAATGACCGTATTACCTTGAGAAGGTGGAAGACCCGTAACAAAGTCAAGTGCGATGTGGGACCAGGGTCTCGAAGGGACAGGCAGCGGTTGGAGCAACCCATTTGGAGGACGATTGGAAGTCTTGCCACGAGCACAAACCGAGCAATCCAAAACAAATTCCCGAATAATGTGAGCCATCACGGGCCACCAGCATCATTGCTTAACCAAAAAACTGGTACGATTAACCCCTGGATGACAAGCCACATTGGAACCATGACCCCACCGTATTACGTCTGACTGGACCCCCTCCGGCACAAATAACCGACCCGATGGACACTCGGGCGGAGGTGATACCCCTTCCAAGGCCGTGCGGACCTTCGACTCAACCTCCCATGTGAGTGTAGAGACAACGAGTCTCTCAGGAAGTATGCACTCGGGAGTAGCTGGGCGTTCGGAGCGGTAAAAAATATGAGACAATGCATCGGGCTTGATGTTCTTAGAACCCAAAACGACTGAAAAAAAGTGCCCACCGAGCCTGCCACCAGTTAAGTCATTTAACGGATCTGTTGTACTCAAGGTTCTTGTGATCGGTCCAAACGATAAAGGGTTCCCCCGCACCCTCTAAGCAGTGGAGCCACTCTTCCAATGCTAATTTGACTGCCAACAACTCTCTGTTACCAATATCATAATTACTTTCGGCAGTCGATAAGCGATGAGAAAAAAACGCGCAAGGGTGAATCTTGTCGTCCGAGGAAGAACGCTGGGATAGAACTGCACCTACCCCCACCTCCGACGCATCAACCTCCACCACAAACTGACGTGAAGGATCAGGGGCTACGAGAATGGGAGCTGAAACGAAGCGGTTCTTGGGGTTGGTAAATGCCGCTTCAGCAGCATTAGACCACCTGAACGTCGTTCTGGTGGAGGTTAAGGCGGTCAGAGGAGCGGCTAGTTGGCTGAAATTACGAATGAAACATCAGTAAAAATTGGCGAATCCCAGAAACCTCTGCAGGGCCTTGCGGGAATCTGGAATTGGCCAATCTACCACAGCCTTAACCTTGTCAGGATCCATGCGTATTCCCTCGGATGAGACGATATACCCCAAGAATGAAACCGACTGTGCATGGAACGCGCACTTCTCCGCCTTGACAAAAAGCCCATTCTCTAACAGCCTCTGGAGTACTCGTCTGACGTGTTGAACGTGTTCCTCGAGAGACGAAGAAAATATCAATATGTCATCCAGGTAAACATAAATGAACTGATCAACCATGTCTCTCAACACGTCATTGACGAGTGCTTGGAAGACGGCGGGGGAGTTGGACAGGCCGAACGGCATAACCAAGTATTCAAAATGCCCCCTGGGGGTATTAAATGCCGTCTTCCACTCATCCCCCCTTCTTATCCGGACCAAGTAGTAAGCGTTGCGAAGATCCAATTTCGTGAAAAGAGACGCTCCCTGCAACCGCTCGAAAGCTGAAGACATCAACGGCAAAGGATAAGTATTCTTTACCGTGATGTTGTTCAGCCCCCGATAGTCAATACATGGTCGCAGAGAACCATCCTTCTTACCCACGAAAAAAAAACCTGCGCCCGCAGTAGATGAAGAAGGACGGATGATCCCGGCTGTCAGAGAATCAGAAATATATTTCTCCATGACCTCCCTCTTACGTACGGAGAGCGAATATAACTTGCCCTTAGTCGGAGACGTACCTGGCATTAAATCTATAGCACAGTCATAGGGACGATGTGGAGGAAGAGAAGCAGCCCGAGACTTACTGAACACTTCCTTCAGGTCGAGATACTCCGGGGGCACGTTAGACAGATTCACCGACTCCTCCTGCAACATAGAACAAGAGACAGACGGATACGCAGACACAAGACAAGAGGCGTAACAATGATTACTCCAAGCCGACACAGAATTCTGACCCCACTCGATCTTTGGTTGATGCCGTACTAGCCACGGATGACCCAAAACCACAGGTGCAAAAGGAGAGTTAGTGAGTAAAAAGGAAGTTCTCTCGGTATGGTTACCAGAGGTAAAGAGAGTCAGGACACCGGTCTCCTCAGTAATCCCTAGAAGTATCTGTCCGTTCAGGGCGTTAACGGTGATGCGGTGCTGGAGTGTGATGATTGGAATCTGGAGATGTCTAGCCAGAGCATAGTCCATCAGATTGCCCTCCGCTCCAGAATCCACCAGGGCCTGGCTCGTGTGGTCCTGGTCTGCCCATTGCAGTCTTACCGGGAGGAGAGTCGCTGATGAGAATTTGATACCTCCGTTCTACTGTCGGGCTGGGTCTTTTACTGGACAGTTGACGAGAAAGTGTCCAGCTTTGCCACAATAAATGCATAGACCTCTAGCTCTCCGACGTTCCTTCTCCTCCCGGGAAACCGAGCTCGACCAACCTGCATGGGTTCTTGATCGAATGAGGGGCTGACTGTGTTCTCCTCTTTGGCGCTGGCGAATTCTGTAAACTCCAGAACCAAACCCCGACGTGAACGATTCCCTCCTTGTTGAAGACACGCGTCCACACGTAACGCCAAGCTGATAAGTTCATCGAGACTCCTCGGTAACTCCAGGATGTAAATTTCTCTTTGAACACGGTCAGCCAACCCATGCAGGGACACGTCCCATTGCGCCTCTTCGTTCCAGTGACACTCGGCCGCCAGGGTGCGGAATCCGATGGAATAGTCCTAGACGGTGTTGTTGTGTTGACGCAGCTCAGTGAGTCTACGCGCCACCTCGCGGCCCACGATCGCGCGGTCAAAAACCCGTCTCATCTCGTCCACGAGTGCCTGGAACGAAGAACAGCAGTGATGTTGATTCTCCCACACCACCGTTCCCCACTGCGCGTCAACAGACAACAGTGTCATCACCAAGGCCACCTTATACTGTTCAGTGGCGAAGGTAAGCGGCTGGAGAGAGAAAAAAATGGAACACTTTGTTAAAAATGCTCTACACAGATTGGGCTCACCCGCATATCTCTCAGGGGTAGGGATGCGCGGCTCGTGCAGATGGAAGTTCGGAGGGTCCTGGGGAACGGTTGGCGGGGGTGGCGCAGGGGACACTCTCATTTGTTGGATTTGAGTGGTGAGCTCGGACACCTGCGTTACCAATGCTTGCATGGCACGACCAGTCGCCGCCGCTTGTTCGTCTTGACGATCCATCCGTGCAGCACTGCTCGTGAGGAAATTCTGTAGCTCCGTTGTACTTGCTGAATCCATACGTGATGAGAAACAGCTGACGCTGATCCGCTCATCAGCCGCAATCACGAGCCACACCTACCAATACACACACACAACCATACTCACAGCGCGAGGGCGAGACAGTGAATCCATGAACCGTGACAAAATATAATTATTTTTAAATAATTACAAAGTTTTTATGATGAATTGAACATCAGTTCAACAGATTTTCAAAAGTATGGCACTGTACAACATATATTAATTATTGAACACAGTTAAGATCAAAACCTCTGATGTGGAACTGAAGAAGAAAAAAACATTTTAAAGGACAGGGTCTATCTAACATATAGCCTATGATAGTTAAGACTAAATACACAGTACACAGATTGTACCTTTTTCTGATATACAACTCCCAGTAAAAGATTAATCTGATGCTTGCCTTTTCCAGACATTTCTATAGCGCAGTCTACGTCATCTAGATTACTTCACATAAAGCTTGAATGAGTGAAGAATCCTGCTGTCTGGCCAGAGAGGAGGAGAGGAGGATGTTCCTCAGATGATAAAGAGTAATTGACATGAGAGGAGAGAGACTCCCTCTAGTGTTGGGGCTCAAGGCTCAGTCACAGGGGTTTTAGAGCCAGTGTAGGAAAGATCCTGATATAAGAGTCTCTTTAAAGAGATACTTCACCCAAAAATGAAAACTCGGTCATCATTTACTCAACCTAAAGTTGATCCAAACCTGTATACATTTCTTTGTTCTGCTGAACACAAAGGGAGATATTTGGAAGAATATGCAGTTGTTGGGCACCATTGACTTCCATAGTATATATATGTATATATATAAATGGAAGTCAATAAAGTCCATCAACTGTTTGGTTACAAACATTCTTCAAAATATCTTTCTTTGTGTTCAGTAGAAGAAAAAAATGTATACATGTTTGGAACAACTTTAGGGTGAGTAAATGATGACAGATAGTTTTCATTTTTGGGTGAACTATCACTTTAAGACCTGTTCACAAGAATGATAATTATAAAGATAGGCTAACTATATTAGCATCCATACCAACGCACGGTAACTTTATGTTTATTCTAAGCTTGCGCTGCAGTTATGCCGTCTGCTGTATTAAATACTCAAGCTTTTTAGAGCAGGATGGATTCTGATTGATTGCACTAGGGATGAGAGAACTATAATGATAATATAGTTTAAAAAAACATTCTAAATTTAGAAGAATATGAGTCCACAACTATAATTATATAACTATAATTGATAACTGATTCATCCAGTAATGAAACAAAGGCAAATAATCTCTGTATTTAAAAATGTTTAAATCATTTAAATTATTGTTTTTAAACAGTTTGAGTGAACGATTCAGTGACTCACTCCTAAAGACTTAACTTGTTTCACGAAATGAAGGCACATAATCTCTCTATGTTTTTCATTTTTGTTCAGGATTTTATCTGCCTTACATTTGCCAAATCTGAATTCCATATCCATATCATGCCTACAGATGTGGCTTTGAGCGATTTCAATCTAAAATGAAAGCCGAGCATCTTGTCTTTGTCAACGACACCTGCGGATGTAGGTGAAGTAGAGATGAGCAAGGCTTTGAGATGTTGAAGAGTGATTATCTTTCACCACTCTCATGTCTTCATCTCATGCAGAGCGGTGGGGCGTCTTTGTTAGAAAACAAATGGAAAACATCCTCAAGAGACATGGAGAGACCCCGTCGGAATTCAGTCTAGCACGCCAAAGTCATGCAGAGAATGTAAATCGCTTACAAAATGGCTTAAGATCTTGTTGGCTCGAACATCGTCAATAGTGTGTTCCTATACAGAGACAAATTGGTTGTTCTATGCTACAATATGAATGATGAGATGGTGGGATTCTGTGACCATGGCAACATCCTATTAAAGATCCCATGAAATCACAAACGGGTTTTGTGGCTTCTAGTACTCCTATAGCTAACAACATTAACTTTTAGCACAAATATGGATTTAAAAGTTCACTGAGAAAATGCCCTAATAACTCATCTTGCATTTAGGGGCGTATAGATGTGTGATAAAATGGTGTCTAAGATGAGAATATTCCTCCTGCTAAATACCACCTGCCACAAAGTCATCATAGATGGGTGAACTTCAGTGGTGAACAGGAGACTTAGGAGGCATTTTCAGGACAAGAGAAAAAAATGTAGAGATTGATTTCCTTTGTCAGAAAAGAGAAAGATGCCAAAAGTTGCCAGAGCGCTAAAAGGTTAATTCTCTATCGCTTTTGAAAATAATTTAATGGACTTCTAAACCTAACTGGTAGTGTTAACAACAGCAACCATGCCATTTTAGCCTGCTTCTACCAGTCTTTGTGCTCTTCTATCGTGACTCATCGCTGTTCCAGTTGAGCTATCTAGCAAGTACACCAGAACATGATTACATTGAGCTGGAGATGAAAAATCAATTGGTTGACAAATCATGCACTATGCTAAACGGGCGAAACTGATTTCACCAAGTACAACGTGTTCTTGGATCACCATCTTTGTCGATCCTGGAAAAACAAACAATCAGATTTGAGGAACAAGTTTACAGATTATGTCAAGTTTAGGTTTATGACACTACCATTGGTGTAATTCACCTATTATTTCACCATTTATTTTAGGGTTAAATTAGGGTTCGGTTTAGGGGTAGAGATAGACAATATTCAGACAGGAATGTTGTTCCAGGATCAACTAAATACACTCACCTAAAGGATTATTAGGAACACCTGTTCCATTTCTCATTAATGCAATTATCTAATCAACCAATCACATGGCAGTTGCTTCAATGCATTTAGGGGTGTGGTCCTGTTCAAGACAATCTCCTGAACTCCAGACTGAATGTCAGAATGGGATAGAAAGGTGATTTAAGCAATTTTGAGCGTGGTATGGTTGTTGGAGTATTTCACAATCTGCTCAGTTACTGGGATTTTCACGCATAAACATTTCTAGGGTTTACAAAGAATGGTGTGAAAAGGGAAAAACATCCAGTATGTGGCAGTGCTGTGGGCGAAAATGCCTTGTTGATGCTAGAGGTCAGAGGAGAATTGGCCGACTGATTCAAGCTGATAGAAGAGCAACTTTGACTGAAATAACCACTCGTTACAACCGAGGTATGCAGCAAAGCATTTGTGAAGCCACAACACACACAACCTTGAGGCCGATGGGCTACAACAGCAGAAGACCCCACCGGGTACCACTCATCTCCGCTACAAATAGGAAAAAGAGGCTACAATTTGCAAGAGCTCACCAAAATTGGACAGTTGAAGACTGGAAAAATTTTGCCTGGTCTGATGAGTCTCGATTTCTGTTGAGACATTCAGATAGTAGAGTCAGAATTTGGCGTAAACAGAATGAGAACATGAATCCATCATGCCTTGTTACCACTGTGCAGGCTGGTGGTGGTGGTGTAATGGTGTGGGGGATGTTTTTTTGGCACACTTTAGGCCCCTTAGTGCCAATTGGGCATTGTTTAAATGGCACGGCCTACCTGAGCATTGTTTCTGACCATGTCTGTCCCTTTATGGTCACCATGTACCCTCCTCTGATGGCTACGTCCAGCAGGATAATGCACCATGTCACAAAGCTTGAATCATTTCAAATTGGTTTCTTGAACATGACAATGAGTTCACTGTACTAAAATGGCCCCCACAGTCACCAGATCTCAACCCAATAGAGCATCTTTGGGATGTGGTGGAACGGGAGCTTCGTGCCCTGGATGTGCATCCCACAAATCTCCATCAACTGCGAGATGCTATCCTATCAATATGGGCCAACATTTCTAAAAAATGCTTTCAGCACCTTGTTGAATCAATGCCATGTAGAATTGAGGCAGTTGTGAAGGTGAAAGAGGGTCAAACACAGTATTAGAATGGTGTTCCTAATAATCCTTTAGGTGAGTGTATATGGAACATGTCTTGATTGGTAAAATCACGGTGACCGTACTTAAATAGTTTTGAAGTCATAATGCCGCACAGTATTGTGGAAGGAATTACTTGGAAATATACCTTTATTGATCGATAATCTGCCCCTATAATCGTAATTTGTGTGAAAAAGAGTTATAATTGTTGGTGTTTTATTGCCACAAGTGTTTATTTCAGCTGGAAACTGAAATGGACTTTTGCAAAAATGTATGTAGTGGCACATTTTCCCAAATTTGCCTTTGTTGCAAATTTCCGTATATATACATTCAGTGTATAGGCCTATATATAATGCGTATGTCATCCTCCACACTTTCTAAGCTCTAGGTAACATGAGAGCAGTTTCAGCTGTCTTTATTACTGTCTGCGAATCATGATCACTATGAATCACAAGCAGCTGTGCAGCTAATACATACACTGGCCACAAAACAGCAGCTGTGCACACCATATCCTCAATATATGGTGCGTAAAGCTGGCACTTTATAACCTTTGTGATGAAATCACTGCAGATCATGGAGTAAAGGAGAACAGGAAAAGATTGGTTTGCAAATAAAACGGGTTTTTAGGCTACATTGAAATGGGTTGTAAGTATTGCTGTTGTTCCGCAGGTTGGCTTTGCCACCTCATTTGGCTAGGTGACACTATTTTAATTCAAAATATTACGAAAAAAAAAAAAAATCTTACAAGCAACACTTAAATACAGCTATTCTATAATGGGCACATTTTAACGTCTGAATTAAAATGTATAAAGGGGCATAAAGTCAAACATTTCAGTGTACAACTGTCCTGAAATCATAATTAAGACAAATGTCTTTTTATTGTCACTAAATAAATGTGTATTGTCCCTATTATTAGGCTTTACGCACAAATCGCTAAAAACCCTGTTGTAATTCTACGAATTTTTATTAAATTCTTCCACCGTAAAACTGATCGTGCAGACCAAACTGTAAGGCCCAGAGTCTTGAAACTTGGCCAGATGGTAGGTCTCAATTCGGGGAGAGATTGACACGATATCACCCCAATTGGCCAATAGAGGGCGCTGCAGCGATCAAAAAGTGCGAAAGTGCTCATAATTCCTAGGGGGCTTCTCAATACTCAAATTGATGCTTCCTCGTTTCCACGCTCCTCCATCCTCCATTTGTGACCCGGAAACTGATCAAAGTCAGCCATCGTGAAGAACATCTCAATTCTCTAAATGCACCGCGAGGAGGCGAGGAAGGAGTAATGAGTGAGGATGCACAGTTGTATCCTATGAGGAAGTCTTTCTTGTCGAGAAACCTGACGCACATATAAATTCTCCTCCCACTTCAAATCTGTAACAACCATTTTAATTTATGCTTTACCTTGGCAATTTAAATAAACTGTATATCACACATATTTCAACAGGGCATCTTGCTTTATTAGGGGTTCACGCTCATAGCGCTGAAACCCTATTGCAATTGTTACATTTTCCAAGGATCAGCATTCTCCCCAAAAAGTGATCGGCAGACCAAACCGTAAGTCGTAGAGACTTGAAACTTTGAGGGCTGGTAGTACTCACACCGCCTGCAACGTCACCAAGGCCCGCCCCAACTGGCCTGACGGGGGGCGCTACAGCGGTCAAAAGAATTAAATGGCCCATAACTCCAAAACAGTCAGGCGTAGGCTCAAGAGTCTTATAGCGTTGGAATCATTGGCTCAAGGCGGTCAAAATGCTCCGGATTTGCTTGTTGGGGAGATTTTTGGGTATTTTAGATTTTTCGAAAAACCTACTTTTGCGAACAAATCCTAGTTTTTTGGCCCGATCGGAACCAAACCAGTGCAGAGAGATTCTCTGGAGTCTGACTTTTAATAATAATACAAAAAGGTGAAAGATTCACGGTGGCCAAAGGGTGCCAAAATGTTCGAAGTGGGAGGAGCTTTTACTATAGCTTTTTTAGCTATAGCACTTCAACCAAAATTGCCATAACTCAAAAAGGAAATGAGAAATTTTCACCAAACTTGGGACACATATGTAAGAGCTCCATCTGAGGTCACGGTAAATAAAAAAAGCCGATTGGCCACTTGGTAGTGCTATAAAATTGAACACATGAAGACATGAAAATGGTCATAAGTATGCAACCGTTAGTCTGATTGACTGGGAAATTGGCATGCCGTGTCTTTGTCTGAGCTGCCATGATTGTCTATGTGTACATTGACGTATCTCAAAAAACATGTTGTGTTTTTAGCTCGAGTGATCAAGAATATTCCAATATACAAATAAGCTTTCCTTCGATTCCTTTGTCCTCATTTTCTTTCCTTGAAGCCTTCCCTCGCATCCTACAGGGGGTGGAGCTGAGATGCGAGGAAAGAAAATGAGGATGCACAAATAATAAATGAGAAACGCCCATAGACTGTTTGTTGTAGCCGCTAGCTTTATACCATTAGAATCCTTGGCTCAAGACGAACAAAACATATATCTCTGATTTCATTTCTGCCATGAAAAATGTTCCGCCATCTTGGGTTTTGTCCGAAACCTACTTTTGCAAACTAGTCCTAGGTTTTTCACCCTATCGGAACCAAACCAGTGCTGAAAGATTCTTTGGAGACTGATTATCAATAATGATCAGAAAAATTAGAAATTTCGATTCACTGTCACTAAGTAGCGCCCAAACATTCGAAGAGGGCGGAGTCACTTTTACTAAAATGGCTATAACTCTTTAAAGGAATGAGATATTTTCACCAAACCCAGTACAAATGTGTACATGCTCAATTAGATTTCACATAAAAAAAAAGAGTTTGGCTACTTGATGGCGATATAACAAGAAAAAATATGAAGTGGCGTCATGCAATAATCAAGCAATCGTCAGTCTGATTGACTTGAAAATCGGCATGCAGTGTCTTTGACAAGGTGCCATGATAGTGTATGATGACATTAGAGTATCTCGAAAAACATGGCCACCATTAGCCAATCAAGTTTGAGCACCTAATAGACAAAGTTAACAGAGGCTGATCGGAACAAAACTCTGTGTGCCTGTTTGACTCATTGACCTGGCCTAGAGGTCTGTGAGAAATATGAAAGAACTCGATATTGCATTTTACATGGTTGTATATGATGAATACACACAAAATACATCTAATATCATAGATTCTTCAATCTGAACAACTTTGCCTTAAGAACCATACTCTATACTCAAGCCTGCAGATCTTAAACGAAAAATCAAAACTTCACAAAATTTGGTGAGAACATATAATTCTAAAGAAGCCTGCAAACTTATATGGAGATCGGAACATAGGTGGCGCTGTAACGGTTAAAAGCTTTAAAAAAACATATATTTATGGTAAATTACGGGTATTTGCTGTTAATGGTATTTTCCATGTATGATCAAAATGGTTGCAGCCTTGCTATATAAAACGTAATACCTTTTTACACATTGTAATGTTGGCATCGTTGGCAGTCTGTTTTTGGTTGCTTTTTAGCCATTCTTATTTGCTACTTAAATCACATCAAATATTAGATCAGATTAGCTCAGAATCGACTTTGCGCTGCTGTCCACGGTCATTTCAAGGATCAGATTAATTTCCACGTGCATCTTGACAAGCGGGTGTTTATGAAAGTGCTGCGTCAAGTTTTTGAGCATCTATGTTTTAGAGGAGAATAAAATCAAAGGCACCTTTTACCCCGGTGTGCCTTTATCCCCTACTCATGTTGACATTTCTTATGTCCCGTTACACAAGAAAGATAAACTGACCTTGTAATACTCACAACAAACAATCAGCCTCATATTAGAAGTACATAGATCATTTGAGATGGCGAGTTAGTCATTAAGCATCGGACTAGTCTATTAACGACCAGTTGTACGCGTGTGTCAGCATGTTCTGTTCTCTTCGTGATATTGGCACTGTAAGAAGCGAGCAAAGGCTTGGCGATACGTCTTGTTGAAAAGGGTGTAGATCAGGGGATTCACTCCCGAGGACACGTATCCCACCCAGACAAAGAAGTTAATGAGTTTATAGAGAACCTCACTGCAGTCGTCCCCACAGATAGTGATCAGCACATTCGTGATGAAGAACGGAGTCCACATGACCAGGAAGAGGAAGAAGACGATCCCCAGGACTTTGGAGGCTCGTTGCTCGTTTTTTATATTTTGCCTCATGCTTTGTTTTTTACCTTGGCCTCGTGGAGCTCTGAACACACTCTTGCTGATCAGAAACGTGGACTTCTTAGTGGAGGACTCACTGCTGAGTAGACTTGTGTCTCTTGTTTTAGCGGAAGAATGAGTGGAGTGGCTCTTGCTCTCCTGCGGGAAAGATGAGCTGTGTTTCTGGAGATCCCGGAGAGTCAGGCAATAGCAGACCACCATGATGACCAGAGGAACGAAGAAGGCCACGGATGAGCCCACCAGGACGAAGCGAGGCTCGTTCAACACGCAGGTGCCATTCACAAACACCTTCTGCTTATCCTGCAAACCCATCACTGGAATGGGCAGCGATAACACTGAAAGAAAAGAAGAAAACAATAGCAAGAGTCAAGGATCTCTTCAGAGAGGTTGTTTTAACCCATCTCGTGATCTCACCGGTTACATTATTTGGTTTCAGTTTTTTTAATGGTCCCTTTAACACATTCTGTTGACTATAAGTAACGTTGCACCTACATGTCTACTAACTCTCATTAGTAGAGTATTAGTAGAGTATTAGTAGAGTATTAGAAGAGTATTAGTAGAGTATTAGTAAAGTGTTAGTAGAGTATTAGTGTCACAGTGTCTGGTTGTTCCCTGGGTTAAACACTAGAGGTCCTCAGTTTTCACAGTGTCTATGCATTCTCACTACACTTCCCATGATCCTGTCTGTCACTGATTGTTCATTGCATTACAGCTGTTTCTCGTCACCTTGTTTGCACTTGTGTATTTATACCCTGTCTGTTTCAGTGTTTGTCACGGAGTCCTTGTATTTGTCCCCACACTTCCGTTGTCATTTCGAGCCTGTTCCTAGTGTTTGTCTTTTATGTTTTTGGATTGCCTTATTGGAATTTTACCTTTGCTTGGACTGGTTGTGAGTACGGATTACCCTTTTTAATAAAACTGCTTTTTGGATCTCTATTCCCGTGTGTGCGTGGTAAAAATGGTAAAAAGCATTGTCTTGTGAAATTTGTGCAATAAAAATAATTATGAATAAATCAATTAATCCAGCTCACTCCTTTACTGACAGCAGTGCGCTGTCATCCCTAAAAGCCACAACAACAAAAAAACTGAAATATGAATGAACAGCAGTAAAAGGAAGCACTCTACTAGCAGGTTAATTAACTCACCCAAACGCATATGAGATATGACAAAAGAAGATATTTTGAAGATATTTTTGAAGAAACAGTTTTACCATTGACATCCATTGTATTTCTCAAAATATCTTTTATTCAAGTTCCACAGAAGAAAGAAAGTCATATAGGTTTAAAACGACATGAGGATGAGAACTTTCTTGTTTGAGTGAAAATATGACTTGATAAGTGAAATGAACCCTTAGAAGCATCATCACACCTTGGATACACTCTGGTAACCATGCCGACCACACAGATGGCCAATCCAATCTATTCCAATCTGAGCTGTGGTCTCCGCCACTCTTGCAAGAAGTTATTAATAGCATACAACCCTAGAGCCACATCAATCTCTCAGAAAGCCATCATCAGCTGAGCTCTCATAATCATCCGGTTTCATGAAGCTCATGTCTGCGAATCTCTCATTGGATGTCCGGACGCCTCTCTCAGTGAAACACGACCTCAAACCTGAAGGTCATGCCTGGAAAGACCCCTAGATCTAGCGAACAACCTCTCTGATCTGTGTGTGTGTGTGTGTGTGTGTGTGTGTGTGTGTGTGTGTGTGTGTGTGTGTGTGTGTGTGTGTGTGTGTGAGAGAGAGAGAGAGTTTAGTGGAGGTCTGAGTGATGACCTCTAGGAAAAATGCGTGCCGGTTCATGTCAGCCTCAATCTGCTGTGATAATAAGACTTAAACTGTCACCTCTGGCTTCATATTTAATCTAGATTTTATTTCTGGGGTGTTTTTATTTTCTCTGCTTCCTTTGAAGCTTCCTTCCAGGGCCATTACAAGGAATTATGGGACCTTTTTTTGCTCTAAGAAATATGTATAAACGGGGATCTTATAATCAGTAATGTTAAAAACAGTTGTCATTTCTGTGGACCCTACCAAAAGAAGTTTATTCAAGTGTGCTATTAGTATACTTCTTTTAAACTAAAAATAAGAAAGTACTTTTATTCTACTTTTTATGTACTTCTCAGAAGTACTTACAATTGCACTTAAAGCTGCAGTCCTTAGCTTTTTTGGGTTAAAAATTATCCAAACTAAATTTTTGAGCAAGTACATATCCAGCCAGTGTTCAAAACTATCTGCTTGCCGTAGCTCGATTCAAAACGGTAAGGTTGTAATAATGTTTTTAATTCCAGTGTTACTGGTGGATTTCCGCGGGAAATTCGAGCATGTCTTTGCGTCATTCCGTCACATCTGTACACATAAAGAAGAGTCTCGGCTAGTAGGCTATGAGTGTGAGGATGTTGGAGGTGGAGATTTATAGCCTTTTCTCACAGCACTTGCTTTAATTGAACTTTTCAATTTGATGGCGGATCCAGAAAGGTTCAAACGACAATCGCAGTGACAACTGGAGTTTCACCCGTTGTAAAATGCAGAAGACTTTGGACTGACGGTTTGGAAAAAGAAAACTGGCCCATGCGAAAACAAGGATAAATATCTGAAGGGCTTTAAATGTAGTCACGCAATGCCGATGTTGTTAACATTACAATTTGAGAACAAAGTATCATTTGCATGGTTTGACGTGATGTGATAAGTGATCGTTAGATTTAATCAGCGCAATTTACTGCAATACTTTTTTCTCTTTAGTTGGTCAGAACAAAAGTGGATGTTACTTACTTGTTCAGATTACATTTTCCAGTGAAAATTTTTATGTTGGTCATACTTCCAAAAAGTAGACTGTGTGATTCTGAATCCCAGTATATACACCAGCGCGGCGACTGACCGCACATTTTCCTCAAACCATTGTGTTCATCCGCGCTGTGCCGTGCCGAGGCAAAACCCACGTAAAGTTGATAATTCCGCGAATAACTGCAATTGCAGATTTCGAACAGAGATGGCGACAAAGAGGAAAAACTGCGGACTGCAGCTTTAGGCAAACTTGACATACTGACAGAAAAGTCTAACTATTATTTACTTGTACTCAATCTTTTTAATTGATATATACTTAAAATTATAATTAAGTATTCTAAGTACTTGGCTTGTAGTATGATGTTAAGTTTACTTAATGAAAACACACTATAGTAGCGCACAAAACTTTTACTTTACACTTTAGTTTAGGGTCCAATATTGACTATTACTTGCTTATAATCATGCATATTACTAGAATATTTATCAGTACTTATTAAGCACATATTTATGCCTTATTCTGCATGACCATGTTCTACATCCCTTAATCTATCCAATACCCAAACTTAATAAGCGGTAAATAGGAGTTTATTGAGGCAAAAGTCGTAGTTAGTAGTTACTGAATAGTGAGAATTGAACACTAAACTAAAGTCTGATCAAAACTACTAAACTAGTAGTTTACTGAGAATATCAGTTTATAAGTTAAGTTAGTTTCACTAACGTAGTTGTACTCCAGTTGTGTACTCAAAGTTTACTACTGTTACATTTAAATATACTTAAAAGCAACTTTTATTCACTAAAAGTGGGCCAATTTAGTCCCAGGTAGTACTGAAACAGTACACTTACATGTATATTAATATATCATTAGTATACTCACTACATAAAGTTGAGTTAAAAATATATTTAAATGGTATGTATACTCAATAAAATGAACTTGAAGTATATAATTTTTTTAAGGCCTTGATTCTTCTCAAAAGAACAGCATTTATTTGAAACAGAAATCATTTGTAACATTATAAAATGTCTTTTTTTTATCAATTTTCCACATAAATACACAGCATAACTGTTTTCAAAACTGATAATAATCATAAATATTTCTTGAGCATCAAATTATCATATTAGAATGATTTCTGAAGGATCATATGACACTGAAGACTGGAGTAATGATGATAAAAATTCACCTTTACCCTCACAGAATAAATTATATTGTACAGTATAATCCCATAGAAAACATTACTAGCAGTGTTTTTATTGTACTGTAAAAATGTTTTACTGTATTCTTATCACCATTGATGAGCATTAAAGACTCCTTTCAAAAATATTATAAATGAATTATTCCAAACATTTGATGTGTATATATATACTGTGTGTGTGTGTGTGTGTGTGTGTGTGTGTGTGTGTGTGTGTGTGTGTGTGTGTGTGTGTGTGTGTGTGTGTGTGTGTGTGTGTGTGTGTGTGTGTGTGTGTGTGTGTGTGTACAGATTCAGATGTGACAACAAATTAGGATTTGGATTACAGGTGTCATATTCGATTATATAAGCAGGTGTAAGTAAGGTATGTCTCAACTTATTTCACATGTCTATAGACTATAGTTGCTCCTTCTGCTACTTAATCTTCATGCGAGGACAAACTCTTTTTTTGGCAAAGTGGATATTTTTCTCTGCAAATACAGTGCAGCAAACATTTTGAATAGTAATTATCTCAGTCTGTGAGAACAAGTATGAACGTAATCTAAAAATCTGTTGCTGTCTTACTGTTTGGGGAGAGAGTGAGCAAGGAACAGGTTGCCTTGGCAACCGAAAAGACTTGTACGCTTATTCAAAGCGGCAAATTAGATTTTTGTGGCCAACTGGGTTCGTTTGCACAGGCTTCACCAGCTGATGAGCTTCTATTACTGTTTGCTCAATATCTTTTGAGATGTCAAAAGGAAATCCAATACAGAAGCCCTGTGACTTTGTGTGGACTGAATAGAGAAAGGGAATGTTCTATATTTGTCAAGCTTGATAATCTTGTATCCACTTAATTGCTTGGTTTACCATTTGATATCATGTGTTCTTATTTTTGAATTATGGCATGAAAACTTAAAGCCATTGAATGTTTTTAAAGGTCATAATCTGATTAATCACCTTCAGAATTTGATTGACACTAATTAAAGGATGGCGCTCGTGAGACTTGTTTCTGGAAATTTGATCTGACACATTTCATTCGGATATGTCCTCTAGACTGCATTTGCCATGCAATTATGCTTTTAACCCATGGTTCATTGCCTCTATTTAAATTGTATCTTTTCAGCTGTGAATAGGTGAATGATGAATTAAGAGTGACTTAAAAATGATAATTCTGTGATTGTTACTCCTCATGTCTGTCTGTCTGTCTGTCTGTCTGTCTAAAGTCTATGCTGTAGTATACAAAAAAAGAAAAGGAACATGTGACGTTCCTCCATGTTAAAAATGGTAGTGATTGTGCTGGCCCAACTTGATTGATAAGATTGTGAATGCTATTTCATTACAATGGCCATTTGACAATTTAGACATTACAAACTTTGCATGTCAGAAATTTATGGAATATACATGCATGTCTGACAGATTGTGGTAACTGAATGGATCATTTTGCATGCGATGGCTCACACAATGACAAAATGTTGAAGGGCTTGACTGATTTCACTGAGACTCAACTCATCAGTTTTAAACAGCAAGCCATGTGCATTGTTACTGTGCAAAATTGCATGTTTTGCCAAAATTTGACAGAATTATTGTTTTGAGAAATACAAAATTCCCATTCGTGAATTGAGCCAAAGCCATTTAGCAAAAACTGTATTGATAGAAAGGACAGACACTGATTTTCACTCAAATGGTACTGATTTATAATATGTCGCCATCTTGTGGCACAATATATTTCCGGTACCTCTCAGGTCAGGTGGCAAGCTCAGCACAGTTACAAATAATGGCAAAAACCAACTAGATTAAAACTAGATAACCCAAGAAAATAACCCTAGATGCATACTAGAAAATATAATAAAAAAAATGTATATATAAAAAAAATTGTCAATATGAAATAATAAAGTGTAACATTATTAGTGTGAGACCTCATACACACTATATAGAACCCATAAAAAGACATGGTGAAAAAAAAAATGAGATGGGAATAAAAATTATTTGGCAATGCTTTTGCGGTCTCTTGAGAAACTTTTGCGTTCCGCAGAGAAACTTTGTGTTTGTGTAATGAGTTCTACTTGACCCGCTCCGAGCGGGATTCGTACCGGTTTCTCGGGCGTGGGTGGGAAGAAGACAAGGAAGCTGAAGACCACAGCCTCTAGCACGCCTCTTAAGGCCAGGAGAGTGAGGTTTAAGGCCCGTTCACACCAAGAACGATAACTATAAAGGTACAGATATAAAAATATATCTAAAAATCTTTCTAAATATAAAAGAATAGCAGAGTCCACACCACAACTATAACGATTACGGCACAGAGAAACTATATAGTTGGAATCACTTTCAGAAAGTTTTTTTTTTCCAGCTGATGAACGATAAATCATTGGCAGCCATTCAGAATCCATAATTCTTTAAAGAGCTCGAGGATTTAAAGCAAAAGACACCAAAACTGTAGCAGTTTAGAATAAACAGAACGATAGTGAACACTGGATTGGACGCTAATATAGTTCCCTTTCAATACGATTCACTTGGGATTGCCTCAGTCTCTGACGCGTATGGAGAAACTCAGTTTTCTCAGAATACTGAAGCCTGATTGGTTCACATCTGTGCACTTGCACAGACAAATGGCCTTTTAGCCCGCCAGAAGGGGTGGGGCCGACTGCCTATTTAGTTCTAACAAAACGGCCATTTCGTCAGATGTAGCTCGGATGAGCTCACAGTGTGAACTGCTTGCCTGGGACGCGCTCACGCCGTGATTGCACTCACCAAGACCAGCTGCTCGCGCTGCGAGAATGAGAATGGCGCTGACAACTCAACAGTTCAGAATGATGCTTCTCCCCTACGACTATCATGTCTATCAAGCTTTTTTCAATCTAAAAGAGCATATTTTGAGAAATATATGCCTAATATGCCAAATACGGGCACATGCCAAGCCGCTCTGATTAAAGATGGATGCTCTCACTCTCACTTTCTCTAAAGAAAGCGGCTCCGTCCCTCATTCTCCACTGTTCTCTCCCTCTCAGAAGCCTGAGAGGACTAAACAATGGAGTCGCAGGACTGAGTGGATGAGACTAAGTGAGCTCACACCGTTCAACATACCAGCGTGCCTCACTCTCCCTGCAGCGAGAGGATACCCCGGTGCTTTCCAACCCGCGAAGACCAACGCCTTTATCTGGTACAAGCGTTTTGGTCTGGTTTATGGGTGCCAAAGGGGAATCTGTGCCAATGACATTGACAGCTTTAAATATAGAAGTGTGATCAGACTCCATGCAGGACTCCACCCCCTACTACCTAAGGAGCCAGGCGATGTTAAGGCCTGGCCTGAACTTGTCATAAACCCGGTTTGGTGTGGTCGGCACTGGAAGTGTCCACCCTCAGTAGCTTTGACGAATGGTTCCTGCAGCCATGGTGCAATTAGCAAGCCCCCCACCAGAAACCTAACCAATTTGTACATGATCCCCTATGTGGCCTACGCTTACTGTTCTGCTTCACTATTGTTGACGGCAGGCGAAGCAGAAGAGGAGGCTGTTGCAATCTTACTCTACGGCCTGTCAAGCTGGCGCTCACAAATACCTTCACACCTTGCTGCTCTCCAACCACTCACCGCCCAAATACAGGCTGCCAGGCAATTTCCAGGCATGTTGAATTGGGTTTTGACCAACTTGCATGTCCTGTGAGCTGAAATACAAATTCTGCTAGCAGAGGGCATGGCAGAAAAGGTCCCTACAGCCCACAGAGAGTCAGGCGTTTAGGCGCTCAAGCCCATCCTTGACTTGAGATTTCTGGACCACATTCTGTTGAGATGATAACTTTGAAACAAGTCCTCTCACAGATCTGCTCAGGGGATTGTTTTTTTTTATCAGGGGATCTGAAGGAAACATACATTCATATCCAGATAGCTCCCCATCACAGACCTCTCTTGAAATTCGCTCTCGAGGGGGTGGTTCACCAATAATATACAGTCCTACCATTCGGACTGTCTCTAGCTCCACGCACCTTTACAAAAGACAGAGGGGAGTTTGCATCCTGGATTACCTCGATGATTGGCTGCTCTCAGCCCAATTGAAAGAGGAACTGTGTGCGCACAGGACTCTGCTCTTCAGCCATCTAAAAAGTCTTTCAAGTACTTGAAATGCGGGCCTGGATCTCGCCGGATCACTCCCTGAAAATTCAGCAGTTAGCGACGGCATTAAGAATGGGAGCATCGCTCTGCACCTTTATGCTTTCCCTCCAGTAGCACTGCTCCCTCAGGTCATCAGCTGAATCAGGGAGGACAGATGCTCCGTTTTACTCGTGGCATCACTCTTTCAGAACCAGCCGTGGTTGTTCCAGCTGCTATCTGCAGCACCTTGGCCAATCCCTCTGAGAAGGGACCTTCTTTCCCAAGGGAAAGTGTCCATCTGGCATCCCCAACCCGAGTTGTGGAGCTTCCAACTATGGCCTCTCAGCAGGAGCCTTCAAGCCTCCTCCAGAGGGTCTGAACTTGATCTCTACCAGGCGCCCTTATATGCAGAAGTGGGCTATATTTTTCCGGCTGGTGCGCAGCCCGACTTATAGAGCCCATATAGTGTGAGATCGCTTCCATTCTCTCTTTTCTTCTGGAGCTGTTGAACGGCTGATGCACTCCGTCCACGCTCAAAGTATACACAGCAGCTATTGCGGGGTACAACCATAGACAGTAAAAGAAATGGACACAGCGACCCCATTGATTTCAACAGAGAAGACTGAAGCCCGATTATTTCACTTCCTGTCTGATGGCTGAGCGACTGCGCAGGCTCAAACTGAGCGTGACGACAGTCTGATTGTTGTAAATCTTCTAGTAGCTGTGGCAAGAAAGACAAATCTGAATCACAATCTTGAAAAATTCATCGAAATATTTTGTCCCGTTGCTTTTATGGACTCTCTATCTATGGGCTTCTCCCTTGACTTTATGCCTCAATTTCCCCCTGATTGCCTCATAGACAGTAAAAGACTGCCTGCGAGCTTCTCCTCCTGTCTCTACGGTAATGTCTCTATTGTGCGACACAAAGTCGCGTGGTTATGACGCAATTGTTAGCCTATTTTTTACAAAAACGGCTTCTACGAGGCCATAAGGTAAGATACAAAGTAATGGAGCCTTTTATACATTGTCGTGTTTCTTTAGAAATAAATAATGGACAAATTAAGTCTTTGGACGCCTCAGATATAAAGTTATTCGCTGTCAAAGTGAGGCCAAAATGAATGGGAGTCAATGGAATGCTAACAGCAGGTGAAGTTCTGCTACAATGGCGGCTCCCGCGAGGCTTCAACTTCCGGCTGATGGATTACCCCCTTGGGTACAACACCACTATAGCTGGCCAGTCGATTGGAAAACATGACCTGATGGTCAGATTTCTCAGAGGGGTCACGAGACTAAACCCGCCTTTTTCCAACCTTGTCCTTTCCTGGGACCTATTGATTGTCCTGAGGGCACTCAGGGGCTTGAGCTGCTCACGACAGCCGACCTTTCTGCTTCTCTCTCGCTTAAGACTGCTCTCCTAGTGGCTCTGGCATCGGTCAAGCGAATTGGTGACCTGCAGGCTCTCTCAGTGGACACTTCCTGCCTCAAGTTTAGGCCTAACGACAGCAAAGTGGTCCTTAAACGGACGGCCTTTAAGGCACAAGTTATCTCACTCTCTGCTGAGGCTTCACAGGACGGCTTCCATTCGGCACTAGTAGCACAGCATTTTGCAGTGCTTTCCCCATATACGCATCAGAGACTGATGCAATGCGATGTGAACCGCATTGAAAGGGAAAGCTCGGTTACAAATGTAACCTCAGTTCCCTGAAATACGGGAATGAGCATTGCATCTGCTGTGCTACTGCACATATGCTCTTAAATAGGCAGTCAGCCCCGCCCCTTCTGGCGGGCTGAAAGGCAATTCGTCTGAGCAAGTGCACAGACGTGAACCAATCAGGCTTCAGTATTCGGAGAAAACAGAGTTTCCCCATACGCGTCAGAGACTGACATAATGCTAATTCCTGTACTGTATCTCAGGGAACCGAGGTTATGTTAGTAACCGGAGCGTTAACATTATAGTTTTATTTATAGTTATCGTTCTTGGTGTGAACAGGCCTCAAGCTGAAGCTTGTTACAGCAGGATGGATTCTGATTGGCTGTCAATGTTTTTAGATTTTTGATTCCAACGATATTGTTTCTCTGTGCCATTATCGTTATAGTTGTGGTGCGGACTTTCTTTTTTTTTTCTTCACCATGTCCCTTTAGAATTATACAGAGCCCCTAAAGGAACATGGTGGTGGGGAAAAAAAATGAGATGGAAGGAAAAATAATAGTAATAATAAAAATAATATAATTTTGCGGTCTCTTGCAAAAGCTTTGCTTTCCCCTAGAAACTTTGCACAAAACACAAAGTTTCTCGCGGAATGCAAACGTTTTTGAGAGAGACTGTAAAAGTTTGGACCAATAATTTTTTATCTCATTTTTGGTCTCAATAATCTCATTTTTTTTCCTTCACCATGTCCCTTTAGGGCCCTGTATCTTCTACATATCATTGAAAAGGGTTGCCAAATTTTATAAAACACTTGAATTTTATTTCTTAACCAGTATGTTATTTTTCTTAAAGGTACACAGTTGTTAACCTCAGATGACCACAAACTGATGGGGACAACAAAATCAGATTTCCTCTTCATTACACTTCTTGGCAATTATTAGCAACATTTCTGTGAGTTTTATGGTGTGTCCTTGCCAAAGATCAGAATTTGTGTAATTCCCAATAGACATATTTATGGATCCATTACGAAATTGACTCCATGGATATCAGTAAGGTTACACAATCGTTTACACCACATCTAAATAAATCCAATGGTTGTTCCTCATACATTCAGAGTGCAACTCTTTATATATTGAAATGAAACATGGATGTGCTCCAAGTGTTATAAATTAACACTGTTAATATTGTGAGTGATATAGACACATGGTCATCCACTAATGAGGGGCCACGGGGGACATATTTGTTACACTTCCCCTCATCAGTGTCACCATGGTTCCTCTCTGTTGTTGCTTGGCAACTGTTTCATCCTGCAATTGAAGCAAACATCAAAGTCGTGACTTAAAATCATTCAATTACACAATGGGATAATTTCAGCTGAAATAATATGCGATAGGCTCTCATTGTTCCGTTTAATTTTCACAATGAATCTATCTTCAACAGTAATCATTAGGACGCTCTTTCAAATATCCTTGAAAAATTCACCGTTTCAAAATGAACCATGGTAACCATAGTTTCTGATAATCACACACACACACACACACACACACACACACACACACACACACACACACACACACACACACACACACAAACACACACACACACACACACTTTGAAAGCCTATTTTTGTGTATTTTTATAATTGTATTTAGTTTAAAATTAAAATTGTTAAAATGAAATGGGTAGTGATGGTTTAATTATTATATTGTATTATTTTATATTATGTTATATTATATTATAAATAGGCCACACAGGTCTGAGATTGTTCTCGTTGTGTCCGGTAGGTGGCGGTATGTCTTGAATGAAGCATCAACAGACAGCAATACAGAAGAAGACGAGGAAGCGCTTTATTTACATACTTTCGTTGTCATCTAAGAACTTCTGTTGTTGTTTTATTATTATTTAAAGCTTTAATCGCGCCAGGACCCGCTGTAAGTGGTGAGAGAGCGTGTGTGTTCTCCAGTGGACAGCAATAATGGCCGAGGGCAGCAGCGGTAACCCGGGCGGCGCTCCTCCCGGAGACCCGCAGCTCATCGCGCTCATAGTGGAGCATCTGAAGAACAGAGGCCTGTTCGACGAGTTCAGGAGAGACTGTCTGGCAGACGTGGACACGAAGGTGATGTCAATTTATGTACATTTGAACAGTCGTGGCCATGTCTCAAAAGCTGGTTATCTTATCTGCCCTCCTACACTGCATTTCTCTGCGTCATCTGCGCTTTTCAACTCTCGAACACGCCCATAATCTGCCAAGAAATTATTCCACTGTCCATTTAGTCCATTTATTACTATGTATTGAAGCAATATCTGTCTGTCAGTCTGTCTGTTTGTTTGTTTGTCTCTTTGTGTGTCGTATATCCCTCTGTCTTGTCTATTTGTCTTTATGAATGCTATCTATCTATCTATCTATCTATCTATCTATCTAACGTTCTCTGTCTGTCTTTATACATAAAAATATACATGTCTTTACATGTCTTTACATGTCTTTACATGTCTTTACTCTGTCTGTCTATATATTTGTCTTTATCTATCTATCTATCTATCTATCTATCTATCTATCTATCTATCTATCTATCTATCTATCTGTCTGTATCTGTCTTTGTCTGTCTGTCTTTGACATCTATCTATCTATCTCTCTGTCTTTGTTTGTCTATCTATCTGTCTGTCTGTCTGTGTCCATATATTCAGTATCTATCTCATTTAAACTGACATGAATTCATATTTCTTTCCAGCCAGCTTATCAAAATCTGCGACAGAAGGTGGACAACTTTGTGTCCACTCATCTCAGCACTCAAGAATGGAATCCGTCCATCAACAAGAACCAGGCGAGGAATGGCTTGAGACAAAGCGTAGTTCAGTAGGTATCAACTCAATGGACTCTTTTATTATTTTTGTTCATTTTATTGGATTGTGCAATGCTGTACTGTAAGTCTGAAGTTTTGTTTTAATGCATTGCATTATATACACTATGTACTGGTGTTAAAACTTGGGAGTCATTTTACTTTTTCCAATAAACGCCAGAAGTCCTGTTAAAATAGGATACCTTTTTGCGCAGTGTGATGTTGTAAAAATGTCATGTTAAAGGAAACATTGCTCTAATGCATTACACAAGATTTATTAAATAAAATATAAATTTCCTTTGTATTTTTATTAAAAGCATTTGATTATTCTTACAGGTCGGGGATGTTGGAATCAGGGGTAGACCGAATCATTACTCAGGTGGTGGACCCTAAACTGAACCATACCTTCAGGCCACACATCGAGGACGCCATTCATGAATTTCTATCTGCAGAGACGAGAGAAGAGGGTGCATTGATTTCAGCCCTCGATGCTGAACAACAGGAAATGACCAGCAACACAGCAGCCAAAACACAATGATGTAAGATACATTTATGCTAAGAGATGTTGCAACATAATTATCTACAAAAAAAAAAACTTAATCTATACACTGATGAGCCAAAACATTATGAGCAGTCACAGGTGAAGCGATTATCGTTGATCATCTTCTAACAAGGCCACATATTGAGGTCTGGGTAGATTACATGGTAAGCAAACAATCATTTTATGTAATCAACGTGTTGGATGCAGGAGAAATGGGCAGGAATAAAGATCTGAGCGACTTATCGAGGGCCAGATTCTTATGGCAAGGCGACTGGGTCAGAGTATCTCTAATAATACGAGGCTTGTGGGTTTCTCTGGGTCAGCAGTGCTGAGGATTTACCAACCGTGTCCGAGGAGGGACAAACCACAAACCGGCGAGAGGGCGTTGGGCGCTCGAGGCTCATCTCTGCGTGAGGGAACGAAGACTATCCCGTCAGGTCTGAGCCAACAGAAGATCTACTGTGGCAAAAGTTCAATGATAGTTATTGGAGGAATGTGTCACAACTTTCAGTACATCACACTCTGTGTAGCTGTAGACCGATCAGAGTGTCTATGAGGACCAGATGCCTCTGATGACCGCTGTCCACCGTTAAAACCACCTACAATCGAAAGCGAGCAGCAGAACTGGAGCTTGGAGCAGCGGAAGAAGGGTGTCTGGTCTGATGAGTCCTGTTTTCTTTTACATCACGTGTGTGGCGTTTACCTGAGGAAGTGATTCACCAGGATCCACTGTGGGACGAGGACAAGCCGGGGGAGAGACTGTGATGATGCTCTGAGAAATATCCTCCTGGGAAACCCTGAGTCTGGCCATCCATGTGGACACAAATTTGACACGTGCCACCTTCCTAAACACTGTTCACCTCTTCATGACTATGGTGTTCCCTGGTGGAAGTGTCTCTTTCAGCCGGATAATCACACTGCGCACATTGATCAGGAATGGTTTGAGGTACATGATGAAGAGTTCAAGGTGTCGTTCTGGCCATCCAGTTGAGCATCTGTGGGATGTGCTTTACCACGGCGCTCCTCCTCACAACCTACAGGACTTGAAGGATCTGCTGCTGATGTATTGGTGCCAGAGACCACAGGACACCTTCAGGGCTTTTGTAGAGTCCATGCCTGGAGGTCAACAAGTCAAAAAGTTCCGGACGCCTGCTTTCAAACGCTCCCGTGTGTATCTGTGTAAGCGCGTGGTGAAGAGCGTCATTGATGGATATTTACAACATGTTTTTGAAGCGTAGATCATTGTAGCCAATCACAGTCATATCCGATGAGCGCGTGAGTACAATGGCCAATCAGAGGTGTTTACGATTCTGCTCAACAGCGCTCAAAGCGTCACATTGTTTAAATTTCAGTACCAACTTGGTACCGAAGTCGGTACTTTTGGCGCTTTTCCACTGCATGGTACGGTACGGTTCGGTTCGGTATGGGCACGCTTTGGCACTTTTCCACTGCATGGTACGGTACGGTACAGCTCGCTTTAAATGGTACCACCTCTGTTGAGGTCCCAAGCGTACCGTACCGATACTACAATGTGACGTGGAAGCACTGTAGATCAATGATTGGTCAGACAAACAGAATCGTCACCACCAGCGTCATTGTATTTGCGAGACATCAAACTCGCTAGATTTAAATAGCCAGTAACAGCCACCGCTGTAGCACCTGTTTTAAAACTACTTGCTTGACTTGCTTGAAGAAAAAAAACTTCCAAAAAAGAAATGGCTGAATCGTGGTCAGTGGACGAGAAGCGCAGACGTTCCTCTTGTTGGTTGACGAGGAGCAGATAAACTATAACTATCAGTCATAATCCCACCCACTTTGAAGCGGTACTAGATGCAGTGGAAAAGCAACCGAGCTAAAGCGAACTGAGCCGTGCCGCGCCGAGTCGTACCACGCATTGGAAAACCGAACCGAACCATGCCGCGCCGAGCCGAACCGTACTGAGCCGTACCGAGCCGTACCATGCAGTGGAAAAGCGGCATTTTTGGCAACTCTACCTGGAGCACGCAGAGGATCAACAGCATGTCATGGTTGTAATGTTTTGACTCATCGGTGTAAAGTTACCTTGATAAATAAGTAGCTTTTATCGTGTCATATATTAGTGGAATAATAAAAAAATGAATTGGTGCACCCTTAATATTGAGATTTTTGTGTCTGAGGGCAGTATGAAAAAAAAAAACAGTATGTTTTTCCTGTACATATGTAACACTTGGTGTTTTTCCAGGTACAAGAATACATTTTTGCTCTTTCACATGGAGATCACCAAAAGTTGTCCTTCCGTGACTGACTACAACAGACGAACATTTGCTGAGCACTGGAACTTTTTGAACTTAAGTGGTTAGTTTGGGTTGTTTTGCACAATGTGTGTTTGTGTGTGTGTTTAGCATGTTACATAAAAGCAAGTTGTTCAGCCCATGCTGTCTGGTTTAGTTTAATGAAATTACCTCTTCAGCGCTAAAGAACAACTGAAGCTTATTTGTCCAAATTAAAATAAATGTTTTTGAATAAACATGGAAAGTACATCGAACTGAAGCCAGACGCAAATTATCCTTTTTACACAGCTGGATTTGTGAAAATTATCTCTTTTTGTTCTTGCTATATTCCAATGGGACTCATAGCATTGTTTCTACAATAAATGTAACTTTTTAAGAAAAGCCAAGTTGGTTGCCTCATTTGCGGTATTGTAAAACCTCTGAATCATTACAAGAGGTTACGGTCTGTTGAGGGAAACATGCTACATAATGACATAGTCCTGGACTCCTTTTAGCAATGCCATTTTTGACAGGAGGTCTTCACCAGCGTTTTTATGATTCCATCTGGACATTAACTAGAGCGAATAACCTCAAGAGTTCACCATGTTCTGTACCATGCAGAGTGCAGACACAGTGTTACATGATTGAAACCATTTGAGGCTAAAAGCTTGTCCACGCCGAGACTGCATTTGAATCTCCGGCGTCCTCATGGCATGAAATTCCAGAGAAGAGCTTTTTGGTAATGGAAGAGCCTCTGGAGAGGTGTCATGTCCCGGCTTCGGACAAAGGTCGGCCGTTCCAGCTTGTTTCTGTCTCTCAGCACCTCAGCGCTGAGAATGTGCGGTACAGTCAGATGCTCTTTAGCAGTCCGCGGTCACGTGTCTTCTGAAATTCGCTGCTTATCGCAGTGAAGCTCTTTGCAGTTGATGGTGGATCTAAATTTTGCAGCTGAACTTATTCAGATTTTTTTTAAAGGAATGAGTGCATTGGTGCCCGTTCTCTTTTCTGGTCTGTTTAAAGTTGACATATTATGCCCATTTTCACAAGATGTAATCTAAATCTATGGTGTCCCCAAAATGTGTCTGTAAAATTTCAGCTTGCCAAATTTGCCCCTTTTTGGTTGTGAGCAAAAACGCGCTGTTTTTGTGTCCCTTTAAATGCAAATGAGCTGCTGCTCAAGAACGGCTGATCCTTTACATGAGCTTCGGATACTCCGGCAATAACCAAACACGCGAATCTCACAGAAATAACCAGTAGCGGATTGAAGCCTCACGTAGAGACTCATGAAGAATCTTCAACTTTTAGACTGCATCGTTTCTGAATGGTTTGTGGATACATTTATGGAGTTGTTGTGGAGTTACATTTATTCATCTCTTCGACTTGCCTGTATCGTCAAGGGAGCGAAATCTGCTTGGCTTATTTTTTGACATGTTTGCAGAGAAAGGCTTGCAGAGAAAAACAAAACAAAGTTACTAGGTTGTCAATTTTCACGTTTTCTGGGTTGGTAGATGCACCGGGGACCCGATTATAGCTCTTAAACACGTCAAAATTCAGATTTTCATGATATGTCCCCTTTAAAGATTTATAAGTTATCTTAAAAAAAATCAATTTCCTCAATAGAAGATTGGGTTGTTAATATGGTCGATATAATGGGTTGTACACTATGTTGTTGGTTAGGCCACATCCACATACTCCTCAATCACTGTGCTTGATTGCGGAATGTTTACTATAATAGCCCAGGTGCAAGCTCATATTTCCAGCGCTGGTCTTGGCAGTGTTACTGCCGACTCTGTCCTGAACCAAGCGTTCATTCATGCCTATTAAGATGCTTTGCTGCTGTTCCTCCCCGTCTGATGAAACCTGATGCTGTTCTCATTTGAATGCCACAATGGGAATTGAGGGACTGTGTCAAGCTTGTCTGCAAGCTCATAGTGGAGCAAACCAACCTTTCAAACCCATGTGTTCACCTTTATATTTTTGAGAGAAGAGTAAGGCCAGTAGGGGGTGTGGATTTACTGTGTTTGATGATGTTTAAAAACTGAAATGAATGAATGAAACATCATTATTTATTCACTCTTATGTTTCTATGGAACACGAAAGTTTTTTTAAGCATATTCCAGATTATAAACCGTTTTTTTTATAGACAATAATGGACACTGAAGAAAGCACAATTAAAGTGGTCTACACAACCCATGTGCTTTATTTCATGCTTCATGAAGCCATACGATAGTTTAATGTGGTAAACAAATCAAAATTTACTTTATTCACTGATACATGTTGACAACATCATTGATACAAAACAGCATTTGTTTATGTTTGGTATATTTTAAAGAGATAGTTCACACAAAAATGTAAATTCTGTCATTAATTACTCACCCTCATGTCATTTCAAACTCTTAAGACTTTCGTTCACCTTCAGAACACAAATAAAGTAATTTATTATGAAATCTGAGAGCTTTCTGTCCCTCCATTGACAGGGACGCAACTACCACTTTGAGGCTTCAAAAAGTTCATAAAGTAAAACTAATCCATATTAATTGAGCGGTTTAGTCGCTAAATAGTTAGTTCGCTTTATATGATGAACAGATTCAATTTAGGCTTTTATCCACATATAAACATTCATCAACTCACACTTCAGTTGTGGTAAACGGAAGCTCAAGCATGTTCGCTTAAAGTGAGAGAACCAATGAGGTTTATTCTCGTGTTCCGCGGCAGTTTGAGCTTCCGCAAGAGGTTTGTTCTCGCGCGTCAAGCTCGTTCGGTTGAGCTTCTGTTTAAGTTCTCTGATCAATGTTTATATGTGAATAAAAGCCTAAATTAAATCTGTTCGTCATATAAAGCGATCGAGTCTCTTCTGAAAATTTTGACTGAAGTGCCCAATTCATATTATTATATTTCATAGGATTAGTTTTACGATCTCTTTATGAGCTTTTTGTAGCCCCAAAGTGGTAGTTGCGTAGCTGTCAATGGAGGGACAGAAATCTCTCAGATTTCATCAAAAAGATCTTCATTTGTGTTCCGAAGGTGAACAAAAGTCTTACTTGTTTGGAATGATATGAGGGTCAGTAATTAATGACAGAGTTTTCATTTTTGGGTGACCTAACACTTTAATGGTGCTCTTTCACATTCATTGAGTGGGTAACACGATAGACCAACGCTACTTTTGCGTCATCGAAGGGTAACGCCCCTTTTTGGGGGAAAACAAACGGATTCCCCTGAGAACAGAACTCACTCTACATCTGCAAAGTTTATTGATAGCAAAAATGACACAAACATACACACTTTCTTTGCCGGCCGAGGACCGTGAGCGGTATTTAAAGAAGCTACTGGATACGGGGTTACAGAGGTGTCCCTTTGAATTGGTTGAAAACTGAATTAATGACCCCACGCAGTGGCCAAATATGGACTATTCAGACATCTACCACTATCGTGAAATCACCAAGTAAGTAGCCTATTTTTTTTGTCATTAACACACTCACAGTATGACAAACTAGACGATGAGGCCATGTCCCTTGGATCATATTTAACTTGATTTAAGCTATTGACATAGTTTTGTTGACGACTAAGTTAGCTATACTATACTGTTGAAATAGTGGCAGGCTAGGACTAAAGTGGACTTGGCTGCTTTCTGCTTGTGTCTAGAAAGTGCTAGGACTTAAAAGTAGTAAAGTTTTACAGTGCACTGCAAAATATGTATAGGACCAATGTATGTATGGACCTGTCAAATTGGATGTTGTGACATTACGCTATCCTATCTAGCCTAGAAGGCTTGATCTACTGCCGTTCGTGTTAATTTACATGTAGCCCAGAGCAGTGGTCGTCGAGCACCTTCTAGACACAAGCAGAAACCAGCCAAGTCCACTTTAGTCCTAGCCTGCCACTATTTCAACAGTAAAATCAGTTAACAGCCAAGGTAGCGTGCCTAGTGAGAGCTAACATTAATCACGTAGCTGTTAGCAGCTTCGTCTTTCAAACTATTATAGCTACTCGACAACAAAACTATGTCGATAGCTTAAATCAAGTTAAATATGATCCAAGTGACATGGCCTCATGGTCTAGTTTGTGAAACTGAGTGTGTGTTAATGACATAAAAAATAGGGTAACTACTTGGTGATTTCAAGATAGTGGCAGATGTCTGAATAGTCCATATTTGGCCACTGCGTGGGGTCATTAATCCAGTTTTCAACCATTTCAAAGGGACACCTCTGTAACCCCGTATCCAGTGGCTTCTTTAACAAAGAGCAAAGAGGCAAAGAGTGTGTGTATGTTTGTGTCATTTTTGCTATCAATAAACTTTGCAGATCTAGAGCGAGTTCTGTTCTCAGGGGAATCCGTTTGTTTTCCCCCAAAAAGGGGCGTTACCCTTCGATGACGCAAAAGTAGCGTTGGTCTATGTAACCTTGCTCTCACTTGAAACGTGTCCCCACATTAAGATCCTACACATCCTTGAATTTGAGGCTATTGGACCTGGAAAGTCCTTGAAATGTCCTTGAATTTGAAGTTAACCAAGGCGTGGGAAACCTGATTGCTAAACCGTGGTTTTAGATGAACATCAGATATTGTTTTTATTAATATACCCCACTTGAAAGTTTATGATTGTTGTAATTTGTTACACTTTAGTGCACAAAAGAAAGGGTCACAAGGATGGATTTTTAAGAGCCAGCTATGTTAACAGTTCTTGTGCTATACCAAGAATTATGTGTAGAATACTGTGCAGATGAATTACAGTCTCTGATTTCATCCCCCCATCAGCTCTCAAAGTGTCGAAAGAACTTGTCCAATGTTGAAAACTTGCACTGTGTGAAGAAACAAATGACACAGCACTTTTGGCCTTGGATATGCGGCAATTAAATCCCGCTGCCCTTGGAGAGGGTCGGTAATGTAGTGTGAAATTGTATGTTTAGGGCATCGGTTAGGGGAACGTCTCAGCTGACATTGCATTTGTCTTCTGGACATTATAAATCACCAGAGTAATTACTGAGTGGGGATGGGAGAAAATCCAACCGCCCATCCACCCCCAGCCTCTCCCGAAACACAGCTGCTGGTCGCTCTCGAGTTTGCTTCCAAAACTCAAGCCACAACAATGAAATCCCCATTCCTCAAAAAGTACTGCTGCATCTGTTGAGTTTAATTGCTCTTCACATTTTCTCACCCCATGGTGGAGGAGATTCATTACAGGGGCAAACTATATCGGCCCCATACAAACTCTTTTTTTTCTGCCCAGATGTTGAGAGAACGAGCCAAGTGGATTGGAAAGGCAATTTCCAACGCAGCTATTTGTAGGAACAGAGCAGCATAGGAGTCCAGCATTGCTGAAGGTTTCACCATTGTCTAAATAGTTTCCAAGGATGCTTAATTGTGTAATATCTTAGTGTTACTCTTATTGCACAGCTTTCTGGAAATCCTGATCCTATAATCTCAACCACGGCATTCTATGGTTAAATAGCCAACTCGATCTCACGGCAATTCGTACATATTTTACGCGGTGGCTAATTCGTATGAATTCATACGACCTCACTCGTAAAAAATCGTAAGATTTTTGCTAAATCGTATATATTTTAAGAGTTACCAATTAGTATGAATTTGTACGAATAACCTACCCCTGACCCCGCCCCTAAACCTACCCATCACTGGGGTTTAAACAAATCGTATGAATGAGCCACCTCGTACTCACTCGTAAGAATTAGTACAAATTTGTCGTGAGATAGCCTTGAAATAGCAGGATCACTAGAGCAAAAGCGCTGTTCCAATATTCAGACCAACAACGTGATTGTGAATGTGTGCACTTATTTAGAGCAATGCATTAGCAACTTGAGTTTGATTCCCTTGGAATGCATGAAGTGACGAAATATATATTTTGAATGCAATATAAAGGTTCGGCCACATTTACTGTTTCTCTGCAAAATCCAGTTATTCCAATAGGAATCGGCATGAGTTCTATGCGAGGGCGAAAAAAGTGTTGCAATATTTTTTTGCTCATCTTCAAGTTGCTTACACAAATTCCCTGCAGTGACCAACACTGCTTGGTTTGACACAGACTTATAAGAAGCAGTGCTTCATACATCATTACACTATAGACAATAGACCTTTTGCAGTCTAAATGTCACTAATGTGATGGGATGGCACCTTAAAGGGGAACTTGGCAACTATTTCAACTTAATAAAACCGTTTAGAAATGGTTTGGATGGTTAAATAACCTGTTCCCGTAAAAATGGTGACTTTCCCCGCTCCCCCCAATGTTCCCAGGGGGAAAACCAACCTTGCAACATAGGGACTAACGTCCCGGTAAGTTGGAAATAGGAAGTCTCATGACAAGCGAGAACGAGTGAGAAACGAACTGTTTTACGGCAGTTCGACATAAACACACACACAAATGCACATGAGCAGCGGTAGAAAGAGGGAGACAGTATAACTGTAACTGTTTTTACGACAGTGTTGTGAAATATACGGCCAAAAAGCTGTAGGGGGAGCTCGTTGAGAAAACATGCAACAACAAAAGTGAAAATCAGCGAAGAAATGGCTAGAGTTGCCAAGTTCCCCTTTAAGCCGGGTACACACTGTATGATTTTTGGCCACGATTTGGCCATCTGAGACTAATTTAGCAAATCCTAAAAGATTCCTCTGATCCTAGGCTAAAGTCTGAAGTCTTTAATCGTTAGTTAGACATGTTCACCGGCAGCCGATTAATGGCCGTTGCAATACATTTTTTACCTTAGACGAAATTGACATTCCAGGATTTTTCTCTTAGTGCAAGTGCAAGACGAGGATTTGTGGATAAAAACTATATCATGTTATTTATTTTTTTAGAAAATGGCCAATGCTTTGGCTAGATAAGACTCTTGTTCCTCGGCTGGGATCATGCAGAGACTTTGAAGCTGCACTGAAACTGACATCTTGACCTTCAAACCGTTGGTTCCCGTTTAAGTCACTATATGGAGAAAAATCCTGGAATGTTTTCCTCAAAAACCTTAATTTCTTTTTGACTGAAGAAAGAAAGACATGAACGTCTAAATGATCAGGAAATGTATTTATTTTGAAGTGAACTACTCCTTTAAGTATCGACCTTTTCTAGGGTTTTAACCTTTGGGTTACCAGCCCACAAGGCTCATCCATAATAACCTCAAATGTTTTCTGATTTATAAAACCCCATGTTTTCCAGATTCTCATTATAAACCTCAATAGTATACAATTAAATTTGAGTTTTATTCTCCACCCTGTTTCCTTCCTAAAACACTCATAAAAGTGTCTGCTTAAGTGTACTATATACACATGGCTATCCAGACACACATCAAAACTTATTATAATAAAAAAAAGTAATGCCTGTTTAGTTAACCCAAGTACATTTGAGCCCATTTTTCTTTTATAGACCTCTTGTGCGTCTTGTGCTAATGAACATTCTGTACAAACCCAAACGTGCGTGTGTGTGTGATGTACACTGTAAAAATAACATATGCTAAATACACAAATGCCCACTCACAGCCTTGACCCGCTTCTGCCCTGGAACACTCCATTGTGTTTATGTTCTTGGCCATAACAATCATCGCAACTTATCGTAATGTTTGTACAATATACAAGCTGTAGTCATGGCAACAAAATGACGTTTGAATGGCGTGACCAACAGAATATTTTGTGTCATCAGTAAGTGTACGTACACATGGTAGTTTGTGTTCCTACCCAACACCTGGTATAAGTGTATAAATATGGTCTTTTCCACACAGAAGAATTTCAAAATTGTAATAATTATATCCAGTTGAACTATATCTCTTTCAGTGTAAGCCTTTTAAAAGCCTAAATTTATTCCTATCAAACCAAAATTCTGTTCTTTCAACAATCAAGCTAAAATACAGTAGTTTGCTTGTGTGTGTGTGTGTGTGTGTGTGTGTAGTGGTCTTCAAAGCCATGATGTATACGTACTTCATGATTGCCACAGCTGCTCTGGTCATAACATAGTAGAGTACAAGGGTTCATGGGTACATGTATTTGTAAGAATGTGTTTGTGGGACAAGGGTCATTTTGCGATCAACAGTGGGGTTAACCGAGGTTAACACCAACAAGTTGTGTAAATCTTCTCAAAACAGTGTGTGGGCAAGAGATCAGACACTCAGCAGTGCAAACAAAACACATAAACAAGACTTCCCCCAAAATCTCACCTGACAGGGGAGCGTAGATACTGATGGGATACTGACCTTGGCCTACGCTGTGGTCACGAGCCTAGAACGGGATAGTTCTGCCAAAAATGTAAGTTCTGTCATTATTTATGGACCCTCATGTCATTCCAAACCTGTCTGACCTTTAACTTCATGGAACATGAAGAAACCTTTTTGAATCAAAGTATGCTCTTTTCCATGCAATTACAATGAATGAGGCTGAGTCTTTTTTTTTTTTTTTACGTTTTCAATAGCCAAAATGTAAGTCTTTATTCAATTTACACTCAAAAAAATGTATCTTTGGCTAAACTTGATTCAATCATGAACATGGAAACATGTCATTGCTACTCAGATACTTCATGAATGATGAACCTTATTGAATTGAGTTATTTGAGTTTAGTTCATCCTCCATGTTTGGTGTTGGCAACCAGAAGATGGTGCTGGTTACATCCATGGCATTCCCATAGTAGTTGCTTTTTTTATTAAAGCATCTGGATTTCTTGTTAGGTGCTCCGCAACCCAAGCACACACTCGACATTTCACCACAATGGCAAACCTAACCCCCATAAACAACAACATAACAGAAACTATTTTGAATATAGTTTGTTGCGTCTGAAATCGCGTCGAGTCTTGAGTAGGTACTAGTCAGTTTAACAGGATGCAACCGTGTTTGAACGAAAAACATGATACAACCCCAAATCAGAAAAAGTTGGGACATTTTGTAGAATGAAATAAAATCAAGAATCTGTGATTTGTTCCTTCTATTTAACCTTTTATTAGCTGAAAAAAGTACAAAGAAACGTTTTCCAATGTTTTCACTGACCAACATAATTGTATTTTGTAAATATGAACAAATTTTGACTTTGATGGCTTCAACACACCCCCAAAAAGTTGGGACAGAGACCAAATAAAAGTGAAAAGATTATCCAAATTATTTTGAAACAGTCCACATTGAGCAGGTGAATTGGTAATAGTTGAGGGTCTCATGTTTGGGTGTAAAAGTGCTTCTCAGTCTTTTTAAGCAAAGATTGGCTCATCACTTTGTGCCAAATATCTTGAGAGAATTGTCAAACAATTAAAAAAATCACATTTTACAATGCAAGATTGCAAAGCCAGATTGCAAGATTGCAATTTATGCCTTTCATCATCTTCCATACATAATATTGTCACAAGATTCAGGGAATCCAGAGAAATCTCAGTCTGTGTTGGGTAAGGCAGGAGACCTCTGTTGAATGTGCGTGACCTTTGAGCCCTCAGATGGCATTGCACAAGATACCATCATGCTACTCTGTCAAATACAGCCACATGTGCTCAGGAGTAATTTGGAAGACCATTTTCACTGAACACAGTCTGACGCTGCATCAAGAAAGGCCACTTGAATCTCTGTTACGCAAGGAGAAAGCTTTACATAAGTTATATGTGGAGATGCCGGCGAGTTCTCTGGGCCTGAGCTCATCTCAGATGGTCTAGAAGAAAGTGGAAATGTGTGCTGTGGTCAGATGAATCCATGTTTCAGCTTGTTTTTGGGAGAAAATGGAATCGAGTTCTCAGTCACAAAGATGAAAGGGACCAACCAGACTTTCACCAGCGACAGTTGCAAAAGCAAACATCTGTCCTGGTATTGAGGTGCATCATTGCAAACGGTATGGGTAACTTGCATTATTGTGAAGGTACCATTGACATGGAGGCATATATTTGGATTGTACAGAGACATAAACTGCCATCAAGATGACATCTTTCCACTGTAAAACCTAACAATATATTTACTCAATTAAATTGAGTTCACTGCACTCAAATAATACTGAAAAACTTGAAGTGGCTTGAATGATTGAAACAGAACTCAAACTGAATGAGTCATAGAACATTTCAGATCCCAGAATGATAATTGAATAATAATTGTAGTTAAGTGATCAATTAAGTGATGATTGGTCATTAGTGATGAACACCTGATGTTTACAAGCAGAATCACTGAAGGAAAGCGGAACACAAGAAATACAAGGTTTAAGGTCACCATGATGGAGATCAGTGTTTGCTTTAGTTGGGCTCTTGACCCTTGACTTTAGAGTACAAGTTTTTCTTTGACTGCTGTAATTGAGTGTTTATCAAACATTTGTTATGGCACAAGTCAAGGAAAAGTATGATTGGGAATGGTGGTCAAGGTTTGATGATGACAATCATCGTTTAATGACTTGATTCACTGATCTCATTCAGAGTCCAGTCTCTGATTAAAAGGGTAACAAATTATTATTTTTATTTGAAACTGAGACTCTACAGTATAAGAACTAGCAATATTATGACTATCAGATAATATGAAGGATTTTACAGAAAATGTAATTCATCACCAAAACTAACACAGATATCATGAATCAGCATATGAATCTCAACAATGGTGACCATTAAAAAACTATTCATACTGCAAAGCATGCTGGGTACTACCATAATACAAACCTTATCCGTGGCTCCCAGCATGCATTGCAGCACGAATAATTTTTTAATGGTCACCATTGTTGAGATTCATATGCTGATTCTTGATGTCTCTGTAAGTCAGCATTATATCATAGAGGTTTTTAAAATATGATTGTAACAACACTGGGCCTTACAGCAGAATCACAGTTCTTGTATAATGAATAATACAAGTTATCTATCACCTGTTTAATCAGAGATTATTCTCTAGAAAAGATCAGAGAATCAAGACACCAAATGATAATTCATCTTTCCATAAATCATCATCAAAACACAACCACATGCTCACATTTTCTTTTGGCTTTTGTGCCATAACAAATGTGTTATAATAATACTGAGTTACAGCAGCCAGAGGAAAAACTGGTGTTATAAAGTCAAGGGTCAAGAGCCCAACTCAAGCAAACACTGACCACTATCATGGTGTCTTTAAATGAAAAACAAATCATCTTCATCTAAACCTCTGTTCATTCACAATAACACCCTCTGTAGACGCATGATATAACTCAAACTGGTTAGTAATAAGTGAAGCTGGTAATGCTGTTTGTGAAGTTGTTTAATCCTTCTCTGAGATCTTCAGAGATTTAAAGATATTTTATCTTCAGGGATTTCATCTAATGTTGTGGTTGGAAGTCAGTTGTAGTTCTTGTGTTTCTCTTTCCTTCAGTGATCCTGCTTGTTAACAGCAGGTGCACTCAAAAAAATGGTTTTGTGGCACTGTTCTTTTTACCCAAATATTTTATGTTAAAGTAACACAGATATGTTTATTTTACCTCCAAAACACTGTTGTATTGCGTTTAACTAACTTAATCTGTATCATTATCCACTATACTTAATTAACATTCGTTAAACTAATGTAAAGGGTTTAATTTCGCAATAACAAAAAAAAAAAAACGGATGTGATTATTTCCAACATATTGGATGAGGACGGCGTGCAAAGAAGTTGGAAAGGTGCATGGTGTCAGAGCTAGAAGTATCAGCCAAGAAAATATAAAGATAATCTAAAGGCAAAGTCTTTCATTTCTGTTAGTATTTTGTAAAGTCTGTTCTGGGATGCTTTTAATATATTGCACAGAATTTTTTTTATATTGGCAGCTTGTTTAAATTGCTTCATTCAAATGAGCTTAAGCAACACAATTGCTATACATTTTGTCCAAACTTAATTTGATTGTGTTCAATCTGCTTAAATATATGTACAATTTAAGTTTACTTAATCCATTTGTGTTGGGTTACATGAATGATTTGTGTTGCATTAACTGAAACACGGGGCGGTGCTTGTTAGTTCCCAGCATGCTTTACATATGGCTGAATAAAGAGAGAATAAATGTTAAAATTAAGTGTTATTTTATGTGTTTTTGAGAAAATGAGAAAAGAGGAAGACTTGATAGTGTGTAATTGTGTTTAATGTTCAATTACATTGGAATTATTAGAACCATTTAAATTACAGTGGGTTACCATTGTGGAGAAGTGTGGAGCACTTGGTTAGGGTGTGGACTGATTCAAATAAGTTTAATTTCTATGGCTGAAGGAGCATATCCATCTTAACATTTAAGATTTTAGTAAGTGCTATTATTAGCTAATAGCTTGCTATAGTTTAGAAGTTTAATTGAAAAAATATGTAAAACCAATTCAATTTATTTATTCAGTGCTCTCTTAAATATATTAGAGCATGTTCACTAAACTAAACCACTTTAAGTTACAGGGAAGCAATTCCATTGATTTGTTTGAACATTACTAGTTCACATAGATCCTTCCTCATTCAGTTTGGTTGTCTTAACACAAGGAGCTTACATAGATTCAAAAAAATCCATTAATGTTAATATAACATAATTTACTTGTGTGGAACCACTGTCCATAATTGAATTAAGTTATTTTAAAGAGTAATTTTTTTGAGTGTGTTCATCACTAATGCTCAACAATCACTTAATTAATCACTTAATTAATCACTCAATTTCTTGACTGCAATATCTACTTTTAGTGAACTCAACTGAAATAATTTCAGAGTACTCATAACTATTGTTTTTTATGAACTTAAATGAATTGAGGTAATAAGTGTCCTCAAATGTAATGAGTTAGCTTAACTCATTGGATTGGACTTTGTGTGTGATATTGTGAGCTAGCAGTAACTGCAAGTGCTCTGAGTTCATTTAAAGTTTGTCATTTCACTGTTTTTACTCAATAAAGTGAAGTTTCAGCTATATACAGTATTAAATGCCGTGTAAAGTTTAATTGTGTATTAAGAAATATTATTGTTTTAGTAAACTCGAATAAAATAAGTTCAGAGTACTCATAACTATTGTTTTTTATAAACTTGAATGAATTGAAGTAATCTGTTTCCTCAAATGAAATGAGTTAGCTTAACTTGTTGGGTTTTACAGTGGAAGCAAGATAATGCCAGGCCTCATTCTGCACGTGCTACAACTGAGTGGTTTCTAGACACTGCACCATAGAAGGGATGTGCCTGTCTGTTTACTGCAGTCCAGCTATGTCTCTTATGGAAAATGTATGAGCCATCATGAAAAGGAGAATCAGGCAATGATGAGCACAGACTGTTGAGCAGCTGTCTTGTATCAGACAAGATTGGGCAAATATTCCACTAGCAAAACTCCAACAATAAGTATCCTCAACTCCCAAAATGATTAAAAAGTGTAATTAAAAGGAAAGGTGATGTGACACAGTGGTAAACATGTCTCTGTCCCAACTTTTTTGGGGTGTGTTGCAGCCATCAAAATCAAAATTTGTTCATATTTATAAAATACAGTTATGTTGGTCAGTGAAAACATTGGAAAACTTTTCTTTGTACTTTTGTCAGTTAAAAAAAAAGGTTAAAAGAATGAACAAATAACAGATTCTTGATTGTATTGCATTTTACAAAATGTCCCAACTTTTTCTGATTTGGGGTTGTACAATGGTGTTAAAGTCCCCCTGTAGGCAATCATTTTATTCCTTAAAACTTGTCTCTGATCACCAAAAAATGTTCTTCATGCCTTAAAATAGCTTGAATGTAACTACACCCTTGCCTAATTTAGTATACGCGGTTCTATGAATATGCAAATGAGCCCCGCCTCCACTCACTCACACTAGCTCAGAGATCCACTGGTTTATTACATGTGTGTGCTGCAGTTACATCATCTCATGCTCTTTAAATTCAATGGACTCTGATCAGAAAGTGATTCCAACAGTCCGCTTCCAGAATTTAAAAAATATATATTTTCTCCACAGGGGAAATTATTTTTAATGGTAACTTAAAAATTTAAGCTAATCGACATGGATAAATAAAAATGTAATCGATGGTATATGCTTTTGTTGTAGCCATCCATTCACATTATTTCAACAATTTTTTAAAATAATCATGTTGATTTCGTGGTAAAAAAATTTACATTTACCAATGATGCAGAAATGTACAGAAAATTCCACCAATCAGAGTGGAGCAAATCACTCCATGAGAGTTCTGGAGGGAACGCCCACTCAATTTTTCTCAATGTTTCATGGGATTGTAGTTCTTTGTCTGATTAAAGATGTTAAGTATGCAGTCCTATACCTTTGTCCTTGTCTGATTTTCAAATGCTTTTTTGCTGTAAATAAAAGTTGTAATGTTTAATGTGTTAAAAGTGAAATTTTGGGATTAACCTCGTAGCTTGTTGGCTTTCATGGTTTATAACGCTAATTGAACAAAGCCTTTTTTTTTTTTTTAATCCCTATAGGGAAAATAAATGGAATTCCTGGTCTGGAATGACTGTCATGGAGTGACTTTCAGTCTCTAAGAGGCTGGAAATAAGTCAGCGTTCATTTCCTCTTATTCTGATTTATGAGTGGACGCACTCATTTCATGGACAGTGTTTGAAAATTGACCATGGCTGTTCTGGTAAATCTGTTATCATACGGACTACTCTGCTGACCTGGGGCCAGTTGCATAAACTTAGCCACCATGTTAAGACTGTGTCTTAAGAACTCATTTGGCCAACTAGTCAAGAGGTAATCAGTCTTACTTTTCTGATTCAAATTAGACTGATCTACCTTTTTATGTAATTGACTTTCAAAAGTTAGCACCAGTCTTGAAGAAATAAATTAGATGACTAACTTTTAAGACTAGTCTAAGCAGTTTATCCAACCTGCCCCCTGATGTAACAGTGATGATAAAGAAGGGTTTATGAAACGTGTATTTAAACTTTAAGTCTAATCCTCTGGATCCACCTTAAGCATGTTTGTTTTACTTCTCACTGGATGATTTCAAGTCTTTGAATTAATGTCTTTAATAATTTCATAGTCAGCGAGCAAAAAACATCTAGACAGAAAGTGGCCATCTATGCATCTAAGTGGCAATTGACTGCCAAAGCTTTTCCTAAACGAATATATCTATTTGATCCTCGGTTCATGTAGCATGAGCAAAATAGAAGTCGAAAATATAAAGTTACACTTTACTGAATTTTTTAGCCATTTTTGTTAAACACTCATTGAAACATGAGATTAAATATTACAGGTGAAACTCGAAAAATTAGAATATCGTGCAAAAGTTATAATTTTGATGATTATGGCTTACATCTTGAAAATTCTTCAAAATCTCAGAAAATTAGAATATTACATGAAATCAATAAAAAAAAGGATTTTAAATACAGAAATGTCAGCCCTCTGAAAAGTATAATCATGCAAATGTATATAGTTATATGTACTAAATATATTCATTTCTTTGCATTTGAATTACTGAAATACACGAACTTATGCACGATATTCTAATTTTTCAAGTTTCACCTGTATTTAATAATTTTCATATTTATTTTTTTAAATACGAAATTTGTATATACATGAGTATTTATACATGATTATACAATATTTGCTTAACATTTATTTGCTGAGGAAAGCTGTGTTTATTTTCTAAGTGATCCGATTTAGGACTGTTGTGATTGACTGGGATCCACTAATAACTTCCAGATCCAATTCCAGAGGTGGACGGGATCCAGTGATCCGCAGCGTCGGAAACGGGTGGATGTTTGATTCTAATGGTGTCCCGGATCACATCAGAGGATTTTATGTTTGTTCGGAGACGGTGACGGTGACGGTGAAGCAGTCAGCAGTGTTGAATCTGACAGCAGCTGCATCACAAACTTAAAGTAAATTATTTCATAATGCTTTGTCTGAAAATGACTTACTAATGCATGCAATAGTGAGCTGTGGGCGAGATTGTATTCTTCTGAAAGAAGAATGTCATACACGCCTAGGATGGCTCCAGGGTGAGTAAATTATGGGGTAATTTTCATTTTTGGGTGAACTATCCCTCTAAGGTTGTCCCTGGCGAATTGATTGGATGGTTGTGGTTTGCTATTGGTGGAGCTCATGTGAGTGACAGGTTGCCCCGCCCTCACGCCAGTAAACGCATCATCAGAGAAGAGAGGTCGCTGCAAGGGACATTATTTTAATTAAAGATTTTGAGGTTACATGCATTTTGATTTCATGGTGAACATGCAATCTCATTTTACAGTGCTTATAAATGTACATTTATTATCAGATAATGATAGGCCATTCATTGTGGTCATGTCACCTAGGGTGACCATATTTTGATTTCCGAAAACCAGGACACTCTGCCCAGCGATGAGATACTCAAATGATACTCGAAGTTTACTCAAAGATGCCTTATTAATTTCAATATTTAAAGTAGGCTATGCCTCCTCTGTATGGATAGAACATTGTTACATTACAAAATACTAACTATAACCAAAGACAAATTCAGATATGCTTATCAGAGGTTACTCAACATGTTTTATTATGACAGGTTTCAAAAATAATGAATGAAATAATGTCTCTTCTGTGTTGGAAAAATAAATAAATAAATACATAAATAATAAATAACTAAAAAATACATCCAAATTTAACCAAAATAGCTCTCACAAACTAACAAAAGATATTTATATATTTAGTTTTCTTCTTCCTCTTCATCATGTCTTTCTTTCTTAATAGCCCAATAAAAAAAAATAATGAAAACCAGGACATTTTAATCACTTTATAAAAAACAGCCAGGACAGGACGTGAAAACAGGACGTTTGGTCACCCTAATGTCACCCATGGATGATGCAACAGTCAACCACAGTGCTAAATATTGTCATTAAAATAACTGATATTAAGTAAATCATATGTGGTTACAATTATTATAGTTTCAGCATGCAAGGAGCACATTTCTGTGTTGAATTTAGCCATAAAAAGCTTGCCGTTCCTCCTCAGCTGGGGTCTCGTTTCTGAAGCTGCTGCATTATGGATGTAAGCCTGACACTAATGTAAGGATGCCAAGGCGATATGTTTGGTTTGGCAAGAGGCCCCAGCGAAAGCATTCATCTGCCTCTCACCTCGTGTTCCTCCACTGCTCCAGCAGAATGAATAAATAGATCTTGGTAAACAGATCATCCGTTATACACCTCAAGCAGAACAGTGCGGTTTGATTCACGGCACAAAACTGCATTCGGTTCACAACAAAGTTTTCTCTTTGAGAAAATGTATGCACTGTTGCAATGAGCAATAACCCCATGCGATCACAAGCTAATCACTGCCTAACATGTTCATTGTGTCTGCTGAACTGAATACATGGCATTTACCACATTTCTTCTAGCTCTAGCCTATATTTCTACAATATGGACATACTTTGACGCATTGATTGTAACACTCAAACATACATTTTCCACTTTGAAGCAGAAAACGCTATACAAATGAATTAAATACTTTGCAGAATGAATTTTTTCTCCCCCAAGTAATATTGTGACCTGAAAAAAATTGTATTTGCACAAATTATTCTGATTTTCTGATATGGTTTCAGCAGAAAGTAACTCAGTAAATTGATTGATTTTCATTGTATTCGGTGCTGAATTTCCACAAGACAGTACCTTTAAACTTTTTTTGTCCCCAATAATGGTCTTATATATATATATATATATATATATATATATATATATATATATATATATATATGGGAATGGTCTGTCTAAAAACTTGCCAGAACAATTTATAACTCTACATTGGTTAAGTGTCCACAGCTCTGTCTGACTAAAACTTATCATTAACATATCATTTTAAACACCATAATAAAATGGGTCATATTGCCTGAGTGTGCCAATTCAGTGCATTCATTCATAAGGAGAATACAGAATGAAACATATTAATAAACCTTTTCTTGACATTTATACAGTCACAAAGTTTACTTTGAATGTTGTTAAATCTTACATAATAGGAGAAGATAAGCTGCACAGTAATATGTTGAACAGGTGTTTGTGTCATGGCTGTTACTATATCATGGCGTTTTAGCATGGCTGGAACATTGCATTGACCAATCAGAAGACAAGACCTATGGATTTTATAATTACATTATAAATTTACAATACTTGTCAGGCGATGGTGTGACTTTCCAAAATGCACAACGTAGGAGATACAAAGTAACAGTCGTTATTTAACTAGACAAACACTCAGGAGGAGAACTACAAGAGAATAACACGGCTTTCCACACGCAAACAAAAAATGACAATGAACAAAAGGAACTGAAGGCTTAAATACACAGTGATAATTAATGTAACAAGAAACAGGTGCGTAACTCAGTCAGAAACCATGGATACAAACTAGCAACTAGAACTCAGAAAAACAGTGACAGGGAACAATGAAAACGAAACCAAAACACAATGAAGCTTAACGTAACCCTGACGCCAGACCGTGGTTGGAGGTGGGCTTAGAGCTGACGTACAGGATCCTGGAGGAGGTGGAGCCTTCACTGATGACCCTTAAAGGTGCTGTATGTATCTTTTTCACTCTACTAAAGCATACAAATACCATCATATGTTTGCAGATATTTAGGAAACATGTTAACGTTTCTCTGAAAAACACTTCTACAGCCAGTTATTTTACACGTTCCGTGTTGTCAGTCGGTTTTTGTTTTGTTCTGTGTGACTCCGCCCACTGCCAGTTCACCCAATAGTATTTCGACTGCCAGTTGGCAGGAAATACAACGTATCGCAGCCTTGGAAACGAGCAAACAAACTGGGTCAGAGATTGCTGATTCCATACAACCTAAAAAGCCTCGTTATCCATCTATAAATGTCTATGAATGAGAGCATATTAAATCGTGGATAAATCAACTCAATAACTTACAGTGTGTATATCTCCTCACCTTCCATTGTCTTTCACACTGGAAACCCGCGTGAGCGTCGAGTGTGAGGAGGAGGGGGCGGGGGGGGGGGGGGACAATGATCTCTGATATTTTGAATTTGGACTGCAGTTGAGCCACCAATGTAAGAGCCAAGGGATTGAAAAGAGCCAGCGGAGTTCGGGCCGAGAGATGACTTGATGGCTTTGGCAGAGGAGGCAGGAGAGGGAGGCTGGGAGGGAACTAGACGAAACCATCAGAGACAAAGATGGGAGACCTTGGGGAATGATTTTTTTTTTCAATCCATCGAATAATTGTATTGAGACCATGCTCCGGAAAGAAGATGGCTTAGTAATTTCAGGTGAGTTTGCGATGAGCTTAGGCTCTTGGTGCACTGGGTGGCATCTGATTTCGCTCTGGTTTCGGAGTGGGGCTGGTGTTGTCCTCCACGAGGCAGATGGTGAATTCACTCCACATATTCGGCGAAGCTCCTTTGAGGACCTTCCACGTGCAGGCGTGCCATTGACTGTTGAAGAAGACGCATAACGAGGAGCGCCCGAGATAGTGGTTGAGGCATGCCAGATCGAGAACATCCTTGTGTGATATTTGAGGGAGCGTCCCCCTGTTCAAGCAAGAGCAGGCGCACTGCACGTATATCCATAGCTGTTTTTACAATCCTTTTTTGAGGTTCGGTGTTCTGTCAAACGATGGTATGGCTTTCCAAAATGCACAAAACAGAAGATACAAAGTAACACTCTTTATTTAACTAGACAAACGCTCAGGCAAACTACAAGAGAATAACAAGCCTTCTCAGTTGCAAACAAAGGATGGCACCCTATAATGAACAGAAAGAATTGAAGGCTTAAATATGCAAAGGGATGATTAACAAGAAACAGGTGCGTAACTCAATCAGAAACCATGCATACAAACTAGCAACAAGAACTCAGGAAAACATGAATGGGAACCTTACCATAACCCTGACATTAGTGGAGACCGAGGCTAGTTATCATTCTTTTGATTCCTTGCATAGAAAATTTGCATGGGACCCCTTTTAAAAACTAATGATATACTGTAGTAATAATAATAATAATATAATAACGTTTAAAGACTCATATACAGTAATAAATTGTTAGAAATGTGTACAATATTATCTGGAAAATATAGTAACATCAGTATCCTTTTTTTCTACCCACCAATGTAAGATGTATAAACCTGAAGAGAACCATACAAATAAAAAAAAGTCAATTAATCTAATTATTACAGACCAGTATTTAGAAAACAGAATAAAATGAAATTGTCAAATTCAGTAAATGTATTATTATTAATTTGGTTTTACTAACTCATTTGCATAATGAAATGTTTTCCTTTTTTGCTGAACATTTTCACGGACCCCCTAGCCCTCTTAAGGTCCCTGGACCCCAGTTTGAAAACCCATTCAATAGACTATTCAATAGCTTTTCAGGACAATTTAAACACTAAAAAAGGGAAACACAAAACAATTACAACAGCACAAATAATCAAAATAGAAAAAGCCACAAAAAGCAATGGTCTGGTCAGCAGAATTTGCAGTTAATTAGGCTAATTATAAATGGCAAATGGACTGCATTTATATAGCTAGTATAGTATAGAATTTCAACAGCCTATGAACCATGTGACAACATGCCCCTACATAACATGGAAGAAAAACTATATCTAACTATATCACATTAATACAATTTGATCTTTTTTTTTAATAATTCAAAATGTAGGCTAATTGTACAAATGAAGAGTTCAGATACAAAAGCCTCAAAGTGCCATCTGAAAATTTCCTCTAGAATGATCATTTTTATCAAGCTCGTATATTTAAGTTCAGTAATTTCACTTAAATGACTATTAATAGGTCATTTGCATTGTCATTTTGTGAAATTACTGAACTTAAATATACGAGCTTGAAAAAAAAAGATAATTTCTAGAAGAAATTTTGAGATGGCACTTAGGCTTTTGCATCTGAACTCTTCAAATATAATCGGGCTTTTGACTCAAAACTTAACTAGTGAAATACAACTATGCCAGCCTGTGACAACTAGCCGGTCCCCCCATACGGTGTGTATGAACTTCGAATGGACGTCTAGCCGGTGTCTGTGATTGGTCAGCACCTGCTCACCTCCTTCATCCAAACTGACATGAGTTGGAGGAAATATAGTCAGCATCCACACCCCCCGATCCTCACTTCGCGTCGGCTCTGCTCCCTCCACCGCATGGGCTTCGTTCTCCATGGTAATGCCACAGTGATCTGAAGATATTCGCAGTTTTAGACAGCGTTCTCATCGTCCTCACGAGACATGCGTGCGCCACTGACTATAGGAGTGTTTATATTGCTTTTGGCGGTGCGGCAGACACACGCGACTGATTCCAGCAGTGCTCATGACACCTCACAAGAGAGATCAGTGAACATCCAGAAGAGAAGACTCTCTCTGCAGAACACAGGTAAGCTTTTGCGCAGTGCATGCACGGAAAATCAACGACAGCTCATATGCGTGTGGTTGTTTGAACTCTTGGTCTTAAAGCCCTATCAAACTTTTATGTTGGATCAAACAACTTATCTCCAGAGATTATGTCATACCGGTTAGCACAACTGGATTAAAAAGGTGTTTTTTTTCTATTATGTTTTTATCATATGTAGCCTTCTTAATGTGACAGATGGCATAAGGTTATTTCAGTGTAATAAATATGCATTTTCACACCGTTGCGGAAACGTTGTTATGACGTTATTAGCACGTCACCTCGAGTCTGCCGCTATATCTTTAGGAATATAGAACAAATATGACACTTTAGTGTTGTCTTCTTATATGTCACACTAGTTATATGTAATCTGAATAACCGGCATACCATAGTTCTGCTTCTGTTTTTCTTATATAATATACTTGACACAGGTTTTCCACTTATGTTGTCTACTAAAAAGTAGATAAATAACATTAAAAAATGTTTTAAATCGTCATGGTTGTATTGTCTGTTTCTGTAACGTTTCATTCACATGTATGTATGTAATAAAACGACCCTGAAACGTTTGATCTGGCTTTTTCTTATGGTAGTAATAACAGGTAGGTATAGGCTAGTAACTTTTAAAAATATATATATTTTGGGTAGGCTACATAATTATTATCTAATTGCAATTGTGGCATGGTTTCTAGAACATTTTTAAAACCTATTAAGTCACCAACTGCAACGCTGTGAAATGTTTTCAATTGTCATAAAAAATATTTACTGCCACAAAGCTTACATGACAATTTACATATGGTGAACATACATTTAGAGCACTGCATTTCAAACCTTACCAAAGTCCACACAGAGACAGTGTCACAAACAAAGACATGCGGCAAACATAACTGACATGGAACAGTATGATTATTTAATTTTTTTGAATGTTCCCAATCGCAATCTTTTCGAAAATGTCCTCATTACCCATTGTGGCGTAGTTGTTGAATTATTTTTTATATATATATATTTTTTTATTGTAGCCTATATACAAATTTAAACAACATTTTCTTAAAATAAATTTCAGAAAAATACTGTAAAAATGGTACAGTAAAAACCTTATCGTATACAGTGAAAAAACTAAATGGTTTAACATCACATTATTTACAATTTTACTGTTACATACTGTCAAATTATTATTATTGTTATTTTAATATTTTTTGCAAGTAAAAATATGAATTATCTTATAATTTATGGTGAAAAAAACCTGCTAAAAGGTCTCTCGGGTTGGGTCAGAGGTCACCCTTTCGCCAAAACTCGATTATCTCATGAACGATACGGCCGTTGCCTGAAACCAGTGATTATAGTTTTTAAGTTTTAAATAAGGATATTTTTTTATAACAAAAATGTATGTATAGGCATCATAGTTTCGAACACCTCCACTTTCAAAGTATACACAACAACACAAAGTAAATTATTAAATGTAATTTCGTATAGAGTACGCCCATCTAATCTTCTACCTAATACCAAGGTATAAAAATTTAAAATAAAAATAAAATAAAAATTTGCCTCTTACCACTTCCTGTTGTTAGTTCTTCAGCATTTGGCACACCCAAACCCGCATTACTGTCTTCCAGGAAATCACGGTCAGCCGCTGCCACCCACCCACAAGTGAGACACTTATTGCTTCCTCTGTCCACAATTCTAATATTTCTCTCCCTCCTGCCTTCCAGTCTCAATCAAATCCATCCAGCTGTGAAATAAACCAAAACGTGTGGCTGCCTTTGCAAATGGGCAAGCATACAGATTTGATCGAGTTTTACATGGACCAAATTGTGATGGCTAGACGACTGGGCCAAAGCATCTCCAAAACTGCAGCTCTTGTGGGGTGCTCCCGGTCTGCAGTGATCAGTATCAAAAGTAGTCCAAAGAAGGAACAATGGTGAACCGGCGACAGGGTCATGGGCGGCCATGGCTCATTGATGCACGTGGGGAGCGAAGGCTGGCCCGTGTGATCCGAAAAGAAAAGTGTCAGAATACACAATGCATATCAGTTTGTTTTGCGTATGGGGCTGCATAGCCGCAGACCAGTCAGGGTGCCCATGCAGACCCCTATCCACCGCCGGAAGCGCCAACAGTGGGCATGTGAGCATCAGAACTGGACTTAAAGGAACACTCCACCGCTTTTTGAAATAGGGCTTATTCACTGTCTCCCCTATATTAAGATAGGTGGGCAAAAGCATTTTTGTCTCAGTGCATGCATTGTCTTAGGTTGGCAGCGCCGACGCTAGCTTAGCTTAGCATAATGAATGGGATCCTATGTTGTCAGGTAGCATGTCGTGAGTAAAAGTGATTACAATTTTTTGTTAAACAAATTACTTCTTGTGGCCTGCATATTCACAACACCTGAAATCCCCCAACTTCCGGCAACATACCGGTGTGAATATTTGCTGGCTATTTTTCCGACAGTAGACACAGTGAATGGCGAAGGACATGGGGGGTTTTGTGCGAGACGAATAGGGTGACTTTTCAGACAGTCAAGATCCAGAACCATACCTCTACGAACCAGAGTTTTCAGAAGAGGAGCTGCGTGCAATGGAAATAGACAGACAGAAGAAGGAGGTTGCGATCGCTCAACAGCCTGAGGACGTGAGGATTCGTGTATGTCCTTTGCTTGTTCTCACAACCTTTTGCTATGCAGGTATGTTTGCTGTAACTTCTCAAACTAAACACAATCCAAAAGCGAAGATAGTCGGTGCAGGTCAGGTCACGCCGGTATGTTGATGGAAGTTGGGGGATTTAAGGTGTTGCGTGATATGACTGCGCCCAAGTAGCAGTGCTTCGCCTGTGATTCACCCTAATATAGTCCCATGTCAATATCTGCCTAGGAAATCGCCTAGTCTTAATCTGAATTGCTATTTGTACTCGTTGTGAATACGCTGGCCACAAGAAGTAATTCGTTTTTTTTTATTTTTTTATTACTTTTACTCACAACATGCTACCTGACAACATAGGATTCCATTCATTATGCTATGCTAAGCTAGCGTCGGCGCTACCAAACTAAGACAATGCATACACTGAGACAAAAATGCTTTTGCCCAACTATCTTAATGTAGGGGAGACGGTGAATAAGCTCTATTTCAAAAAATGGTGGCGTGTTCCTTTAAAGGATCTGCTGCTAACATCTTGGTGCCAGATATCACAGCACACCTTCAGGGGTCTAGTTGGAGTCCATGCCTCAACAGGTCAGGCCAGGGCTGTTTTGGCAGCCAAAGGGGGACCAACACAATATTAGGAAGGTGGTCATAATGTAATGTTATGTTATGATCGGTGTTTACACTCTTAATCGTATCTGCTCATCCAGTTTCTTCTAATGCAATGCATCCACCACCCGTCTCTACTCATCTATGCTCACAGATTCTAGCAGGTGCAGACCTCTGTTTCAATTACCCCATTGCACCCTTGACTGTGGTCCCATAATTATCAACCCTAAAAATTTTAATCCCGAATACACACTATGGCTGAATTTTGCATTGATTTTGGAAGATTCAAAGAAATAATTTGTTCTGTCTTCTCTTCAAGAGTCTATTTCAAAGAACTGAATGACTTTTTATCTATCATAGCTGAACTGTCTCACTCCAACAGTGGTACTAATTTTTTTCCCCAATTACAAGCTATTTTCAGCCAAATGCATGGCCCGAGTCACCCAGTGGAATCAATGTCCTTACTGTGGAGCTCTTGACCTGGAGTTTTACAATAAGGTTTTCCTGCACTGCCAAAGTGTTTCTTGCGTTTTGTGTAATTCCGCCACACATGAGCCTTCCTCATGCCCCCTTTTCAATCCCGCCCCTCCGAGCAATCCGGGCACTAATCCAGGCACTTCTCAATTCATCAGTTCTACATCTTATGTCTAAAGGTGATTCCAAAAGCCGCAATTTCAGGTTCACTTCCGGCAGACAAGTGTGTCATAACTTCAATCAGTTTGGCTGCAATAGACAATGCTGCAAATACCTACATGTATGTAATTTCTGTGGTGGAGCTCATGCTTGCTCTGTGTGCCCTGTCCCTGTCCTTTAGCAATTCCAATAAAAAACTGAGAAAATATCTGTCTTCTTCTATCATTGTCTCCTCTTTAGCGCACAAATTAGCAAATCACCCCGACCAAACCTTTACACAATATCTATTTACAGATCTCAAGGAAGGTATTAATCCAGGTCTGGAAAGCTTGCCTACTACTTGCCTTATTTGCAAAAATCTACAGTCTGCAATTGCCAAACCTAAAGCAGTCAACACCTTGATATCTAGTCCGGATTCATGATCGGTCCCGTTGACTCCCCACCTTTCAAAATATTCCGTATAAGTCCCATTGGTGTAGCTATACAAGAACATTTTCTGGGAAAAAACAATTGATCATCGATCTCTCTGCTCCCCACAACAGCACTCATCCAACCATAAATAGCCTCATCCCGCTAGATGAATTCTTCTTGAGCTACCATAACATAGGCCAAGCCATCCATCTAATTAAAAATGCTGGTTTCGGAGCCTGATTAGCAAAAGTAGACATTACTTCAGCATTCAAAGTCATGCCCATACATCCCGATTTTTTGGCACCTTTATGGTATTTGCTGGAAGGGGAAAGTCTACTTTGTAGTATGCTTAACTTTTGGCTGGAATTTGGCTGGAAACTTCAGAAGTGTCAGAAGTGCTCTGCTGGATCTTACAACATCTACGCTGTCCCTTACTTGGTTCATCTTCTGGATGACTTTCTCACCATTACCCCAAGGCATTATCCTCCAGCCATTCCTCTTACTACCATTCAGGAAGTTTTTCTGAATTAGGAGTTCCACTGTCCCCAGAGAAAACATCAGGCCCTACCACATCCCTAGAGTTCCTTGGAATTAACCGTTAAATTCCAAGCTTTCCTTCCCAAAGACAAAATAGATTGGATAATCGCTATCTCCTCCAATCCGCTCGAAGCACCTCAGTGCAGCAAACATGATTTGCTATTCCAGCTAGGCCATTTAAACTATGCCATGAGTATAGTACCCCAATTATGTCCTTTCATCTCCCACTTGCTGTCTCTTGCATCTTCCGTTCTGGCACTAGACAGTATCATATCTCTAAAACCCTTCTTGCCTTGCGGATCTGAATCTATCCTTCTTTTACGATGACATCCAATCTCATCCTAGTGATCTCCCTCTGTTTACAGACGCCGCTCCCTCCGTAGGCTTCGGAGGTTATAACAAGTAATTTGTTCGCTTCAACATGGCCTCCTTAGCTCTCTATGTCAAATCAGTACGCCGCATTCTCAGTTCTTTTTAAGTTATATCCGATCGTAATAGCTGCCTTTAGCCGCAGGGTCACGAATGGTCTTTTAAAAACACAATTCCACTGTGATAGTCTGGCAACTGTTCACTGTATAAACAAAGGCTGTTCAAATTCCCCTTAAATCATGCCCCTCTTAAGACGCCTCACCTGGTTATCCACCTGTTAACAGTTCATCTTCAAAGTCGTTCATATTCCAGGCCACCAAAACTAAACTGCTGATGCACTCGCGTCTCACTTTCTATTAAAAAAAAAAATCAGAGCATTAGCCCGGAGGCGGACCCAGACCCAACCCCAGTACATCCCTATTCAGACTTGATATTCCTATAACCCACTCACTCAAACACCTCCACACCTGATCTCTGGACTCATTATTCCACGCCATCTCACCTAGAACACTACAATCCAACTGGACAGCTTGGGAGCTTTTAAACAATTCCATTCCTCCTTTTTCCAACTTTTCCCTCCTTTCAATTTCTTCATTTGTCACAAATCTCAACCAAGTTAAGTCCATCCAATCCAGTACCATCAAAGTTTATTTTAGCGGCATTCAATTTTTCTTTAAATTAATCTACGGCCATCCATGTCCCTCTATAACAAACCCCCAGATTACACTCCTAATCAAAGGAATCCAAAAACCAACCCCACTCTCTCTGATTCCAGGTAACCATTCATCTCTACGCTAAATGCCTGACTTTCCTCTATTCCAGTCATTTCATCCATTTGGTCCCCCGATACAGCAAGAACTCTGGATGCCATGTTAACCCTGTCTTTTTTCAGGTTCCTCAGAGCTTCTGAAATAATGACCAATTCCAAATTTAACCCACCCATCCATCGAACCTTCTCCGACCTTCAAGTACTGGATAATGACACCATCTGTTTTCTCATCAAACGTAGCAAAACTGATTAATTAATGTTCGTATTCATATTTTCAATCTTGCCTTCTGATTCCCCTTGAATCAGAATAAATTCTCGAATTATGTTTTACTTTAAAATCTTGAATTAAATTGCATACATTCATGTTGGTTCTGTTCTGTTTACCTTAAGAGGGGTTATGGCTGCTCTCCCTGCTCTTATCCATGCTAGGCTGCATGGATGCACAGCAAGTTCTTGCCCAAAACAGAACCATCTGCCAATCCAAACTGTATGCTAATTGTTAATCGTATTTGAAGATAGTGGTCCTGAGAGAAATCCGATTAAATTACTGGGTCGCTGGTCCTCAGACGCCTTTCATTCTTACATTCGTTCCAACCTCAGCCTCATCAAAAGAAAGACCATCTAATTCTCGCTTCTTTTTAATCTGGTTACAATCTTCTCAAGATAGCGGCCCCACGAAACCCAATCCAACCAGTCCCCGTCCAATTTGATACTGCCGCTGTAGTGCCCTGCTTAACTTGATACTGCCGCTGAAGTGCCGTCTTCCATTTCTTCTTTCTCCAATTGTTGATGAGTCTTCCAGACTGTTGAAATAATTATACATGCTGATTCCTTAGATAGCAATAAGCTTTTCAAACCAGTAATGCTTGCTTGCTGTCTGATTTTTACATTCATGTTTTTTGGGGAGCAATCGGAGCTTGAGTAAAATAACCTCTCTGAGCCCCTGTTTACCACTAATGCTAAGATCATATGGGCACATAAACTCATGAAGTGAAGTTATAAAACATAATTTCAGGAGGAGGACGCCCATCTAATCTTGATTAATACCAAGGTATAAAAATCAGCCTCTTACCACTTCCAGTTGTTTGTTCTTTCAGCATCTTTCCTCCAACCCTTCTCCTCTTTTTGCCTTTGTAATAGGAGGGCAATTGGAGCTTGAGTAGAATAACCTCTCTGAGCCCCTCTATAGCAGACAGAAAGCCAAACCTGTTTACCACTTATGCTAAGATTATATGGGCACACAAACTCGTGCAAACAGTATTTTCAAATTTATCCACTAGGGAGAGTCTTTAAAAAGCTCAGATTTTGCTGGACAAAAACGTTATCTCAATGTAAATGGAAGGCTAAAACAGAGAAAAATATGTTTTGAATGTATCTGGATATAGCCTAATAATCACATTAATAAATCAAAACACCACAGGACACTACTCACTCCTTTTAAAGTTACTCAATCCTGTTACTTTTTATATGGCAGGACTGAAAGTAATAGGACTGAGTTTTTCGGATAGAATTATCAAGTACATTTAATATACCCTCATGGCGTACATGTGAATAGTATGAGGACACTGAGCAAATTCCAGTGGACTACCATAAATTCGTTTTTTTTTTTAAATTAACAAGCATCTAATAAATAATTTAGGTAACAGGACAGAACGTTAAGATTGACCTTTCCAGTCGTAGTTACAATATCATAAAATATACTAGTCTTCTGTTTACTTTTAAGTCTTCAAATGGCCTTCAGAAAATCCAGATGATGCAATATCCTGTTGAAAATGTGTCTTGTGGAATTTTCAAAGGGGGGAATGTGTGGGAACAGGGATGAGTGAAAACCTGGAGACACAACTAAAATGTGTATTTTATCTAAACTATTATATATTTATAAAAAAAAAAAAAGATGGATATGGAGGTACACAACAATGCAAAAGGAAAAAAATCTGAAAGATTATATTTCATGTGAAAATGTAGTGTTAGAGAGTGGGGACAGGTAACAAATGCTGTTTTTATTATGTTTTAAATTATATATTTTACATTGCAGTTAGATTAATGTGCAGGACTCTTTGCCTAATAATAAAATGTATTTTAGAGTTAATTCTCATGCATATTACATGGGGACAGAAAAGGCACCCATTCTGTGAAATGGCCCACATACATCCCTTAAAACTGAAACATTGTCAGGCCGTTTTTTATTTACTGTAGGTGTAATGAGCTACTATGGCACGAGTAATGTGTAACTACTCTAAAAACTGTAATGTTCTCTGTCCCTCAAACGTTCTCCAGCGGAGATTCAGCAGTGTCTGGTGAACGCAGGTGATGTGGGCTGCGGGATGTTCGAGTGCTTTAACAACAACTCCTGCGAGATCCGCGGACTACATGACATCTGCATGACATTCCTCCACAACGCAGGCAAATTTGACTCCCAGGTATGATCCTGACTTATTCACTCAAATCCCAATATGCGGTATGTATCCTGTAATGCTAAAAAAAAAAAAAACTGTTGGAGTGTTGGTATCTATCTAGCCTACTTTGCACTGAGACCTACAGCAACTCATTACTACTGGCAGTTTCCTCACTATGTTCATATCATTAGACATACTTGAGTTGTAATCTTCTTGGTCAGCATTTTGCCATTAACGGCTCCGGGTTGATGAAGGACTTATGCATCACCGCAGGGAAAATCGTTCATCAAAGACGCGCTGAAGTGTATGGCCAACGGACTGCGCCACAGGTTCAGCTGCGTCAGCCGCAAGTGTCTGGCCGTGAAAGAGATGGTGTTCCAGCTGCAGCGCGAGTGTTACGTCAAAAACAACCTCTGCTCGGCCGTGACGGAGAACGTCAACGTCATGGTGGAGATGATCCATTTCAAGGACCTGTTTCCTAAAGGGTGAGTTCTTCAATATAGGGTTGTGCAATATTAGCCACGTTTCCACCGAAATTACCCGGAACCATTTGTCCCAGGAACTTTTTTTCCCGCCAGACCTGTGGCTGTCTGCATTTCCGCCACAGTCTAAAGTACCGTGAAGATTAGGCAAATAGTCCGGTGACTGCGCACAACTTTTCAGTTCCTGCTGGGTTTCATCCTCTGATTTTAAGCTTAATAAAGCCTGAACCTCGTCATCTGTCATATTTTTTAAACTCAATTGTTGATTCGAATAGCAAACAACTCTTACTGGAAGCACCGCAACAGATTAAAAAAATTGGTGGTCAAAAAAAAAATGCTGCATTGAAATCAACCAATCAGCATGTTCAGCGCCCAATTCCCACCTCTGAAAGTTCCTGAACTTTGAAGAAGTACTACCTCTCGAGCAGGGACTTTCTGAGGGGGAAATATTTACCCGGAACTTCATTTAGACCCTGGTTCCTGCGGGGGAAACAACCCAAAGTCCCTAGTTCCTGGGGAAAGTTCCTGTGGTGGAAACGCGGCTATTGACATAAAAAGATCAGATTTTCTGGTACTTTGTCGATAACGATAAATATTTTGCTGAGTATGTTTTTGTTCTGGTATCTTTACTGGTTTAGGTCTTTGATATTCTTCATATTCTATGTGGTGGTTAGTTCACAGCATATTTGGCACCTTAAATTGATTTCCAGGGGCATTTTTGCCTCCTTAAAAACAAAGGTTATTTATTGGCATCGATGGTTCCATGAAGAACCTTTAACAACTTTTCCATTCCACAAAGGGTTCTTTAAAGTGGAAAAAGGTTCTTTAAAGTTTTAAAATGTTCTTCACACTAAGAAAAAAAAAGGTTATATCACTTCTCTGGGGATATAAAAATGGTTCTTCTAATGCATCACTGCAAAGAAAAAAATTCTGGAACCTTTATTTTTAAGAGCATAAGGACATTTTTTTCTAACTTTATTAGAGGTATGCATCATCTTTGTCAAATTCTTACATTTAATCAATACATTCAGTTAGATTAATAAGACTATAGGCTGTTGTCAATTAAATCCGTAGCAAGTAAATCCATTTTGCAATGCAGAAATGGAACAGAAGCTGCATTTAAAGAAGCATTTAGATGTATTTACACTGAAATTACAATTGTATACATGAGGTTTAAAAATATATATATTTATAATATTATATTATATTCATATTTTTAATATAAAAAAATGGAAACTCCGCTATGAGTTGCTCAGAGACACAATAGTTCTGCTGTGGCTTTGGTTGCAACTATTCTCGTTGGCGATATAGAGAAAGAACAGACAATCGTGTGTCTAAAATGTAACAATATTACCTTAAAAGTCTGTAATGTATTTCACATTTACAATTGTGCTTACACTTTTGCAGACTGAGTAACATACTTGATAATGCCAGCTAATTATTTAAAGTCCCCCTGTAGTCAATAATTTTATCTCTTAAAACTCATCTTTGATCACCAAAATGACATATTTATACATTTTTTTTCCTTGAAAAAAATTCTTCATGCCTTAAAATAGCTTGAATGTCACTCGACACCCTTGCTTCATTTACACACGGTTCTTTGAATATATGCAAATGAGCCCCGCCTCCACTCACTCACTCACTCAAAGATCCACTGGTTGACGATCACACGTTGATCTGATTGGTTACAAGGTCGTTTGTGACGTCAGAAACACCAGCGATTTCAAACCGTGTCTTTGGTTCACTGCAGTTTTAAGCAGAAAATACTCAGCAATGCTGTCGACTTATGAATTTACACATGGTTTGTCTCAAAGCATATTAAAAACACCACATAGACATATAAACAACATTAAACGCTTGATTTTCACCACAGGGGGACTTTTTTACGACAATTTTAAAACATTATCACAGTCACTACATTTCGTACACCCCTACTTCAATATCAGTCGTGGGTAACAGTGTTTTTTCTGTCCTGTCTCCTCTCCTCCTCCGAAAGGCCCCATGTGGAGTTGGTGAACGTCCTGCTGGGATGCGGCGAGGAGGTGCGTGTCGCCATCGGCCGGCGAATACGAACTCAGTGCGAGCAGAACTGGGGAGCTCTGTGCGGGAGTCTGAGTCTCTGTGCCCTCGGGAAGGTGGAGAACAAGGCCAGTCCCACTCTCGCCCCTGTCCCAGACATCACCACCCCTCCGGGAGCCAACAGCAACTCGCTCCCTCCTGCCGAGCCTGACGGGGAACGGGTCTGGACGCTCACAGGAGGAGATGAAGAGGAGCATCAGGCGTCAGGTCCTCAAGACAACGCCTCTGAGGTGGACAAAGAGCTGAAGAGGGCTCTGAATGCCACCAAGAGGAGGTGAAGGGAAGACCTCGTGCCTTTAGCCCACACTACAGCTCGAACGTTGGAATCATTAAGGAGGGTTTTTTTGTGTTTTTGAAAGAAGTCTCATATGCACACAAAAATACAGTAAAAACAGTCATATTGTGAATTTTTAATACAATTTTAAAAGAACTGACTTCTATTTGAATATATTTTAAAATATAACATTTTCAGCATTATTGCTCCAGTCTTTAAAGTCACGTGATCCTTCAGAAATCATTCTAATATGCTGATTTGGTTTTGGTTAAATGGTTTTGAAACCACACTACATTTCAGGATTCTTCGATGAATAGCAAGCTCAAAAGAGCATCATTTATGTCAAATAGTAAAATTATAAATTTCTCTACTGTCACTTTTGATCACTTGAATGCGTCTTTTCTGAATTAAAGTGTTTATTTAAAAAAAAAAATCTTGCTTACAAATCTTTGATTGGTAGGCGTTCCAGGGTTTCTGCAAAAATATTAGGCAACCATTGATAATAATAATAAATCTTTCTTAAGCAGCAAATCATCATATTAGAGTGATTTCTGAAGGATCATGTGACACTGAAGACTGGGGTAATGATGCTGAAAATTCAGCTTTGATCACAGGAATAAATTACATTTGTATATTTATTAAAATAGAAAACAATTCTTTTAAATTGTAAAAATTGGGTAAATAATATTGCATAATATTACTGTTTTTTTTCTGTATTTTTAATCAAATGCATGCAGCGTTGGTGAGGGACTTTTAAGAAATGATTGGAAACTGTTGACCTGTAGTGCAGAGAAAGGCTTGTCCACTGCCTCCCTCAAGGACAGATCCGCTGCAGTCTCCAGTGATCCTGTAAGAGCACCAGCGCCGACAGGGTATTTCATGTGTCCTTCTGGGGGAACATGGACTGGTACAGTATTTCATAGGAGTCTCAAACATGTGCATTCCTCCGACTGCAGACTCTCCAGAATGCTTAGCCTGCAGACCTGAAGAGCATTATTACAGAAACCGGGCCTGTTTTTGTGATGACGTCATTCCATAAGCTCAGTATTTGTCTTGCTTTGAAGCCTGGCCATTCGGGTGAAGCTCACAGAAACATGTCTGGGTCACATGTCACCCCAAAATTAAAAAAAGAAAAGAATTATATATATATATATATATATATATATATATATATATATATATATATATATATATATGTATTTTGGAGCCCCGCTCATAATGTGGACACGAATTAAGATTTCGTTCTCTCGTTCTGGTAAATTGTGGCCACGTTGTACTAAATTGTTTTAATTTATCTAAAATAAGTGACCAAATTTTTACAACGTGGCCACGTTTTTAGTAAAACGATGGAACAAATTATTATACGCATGATTTACTTAAAACAAGGGAATGAACTAGTAAACGCGCTGACGTATTAGTAGGTCTTGCTAACTAAATGTTAATTCTTGGCCACGACACACAACATGTTTTATCCCGCGTGTCATGTGAGGGGCTCCGTGTATTCATTTAAAAACATACAATTTAAAATAATGAAAAATTATTTATTACATTACTGTCAGAAGTTTTTTTTATATAATTATATTCAGAAAGGGCACATTTACAGTAGCTGTCAAAAGTTTGAAACAGATATTTTTTTAATGTTTTAAAAAAACCTCTTCTGCTCACCAAGGCTGCATTTATTTAATCAAAATTACAGTAAAAAATATTTTCAACATCATTACTCCAGTCTTCAGTGTCACATGATCCTTCAGAAATCATTCTAATATGCTGATTTGCTGCTCAAGAAATATTTATTATTATTATTAATGTTGAAAAAAAAACTTGGACAGTATGTGGCGCTGTGTTTAAACGTATCAGGTCCCTTCAGGACATGCTGTCAATTAACCCTACCAAATTTTGTGTCAAATTGTCTCAAAGATATTGCAATTTATATTAAAAAAAAGTCTAAATTGCGGACCGATGGTTCATCCAATCCTGGCAAAAGATTTCTGAAGATCATGTGACACTGAAGACTGCAGTAATGATGCTGAAAAATCAGCTTTGATCACAGGAATAAATTACATTTTAAATGTACTAAAAGAGAAAATGTTATTTTAAATTGAAATAATATTTCACAATATTTTTCATCAAATAAATACAGCCTCCTTTCATAAACATTAAAAAAATTCGACACACACTGCAGTCTTGCTGTTGTCAAGGCAATGTGACACATCTAATAATGTAAGATCAGATTTCATATGTTTCTTGCTTGGGATTCAGAATGGACATTTTTCATACGTGATATAAACCTATGCCTTCTTGGATAGATTAGTCACATTCGCAAACATTTGAAAATGTGAGATAATATGCAGAACATATTTTGGACCTACCTCATCTCTGTAACACGCACCTGTACTGATATACTGTTTAATGTATTGCATAAAACTTGTTAGAATGTATCCCCATATTTTCACAAGGCAACTTGGTCAATGTGTACACATACTCCCCTCTGTTTCAATGTGTATCTTGTAGATATGTCTTTTTTAAATTTAAATTAATTTCCCCAAAGTTATGCATGAAGTGAATCTTGTGGATTTTTATTTTGAAGTCTGTTTTATTACAGCCACTATAGAGTGCTGGTAAGTCATTTTATATAAATGCTTGAGCTATTTATTTTTTTTATTTTACTGTTATGTTGTTTAGCAAATAATAATAATAATTTGGGATCTGTATCAAAGTAATCAAATGTATTCATAGAAAAAAAAATGTTTTTCCACAATAAATTAACCTCATAATCACTTTTTGGCCTTCAAAACATCACTGCTACTGACAGAATGAGTTATGAAGATTAAGCAATAAGACAAAAGGACCATCAGAAACATAGAGCAGAGAGACATTTGTTTTGTGCAACACGAACACACACACACACACACAGTTGAATATACTGCAGCATCACAGCAAAGCTTCACACAAGAGCAACAGGCTTCTAGTGTAATTCAGAAAACAGGGGCCTTGTGTCTAAAACTCTGTAGATTTCCTCCTATAGGTTTCAGATTTATTCAACCAAGCACACGCCAGAACCTGCACACAATTTGCTTTATAATTTATTTATTTTTTTGTATGTATGTGAAAAATTGTACACACATCAACATTTATTCATTGGGGCTCTGGTGTATAAATTCAACCAAAGGGATGAAAGCGACTGCATTTGTGTAAATCTCATTTTTGCTTCTGTGGTGATATAAATGACCATCAAATGGAACCTTTTTCCGAGACGAGTAAATATACTACCAGTCAAATGTTTGGAATAATTAAGAATTTTAATGCTTTTGAAGAAGTATCTTACGCTCACCGAGGCTGCATTTATTTGATAAAAAAAGAAAGTAAAAAAAAAAAAAACAGCTGTGATATATTTAATTTCAATTTAAAAAAACGTTTCTATTTTAATGTATTGTAAAATGTAATTTATTCCTGTAATCAAAGCTGTATTTTCCGCATCATTATCCAGTCTTCAGTGCCACATGATCCTTCAGAAATAATTCTGATATGCTGACGGTCAGTTTCAGGGGTATCGCAAGTTACATAATCTTCAAGTAACTTTTTCAAGTAACTAGTAATGCATTACATCAAAACTGTGGAGATAACTCTTTCAAATAAGTAACGCAAGTTACCTTTTCCCATTGCCTGGCATGATGTGGCATCTCTCCTGTCCTCATGTTTTCGAGAAATCAGAAGGAAAGTTGCAGAGGCTGTGCCGTATGAACATGATGCTTATTTTTAGTTCTAGACTAAATGTGTGCATTTACTCATCTCACTTGCACAAACTTGACCCTGACAGTTACATTTAGCAATAAAAAACGAGAATGTGACGTTTATCTGAAGTATGTGTTGAAGTTTCCTCTTCTGCGATCGAGAATGGCAGCACGGCTGAAGGTTTGTTGAGCGCCGCGCTCTGCTGTAGTCGGGAATTGATGTTTAAAGTCCACGTCGTCTTTGACTCATTTTTGATCACTAAAACTACATATTTAAGAATTGTGTCCTTGAAAAACTTTTCTTCATACCTTATCTTGAATATAACTCTAAACGCTGCATCATTTGCTATATGCGCTATGAATATGCAAATGAGTCCCGCCTCCACTCACTCGCAGCGGCTCTGAGATCCACTCGTTGACGACCACACGTTGATCTGATTGGTTATAAGGTAGTTTGTGACGTCAGAAACACCAGCGATTTCAAACCGTGTTTTTGAGACTGTCTTTGGTTCACTGCAGTTTTAAGGATAAAATACTCATGGTTTACACAGTTTAACTTAAAGCATATTAAAAACACCACACACACATACAAACAACATTAAATACCTGATTTTCACCACAGGGACTTTAAACAATTCACTTAAGGTGTGAAAGAGCCTTTACATTTGCCGAAAACAACTTTTGGTTGTTTGTTTTTTATTATTAAAATTCAAACAAGCAGGTGAAAAAAAATACACAAAAGTAACGTAAAATTACTTTCCATAAAAGTAACGTAATTAGTGACTTTTTTTAGGGAGTAGCACAATATTGTAATGCATTACTTTTAAAAGGTAACTTTCCTCAACACTGCTGACAGTTCTTTTAAATCGAAATATTATTTCACAATATTACTAGTCTTAATGTATTTGTGATCATATGTACCAATACGTTGGTGAGCATAAGAGACTTAATAAATCCAAATTATTTCAAACTTTTGATCTGAATAAAGGACAAAACTAATCAGTTTCTAAATAAAGTAACTCTACTTGGTAAGACAAACCCAGACACAGTAAAAAAGAGTCACGACACCCTCTAGTGGTTCATTCCACTGAAGAACATTCAAGACTCGCGTCGACGACTAAAATCATGCTCTGAGATCTGTAATGGGGAATAACTGCTCATATAGGCACCTAGATCAGCTGTTTGCAACAGAATCACACTCATTTACAAGTCACTGCTGATGCGGTCAACAATATGAAATATGTCAGAAACCATTGTGTACATTTTCATCATATTAATATTCATTATATGTGGCATGAACATCTAAGGTTGTTCCAAACTTCACCCACATTGTGTGTCAGGGTTATGAAATAGAGAACTAACCTGAACTCGAAACGTTTCATTACTGTACAAACAAATGCCATGATTACTACTGAATATGATGATGCAATCAGTAAGACTAATTTAGCAAAAAGCATACGACTGAATTAAAGTGCATTCATTTGCTCCTGAAAACCTCATTCTCACTTCAGTAATTGAGTCCCTGGAGAATGTTGAAGCTTCTGTCATCATTTACACACACGTCAGTGTTAGTTTAAGGGTCGTAACGTTCACAGAATGATTTCTGGAGAGCTTGAGCTGACACGTTCACTTTCCCCCTAAATGAAGGGGAAGAGTCTCTTTTTCAGGATGTAGAGCACTGTAGCCAGAAACAGAGCGAGCGCTAAAAAGATCAGCAGTTTGTCGGTCAGTTCTCGACGATTATATTTCAGGATCAGTTTTCGCCCTGAATGAATGGTTCCCGTCATGGCCTTGAACTCTTCATTTGTCTCTTGCACAGTCCTCGATGATGTCGCTGGAAAGAGAGAAAACTGAATAAGTAAACACAATTTACATTTAAGGATAAATAAGGTTAAAAGGACATAGAATTAATCAAATGTATACCAATATACCAGGCCAGATTCACATCTCAAAAAGATCATGCATCACAGATTATTTTACTCAATTATCAAAAAAAGCCAGAAACATTCACTGTAATCCCACTTGTAGAATCTCCTCCTCTGATATAAAGTCCCGTTTTACTTCCTTTAAGAAAGTGTCAAAACCTTTGACCACAAAAGCTTCGAAAACACGTTCCATCCTTGAGTCTGTTGTGAGGAACCTTTCATTTTTCATGATGACAAAATGTTATATTGTGTTGATTTGTGTCAATCTTATCTCCACTTGTGATGATGTCAGTGTGCCCCCTTATTTCTTACTGCTAATATCTGTAGTATCTGTAATAGGTAATTGTAATTGCTTTATCAATAATCTTCCTAATCAGTTTCATCATCTCAGCATCCCGGATAGCTTAGAAGAACTCGATATTGCAACAGAAACTTTTAACTCTCTCTTTTCCAGCACTTTAGACGCAGTTGCTCCGTTGCGCTTAAAGAAGATTAAAGAAAATAGTCCAACGCCGTGGTACAACGAGCACACTCAGGCCCTTAAGAGAGCAGCCAGAAAAATGGAGCGCAACTGGAAGAAAACAAAACTAGAGGTATTTCGGATTTCATGGAAAGAGAGCTCGATTGCTTACAGAGAGGCTTTAAAAGCTGCTAGATCTGCTTATTTTTCAACCCTATTAGAAGAAAATAAACATAATCCTAGGTATTTATTTGAAACAGTGGCTAAACTAACGAAAAAGAAAGCTTTAAGCACAGAAGTTTCCAAGCAACACAGCAGTAATGACTTTATGAACTTCTTCACTTATAAGATTGATAATATCAGGGACAAAATTATAACTATGCAACCGTCTACTACAGTATCGCATCAGGGAGTGCATTGTAGTCTCCCTGAGGAAAAATTGTTTTCATTTGTTGCTATAAGAGAGGAAGATTTCTGCAAACTCGTTAATTCATCTAAATCGACAACTTGTATGTTAGACCCTATACCGACTAAGCTACTGAAAGAGATGCTTCCACAGATCATAGATCCTCTTCTTAATATCATTAATTCGTCTTTGTCTCTAGGATATGTACCAAAAACCTTGAAGCTGGCTATGATAAAACCGCTTGTTAAAAAACCGCAACTTGATCCTTCAGAATTAGTCAATTACAGGCCGATCTCAAATCTGCCTTTTCTGTCAAAGATATTAGAAAAAGCAGTATCCTCACAACTGTGTTCCTTTCTTGAAAGAAATGATATCTGCGAGGATTTTCAGTCAGGATTTAGACCGCACCATAGTACTGAGACAGCTCTCATTAGAGTTACAAATGATTTACTTTTATCATCCGATCGTGGTTGTATCTCTCTATTAGTGTTACTTGATCTTAGTGCTGCATTTGACACAATTGACCACAACATTCTTTTAAATAGACTGGAAAACTATGTTGGCATTAGTGGAATTGCACTAGCATGGTTTAAATCATACTTATCTGACCGTTATCAGTTTGTAGCAGTAAATGAAGAGATGTCTTATCGATCACAAGTTCAGTATGGCGTACCACAAGGCTCAGTACTAGGACCGCTGCTGTTCACTCTGTACATGCTACCATTAGGACATATCATTAGGAAACATGGAATTAGCTTTCACTGTTATGCCGATGATACTCAGCTGTATATTTCTTCAAAACCTAACGAAACTTACCAATTCACAAAATTAACGGAATGCATAGCTGATATAAAAAATTGGATGACTAGTAATTTCCTACTACTAAACTCTGAAAAAACAGAGATTCTAATTATTGGACAAAAAACTTCCACACGTAATAACCTAGAATACTGTCTAACCCTTGATGGCTGCTCTGTTAAGTCTTCGTCGTCGGTTAGGAACCTGGGTGTGCTCTTTGATAGCAATCTTTCATTTGAAAGTCATGTGTCTAGTATCTGTAAAACCGCATTTTTCCATCTTAAAAATATATCTAAATTACGACATATGCTCTCATTAACAAATGCGGAACAATTAGTTCATGCTTTCATGACAACAAGACTAGATTATTGTAATGCTCTTCGGGGTGGTTGCCCTGCACGCTTAATAAATAAACTACAGCTGGTCCAAAACGCAGCCGCTCGAGTTCTTACTAGAACCAGGAAATATGACCATATTAGCCCGGTTCTGTCAACACTGCATTGGCTGCCTATTAAACATTGTAAGTAATCAACAATATTTTAAAATTTATACGAAGTACTAAATGGTTTGGCTCCGCAGTACTTGAGCGAGCTCTTAACGCATTATAGTCCTTCACGTCTATTGCGATCTCAAAATTCGGGCCAGTTGATAATACCTAGAATTTCAAAATCGACTGCGGGCGGTAGATCCTTTTCCTATTTAGCACCAAAACTTTGGAACAGTCTTCCTACCATTGTCCGGGAAGCAGACACACTCTGTCAGTTCAAAGCTAGACTAAAAACACATCTCTTTGACCTAGCATACACATAATATATTATAGACTTCTATAATTCAATATTAGGCTGCATAGATTAGGTCAGCCGGAACTGGGAACACTTCCCTTAAATCCTGATGTACTCGTTACATCATCATAAGAAGAATGGCATCTACGCTAATTTTAGTGTCTTTGTTTATCCCGAGGTTTTCCCGCAGCCGACCGGATCCAGGCCGTATCCAGATCTGACTAGGAGCTTTGCCTGGACCCGATGACAACGCAGTGCTGAAGTGCCAACCAGCCTCTCCCTATGGAGGATCCCTTTCCCACTCTACAGATAAAATGTTGTGATTCCGGTTCGCGTACCCACCCCGAAGTGATAAAATAAAACAAAATTCTGTATCAAATTTACAGTTACTGTAAATCCGGCCTCTAGTTCATAAACGCCAGAGGAGAACTGGCCCCCGACTGAGCCTGGGTTCTCCCAAGGTTTTTTTTTTCTCCATTAGGTCACCTGATGGAGTTTTAGGACACCAGTAGGTCACTTGATGGAGTTTTTCGGTTCCTTGCCACTGTTGCCTTTGGCTTGTTCAGTTGGGGATATTCAAAATAATTAGCCAAGCATTAATACCATTGATCAGCCCTACCAAACGTGGATGTTTTTTCACTAAGAAACAAACATTATGTTATTTGATTGATATTGTGAAGCTGCTTTGATGCAATTTATATTGTGAAAAGCGCTATATAAATACACTTGACTTGACTTGACTAATATCAGTAGTTTTTTTTTACCCAGACTTCCGATGGTCTCCTCGCTCTGCTGCACCTGCTGTGACATCATACGACTGATGCTCATCAGACTCTCGGTGATGTCACTGGACGTCTGCACTAAACTCTCTTTGGTGGCCTTCCTGAACACAGAACAACACGGTGGATTGAGGAAATGACCGTGTCGAGCAGTAAAAAAACTAATTGCTATATACGTTTTTTGGTCTAATACAGGGTTCGAATCAGAAACTTGATTCTGATTGGCTGAAAATAGCAGCATGATTTACCTTTGTCTCACTGAGTCGCATCCTTGCAGCAGTTCATCCTTCTCCAGATTATCAATGGCCATCTTACAGGCGAGATTTGCCTTCCTCCAGGCCATCTGGTTACTGACACACGATGAGAGTAGTGATAATGCTGAGATTAAATCTGACATTCAATACATAATCAGAAAAAAAGATTGTTTCTCTAACCTTAACATCTGCTTCCGATGGCTTTGCGTTTCACTCAAGATAGCTTGCTTATCAGTCTCTCGGTCTTGTTCTTTCGCCATCTGTTCCATGTCCTATCAAAATCAGCCATGTTAACAAACTCAATATTACTCCGATTTTTTTTTTAATGGATCAGTTTATTGAACTTTTAAACTAAATATAATAGAATTTAAAAAGAGAAAGTTTCTCTCTCATCTGTCTCTCCTCATCCTTCCGTCTCCTTTACTTTCGTCTCATCTCTCTTTACCCCCAGGTCATGGTTTTCTATTTCAATATACTTTAATTCAAATATCATTTCTGTGATGCAAAGCTGTATTTTCAGCATCATTACTCCAGTCTTCAGTGTCACATGATCCTTCAGAAATCATTTCATATGCTGATTTATTACCAATGTTTGAAACAGTTGTGCTGCTTAATATTTTTTTGGAACCTGTGATAGTTTTTCAGGATTCCTTGATGAATAAAAAAAAGAAGAAGAAAAAAGAACAGCATTTATTTAAAATATAAATCTTTTGTAACAATATACATTACTGTTCAAAAGTTTGGGGTCAGTAATTTTTTCTTTATTTTGTTGAAAGAATTTAATAGTTTTTATTCAGCAAGGATGTGTGACAAAAAACTGATAGTAAAGATTTATATTGTTAAAAAATATATATTTTGGGTTGGGATTCAATGAATCGTGGAAATAAGTATCACAAAACTGTTTCCAACATTGATTATAACAGTATCAAATCATCATATTAGAATGATTTCTGAAGGATCATGTGACACTGAATGATGCTGAAAATTCAGCTTTCCATCACAGAAATAAATTATATTTTAAAATATATTCAAATAGAAAACCAATATTTTAAACTGTAATAATATTTCATAATATAATTTTTTTCTGGTCATAATAAATGCAGCCGTGGTGAGAAGAGGAGACTTTGAAAAACATACAAATACTTAATGTTTCCAAACTTTCGACTGGTACTGTAAATACCTGCAAAATGCCAATAATCCAATTATAATCATTATACAATTACGATGGATATTATCCAGCTGTCCATCACAAAAACGTTACCATAATAACAATAATTTCAGCCATAACAGTGACAATAAAACCAACTTGGCATTATCCACCGTCATTAAAAAAAAAAAAAAAACTAATAATAAAAACTAAATAAAATAAATGCAGATATACAAAAACCTGTATTATAGATACATTTTAAAAAAAAGTATTATTTAAATGCATAAATAAAAAACTGACAGAAAGACGAAAGTAACGTTGATTCTGAAAGCTGCTTTGTATTTTGAATGAGTGCCTATATCATTATTGTCGTAGTTTGGCCCTGTTACTGCTGCCCTGGCATGTATATCTTACTGGTTGAAAGTACCTGGATCCTCAGTCTTAACTGGTTGAACTTCTCCTTGACAGTGGAGTTGAGATCCAGCAGCAGCGCCTGAGGCCCACAGCAGTCTCTTATATCCTGACACGAGAAAAACAAACCATTTACTGTTTCCATTCGTGTTGACTGACAAAGCCATGGCAATTATGGCCACATCTTTGAATTTAGTTCGTTTTGTCGGACGAACTTGACAGCACCTGGGCGCTATGATAATAGTAAGAATGAAGTCTACCTGAACAAGAGCTTTAATTTCCAGATCGTATTTAACAATCTCTTGTCCACATATTCGGACGTGTACATCAGAAGAGGACGCCATCTTTGTTGTTGTACGGTACGTCAGAAGGTCCAGGCGTTAACGCATTTTCATAACGCCTTTTTTCTTGATGCGCCCTGCAAAACTGTCCTGGGAACAGAGAGCAATGCGGTGCATACATGATACTTTATAATACGATTCTCCTAAAACAAATGCCTTGTGTATTTATATAGGATTTATTACATTGAGAACATTTTTAAAAAAGTGACAGTAAAACTTTTTTTTTTCATTTGATGCTATTTTCTACTTTGTACCGGAGTAATGGCTCACAAGAATACAGTAATAAATTGCATTTTAAGACAGAGTACCATAGCCAACTTTGTAATACTGTGCCAAATGTAATGTATATTATTTATTTAAAATGAGTTAGTTGGGATTGTTTTGCACAGTTCTTAACATTCAAACATACTCTGAAAGATAACCAAACCCCACATAACTACTGACAGAATAGCAGGGGAAAGTTTGTGGTTTCGTTTTGACTGAAAAAATGCATGACTGTTGCCAGAAGTGACAGGCATCCAAGAACAGAGTGAGGAAGAGAGAAAGAATTGTAGGAAGAGAAGAAAGGAAAAACAGAATGAGACAGTTGGGTCTTGGGACAGTCATAATGTTGTCAACATGACATTTATGAAGAATGTATAAATCTACAGCTTGCACAATTTAAATGTTTGTGACTGAGTTGAGAAATATATTGTGGTTTAGAGAAAATGCTTAGCATTTATTAAATGGATAGTTTACCCCAAACTGACAATTCTGTCATTAATTACTCACTCTCATGTCGTTCCAAACCCATAAAACTTTCGTTCATCTTCGGGACACAAATGAAGATCTTTTTGATGAAACCTGAGAGATTTCTGTCCCTCCATAGACAGCTAAACAACTACCACTTTGGGCTTTTATTCACATAAACATTGATCAGTGCACACATCAGTAACGGAAAAGCTTGGGTAAATGGAAGCTCAAGCATGTTCGCTTGATGTGCAAGAACCAATGAGATTCATTCTCGTGTTACGCAGCACGTTTGAGCCTCCTCAAGAACCAATGAGGTTCATTCTCGTGTTACGCAGCACGTTTGAGCTTCAGCAAGAACCAATGAGATTCATTCTCGTGTTACGCAGCACGTTTGAGCTTCAGCAAGAACCAATGGGATTCATTCTCATGTTACGCAGCACGTTTGAGCCTCCTCAAGAACCAATGAGGTTCATTCTCATGTTACGCAGCACGTTTGAGCTTCAGCAAGAACCAATAAGGTTCATTCTCGTGTTACGCAGCACGTTTGAGCTTCAGCAAGAACCAATGAGATTCATTCTCATGTTACGCAGCACGTTTGAGCTTCAGCAAGAACCAATGAGATTCATTCTCGTTACGCAGCACGTTTGAGCTTCAGCAAGAACCAATGAGGTTCATTCTTGTGTTACGCAGCACGTTTGAGCTTCAAGAACCAATGAGATTCATTCTCGTGTTACGCGGCACGTTTGAGCTTCAGCAAGAACCAATGAGGTTCATTCTCGTGTTACGCAGCACGTTTGAGCTTCATCAAGAACCAATGAGGTTCATTCTCGTGTTACGCAGCACGTTTGAGCTTCATCAAGAACCAATGAGGTTCATTCTCATGTTACGCAGCACGCTTGAGCTTCTGCAAGAACCAATGAGGTTCATTCTCGTGTTACGCAGCATGTTTGAGCTTCATCAAGAACCAATGAGGTTCATTCTCGTGTTACGCAGCACGTTTGAGCTTCATCAAGAACCAATGAGATTCATTCTCGTGTTACGCAGCACGTTTGAGCTTCAGCAAGAACCAATAAGGTTCATTCTCATGTTACGCAGCACGTTTGAGCTTCATCAAGAACCAATGAGGTTCATTCTCGTGTTACGCAGCACGTTTGAGCTTCAGCAAGAACCAATAAGGTTCATTCTCGTGTTACGCAGCACGTTTGAGCTTCAGCAAGAACCAATGAGATTCATTCTCGTGTTACGCAGCACGTTTGAGCTTCAGCAAGAACCAATGGGATTCATTCTCATGTTACGCAGCACGTTTGAGCTTCAGCAAGAACCAATGAGATTCATTCTCGTGTTACACAGCACGTTTGAGCCTCCTCAAGAACCAATGAGGTTCATTCTCATGTTACGCAGCACGTTTGAGCTTCAGCAAGAACCAATGAGATTCATTCTCGTGTTACGCAGCACGTTTGAGCTTCATCAAGAACCAATGAGGTTCATTCTTGTGTTACACAGCACGTTTGAGCTTCAAGAACCAATGAGATTCATTCTCGTGTTACGCAGCACGTTTGAGCTTCAGCAAGAACCAATGAGATTCATTCTCGTGTTACGCAGCACGTTTGAGCTTCATCAAGAACCAATGAGGTTCATTCTCATGTTACGCAGCACGTTTGAGCTTCAGCAAGAACCAATGAGATTCATTCTCGTGTTACGCAGCACGTTTGAGCTTCATCAAGAACCAATGAGGTTCATTCTTGTGTTACGCAGCACGTTTGAGCTTCAAGAACCAATGAGATTCATTCTCGTGTTACGCGGCACGTTTGAGCTTCAGTAAGAACCAATGAGGTTCATTCTCGTGTTACGCAGCACGTTTGAGCTTCATCAAGAACCAATGAGGTTCATTCTCATGTTACGCAGCACGTTTGAGCTTCATCAAGAACCAATGAGGTTCATTCTCGTGTTACGCAGCACGTTTGAGCTTCAAGAACCAATGAGGTTCATTCTCATGTTACGCAGCACGTTTGAGCTTCATCAAGAACCAATGAGGTTCATTCTCATGTTACGCAGCACGTTTGAGCTTCATCAAGAACCAATGAGGTTCATTCTCGTGTTACGCAGCACGTTTGAGCTTCAAGAACCAATGAGATTCATTCTCGTGTTACGCAGCACGTTTGAGCTTCAGCAAGAACCAATGAGGTTCATTCTCATGTTACGCAGCACGTTTGAGCTTCATCAAGAACCAATGAGGTTCATTCTCGTGTTACGCAGCACGTTTGAGCTTCAAGAACCAATGAGATTCATTCTCGTGTTACGCAGCACGTTTGAGCTTCAGCAAGAACCAATGAGATTCATTCTCGTGTTACGCAGCATGTTTGAGTTTCAGCAAGAACCAATGAGATTCATTCTCGTGTTACGCAGCATGTTTGAGCTTCAGCAAGAACCAATGAGATTCATTCTCGTGTTACGCAGCACGTTTGAGCTTCATCAAGAACCAATGAGGTTCATTCTCATGTTACGCAGCACGTTTGAGCTTCAGCAAGAACCAATGAGATTCATTCTCGTGTTACGCAGCACGTTAGAGCTTCAGCAAGAACCAATGAGATTCATTCTCGTGTTACGCAGCACGTTTGAGCTTCAGCAAGAACCAATAAGGTTCATTCTCATGTTACGCAGCACGTTTGAGCTTCATCAAGAACCAATGAAGTTCATTCTCGTGTTACGCAGCACGTTTGAGCTTCAAGAACCAATGAGATTCATTCTCGTGTTACGCAGCACGTTTGAGCTTCATCAAGAAGTAATGAGGTTCATTCTCGTGTTACGCAGCACGTTTGAGCTTCAGCAAGAACCAATAAGGTTCATTCTCATGTTACGCAGCACGTTTGAGCTTCATCAAGAACCAATGAGGTTCATTCTCGTGTTACGCAGCACGTTTGAGCTTCAAGAACCAATGAGATTCATTCTCGTGTTACGCAGCACGTTTGAGCTTCAAGAACCAATGAGATTCATTCTCGTGTTACGCAGCACGTTTGAGCTTCAGCAAGAACCAATGAGATTCATTCTCGTGTTACGCAGCACGTTTGAGCTTCAAGAACCAATGAGATTCATTCTCGTGTTACGCAGCACGTTTGAGCTTCAGCAAGAACCAATGAGATTCATTCTCGTGTTACGCAGCACGTTTGAGCTTCAGCAAGAACCAATGAGATTCATTCTCGTGTTACGCAGCACGTTTGAGCTTCAGCAAGAACCAATGAGGTTCATTCTCGTGTTACGCAGCACGTTTGAGCTTCAAGAACCAATGAGATTCATTCTCGTGTTACGCAGCACGTTTGAGCTTCAGCAAGAACCAATGAGATTCATTCTCGTGTTACGCAGCACGTTTGAGCTTCAGCAAGAACCAATGAGATTCATTCTCGTGTTACGCAGCACGCTTGAGCTTCAGCAAGAACCAATGGAATTCATTCTCGTGTTACGCAGCACGTTTGAGCTTCAGTAAGAACCAATGGGATTCATTCTCGTGTTACGCAGCACGTTTGAGCTTCAGTAAGAACCAATGGGATTCATTCTCGTGTTACGCAGCACGTTTGAGCTTCAGTAAGAACCAATGAGGTTCATTCTCGTGTTACGCAGCACGTTTGAGCTTCTGCAAGAACCAATGAGGTTCATTCTCGTGTTACGCAACACGTTTGAGCTTCATCAAGAACCAATGAGGTTCATTCTCGTGTTACGCAACACGTTTGAGCTTCAGTAAGAACCAATGAGGTTCATTCTCGTGTTACGCAGCATGTTTGAGCTTCATCAAGAACCAATGAGGTTCATTCTCCTGTTACGCAGCACGTTTGAGCTTCATCAAGAACCAATGAGATTCATTCTCATGTTACGCAGCACGTTTGAGCTTCAAGAACCAATGAGATTCATTCTCATGTTACGCAGCACGTTTGAGCTTCATCAAGAACCAATGAGATTCATTCTCGTGTTACGCAGCACGTTTGAGCTTCAGCAAGAACCAATGAGATTCATTCTCATGTTACGCAGCACGTTTGAGCTTCAGCAAGAACCAATGAGATTCATTCTCGTGTTACGCAGCACGTTTGAGCTTCAGCAAGAACCAATGAGATTCATTCTCGTGTTACGCAGCACGTTTGAGCTTCAAGAACCAATGAGATTCATTCTCTGTTATGAGCACGTTAGAGCTTCAGCAAGAACCAATGAGGTTCATTCTCGTGTTACACAGCACGTTTGAGCTTCAGCAAGAACCAATAAGGTTCATTCTCATGTTACGCAGCACGTTTGAGCTTCAAGAACCAATGAGATTCATTCTCGTGTTACGCAGCACGTTTGAGCTTCAGCAAGAACCAATGAGATTCATTCTCGTGTTACGCAGCACGTTTGAGCTTCAGCAAGAACAAATGAGATTCATTCTCGTGTTACACAGCACGTTTGAGCTTCAGCAAGAACCAATGGGATTCATTATTGTGTTACGCAGCACGTTTGAGCTTCAGCAACAACCAATGAGATTCATTCTCATGTTACGCAGCACGTTTGAGCTTCAGCAAGAACCAATGAGATTCATTCTCGTGTTACGCAGCACGTTTGAGCTTCAAGAACCAATGGGATTCATTATTGTGTTACGCAGCACGTTTGAGCTTCAGCAAGAACCAATGAGATTCATTCTCATGTTACGCAGCACGTTTGAGCTTCAGCAAGAACCAATGAGATTCATTCTCGTGTTACGCAGCACGTTTGAGCTTCAAGAACCAATGGGATTCATTATTGTGTTACGCAGCACGTTTGAGCTTCAGCAAGAACCAATGAGATTCATTCTCGTGTTACGCAGCACGTTTGAGCTTCAAGAACCAATGAGATTCATTCTCGTGTTACGAGCACGTTTGAGCTTCAGCAAGAACCAATGGGATTCATTATTGTGTTACGCAGCACGTTTGAGCCTCCTCAAGAGGTTTGTTCTTGTGCATCAAGCAGGTTCGGTTGAGCTTCTGTTTATGTTTGCTGATCAATATTTAATTGAATCTGTTCATCATATAAAGAGATCGAGTCCCTTCAGAAAATTTGGACTAAACTTAAACTAATTTAAACTAAATTTTAATTTTTGGGTCAAGTATCACTTTAAGGTAATGCAGTAAAAACACACGACAGATGAAGTGCTGCAGTTTCTAATGTTTATTTTGATAGTAAAATCAGTAATAGAATTAGACTACCATGGTTACAAGCAGAATTGTGGTACCAACTCCGGGCTGATACAATGCAGTGACAAGTAAGGATAATACAAAAAATTTAAATCAAATAATAAGAGGCACAATAACACAAACAGACACATTGAAGATCAATCACAACTGCTTATAAGCCTACTTCACATCTGTACACTAACAAGGCTCGATAAACCAAGCTGTTCTCCAACTAGTTGTGCCAAAAAACAAAAAACAAAAAACAAAGAAACAAAAATGAAAGAAAAAGTTAAAACCCAGCACAACACTGAAACATAAATAGAACAACTGTCAAGATATTGAATTTGAACAGGCATATATGTGAACTACAAATATAGACATTGCTAATAGGATCAAGTAACTGTTAGTTTCAGTAGGATACACTTCTGCAAAGTTTTGCTTAAGAATATCACCAAGAGATCTATGACAGAGCACTTAGCAATGAAATACAGCCTTCCTACTATGACTGGATCAAACAAACAAAAAAAACAAAAAAAAACAAAAAAAAAGAGATTTTACACTTGGGGAGTACACACACAATACTAGCTACTTAAAGATCCCATGCTAAATTACCAAGTAGAATACCATACAACATTAGAAGCACAAGTTCACGTATTGTGTTTTTTTTCCTTCGTTTTTCGTTCTTTTTCAAAGAACTGACACTTCACGTCAGTCGTTGTTAAATTGAATGTTGTATGGATTTTCAGAACTAAAGAAACGAAAGGAATCAAAATAAAACGCTTTTGGTGGCCCTGGCTAAGTTTTCGCAAACCCACTTCCAATGTTGAAGGTCAATTTAGTACTTCGATGCAAATTTGGCAAAGGTTGGAAGGGAATGTAAATCACTGCAGCTTAGTTGTGTAGAAAAGTATGCGATCAGACAGGTGCGAGCATTCGTCATCTACCTTTTTGGTAACGTTGGTTTTAGACTCCATTAGTGATTCGAGTGTGTCCGATGCACGTCAGTGCAAGAGTTCTGGGCCATACAGTCCAAGTGACCCTACTAGCTCTCCATGTCTTCCTTAACAGAAACAAACAAACAAACAAACAAACAGACAGACAATCAAAATTAGCTATCACCGCTACATTATCACGGCCCTTTTCCCGCTCGACCACTGGTTCGGTCCAAGTCCAATATGAGCGCCCGGTATGGGGTCAGGTCTTGGCACAGCTGTTGCAGTGGCTTGAGCAGATGTCGTAAGAGCAACTTTATTTCGGAACGGTTCCTAGCGTAAGATCGGGGAGGGAGAAGAGTTCACGGACCTGACCACACATGCCAAGTCATAGCTACGAGGGTGTTCAAGTACATTTTTTGAAAATCAGCACCATGGGTGGCGAGACAGGACTCCTACCCAATGTCCACGTTTCTTTGAACCCAATAAAACGAAGAGCTTCTTTCCCCCTTTTGCCGTGAAGGGAGCCGTGCAGCAGAAACCACCAAAAGAAGACTCAACTTTTCTCTGAGGGAGTGACTGAGTGCAAGGAAAGGAAAGATATCCACGAGACTTCCCGCCCTCCACGTCTTTGAACTCCACCACAGGTCGATCTAGGCCGAGCAATGCGCACCTCTGCTTGTGTCGTCTTTGTGTTTGTGGAAAACCTTGATTCTGTTCAATGGAGAACAACTGCTGAAGGCCATTTCTGTTGGTTAGTGAATGACTCTGCTCCAGGTCATAGTCGGCAATCTGAGGAACAGAAGATCCAGAAGAATCGGGAGGCACAATAATCTTGAGCATTGGTGAGGGGACACAATAATAAGGTTTTAAATTGTCTTTGCAAAGCTTCTTCCACTCCGAGGGCTTCCCACTACACACGTCGAACGTATAAAAGTCACAATGTATCATGTATGAATGGATTAACCTACTTCTACCAAATCAAGACGAGGTCAAAACAAAGGCAGAGACAGTTTAAACTTGCACCAGAACCTAAACAGAAGAAATATCACATGGTTTATCTATATATATATAATCGATAATATAAACATTTAAAAAACAAAACAAAACAATGAGTCTATGATTGCAGCACTCTTTGGATAGTCTCTCAACCAAAACATATGGGACAAAGTCTTTACGCTTAATCATATTGGACTCCACTGAAGGAAGACTACATTCATCTTTCAATGAAAACTGTAAGAGGGCAAAGCAGCAACAGTTCTCATCTGAAGCAAGCTTACTGCTAGACACAGCAGGAAAACAAATAAAAGAGAGATAAAAAAGAGAGAGAGAGAGAATTTCAGAGGAATCTTGTGATTTAATTCTTGGCATAATGGGCAAAATCTCATTTTCATAAAAAAAGTCAATAGATCAAGTTTGGATTTTCTGAATAAGGCACCTGATTTTGCAGGCAACATTTCAAAAATAACATTGTAAATTCTGTAAAACCAAGTGCAAAGCGGGTCTTTTTTCAGCTCGCGAGCTGAGTGTGATGGAGGTGATTTACATCAAAGTGTCAAGAGTTTCTTTTCCCATTTGTGCTCATTGGTTAGAACAAAGACTGTCTGTCGCAAAAGCTCCATGAATATCAATTTAGCAAGGTTAGCATGCGCAAACAAATATACCCATGGTTTCAAATATCAAATGTAAAGGGATCATACAGAATTGTGAATGGAACATTTACGAGCAGCTGGAGTCATGATATGTAGGAATGCATGCTCGAGTTCTGCTGCTAAACCTTCAAGCGCTAGTATGCAAGCCTGAAGGTCATTCTACTTTAGAAGAACACTCAAGTTGAAACGAGAACACAAGATACAGAGTAACAAAATGCACAGAATGGTAAAACGATTCATCAAGGTCCATTAAACAACAGCACAAAAGGAAACCAAAAAAAAGCAAAACAAATCTACAACATTCAATAGGTTAAATACATTGGAAAGAGCATGTTTATTTAGCAACAATAAGACAGGCCTCCTTCCGTGAAATGCTAGTTCTCAGCTTAGTCACCATGTTGTTTACCATCGATAACTAATTTTACAATACCCATGAATCAGATACAATTGTTTAAAAAAAATACAAGTGCTGTAAACGAAAGCATCATCCTGTCTCTCTACAGAGGAAAACCTGCATAGTGCACCAATAGGAGTAATCTTTCTTATATATAGCGAACACATCTACACAAACCATTGAAAAGGAAAGGTGTAGATGCTTGTTTGAATGCTCTTAAGTATATACTGTAGCCATTTTAGAAGAATCCAATGTGAATTACCCAAATGCGTTTGATGAATCCGCGGTAAAGATAGTGGCGTAAGATCCATCTCTTGATAAATAATTGTTTATCATATAAAACTCATTGCTCGTAGCTTGAATGTAACAGGGAATGATTCTCTATACAATTTTACAACGTGATTTAGCAGCTTTGCGTCCAAAATTATTGAATCATCAACAATATGCAGACAATGAAATCAATCAATCAATCAAATTGAAAATAGCTAGCTTACTTTTTTTTTTTTTTAGGATATATTAGAATATCACGTACGGTCGATTTCTAATAAAATTCCGCAAATAATACAAGCAAAATAAAGCAAACCATGCAAATCGTTCAGAAACAGAAAGCTACATTATTTCCCTTTAAAAAAAAATATGATGCTAAATGTCTGACTATGCAAGAAACATATAAAACTCAGAAATATATGCTGTATAAACAGTGAATTATTTTTACTTTTTGTGAACAGTTTTTTTTGTTTTTTTTTTATGTATTCAATGCATATATCTGTGTTTTTGAAGGCATAAGTAATTTCCCCAAGATTATAAAATAAACAATTAATTCAAATGAATGTTAATCACGCTATGAAACAAAACAAACACACATATACAAATGTGTGCGTGTATATGTGTTCCTTAAATATCTTTCTTTATATAAAAAGCAAAAAAAAAGAAAGAAATATAAAATACTGGCGTTAAACAGCAACCTTTTCCTGTTTGAATGCCACAGAGTCCCCTGGTTAAAACACTAAACGGCACAGCTCACAACATCACGTTGAATGCGAGAGCTTGCGACAGCAAACTACAATAACCACCAAACGCTCCCCATACAGCAGCCCGTCGACAGAAGGACAACATGCGTTTCCATCTCCGTTTGCTCATTGTCACTTGCCATCAAGCTTATCTTACAGGACAATCGTTATCATTTAGAGCTAATGACTTGGCACAAGAAAGGCCAGTCTTGTTCGCCATAACAAATGGCTTTTCTGTCTTTTGAGAATATATGGGTTCTTGCTGAAAAAGTAAAAAAAAAAATATATATATAAACTAAAACAAAATAAAGACTAGTCCAACTGATTCCCCATGGCAAATGGAACTGCCTTACAGTACAGTGATATTATATTTTTATATTTATATATATATATATGTATATACATATACATATATGTATATGTATATTATATTATATTATATATACATATATATAATTTTTTTCTGAGCTCCTTTCTCAGATACCTCAGATTTCCCTCAGTACGTAAAAAATTACTTTAATAAAAATCATTGACAACAATACCTATCTCTGGCCAGAGAGACTGCGTCAACACTGTACATCGACCTGAAGAAAAATTCAAAGCAGAATTTGTATTTTTCCATAGGAAATGTCTACTGAAGGCAAATGAAGATTGTGATGTCAGAGACCTCACTACTCAATGAGACGCATACCAATGTCTGTCTCCACTCAAGACCTCTGTCACACTGCTCTGGTCAAGATGGCAAAAGTCAAGTACGCACCGCAGCATTCAAACGAGGTCGGCTTTTAGCAGCAAATGGGAGGGGGAAAGCTTTTTTTTGTCTTGTTTTGTTTTTTTCTTTTTGTCTAGACAAAGTGCTTTTGCTTTCTTACATGTAATATAGAACGTATTATACATTTATAGATATATAATATAATATAATATATATTCCACATTTAGATTAAATCTAAATTCCTTTCTATGTACAAAAAAAGGAAAATAAAAAAAGTTACAACACATCATGGACGGTATATAGAATCTTTACTATGCTACCAAAAGTAAATACAGAAAAATAGTTTTACAAAACTCTTTCTACCAGTTTAGATTTTAAAGGAAAAAATATTCTCCCTTCTTTGATCAAAATGATATTTGAGCAACAATCTTCTCCGCAAGCTTCAGCAGAAAGTCACTTTTAAAAGGCCTTTGGAAGAGATTTTTCAGAAAAACGAAATTTGCAGCTTGCAACTTGAGATCATGGTGGCATGGTATTTTCCACTTCAATTCTCATTAAAGTAATTCTCATTTATTCGACGTAAACTGTCATGGTTACTTTTTATTTTTTCTTTGATACTGGGGTTAAAAATAATCTGGACTTTTTATCATGAGATTCAGCTGGAAAAGTACATATAAATTACTGATCGTGTTAAATACAGGTACGATTTTAACGAACGATTTGCACAGGATCATCTGATTTTCCTTAGCAAGGTAAGTGCTTTCAAAAACATTTCAGAATGCGGGAAGCGAGGAGAGGAAAGATAAAGGCAATCTCTACAAAAATATACGCAATTTAATTTTTCTTTCAATATTTCAACAATAAGAGTAAGAAGACACAAGCATAGAAATGTTTCATGCTGAGTAACTCATCAGTTCAGAAGGAGGCATCTTAATATTGATTAATGCGTATACTAACTATAAACAAGACAAGGACTTTTGTGTATTATTTTTGTGTATGCACTCTTCTCTACAACTATAGGAAGAATAGTAAACCTTTCGGTTTCGTGATCATGTCTTCCTATGGGCACAATAGAAACATCTCGATTAACTTTATAGCTCATCTTTTAAATACGCAACAAAACTTCGAGTCGGGAAACCAAACATTTCAAAGAAATACGTATATTTGAGAACAAAAAAGAACAGTACAAAATTCGACGAGGATGCAAATGAACGGTTCTTTCTGCAGAGAATTGGACCCAAGCTAATTTCACAGTTCATTAGAAATCCCTGACCCTACCATTTTTCCTACATTCAATACGGTGTCAGGTAAGCTGTGCAAAACCTTACTTAGACTGGCTAGTTGCCATTTTAAGTTGCATGTGTCTTTGGTACAAAAAACAAAACAATCAAAATATAGTGTGCAAACATCATTTTTGTATTTTATATGTGAATATTTCTTATAGTACGACACCGCCCCCCCCCACCCCCCGTCCCCTCTTAAACGAAGTACCGAACAAAGACATTTGCCAGAGCCATCTTTTGATACAAAGCACAGACTCTGTGGCATATATATTTTCCATGTTCCTATGTACATTCAGAGTATCTTCAAAGAGCTGAATTACATTACAAACCTCGCCTCGACTACTTGCTTTCTGCAAAATGGTCCATTTGCGCTCTCTATTGAGTTTTATTTTTCCTCAACTCCGCGATTACAAGGCACAATGAATCTTACTTATATATAAAGTACAAATATAAACAAAACCCAATCTGGGAATCAACTTTTAAGCCCCTTTCGCTGAGAATTTGCAAAACAAAATCAAGGGTGGTTTGACGCGAGGGCACTTCAACCAAAGTGTAGAAAGGAAAAGGTTTCACCAGTGGATAATAATCATCCCGCCTATTTACAATAAGGGGTTTAACTGACCATCTTCTCAAGTCAAAGAAAGAAAAAGAAAAAAACACACTCTTTCTCTTTCTCTCCAACCTGAGACGATCGCAAATGTGTGGAAATGGGTGTCTGAGGCCCGTTTCCTCACCTCCTACTCTTTTAACGCATCCCTATCCTACATATATACACCAAACTTCAGTAACGTTGCACTACTCTTTGTTGAACGTCAGTTTTTGCGTTCTTCAGTACTTCCCACGGCATTGTTGTAGTTGGTGTAAAAAGGTGTATCTCGAAGGTGAAATCGTACATGCCGTGTTCAAAAGCTTGGGAAGTCTGCATTTACACCTTTTTTCGACCGCTAAATCAAAGGAGCTAATGCCTTCGTAGTTTCTCTGCAGAGCGCGCCTCCGCTTTTCAAAACTCTTTATGGGCATTTGACAGATTTAGCTGGATGCAAGAGGAAAATGGCTACAGCAAAGACTGGTGCTAATTTAGCTTCTTTTCTCTCTCTTTTTCTCGATTGAAGGAGGTATCTCATATATTGGCTTTTAATATTTGCAACATGGCGGCCTGTTGATTGATACCAGCCACATGCACACATGGTAGGAAACAGACTACTGAGTGCAAAGTTTAACTACTATAGTTTCATTTCCATTGGTGTGCAAGTGGTGAATATATACATACGTATGCACAGACAGGCGGGTACCGTATGCATGTATTCACTTTAAATGTGAGGGTGCGTCTCCAAGTGAAATGGACATGCAGAGTGTTGGGCCGATACAGTGTGGGACAAGAATGGCGCAGATGGCTTCATGTGTGCTCCGAGGTTTACACTTTTGATGTGGGCACACGCAACCCCACCAGCCCTCCGGTGGGATCTCCTTTCCCAGTGTTCTCCAGGATCTGATTCACGAAGTCTGAAGTCTGGCCGGCCACTGGTGGCTTCACTGCATAAACAAAGAAAAACTATTACTTTTTTTTTTATTTTTTTTTTCAATAAGAGTTTGTAAACATAATATTGTCGAGTGCACAGAAAATACACTAATATTGCCACCTTAGTGATGAGTCTACGTTTTCAAACCAGGAATTAAAATTGCGGTCACATTTACCGTTTTTCAGCAATTTTTCATGGGTGAAATCCAGCCATTTCAATAGGAATCCACGTGAAATCCATCGGAATGTCACGTGAGGGCGGAAGATTTCCCCACACAGATTTCGTTCAAGTTGGTCACGCGAATTCGCCACGTTGATAAACAAAAAGATGCTTGGTTTGAAAATGGCTTATGTGTGAGCTGTGCTTCATACATCGCTACACTAGTAATGGACAATGGACCTTTTTTGCCCCGTGAAATTTCAATTTTTAATTGCGGTGGTATTAATACTTCTATAAAGAATAAAGGAACTCACAAGACTGCCATTTCTAAAAACGTTACCATCATTGCCGAAGAGTTTATTTTCCAGCCTTGGGCGACAAGTTCATGAGCTTCCACCCTGTTTTGTTGTAGGGTTTCAGTTTGGCCCGGTTAAGAGGAAATATTTCAGTGATAATGACAAGAAGAGGTTTAAAACATTCATCTTATGTTCTTTTAAAGTTGTATTGATAACTGCGACAACAGTAGGATGAGGGTAAATTTTGTGACGTAGTGATTTGCTCATTGTCCATAACAAAAAGCGAACAGAGCAAAGCAAAGTGGAGGCTCTTAAAATCCTTGAAGGCACAAGGATATCAGCTGTTTGAGAGGATGCAGCTTGGTCACGTTTGTAAAGCATGCAGATCTAGCTGTTACTAGTGTGCTTGAGCAAAACTTGAAGACAGCTTGAGCAAGATCACACATAATTAGCATATCCCAAATCAATGCTAAATGCCCTTTTACAAGTGTTAATATTAATGTAATGCTGCACATTTCTTACCTAGCGTATCATCAATGAGTTTATCCAACTTCTCCGTCATGCTTGTTTCTTTGTCATGTGAGATATCCTGAACTCTGATGACTATCTCTTCTTTGATTGCGTTGATCACAAACAGCAAACGATCTGAAAAAGAAGATAATCATATCTTCGTTTCATTCTTGGCATAAATGGATGCATTTTGCAAAACTTTGTAAAACTTAACAGCCCTATTTCAAAGGTAAGCAAGGTGGTTACTCTCAATCTGGGGTGCATTTCCTGTCATTTTAATTCGCTGCTTTACTACCATAGAACAATGCGTTAGCTAGTCACGACTGTTTCACGAAACTGTATTGTCACACAACCACGTAGGTTAATGCAGGTGGTGGAGTAATAACTTCTTCTAATTTATCAATTTGAGATCAAATTAATGCATTTTTTTTGTTATAAGTTGCAGACACACTAATTCTCATTTTTTTCATTTATTTTGGTTTATTTCCAGATTGAATCATAGGCTCGTTCTTACGAAATAGAGCACATACGCATTCTTCAAAAACTGTACCTTGTATCTCTTGACAAACTAAGATTTATATATATTTGAAATTAAAGATACAGATTGTACTGAATGTCTTATTTTGCTAGAGATAAGGATTTATTGAGTCCACATGTCATGCAAACAAGAAACTCTGCTTCAAACCACTTATTCCAAGCACACAACTTTGTGATGCTGTTTGCGAATGTTTGTTGGAACTATGGTTGAACGACTTGCTGAACTATGCTGATAAGGGCGGAACTTGCGACCATAGTTGGCTAACAATGCTTTTGGGAAACGCACCCCTGGTTAGCAAAACAGAATCTAGAGAGATTCTAAAATAAACAATCTCAGGCACTTCCTTTAATATTTGATTGCAATGTCAAAACATACCGTATTCAGTTCCAAGGCCCCATAACTTGACTTTGTTGGCTTCATACTGAGCTTTTTTCTTCAGCCTGCAGGCCCTGGTGGAGAAAACAACCAAAAAGAGCCGTTTAATCTGCATACTTGTACAAAACGTCCATCTTCATTAATAAAGGTATTAGAGATTTATGGTGCAGTGTAATTTAGCATTTTATTCACGAACACTCCATCCACTATACAGTTTGACCAGTCTGTCTATGCTGATATTGCGTTGCATAAGAATAAATCTAAGAGAAGTCATTGGGGTGTTGGCTTTGAGAAATGAAAGCAGTAGTAGTAGTTCAAATAGCAAGGCTTTACCTGGACGCGAGCTTGTTCTTCTCCTTGCGAGATCGAGGCCGAGCGGTTAGTGGTAATTCACTAACGGGCGTCAGGTCACTAATAACTTTATTGAGCTTCCGGAGTTCATTGCCAATCTGAAGCAGCTTTCGTGGGTTTGGAGTAAGATCTTCCACATCCGTCCGGCGTGATTTCTTCAATGCGTATTTTCCTAAACAATTGGTCAAGCATTGCAATTAATATATCAGGCTTGATGGGAGATACTGGAGGATAATTGCTAGTATTTCCTGCATTCTGTAAAAGCTTCTGATCTTCTGTGATTATAATCTCTAGCATGAACTGAATAAAAACTTTTTTGGTCCATAAATGTAAAGAGGGAACCTATGAGGAGGACAGTAAATATCTCACCATGGTGCAGGCCATTCTTTTGGTACATGTTGCTGGGAAGAGTTTCTCTGTCCCATTCGGAGGGTTTCAGCATGCGCTCCTGTTTGGATGGGATGAGTTGTTCACTATACTCCCAAAAGTATCGACGCTTTCCTCTCTTCCTGGAAATCCCAGCCGTCAGGCCTTTGACATCATCAACCATATCTGTGTCACATCCTGTTTAAAAGAAATGGTAATGAGAAGAAGAAAGAAACGAACAATGATCTTTTCCTAACATGCATTTATAGATCACTTTAATCTAGCAAATGAAAAGTCATAATTCTCAATTGTAAGAAAAATACGAGTACTGATACTTCTGTTTTGGCATTTGCTGTTATGTATACCTGTATTGCAGTAATGCCACAAATTTCGAGGACAGTTCAGCGAGACTGAGGATAAATATTTTCATTAAATATCCACTTCAACAGCAAATACAGGAGACTACAGTATCATTATGCAATAGGTGGAATTACAATGTTTACAAACAAAATGTTTGCAACACTTCTGTGTTGTTGAGATCAACCTGAAAAGAAGCTTCCAGTGAGCGGCGTTTCAAATTATTTTTTTCTGACACGTGGAAATTTGGGTCTCTTCAGTTTCCAACAAAATTGGTAGATGAGGACACATTTAGCGATTGACCCAAATTATGACACTCCAACAAACCCTAGCTGAAAGATTTCCGGCAAGTGTCACTAGGTTTCACCAAAGCCTCATCCAAACCCTCAAATTGCAAACTGCTATCATATAATGTGGTCAAGTGTAAGTAAATCATGCCTATTGCATGCTTGCAGAGTATTCATTTTATATAAACCATACGTATCATTTTAAAATAACAAATTATAATAAATAAATGATTACAGACACACGTGTACTTAGCTATCTAAATGGAGACTTTCCATAGACATCAAATATGGTAAACAGACACTGAAATGTGCTTGCTTGACACATAAGAGCCAATGAGCTAAATTAAATCTGTTCATCATAAAACAATCACATCCCTTCAGAAGACTTGGATTAAACCAATCAAATCAGATGGATTACTTTTGCAATTTCATTATGAACTTCTTGAAACGTAAAAGGTATTGGTGGAATGGACTTTCAATCGAGGGACAGAAATCGCTCAGGTTCAATTTAAAAGATGTTATTGCAACACACGAACCAAAGTCCTATGGGTTTGGAACAACATGTGGGTGAACAACTGAGGACAGAATTTTTATTTTTGGGTGAACTATCCCTTTAAGTACACACAAAGACATACACATTATTGCAAAATGCTTAAATTATTAGCTCCATAATGCCGCTCACAAAAAGATCTGTGCCTTTAAGAACCTTTACGTGCAAACGCGTGACACCAAGGTCATGAGTTCGATTCCCAGGGAAAGCAAGACTGATAAAATGTGTACCTTGAAAGCAATGTAAGTCACTTTGAATAAAAGCATCTGCAAAATGCATACATGTAAATGTAAAGTATTGGGTAGGCTCAACTGTTACTTTCACTTCCCTTGGGTTATCTTCACACAACCGTACGATGCACTTTCCAAGTAGCTAAGTACTAAAACAAACTTCCCAATTCGAGTTGAGAGCGATGACATTCTAGGAGAACGAACGTGATATGGACTTAGTCGGGTTAGATGCCACATTAAATTTAACGTGGATGAAAACAAGGAAGTGAGGGGAGGGATAGACTTACAGTCTTTACAATATCAAGCACCGTATAATAGTCATAGATCACTTAATTTTCACATTAACAACTTTCAAAATGGTTTTATGGAGTTTTTTTGACCAAAAAGACATTTGTCAGCTGTTAAACAACAGTACAATCCATTGAACGCACTGTACATCTACCTCATAGCCTTGTTTACATTCCTGTCAAAACTTAAATATGTCGCTTCCCCGATTAAGTTCTGGCTCTTCCTGCTCACTTAGTTTTAGGTGTGTGTGCTGAAAGTACTGTGTACTCGCTTGGTAGTACTGAATATTGTACCTTTGGAAGTATGACGCTTAGGGTTCTGAATGTACAGGACATTGTGTGTACAGAACATACAGCACATGAGCAACAGCATCAGATCTGTATCAATACCAGTATGTTTTTATGCATTTGGTTATAACAGCATAAAAAAAAAAAAAAAAAACGTAGTTTCGCACCTGGCTCTGAGAATGCATCACTAACGTAGTCATCTTTGTCGCCTTCATAGTCTTCATCCTCCTCCTCCTCCTCTTCCTCTTCATTCTCTGAGAGCTCGTGCTCACTGCCGAACCCTTCATCATGGTCTTCATCATCTAAGTCCAGTCCCTCTGCCTCTTCCTCCTCTTCACCTTCCTCCTCCTCCTCCTCCACCTCCTCCACCTCCTCCTCCTCCTCCTCCTCCTCTTCCATGTCAGCAGTGGCCTTCGCTGCCAGTCTGGCCCTGGTTAAGAATAACGAGTAATTGTGCTCTTCCTCCTTCTTTTTGTCCGCGGCGGAAGTGTCGGATCCGAGGGCGCTGGTTTCACCTCCGGCGGCGGCAGGGAAGTGGACTTTGTGTGGCACTGCCCTCAGAGTCGCTACTTCAGGACCAGGACTGCGTGGTACCTCTCGTTTAGGAGTCTCAACGCTCTTCTCACAGGTAATGGAGGATGCCATGTTAGCGGCAATGGCTGTATCCTCACAGACCATTGAAGCTGTCGACTCCTGCTCCTCGATTTGAGGAACAGTGGAAACACTAACCTGCTGGGTAGAGCTCTCAACTAAAGGCTTGCGTGGTACGCTGATACGCACCTTGGCTTTGCGAACGTAATCCATGTTGTCTGGAGTCCCAGGTGGGGCTTTGCAAGGGCCCTGAAACAGGGCCTTGGCCATTGTGTCAGTGCTGGAGGCAACAGGCCAGGTCGCTTTCTGGGATCCCTCGGCAAAGTCCGGTAGAGGGTTGCGACTCAATGATGTGCTGGTTGCAGAGTTGCTGAGTCTGTTGGCGTTCTTTGCCATGGTGGAAGGTGGAAACAAAAGCTGCTTTTGCCCCACCAACAAGTCCGGATGGTAAAGAGTGTCGCAAACTGGCTGTGAGTCTTCACTGTTGAGCTGGGCGAGGGTAGGCGTCCGACCTATCACTTCCTCGTCCTGGTAAGGGCTGGAAAAGTCATCAAGGCCCAAGAAATCAACTTCTTTGGTGCCCCAGATATCACAACTGGTGAGGCGGGTGTACTTTGTTAAGTCCTCCCAGTATGTGTCCCACTGCTCAAAGTTTGAGCTGTAAGCGGGGTCGTTGTCTGCCAGCTCAGGTAGATGATCCATGCTGTCCATGTCCTTGCAGTCACCTACTGTGAAAATGTCTCCTCTAGGGCTCTGGTGGCAAGTCATGTCCCGATCCTGCGAACATTAAAAATGTCACTTCTTTTATACGGCACACTAAAGAAACTGGCGGGCTTTTAACACGTGAAATTAATAACCCAGTGTCATTTACATAACCCTTTGGAAATCTTGTTGCATGTCTAAACTTCACCTTGGGTTTGTAATTAATGCTGGGCTGTCAGGTTTCAACTTTTCACACTGTTCTTTCGTAAGCCCTGGGTTAACTTTCTTGAGGTTAGTAACTTTTACCGCACAAGTACACGATACAACCTGGTTTAATAACTGCTTATCCCTTTGTGAATATGCCACCACAACTACTTCTGGCAGTTTTCTGAAACTCTATACAAGTAATGCAGTCAATTTGTCACTCAATGTTCATAAATTCATGACTTCCTTTGCATGAACTGTATATTACAGCCATATGGACATTACTTTTTGCCAGAGAATGAGCTCGCCGTGATGATTTTGGAGCTTCAAGGTTTTTCTCCAATACCGTTTTTTTTTCCTTGACACGGTCACCTCTGGCTTGTTGACTGTAATATTTTGCATTTTCTGTAAAGCTGGTTTGAAATTATTTGTATTGGGAAAAGCACTATACAAATAAACATGAAAAATGTAACTGAACAATGTGTAATCAAATCATCAAATTTAATAAAATTAATTTGGTTAAATACACAGTTCACATGGGCCATCAATCTTCCAAAAGGGCCCCAAGATGACTTAAAAATAAATAAAGCAAGCTTTAAAATAAGCAAAAATAACTAAACAATCAAGGTATTTCTTATTTTAATTCGCTACCTTTTTTCTTTGAAGAACCAGGGTTCCCAACTTGAATATCTTTAGGTAGCATAATTAAAAAAAAAAAAAAAAATTTAGAACTGGAGAAGTCATGGAAATTAGCTACAGTGGCCACAGATTGAGAATTGATTTCATCGTTTTAGACAAAGCGCAGACATGTTGTACTAGTCCGTTTCCTCTTTTTAATTAAGTGAAATTGTGGCCATGATTTAACTAAAGCAAGGGAACAAATCAATACAACGCCACAATATAATTTTTCTCTTTTTTGTTTTTTCCCCCGCTGCAAGTTATGTGCAGGGCCTCTAATGTGAAAATAAAAAAAAATTGAAGGTACTGTGGGTTACTCACCAGTTCATACATGAAATCTGGGTCAGAATTGTTGGCCAACAGGTCTGTACTGGTCAGTGCCTGGTCAGCAAAAGAGCAGTTTTGAAATGCATCCCCAAAGGGAGGTTCCATACCGCTAATGCTGGGCTATAAGATGAAACCAAGCAGCAGAAGCATACCATGAGACCTATTTAAAAAACACCTCAATTTGAATTTCAACTTTGATAGCAAATTTGATCAACAGGGGTGGTACCTGAGGCATTGCCAAGCACAGATCTTCAGTTCCTTGAAGGAAACTTTTATGCCCTGTTATAATCTTCCTCACCTTTCGTCAATGTCTAGATGAAAATTAGTTTTAAGCATAAAAAAATAAATAAAAAAAGAATTCTTGTTTTGAATATGGAGGATTTATCAGCACAGTTTAAGTATGGCTGAGTTGTCCTCCTCAGTTGACGGTTGTCTGTGGAAAGAAAACAGAACAGAAGAGAGGTTAGCTAGCACAAATATTACAATAACACGCATTATCTGTACAAACACCAGTGTACAATACAGGACACTAAACCTGCGCAATCTGGTGACACAAGTCTATAATCAAAATGTCACTTACAAGCTGCGAAATGGCACAGACAATGAAACACTAACAACACAAAAACAACGGTGTGCTGACATTAAAACAGCAGCAGACAGGTACTTCTCATAGGCATCAATGCTTTTTGCATCTGCAAACATCCACAGAAACATTGTGGTTTTTGTATAGTCATTGTCGAAAAAGTTAGGGAGGTTGCCTGAGATCCATGGAGGAAGAGAGGGAGCCCTAAATCATATCAGTTAGATGGGCAGCAATAGTGCAAGAGCATCGAACACTATGGCTATTTTTAAAACGACGTCAGCGGCACCCTTTCCCCTAGACTCGCAGACAGCCATAGGCAGTGAGACCCGAAACGCTGGACACTCTTTGCATAACAAATCAACAGAAATACGCCAGAGCATGTGAGGCTTGTGCTGGCCAGCTTCAACGCTGAGCAAAACAATCCTGTCTCTCTTGTGCTTGATGACATCATTTCCTCCTGGTGCACCGAGCAAGTCAAATAAGCGCCTTATCACCCTTTGGCTTTGTGCATGGCAGGGTTTGCATACAGCCCACAGAAGCAGAGTGAGAAGAAAAAAATAAACAAATTCCCTTTAGTGCTTCACTATTCTACTGCATACTCCCTGATTTACACTTTCTGACAAAAATGTGGTTTGTTTTGACTGATTTGTCAGGTGTTCTGGTTGGGGTTTTTTGCACGTTGCTATGAGGTTGCTAGTGTGCACTAGGTGGTTTCTAGGGCATTGCTAGGGAAGTTACTTACTGGCCTAAACAAGCAACACAATTTGAGGTATCACAATGACAGCGATCTGCAGCGACCTGCAGTCATTCATTTTCATAGACATGAGTGAGTGCAACCACTGACAATATAGTGTGGGAATTTACCTTTTAAATTAAACTTGAATGAACCAAATGAAGTGACGTCAGTAGAGCTCACATGCCCATGTCTCCAACGAGATACTGTATTTGAGGTTCATGTTACTGTGATTTTACTGTTCTACACAGAATAAAAAAATAAGCATGAAAAACCGTATCAAGTTTAATTCAACTATTGATAATTGTTCATCTTGTTCATGATATGGGATTACACACCATTGTCAGTGAGAAAAAAAAAAATTAAGAAAAGGTACATCGCCATCTTCCTCTGACTAAAGCGACTTGAACGCACCTGATGCCGTAATTGCGACTTCCCAACTCGTTAATGCAAACTTCCCAAGAGAGAACTGTGATTGGTTGCCTTACATGTCTCTTGCGTGGTCCTTGGCCAATGAAAGCTGCTAATGAGTTAACACTGTCTGCTGTCAGTCTGAAGGTCTGGCTACGAAAGACTATGACGAAATTCCAATTGGAAGTGAGCATCCCTATGCCCCATCCACTCCGAAGGGCAGAACATCCCCAGAAATGATTAAATTGACTCACTGCATGTTCCCTTTGCTAACAGACCTGTGGAAGGGCCCTTCATGAAGGGATTCAGGTGTTCATTTTCGTTTGGAACGGTCCTAGAAATGGCGAAGTGCCTTTCAAGGGTGCAAAAACTTCTCAAACGGAACGCTGCCTCCTGGTGGTATCCCACCAAATTAATCGGGTAGTGTCTCTACATTCACGTTACGAAAGCACAAAAAACCTTGAATGACCCAGATCACCAGACTCTATAAATTTGTTAGCCCCCTGCCTTCTGGCCGTAGGTATAGGTTACCGATGTGTAGAAAGGCCAGGTATAGTAAGAGTTTTGGTCCTGTATCTACGAGCTCTAAATACGTAGTAAATCGGCCATTGATACGTCACTTAGCTCTCTTTGTTGTTGTTGTTTTGTTTTTTGTGATGTACGTGATTATTTTTTATTGTATTATATCTCGATAATTTAACATGTTATGTCTGTTTGTGTAATGTACGCATCTACGGTGGAAACAAATTTCCTCTCGAGGACAAATCAAAATCCATCTATCCATCCATCCATCCATCTCCTCAGCATTAAACGCTTGAATGAGACGGTCTAACATGTTCATCACGGCACGAAAATACTACTAAAAACTGAAATACTTTGAATTAAAAATCTTTATATTAACTGGCTTTCTATTAATGCAGAGAATGACAGCCGTCTGAGGTCATCCAGTGGCTTACATTATTAGCAATTTAGTGTAAAGTGATTAATTTACAACAAAACAAAATATAACATGTTATGAACATAATGTTGTCTTGTATTTTAAATGAACTCAGACAAGCTCAAGGCCAACTCGTTTTCCGTTAGTTCTTTTACGTGAATTGGCATGTGTGCAAAGGATTGTGGGTGATTTAAGGAAGTGAAGAATAGACTTAATGTATAATTCAAAATGAGCTGAATGAAGTACGCGATACAAAGGCTGCATTCAAAGGCTCATTCAAATTGAGACAGCCTTCAATGGCGCTTGACGTAGCGGCCCAGATGTTCAGTCGGGCTAAGCTGCTAGCTCGCTAACTGACAAAACAAAGAACAGGAAACATTTAGCTTGTCAGCTTCGGTAATATATGTGACACTTAAAAGACGTAAGTTCATACATTCTCATGATTAATACTAATAATCAAGGAGTCGAACACAGCCCACCAAACAAAACACTCCTAAAAACAAAAGGATCTTTAGATTATTAAAATGTTCGGTAACACTTTACTCAAAGACTTTATTTATACTGCATTATAAAGGTATTCGTAATGTAGGTTTATAATGCATTATATATTTCCAGAAATAATTGTAAGCAAAATTCAAATGCATTTTTAACCATTATAAAGCATAGACCAAATAATGCATTACAAATAATTGTATAATGCATTATATATAAAGGCTTTAAGTAAAGTGTTACCAAATGTTCTTCACTCTAAGAAAAAAATATAGTATTTTTAAGAACTGTTCACTGAAAGGTTCTTTTGGGGAAACAAAATGGTTCTTCTATGGCATCACTGCCAAAACCTTTAGGAACCTTCATTTTTAAGAGAGAGTGAGTGATAATAATAGTGGTTTGCATTGAGCTCTACCACAACCACCAACACGTCAAAACTAGGGCTGGGCTATTGATGGACATTATGGGGCAATTTAGTCAAGAGTGATGAGACACCTGCCTTAGGAAACTGAAATGAGGAAGAGACACAGGCTCTCTGTATGAGCAATCACGCCATAATATGTTATCCACCTGTTGTGATATAGCTCATAAAATCTCAGAAAGATCACAGAAAAGAAGGCACTGTGGAGGAACGTCTACCCAGCAGACTTACATCAAAAGTGCAGACTCATTGAAGAAATCAGCCCTCATCTTATTTTAAAACTAGGCTAGCTTATCAAAGACTTATAGCAACACGTTGGATGATGTGTAGGACGGATTAAAAGACAGCAGCTGATAATGATTATCTTGTGTAGTAAACAAGCATTGTTCTCATGAATACAAGTCCCTGAGCGGCTGTAATGAAAGGTCTATAGGAAAGGAAATATGATCTGGGAGTGACGGACTATAGACCAGAGGAAACATGATTTCAGCTTTAGAAATGATGGTGTTGGATTGAATACCCTTGCTGAAAAGCGCCATTTCAAAATGTTACTTGATGGACTTTTAAATTATGGTTCACAATTTTTTGATGTTTTAAAAGAATATATGGGCTAAGTAATATACTTATATTTGAATACATTGTAAAATGTCACATGATCCTTCAGAAATGATTCTAATATGCTGATTTGCTCCTCAAGAAACTTTTCTTATTATTATCAATGATGAAAACAATTGTGCTGCTTCCAAATATTTTTGTGGAAACCGTGATACATTTTTTCATGATTATTTGATGAATAGAAATATTTTTTTAAAAAAATATTTGAAATGAGTTGGACAGGTTCACAAAACTGGTCTGAATGACTTGTCCATGATTCAGACTGAATACAAACATGTCCAACAAGTAATGACCCAGGTTATGGTTTATAATGAGCTGAGAACTAAACAGGGATCTGATTCAAAGCACATTTGTACTAGTGAAGCGAACAAAAGGTGAAAAGAAAGTTACTTTCAAACCCATTAAAGCTCCTTGTACCGTCTCAGACCAAATTCAATTATTAATTTCCTTAAATTTCCAATTACAACAACACTTATAGGGTACATTTACACGACAACAAGGTAATAAAAACGGAAAGGTTTTTCGTGTACAGATGACAACGTTGTCAAAGTGATCCACATGGATCCACGAAAACAACGCTGTATTCGGCTGCCAGGCCAGTAGTTGGCGATGCCACTTAGTAAAGAAAACCTATGCGCCTATAGGCTGAACACGTAATATACATGCGCATGATGTCACGGTTCTCACGAATTCGCGTTTTTGTACTTTACACAGAAACGATAACGGTATCCTTTTCAAAAACGTGCACTTTGAAACCCATTTTCAAAAGTTTGCATTTTAAGGCCCCCAAAATGCCGCTGTTGTGTAAATTAATGGCTAAAATGCATAAAAAGGTTTCTGGTTCAATTTGAAAATGGTGTCATGTAAACGGCTGAATGAATGTTGAGTAAGAGCCTTCCCTGATTGTGCAGACATATCCAGCAATTTATATGGCAATAATCAAAGCAACGCTTACCTTTTTTTTTATTACAAAACACATCTGTAAAGAAAACCATAACGGATCACTTTTGAGCCTAAGCGTTTGTAGTACCACTAGATTTAAAATCAACCCTTTGAATGAACGATTTACACTGAGCTTCATGACATGCTTCTAATTTAACATAATATGGGTCACTTGTTTACGGTCAAGTGTGTTTACAATCTGCTGTAGTTGCCAAGTTCCCGGAAAAACCCGAACACAACGTAGGCCTACGTAAGTTTACACTTCGAACAAAATGTAGGACTTCTCACAGAAAGTCTTAGGAGACTAGTAAAGAGCTTATTACCAGTGAAACAAATACACTTCAAATACAGAAAGTGGACCCAACATACTAAATCATTTTTAAACAAAAATACCCATAAAATTAAATACTGAAATATATTACTAATTATTTATAAAAAATAAAAATAAAAAAAAATATACACATTTAGTTGGTTCAATGGCGCTCTTGGCAGCAAATAATTCACTGCACAAAACCCACTGTGGTCAGCACAAACAATGTTAAACCTGTTTTTAATGCAGTCTGGTTTGTCCTCTCGTTTACCTATTTTCTATTTTTATTAAATGTATGTTTTACCATCACCATTGTTTTACTGATAAATGATCTAACTAAAGGACTAGTTCACCTGAAAATGTCATTCAAACCCATAAGATATTTGTTAATTTCTGTAACGCAAATGACGATATTAATAATATAATTTTTGAACAGATTTTATTTATTTTATTCACATATAAACATTGATCTACACAACACATACATAATGCACATCAAACATTGTCAGAAGCTCAAACGTTTGTGCACCCCAAAAAATTATCATAAGTGCATGCATGCAAATATTTACTTTTATCATTAGGCAAATTTCAGCGCAATCGATATTTTTGATGACTCACATTAACACGGAATCTTTTAATAATTGTTTTTCTTTTATTATTTTCATCAGCTAGAAGCCATAAAAAGAAATAGCTCTCTGTAAGTCACTGAATGCTGTTACCGGAAATGCAGTAGTTGTAATGAACTCTTAAAAAAATAAACTGCAGTCCTGTTGTGTGAAATGAAATAGTATAAAATTGATTAAACTATGTACAAAACGACCAAAGAATGAAACCTTGAAAATAATCAATATTAAAAAAATAATCTACTTTATCTGCAATATTAAAACTTTGCCTGTATAAAGGTAGAAATTTGCCAACCGGTAGAGATTTTGGACTATCATCTCTATCGCAGTTACGCTGTGCTACGCAGTCACGAAGGCTTATCGTTTGAATCAGAATCAGAAAGAGCTTTATTGCCAAATATGCACATACAAGGAATTTGTCTTGGCAGAAGTTTCCAGTGCACAAACAGAATGACAGCGACAACACAGATAATAAAAATAAAATAAGTAATTAAAAATAGATTGTCACGGAGCAACCATAACTTCACCTCAACTGGGATTTCTTGTCGCCTTGGTCTTATTATGCCTCTCGCTAACATAAATATAAAACAAAAAACACACAATATGAATGGCTGTTCTGGTGCTCAGTGCTCTGTAGCGCCGACCAGACGGCAACAGTTCAAAGAGAAAGTGGCCTGGATGTGAATGATCCAGAATGATTTTGCCAACCCTTTTACTCAATCTGGATGAGTATAATTCTTGGAGATTGGGAATGGGTGATGATACTCTGATGATTCTCTCAGCAGTCCAGACAATTTGCTGTAGTCTTCTGAAGTCTGGTTTGGTAGCCGAGCCTAACCAGCCAGTTCCAGTGCAGATGACAGACTCTATGACTGCAGAAGCAGCTCTTGTGGCAGATTGAACTTCCGTAACTGGTAGAAGGAAGTACAACCTCTGCTGGACCTATTTCCCAATGGAGCATATGTGAGTGTCCCATTTCAGGTCCTGAGAGATGGGGGTGCCCAGGAACCTGAATGACCCCACTGCTGCCACAGTACTGTTCATTATGGTGAGTGGGGGGAGTGCTGGGGTGAAGTCCACAATCATCTCCACTGTTTTGTGCGTGTTCAGCTCCAGGTTATGACTGCACCAGATAACCAGTTCTTTAATCTCCTTTCTACAAGCAGTCTCGTCACCGTCCCGGATGAGGCCAATGAGTGTAGTATCGTCCGCAAACTCCAGGAGCTTGGGTCTATTGCAGTGCAGTCATTAGTGTACAGTACATGAAGAAGAGCAGTGGGGAGTGAACACAACCCTGGGGGGCGCCAGTGTTGATGTGAATTTTCCCAGTCTCACTAGCCGCTGCCTGTCTGTAAGGAAGTTGATGCTCCACTGACAGATGGGGTAGGTACAGAGAACTGGGTAAGTTTAGTCAGGAGGATATCTGGGATGATAGTGTTGAAAGCCGAGCTGTAGCCCACAAACAGGATCCTCCCATAAGTCCCAGGTCTGGATAGATGTTGCAGGATCTAGTGCACTCCCATGTTGACACCCGCAGACCTTTTTGCCCGATAAGCAAACTGCAGGGGGTCCAGCAAGGGTCCAGTGATGTCCTTCAGGTGTGCCAGGACCAGTCTTTCAAATGACTTCATGATGGCAGACGTTAAAGCAACATGTCTGCAGTCATTTAGTCCTGTGACTTTGCGTTTCTTTGGGATGGGGAAGAAAGTGGAGCATTTGAAGCAGGAATGTACTTCGCATAGTATCAGTGATCTGGAGCCAGATGGTCAGCACAGGTTTTTAGACAGGCTGGTGAAATGGCATCTGGGCCTGGTGCATTCCTTGTCTACTGTTTCGGGAAGACCTGGCACGTATCCTCTTCACCGATTGTTGGGAGAGGGGTTGCTGAAGGTGTTAATGAATGCGTGGAGAGAAGGTTAGAACGGGTGTCGGGCGTGAGACCGGGTTTTTAAAACCTGCAATAAAACTCATTCAGTTCATCAGCCAATTGTTGACAGTGGTGGGATGGTGTCTTGTAATTGGTGATGTCTTTCAGGACTTTCCAAACTGATGCAGAGTCGTGGGCTGAAAACTGTAGAGTAGTTTTAGAGTAGTTTCTCTTAGCTACTCTGATCTCCTTTGTCAGTGTCTTTTTGGCCTGATTATACAAGACTATCCCCACCTTTGTAGGCATCTTCTTTGGCCTGAGTAAGCTGAGTTTCTGAGTTTAGCTGTGTTAATTAAGTCCTGGTAGTAATGCACATATCCTCACAGAAACTGATATGATGTAACAGTTTCAGTGAGCTTGTCCAGATCGGTGGCAGCAGCTTCAAAAACACTCCAATCTGTGCACTGAAAACAGGCTTGTAATGCCCGATCTGTTTCGTTGGTCCATGTCTTAACTACAGTTTTAGATGATTTAGATGAAGTTTTTGCTTGTAGGTGGGCATAAGATGAACCAGACAGTGATCAGAGACCCCCAAAGCTGCATGTGGGACAGAGTGGCATGCATCCTTTATTGTGGTGTAGCACTGGTCCAGTATATTACTGTCTCTAGTGGGATATTTAACGTGCTGTCTGTATTTTGTCAATTCAAGGGAGAGATTTGCATTACTAAAGTACCAATAATTATAACAGAGTCCGGGTTTGGTCTCCGTGTCTATGATCTGATCAGCCAGCTATTGCAGCGCTGAGTTCATACACGCTCGCAGAGGAATTTAAACACTTGCAAGAATGAACAAGGAAAACTCCCACGGTGAGTAGAAAGGCTTACAGTTGATGAAGAGTACATCTAGATCGGCACAGTACATCTTCTTCAATGCTTTTACATATGTACACCACCTTTCATTGATGTAGAAACATGTCCTACCACCTCATCATTTCTCTGCGGACACTGCATTGCGGTCTGCTATGAACAGCTGGAAGCCCGGCAGAATGAACACGCTGTCCGGGATGGCTACATTCAGGCAGGTTTCCGTGAAACACAGAGCATCAGAGTTTTAAAAAGTCCTTATTTGTTCAGAACAGGAGAAGAAGTTTGTCCATTTGTTGTGGAGGTTAGCCAGATGGATGCTAGGCAACACCGTTCTAAAGCAGCGCTGTCAGAGCTTGACTAGCACGCTGGTGCTACCTATCAGATTGTGCTAGCAATAATTTTTTGCATTGTTTTAAGGGTAGGTTTAGGGTAGGGTTGATATGGACGTTAATAAAGCCTCAAACCACATGAAAATTAAGCTGGTAGCATTTTTCGCTGTTGTATTCTGCTACCTCCCACTGTATTTTGCTACCTCCCACTAATTAAATGTGGGAGGTAGCAAAATCTCAGCAGGTAGCACTAACTATGAAATTAGCACTCAAACCGGCCTTGCTCTGTTCCCACGGCTATCAGCCCCGCACTGCTTGCCAAATACTCCCATCCCCCTCGCAGGCTAGGGGGTGTCCTCGAGAGTGTGCTCTACTCCCCCACCCTCTGGGGGGCCCGTCACAGCACCCGCAGCACCTAGGGGTAAGGACAGACGAGGTGTAAAAAAAGGAGAGGGAAGGATGAGGAGAGACAGAGATGAGTGAGGAGGGAGAGGGATAAAAAATTCTTGTTCCGGTTCCTCAAATCGACTGCCGCTCGGTCCCCAAACAGCCGAGAGAATTTCTTCTCTGGATAGACAGCCTTATCCCCCCCCCTTCCCCTGATGGCCGGCGACGGCTCCTCCTCATTTGAGTCCAGCAGCGAGGCCCAGTTCACGCGGCACCTTCTCCTCCACACGCTGGCGGCTGGATGCAGACCCAGATGTCGGCAAACGATGACGTCTCCTCTGACCCAATGGCAGCCACCCCTCCATACCTTGGTGGACAGATGCGAGTATATCAGTCCCCTCACCGATCCCTCCAGCTCCTTCGCCTCAAGCTTACTTGGCGGCAGATTCTGCTCAATCCAACTCAATGGCACCTCGACTTCCCCACAGTGGCGAGGGCTCTATGACAGCGTTTCTCTCCTTCCTCCCAGGTTTCGGTAAAAATGTAACAATGTACATAGTTCAGGGAAGGAGGAGAGAACCGGCAAACATTTAACATAAAACTTTAATCCAAAAATAAACAAACAATAAACTAAAGCGGCAAACCCTCAGGGACAACTGCCACACAAACATAAACAAAATACAACGTAAAGTCCGGATCCTCTCATATCTTGCACTGTTGTCACTCCTCCTTTTATCCTTCCAGAGCTCCTCCGTAAGACTCGAGACGGTGTCGCGCACAGGTGGCGCTAATTAGCACTCACAACACCGGCCTCGCTCCTTTCTCATGGCTCTCAGCCCCACCCTGCTGGTCACAGTCTGAATAATGAAAACCGGTGAAAGATTGTGTGGTGTGTCCTGCCAAATGTTCAGCAGTTCATCCGTGGTGAAACTGAGAGGAATAACTAAAAGACAGGACAAACTAACAAAAACAGTAAAACAACTGTGGAGCTACACACCAAAGTGGCTTGATGCATGAGTTTTTAAGTATTGCAATTTAAAAACAATTTTAAACTGTTGAAGTGCAGTAAGCAGCGTAAGACAACTAATTTTGCTATATGCGCATACTGTCAGAGAGACAGTATCTCAGTTTCTCAGTGCTGTCTAAGAGATATGCGCACTTCGACATCTCACATTGAAGCACTGCACCGGAGCTTGATTCGTTTTGCCATAACCAAGTGATCTGTGACATCCAAAGGTTCGTTTTCACACACAACCACGTGACTGCTTCGTATTCAGATTCAGAAACAGCACGAACACTGCGCAGCTCGAGTGTCATTCGCTTCTTTGATAAGAATAAATCATAATACGAAATTACGAATATTTACATGTGTAGTTTTGTGCATTTTCAATTTCAGTATTAATCTCCAGCTCACAAGTACTTCAACTGACCATTCCACAAATATCTTGAAATTTTATGTGAATAAGGCTGCTTGATCGAAGCATCGAAAGATCGAAAACTGCTAAAGTAGACTATTGTACAACACTAAAGTAGCCTACACAATTAGTTAATTTTTTGATTTGTAAATGTATTATTTTTCATACATTTATTGATACATTATGCAAGTAAAGACACCTGAAAGACTATTATTTATATCAGATTCAATATTTGTATTGCCTTATATGGTTTTCGCAACACAAACTGAATTATTATTTGAAACAATGAAGAATGGCTGGGTGTCTGGGACGCAAAAGGCAGATTTTACACCTTTTGACCACAAGATGTCACTAGTGTGCAACATGTTGAAAAGCTTTGAGTAATGAACCATTTTGTGATGCAGTTGAGGGCAAAGCCTCAGTGCTTCACAAAGCTTCTTTTCACCACCACTATTAAAGTGACAGCGACTTAATATACCTGCTGCCGTCTGTGTTATTAATGTTAATCAAACAACAAAAAGAGGAAATCTCATACTGCTCTTGACTGAATCACTTTTTAAAATGTATATATTTACTTACACCGTGAAGGCAATACAGTGTTTTTAATACATTTGATTACTAATTTATGAAATATTTATTTATAGTAGTGCTTGAAGTTTTTCATGTAGGTGTATTTCATTTGAGTCTTTGTTCTTTTCCGTTTCGTTTCTTCTTTCTTTTTCACGATTTACTTATCTTCAGTAAGCTTGTTAGTTTTTTTTTTTTTTTGGTTTGTTTGTTTGTTTGTTTTTTTTACTTAAGCTAGTATTAGTTTTTTTGTGATATTGAAAATAGTGACAAGAATTAAGAAACTTCAAATGGCATCGAAAAATGTAATATACAAAAAACGTATTTAAAAGCAAAAATAACCCAAGCAATATTGTGATACCATTATTGTGTAATAAATTACTCATATCGTGACCCCTAATGTCCATAAACTAAAACACTTTGTTACAAAGGCCTACTAGTTTTTTGCAGTTTGCACTTGCAGGTCGTCACTTTGTTATGCAGAAGCTGAAGAATCTTATGCGTAGGCGTGCTGTGAAAAAACTGATGGCCTTTGCGCTAAATCTACAGAGTACAGACACACTGTGGGTAATACTCAGGAAGTATGACAGGAGGAGACAGTCTTGCTTAGGCTGGTGTTTAGATATGTCTTATTAGCTCCAATGTCTGTTTGCACCTGAAAATGACAGTCTGAGCTAATTACAAACAAGCTTGAATTTTGCAGTCCAGGCTTCAAATGCAGACTATTCTGCAAATGTCAGAGGTCTCTGCTCGCTGACACGCTGACACAGCAACAGCACACTCCTTACACACAGGCAAATGTCTGCTTCTCAGTTTTGCACTCAAGGACAACTGAAGCTCTCTGAATCTTTTTAATTAGGTTGTGGATTATTGTGAGTTGCATGGGATTCTTTAATATTTTAATACTTTTTTTTAAGACGGAATAAGGTCACAATTGCCCCTGCACGAGGCTATGGTTAATAAAAAATAAATGAGTTAAACTTTTGAAGTGAACTAATCTTTTGATTTTACAACAGGCATTTGAGAAATTCAAACCTTAGGTTGGATAAAAAAAAAACATAATCGTTTACTTATTCAAACTAGGACGAGAACACTCTTTAGAGGAAATACAAGCTCCGTTTCATAGTTGATTGTTTGACTTTTAGCACTTTAATATTTCATATCAAATCCAGCAATAAAACATGTTCATCTACTATCAGTATAAGCCTCTAGGTGAAGCCCTAAATCAAACCCTTTTGCCATGACATTGCACTCAAAATTCAGTGCTTTCTCACTGTTTTGTCTGCTCACCAGGATACACATGGCTTCTTAATAAAAACCTGAATATATAGAAAGCAGATGAAATGCTATCCCTCTTATTGGGGACAACCCCTGCAATGTTTACATGAAGACAGAATGACCTACTAAACATCTCATGACTGCTCACATTTCTACACTTCTGTACCTGAGACCTCACAGATGAAACACATTCACAAAAACTGCATTGAACCAACGGAATGTTGCTTTAACGATAAGCGTTGTGGGCGAGATCCTACTTTATTCTGACCTACTAACACTTCACAACAACACCCTGAACTTAACATGGCCCCCTTCAAAAACAAATAGCGTCGTCAACCTAACCCACTGCTATACTGCGCCAACGCCCACGCAATGGCGCTTTCTGATTGGCTGTGAGCAAACTCACATCCCGCCTCCACATATTAATGATTGCACCAATTCGCCGTCAATCAAGACCCGCCCCACTAAGCTCGGTTGACACGACGGGCAACAAACAATATCGCAGGCCTCCACACGTTACGTAAACAGATGGAATGCAAAACATTATTTCCGCAAACTTTCGGTTTGCAGACAAACGCTCAATTTGTAATCCTTTACAAGAAAGCAGGCAAATTAACTTGGGATTAAAATACTCGTTCAAACTGACCAGAAATTGCATTCTAATCTAATGCGGTTTTTTTTTTGGTGCATGATCAAAATGCATTAAAATCAGCTGGGATATGAGTCCATGTCGCAAAGACATTCTAAATAACGCAAAAACTATCGTGTTTTGTCATTTCACTTTGCATCGTGCATGATGGGGGCGTGTACCCTTGCAGACTTATAGTAAGATACCGTAAAATAATCTATGAATACAATTAAATCTATAAAATCTCTGATTTCCCAATTCTGAGAAGCTTTATTTAATCCATCTAATTTATATTATCAGCTTATTAGTCGATATCTGGACTGGGTTTGTACACTAAAAGAAAACTCTGGGGTCCTGCAATGTTCTAGAAGTTCTTGTGTAACGTAACTGAAAGCGAACCAACACCTCCTGCCCTTACTCAGCACCAATGACTAGCTAGCTAAGCAAACACTGGGAAAATATTGATCTGAAAGGACAAACGGGCACCTCAAGCTGCGAAACACGATAAAATATCGCTCTGAATCCAGTGAGATAAACAGACGAGAACGGGTTAGAGGAACCAGCGCTGCTTCAACACTATGGCCTCCGCGTCCCTCCCCTCTGCTAGCATAACTTAGCCAGAGAGCTAACTACAAGAGACACTGTTTTTATCATAATTAAACAACTATCCTTTCACACTTCAATGCATTGGCATAGTTAAAAAAGATGACTCACCTTTAAGCAACCCATTTACTAGAGAAAAAGATAGTAACTCCAAATTTTATTCGTCTCTAGGAAAACTTAATGTCATTTCTTCTCAATCCACGCCGTCTTCCTCTCTCGGGTTTGTTTTGTTTATCTTCTTCCTGACGGGTTCCTGGAAAGCGCGTGACTCCCTTGTCACATGGTTCTGCACTGACCAATCAAGGCGAGCGCTCGTTCTGGTCCCAAAACTAGTTATTTAAATACTTTAGCGTGAAAAATGGGGTTTCATACAATTATATTACATTACATTATATTATTATATTATATGATATTGTATTACAGTATATTATATGATATTGTATTACATTATATTGTATTATATTATATTATTTTATATTATATTATATTGCATTACATTGTTATATTATAACCCCAAAAAGGGCAAGACCATAAAGAGACATCAGAAAATGTATTTATTGCTATTTTTCATCTTATTAGGACACAAATTATACAATTACATTTTTTTTCTTTTCTTTTTTATATTAATGTTTGTATCGCCCCTTTGGGGTTATAAATTCACTGAAAACGGAATGCATGTTTGGCTATGTGTATTACAATTATTACATTTTAGAGACATTTGTAAAACATTTATTCTCTCATAACTTAAACTTAACATTCTTTTTAAAATTCTGTTGAACAATAAGTATAAGGACTATTTATGAATATATTAGCCTACTGTATATACTTATATGTAATATGCAAATTTCTAGGGCCTATAAATCATCAATATGACCAAAACTTTGCTGAAACAAACTGTTGTACACAATCTACTTCATGCCTCCTGTCATCTGATTGATAGTTCATACTTTTTTATCAAATAAAGTATTTTTACAAGTAAATGTACGATTTTACTGTTAACCTTTACTGGACGAAAGCAACTCGGCTTTACTTGATTATTCATACATATTTTCTTTTTTAATTCTTTTTAAAATAAGACACGAAAGGCTTTACAAATATTGTAAATATGTGAAATATATCTACTTTTATCTGAAGCTGAGTAGATTTCCCACAACAGGAGGTCATGTTGTTCTTAAATGCTGCCCGCAAGCTAAACGAAGAATGAACAAAGTCACCAGATCAAAATTCTCACAAAAAAACACAACTTTCAACATGAAATCAAGAAATGAGACCTATTTCCCTGCCTTTATCCACAGCCTCTCTAATGTTTGTATCCCCCATAATACAAAAACCACAGGGATAATATAATTAATATAATATAGGCTAATATAATAAAGTTTTGTTGGCTTTGTTGTGCCATAGTATGAATTTCTTTACTAAACCTACCTTTTTTGGGCCTGATTGTGAAGGCAAAGCAGCCAAGAAGTGTTCGGCACACATGGGAACTCCTTCAGGAATGTTGGAACAGTATTTCAGGATGTACCTCAAGTAGTTTGAGTGAAAGCCCAGAGTGTTCAGAACAGGAATCTAGGTTAGAAGTGAACTTTTTAAATCAATATTTGTATGCAAGTCAACTCTATTTATATAGTGCTTTGTACAATACAGATTGTCTTAAAGCAGCTTTACAGAGATAAAAGGAAAATAATGCAACAAAGTTTGTTTCCAGAGGAAAATGGTGTCATAGTCCATCTGATAAGCTCAGTGCAGTTTCATTTTTGTAGTAAAAAAGTTATTAATTTAGTTAATCTATATATATAGCCGATCTGGAGAAAACCTTGATGTCATCGTCCAGCTCAGTTCAGTTCTCATATAATGGTGTCAATGCTGGCAGATCAATAATAATGAATATTAAATTAAATGTCCCCAATGTGCAACATTCAAGTAATAGTAAGATTATAAATATGATACACACCATACACACACATATTGCAACAATCACAAAAGTGGAGTATGAAGGCCTGTTTGCCAGGTGATTTGCAAAATCTATTAAAAAAATGATGATTACAAACATTGATTACCCAAGCCCATATAGTGGAGGCTTGCGCTTTATGGATCACAGCGGTTTCTCTAAGTGGTACGGAAAAATACAAATGAGTAATCTCATATTTCAACAACATTATTGAAAGCTCATTTTAGCTTTTAGTCCTCTGCACAGACCCTATGGCCAGGTTCAGCTCCCCACCACATGCCAGCGGGACACATCCCGATCTTCAAGAAGACGGAGCTGGATGAAATATTCTGACTGATACCAATCCACAATCTGATTTGTGATGCAGCCTGGAATAATAATCACATTAAAGCGAGTTCATGGGTTAGCCAGAGGAGACCTGGCCCCTGACTGAGCCTGGTTTGTTTCTCCATTCTGTCATTCTGGGTTCCTTCCTTGCCACTGTGACTTGCTAAGTTGGAGACACTTAATATTCAACATTATTGATTTGACTGCACTGACACTTGGAAGAGAACTGAACTGAGCTAGACGATGACATCACTGTTTTCTGCAGAGCTGCTTTATAGATGAATTGAACTCATTCCATTATTGATTAACTTTACACAATTATTGATAAGTTATAGGCCAAAACTGTTGAAAACTGTTTTTTAGTTGAAATCAGTTTAGAGTAAACAGCCCCTTAGTATTAACCAGGACAGAATCCATGATATGTTTATTTAAAGCTTAGAGCTGGTTTCCTGTATTATGGTTCTGATCTTCTGCCTGGTTTCTTGGATTGCCCTGTGTTTTGACCATTTGCCTGATATGTGGATTACGATTGTGGATTATCCCTGATAATGTGGCGTTTGGATTTTCTAACCGTGTGTCAGAGCAGTGTGTAACAGAAGACTTCACCCTACAGATCCAGCAGCTGATTGAAAGCCAGACAACACATGGATCCAGCAGTGAGCCTCGTCCGACTTAGCCAAGGAACTCGCTCGATCGAGGACCACTTTCAGGACATTGCTTATTTAACTGACCTACCAGTCTTTGTTCTCATGGATTTCTTCTGCCACGGACTAAACAACCCATTAAAATCCACACTTATCCTAGATGGTCCTCGAGGATCACTGAGGGTGTATTCACACCAGGAAAGTCCGCTATATCACTTGCTGTGGTCCGGACCAAATACAATGTTGCTGGTTTTTTTGTTTGATGTGGTTCACTTTCAAACTGCCCTTTTTGCAAGTGTACCAAAATTTGTAAACAAAACCACACGTGTGCTAAGGTCATCCATTCATTGGCCAGAAATTCAAACCCTACCAGAGTTCTCCTGGAACCGGGCCGAGACCACCTCTTCAGCTGTGTCTCGGTACGGTTGTTTGGTCCACACACGAGTGCGATTGTTGTAGCGACCGCTCCAGCTCCTCCCGTTACTGTTTGAGGAGCGTCTGGGATACACCCCTTAAGGTCTCCACCCGAGGGCACTTCTCCGGTCTCCTTTGCTATCTGAACATGAACTTAATTTCCTATAACCCATTGCCTAGACTCATTATGCTTGATTACTTCCAGTTGTGTCATTATCCTCTTAAGATCTGCCTTGTATAAGCCCTGGGTTTTCATTCACACTTTGCAAAGTCTTGTTTGTGCTACACTACATTTCTGAGCGCTTTTGCTGGTTTCCTGGATTTCCCTGGTTGCACTGTGTTTTGACCATTTGCCTGGTATGCGGATTACGATTGGGAATTACCCCTAAGAAAGCGGCGTTTGGGTCTTCTAACCGTGTGTCAGAGCAGTACATAACAGGCGTTTACATGACAACATTTTCAACTAAAAACAGAAAACCTATGCATTTTGGCTACTTATTTACACTGCAAAGGCGTTTTTACTTAACTTATGCCTCATCGTTCCCTATGGAAAATAAGGCTGGGACAATCTGCTTCCATCTTATTTTATCCTTGGCAGCATGTTGTGTTTCGTCCGATGATAGGTGTAGTGCTTTTAGTCCAGCTTCTAGTCCTCCTCCAGGTTGCTTTGGCCTTCCTTGCTTGGTCTCCATGTGAGCTCCAGCTTATAGCTACTTTTAAGATGCGGTTCTGGTCCATCCAAAGGACATGCCCAAGCCATTTCAACCCACGATGCTTGATCTCTATCACCACACTGTGCGAGTTGGTCCTCTAATATAACTCAGGATTTGAAATCCTCTCTGGCCAGAAGATGTTGCAAATTCTCCTGAGGCAATTGTTGTGGAATAGATCAGTCTTCTTTATGTCACACTCAATGACACGGCAACCTTCTGCCGCAAACCACAGGACCGATTTGACATTGCTATTGTAAAGTCTTTTCTTTGGTCTGAGGCTGTACTATGCAGATTTCCAGATTGGCTGGAGTCTAGTGAATGCACTGCACGCTTTACCTAGTCCTGCTTTAATGTCCTTAGCTGCAGCATTATCATTGCTCAACAGACTGCCAAGGTAGATGAACTCCTCAACATCTTCAAGTGGACTTCCATTCAGAATAATTGGTTCATGAGAGCTTACATGAATGCGCATCACTTGGGTTTTGGCGGTCTTTATGTAGAAGCCCATTTTCTTGGCAAAGTTGACTCTCAGTCTTCTCTTATAGGTGGGCATGCGTAAATGACAAAAGAGCTACATCGTCTGCAAAATCAAGGTCTTCAAGCTTTTGGAAGAGAGTCTACTGTGTGCCTCAAGGCTTGTCTGATGTTGTCTGTCTCTTGATCAAATCAATGGCTACCAGGAACGGGATTGGTGAGATGATGCATCCTTGCTTCACTGAAAAGTTAGGGGTACAAAAAATCCATACTGCAGATAGAATAGCTCAGTCAGTGTAACCATCTTCTGAGGGATTCCATAGGCATGCAAGATCTTCCACAAGGTGTCACGGTGTAGGCTGTCAAAAGCCTTTTTGAAGTCAATTAAGTTATACATATTCCACTACAGACACTACTCGATGATGTTTCTTAGAGCAAAAATCTCGTCTGCAAAACCTCCCCTTTCTGAAACCAGCCTGCTCTTGTCTCAGCCTGAGGTCAATAGGGGCTTTCGCACCGGAGGAACCTGTTTATGTTCCTAGAACTAATGGTGAAAGTACCCACTTTCTGGTGTGTTTGCACCACAGGAACTGGGAACGATTTTAGTTATAGGAATGACTTTTGGGGGTCTAACCCAGCACAATAGGAACTACCATTGGTTTTTGGCTGGACACACGTGAAACGCCAGCACCCGCCATTTTTGATAAAGCTGTGTACACACATAAGTTATGGCCTTTATATTTACATTACCATAATGGATTTGGATGTCTTTTTGTAATTATTTTTCCTATAATAATTCTCATTATATCACACCTCTCACTAAAAATACTTTAAATATTTTAAAAACTAAATCAGCAGTACATTTACACACACACACACACACACACACACACACACACAAACACACACACACACACACACACACACAAACACACACACATTGTGTTTTCAAGTTTTATGGGGACTTTCCATAGACATAATGATTTTTATGCTGTATAGTCTCAGCCCTACACTAACCTTACCCCTAAACCTACCCATCACAGAAAACTTTTCAAAAAACATTTTCAAAAAACATAATTCTGCATGATTTATAAGCTGTTTTCCTCATGGGAACCAAAAAATGTCCCCACAAGCACAAGGATTTCAGATATTGCCATCCTTATGGGGTATTTTGTCCTAATAACGTAAGGTTTACCTGAACACCACACACACACACACACAAACACACTTACTTAAGCTGTGTTTCCACCGCAGGAACTTTCCCCAGGAACTAGGGACTTTGCTTGGGGGGGGTACTCTGTGTGTTTTGACTGCAGGAACCAGGGTCTAAATGAATGTAAATATATAAAATATATTTTCCCCTCAGAAAAGTCCCTGCTTGCGAGGTAGTAATTTTTCAAAGTTCAGGAACTTTCAGGGGTGGGACTTGGGCACTGAACATGCTGATTGGTTGAGGTGACACAGCATTTAATTTCAACCACCATTTTGAAAAATCTGTTGTAGTGCGCGCAGTCCTACGTCTCCGGACTAATTTCTCAAATCTTCTCAGTACTTTAGACCGCGGTGAAACACAGAAAGCAACAGGTCTGGGTGGAAAAAAGGTTCCTGGGACAAATTGTTCCGGGTAATTTCGGTGGAAACACAGCTTTAGGTATCTATATGGGGACATTGCATAGAATATAACCTAACCCTACCAGAAAGCTTTCTCCATTTCTCCACAAACTAACTCTATAAACATGGAAAACAGTGATAGATGGACTTCTCAACCTTTACACAGAGGAAAAAATCAAATGCAACTTTGAGGGGATCAATCGAAACATCGAGCATCAACCACATGGCAAACGCTAATACTTTTTGATATACTGTCTACTCTCTTTGTATAACAGTTCAATCTGATAACGTATTAGACAGGACTGTTAAACAGATTGTAAACTAATGAAGTGACATCGAAATAAATGTCCGCCGCACCATCAAAATAAAAGTCACAACAACAAGCGCGGATTACGTCACTTCAGAGTTCCTACTAGCGGTGCGAATGCAATTAGGAAAATGGCCCTAGTGGGCATTTAGTTATAAGGGAACTGTCCTGGTGGCAAAATTCGTTTGATGGTGGCAAAATTCGTTTGATGGTATTGAAAGTAGTGTGATGCCCTGCCAGTTGTCATAATTTTGAAGGTCGCCCTTCTTGGGAAGCTTGATAATGAGGCTTTTGGATCTTCATCTTCAGGGATGATGTGTTTATTCCAGATGTTCTTGATTAAATCAGTGAGCACTCTAGTAGATCTGGTAAGGTTTGCTTTAACCATCCGGCTACTGAAGCCGAGACAACGGCGTTTTGGGGGCCTGAAAACACAAACTTTTGAAAACTGGTTTCAATTTGCAAGTTTTTGAAAATAATTCCGTTATTATCTCCGTGTAAACTACAAAAACTAAAAATTTGTGAAAACGGTGGTGGCGCATGTGTATTACGTGTTCAGTCTATAGGCACGTAGTGTTTCTTCGCAAAGTCACATCGCCAACTACTGGCCTGGCATGAATCATACAGCATTTTTAGTTGTTTTCGCGGATCCGTGTGAATGGGGATTGTTTTGACAACGTTGTCATCTGTACGGAAAAAAACACAGAGGAAAATCTCTTCAGTTTTTAGTACATTGTTGTCGTGTAAACGTACCCTAGAAGGTTCAAATTGAGAATGCATTTCAATATATAATATGTTTAAGAAGTTTCAGTGATTCCAAGTGGAACGAGCACAAGATTCCATGAGAGGGAAGGGCCGGTTTGCTTGTGCAGCGGCTTGGGTCCGGCAGCAGGATCCTTCCCAAGGCTCTGGGCTGCACGCCAAACCTTTTAGTAAATAATAGCATCTATTACTCCCAAGAAGGAAACAAAACTTAAACTTACACGAAGATGAAAGAGGCTTTGTGTTGCTGGTGCTTGCTGCCAGTGTAACCTATCCATCAAAAGAAACAGGATGTTTTATGGGCCATACTGTATAATAGGACAAATTTGAAGTCACCTGGCCTCAAAATGTTCTGAAACATACAGAAGCTGTATTTAATGTCTAAGCAAGGTGATTTTCTAGTGTTTCTAGTCATGAACGGCAGGTATGTAATGGTGTCGTTGCTCTGTGCCGCTCCAAATAAGGGGATCAGCTGGGCCAGCTGTGAAAGAACAAGAACAGTGATGTCAGAATAAATCCAAAAGCTTTCTTGCTTTTGTGTGTGCAAAACTCTGCATTCTTTAGGATTCCGAGAGAGTAAATGGTTCACATCGCCATGGTAACACATTGTACACAAACAAAAATGAAAGGACAAGATGCACAATATGATTAGTATCGAATTTCAATGCATAAACTAAAAGTGATCCTTCAGGTCATTTTAGACATTCACAGAGGGAGCACATATTTCCAAATGATAAATTAATAAACATTCAGGTGTAAACTGCAAATAAACTAAAATAACTTCACATGCTATGGAAAGATCCAAATAAATATATTAGAAATACCACCACAGTACTGACAGATTTTTATTTTTTTATTTTTTTTAGAAATGTTCAGAATTTGCTATTTCACCCCAAAATCAAAAAGAAAAACAAAATAAAGAAATTATATTTTGCATTAAGAACTACTAATAGTTTTAGCATTGTGACATTATTTCCATTTGGATGTGTTTTTGTAATTATTTTTTCTATAATGATAATTCTCATTAAGTCATGCATCTCTCTAAAAATAATTCAATACAATATTTTAAAAACTAAATCAGCAGTAAATTTACAGCTACTATAATTAATTTCAAATTATTTATATATATATATATATATATATATATATATATATATATATATAGCTCTCTCTCTCTCTATATATATATATATATATATATATATATATTATATAGCTATATATATATATATATATATATATAATTTTCAAAGAAGTTTATCGTTTTTAAGTTTGAAAGAAGTCTCATTTATACACACCCAGACATGTGTTTTCATGTTTTATGGAGACTTTCATATAGACATAATGGGTTTTATACTGTACAAACTATATATTCTATCCCCTTGCACTACCCCTAAACCAACCCATCACAGAAAACTTTCTGTATTTTTACATTTTTAAACAACATAATTCTGAATGATTAAGAAGCCGGCTGACACGTTGACCTGATTGGTTACAAGGTCGTTTGTGACGTCAGAAACACCAGCGATTTCAAACCACAGTTTTGAGACTGTCTTTGGTTCACTGCAGTTTAAAGAAGACACCATATGTAGATTAAAACCACAGGGGGACTTGCATTTACTTTATTTTTATGTTTAATTTAAAATTTATTTTTATGTTTAATTTAAAATAAAATTAAAAAACATTAAAAAAAGTTTTCGTCAGGTTTGTCAAAACTCACTTATGGTGAAATATGGTTAGGTAGGCAGGCACACACACACACACACACACACACACACACACACACACACACACACACACACACACACACACACACACACACACACACACACAGATTTTTGCTCCTTCAAGCATTACCATCATTCCTCCCGAAGACCTGAAACTACAGCTCTGTGGACACAATAGCACAGTGACAAGCAGAATATGGTTTTGAAATGAGCTCAGTATTTATCAGCGTGATACTATGTAAATAGATTCAGCAAACAAATGAAGAGGAAAGAAGGGTTTAGTGTGTCTGGATGCACTGTTCTCTTAATCAGTTCAGCTTTCAGGATTTGCCTGGATGTGTATATCAGTGCACTGAATATCAGAAAACCACAGAATCATTGATTAGAGTATTAGAGAATATTAGAGGTTTTAAGAATGGCAGAAAATGTAATTGTTACATTTTGCCATGCGTCACTGCCGCCATGATGGTGACTTATTTCCACCAGAGAGTAAGCACTGTGTGGCATCCAAACGTAGAGCCATTGCTCAGTGTCTTTATTAAAAACCCCACATCTGCAGACAAAGCTTACATTGTTAATGTTGCTTAATCACTGTAGTTTCTCACAGCATTTTAACACACTAGGCCTTTTTGTTTTCCACAAGCTAGAGCAGAGAAACTAGACAATCTTTGGGAAAACCTTCATCTCTAGAAACAGCGCCCTCCTCTGTCATTTCTGATATTAAACTAAAATAATAAAGATAGAAAATAAAGATATTGTCTAAAATAGAAATGTTAGTTTCTTGATTATAATTACTAATCTGATAAATACAGTAAGGGATATATAGTACAGTATATACTCCAAAGCCTGTAGTCAGTTGTAACGTATTCGGTTTTTGTTTCATTGTTTTTTCGCTGTTTCCCTGTGACCAGGTTTCATGTGTGATTGATGTTTTGCGTTCACATGTTGTCCAGTTAATAAGCCGTTTAGTTCCTCATTTGCTCTGTGTATTTAAGTCCTGTGTTCTGTTCAGTAAATATTACTGTTTTTACTATATCTTTTTTTATTTTAATAAATAAATGCAACCTTGGTGAACAGAAGAGACTTCTTTGAAAAACATAAATTTTATGATTGAATAAGATTATAATAAGAACGTTTATGTAATTGAATGGATATAAAAAACATTTTTGATAAATAAAAAAATGTAAATACATTACAAAACCAGTTATGCTCCAGTCAAGTTTTGTTTCGTTTGTTTTCATGTCTTTTACTTTGTAAAAATTCAGTCATATTTCCTATTTGTCATGCATTTTATGTGCTTCCCTTGTCACGTTCTGATTGGTTGTTTTAGTCATGTGTTTCTCAGTTCTGTTTTCTCATTGGTTTATTGTGTTCAGGTGTTTCTTGTCAATCATCGTGCATAAATAGCCCATTGTCTTTTGTCTAGCTTTGCTCATGTAAACACTGTTGGTGAGATTGGTCTTCCTCAGGTCTAAATCAAGTGTTCTAGATGTCAAGGTTTGTTTTGTATTCTGTCTCAATAAACTTCGCATTCAACTCTCCTTTAGTTGACTTATTTACAGCACCATGGATATACCAGATGCAGAATCCTCATTCAAAACATGGGACACAAGATGACCACAAGCCAACATTTATTGAAATGAGAAAGTCAAGCTATCATATAAATCGTTTTTAAAGATTAATTCCTGCTAAGACTTTACAAACACATAGCATGTAAAACACAAAATTGTGAAACTAAAGCCCTATTCAGACGGGACTAGTTTAACATGGAGAGATGGGGTAACGTTAAAGTAATTACCAGAGCTTCTCTGTGATTTTTGTCCCGTCCGAATGTGCAATTTCAATTATAATTGCAGACAACGTCAGTGAAGATTACAGTGACAGAAACATTTCCTCAGGTAATACTAATCCCGTCTAAATAGACAAGCTGTAAATATGTATGTAAATATTCTGCCATTTCCTGATTAAAAGTAGTTTTCCACAGTTTTTCAAGTATGGAGGCGCTTGAAAAAGCATTCAGCTGTGTTCTAGAGGCGGGACAAATCTGTGACAAAAGTGTTTTCCAAAATATCATTCAGATCAGAAATAAGGTCGAAAGAAGATGAACTTATTTTAGCTTTAGGTAAGTGCCTATTACCAGCAGAATCCTGTTATATCTGTTATATATAGATTATATGTGTTTGCGCACGTGCCATCAGGAAGTAAATGACGAAAGGTGACAGTAAATCGAGTTACCCCTCCCACTTCTGCTAGTTTTACTGAGATTTCTTATCCAGTGCGAATTGGCCATTATAATTACAGACGTCTATGGTAAAATTACATTACTCCATCTACCCTTGTTGAATAATCCCATCCGAATAGGGCATAAGACTTCTTCAGCAAACATAAAAATACATAAATATAGAATTACTCTTCAAATCTCTTCATGACTGACCATGACGTCGGTCAGTCAAGGAGAAGACGTCCCACGCATTAGAGATCAAGTGTTTAGCCCGAGACCGCACTGTTCGTGTTCGCCAAACACGAGGCAGACATGCAACTGTTTTAGCATCAAAATAGTGAAACCAAGACATACGCCGTGTGGTGTGAAGTTTAATCCTCCTTGTTAAATTCCAGTGTCTTTATAACGGCATGTGATGAATGCGTCACAATTCTGTCTTCACTTTGTGCATGAGGTCTTTCTGGTCAATCATCTCCAGTTGTCTGTTCCAGCGGTGGTATGCTAGCAGTGCTATATTCTTAGCCGCCACCGAGCTCATTTCCATTGCACTTCCAGCCCATTCGATTCCATTGAGGAAGTACAAGTTATCGTGCAGCTCCACCGGTGGCAAGCCCTGTGTGCTTCCATAACTAGGATACGCCAACCAATCCGTGACCTGCACGGAGTAATAGGACTTAAAAAGGGTCTTCAGCTCACTCTTGCCCAGAGGTACAGGGGAAAACACCTTGTAAACCCCGGCCTCCTGAGGCTGTTTCCTGCGGAAGCCGGAGGTTATGTTGACGGGACACACGCTGGCAGCGCTGTTGAAGACCAGCCCGGGAGTGTCTGTGGTAAGGATGCTTGAAAATGGGAACAGCTTTGGGTCGGGGAAGCCGAAGTAGGAGCAGTTTAGGTAGCCGTGGATGATGGAGGCCACGGTTTGGTGGTAGGAGCCCGTCATTTCTGGGAGTTGTGGCTCAAAGCCCTGGAATGAGATGCCAGAGTTGACGTTTTGTTGGAGAGGCGTTGCTACCACTACAATATCATAGAGCTCCGATGTCTTCTCATTTTGAGAGTCGTAGGTGAGCTCATACTGGTGGTAATCTCCTGAGGAGACAAACTGCAGTTTTAGCAATTATTCAATAAGACCACATTTTGAAGGTGTGTTCACACTGGCAGCCATCCAGGCATTATACCATCTGGATGCTCAAAATTGATTGGTGAATGTTTTAAACAGCTGATTGTAACAGGTAAGTTAATCGCCGTTATAAACTATTGTAACGCACACAGAAACCATAAGAACACATAAGAAAACCATGTGAAAAAACGTAATTCTTAATGCTTCCCCTGCCATTGGCGAGATGACCATGTTTTGTTGTTACTGACCTTCTGAAATAGTACAGAATCTTCTGATCCAAAAACAATCGAAGAAAATCTGCGTAACCCAGAAGAAGTGACTTTTTGGCCCCTTTTTTTTCCAAAAAAAGTTAGTGCTAGTGACATTTTGGACAAACATCATATTCATGACAGGAAATATGTAAATGAGAACAGCTTTATTGGACATATGTGAACACGGATTAGAAGAGAAAACAAGATGCAAGTATGATAATGTCACGAATAAACGAATCTAGCGACATTTTGGGCAGGATTTAGCTACTTTCCTTTGAAAACAGTTGGCAACACTGGATAGAAGTTGTTTACGCACAAGTAAGCTAGCGTGATCGCCAAATAGAGCTGCATGATTAATCGTTAAACGATTCTTCTGTGTCTATTAAATCCAACCAATCAGTGTTTGCGCTGCCGCTGATCCAGAGAGAGCAGTTGTCATGTATAGGTATGAAACATCGTCTCAAACATTCTTTTCAACCACACAGAATAGCAATTTCTGTGTTACAATAATTAATATTTTCACAGAAGTACTAGGATCAAAGTTTGAATACCAACACTGATGTCTAAAGTAGAGATCAAAATAGAGCAAAAATCACCTTTTAAAAGTAACGTAACGAGTGAGTGAATCCAGACAGCCATTGAGCGTACATAGGCTGTATACATTATTGCAGTGCAATGTGGGATTGAAGAAGTGCACTCAATAACGCCCACTATGGTGTCGGACACCACTGCAAATGGCTGTCCCCTCAAATAACACCCTATTTGAGGGTATAGGGGCGATTTCGGATTCAGACAATGTATTTGTCATTGAATCATTCATTCAAGAGATTTGTTCAAAAATGCTGATTCATCCAGTACTGAAACAAAGTATTTATGAGCGAGTCATTGAATCATTCACTCAAACTGCTTTTTTTTTTTGTTTATAAATAATTCACTCAGATTAATGAAACATTTTAAATAGACTGCAGCAATTAACATTTTGTCAGAACCTCTAGTATGTTATGTTGTTTAGTTGTCAGTTCAGAATTGTGGGAGAATCGTGATCTCTGTTTGAAAAAACAAAACAAAAACATGATTCTCAATTTACCCAGAATCGTGCAGCTCTATAACAAACATGCTTAATGAAATATCGAAACCCATGAAGAGGTGCAGGACTGTAAAGCTTTACGGGTGTTGATGCACTCAATAGCCGCGTTTCCACTGCCGGGCCAGGGCTAACAGCGAGCAGAACCGGGCCAATGGCCTCGGGCCTCAAGCACCGGGCTTGCGTTTCCACTGCCGGGCCACTAGCCCCGCTGCGCTGCCCTACACCCCGCCCTTAACGCGCCTTCCTGGATCGAACGCCATACAACCGCACCCATTTCAGCGGGGATTATGAAGTTCATTCAGGCAAGACACAACGATCGAGATGGAGAAGACCGAAGCGTCTGTTTGTTTGCTTTTTTTGGTGTTTGCTTGGTGGAAGATGAGCGTTGTTCGGCAAATACTTAGCTTAGCAAGTTCAGCAACGATGTACTTGATAACATCCTCGTTTCTGCACACGCCGTCAAATTGACGTTGTACTCTTTCTTCTGCCCAAATGCTCAGGAGAGCTTTGGTATCTTCAACAGACCAGTACAGGCGATTCTCCATTCCGTGCAGCGATAATTTTGCGTGATATAAAAAAGTGAAATGTGCATCTTGCCGCAGACCATATCTTTCCCTAACACCGATAAACTCCGCCTTTTACCTTGACCACGCCTCTAGCCCGAGCTCGCCTGCTTTGGCCCAAGGTATTCGAAGGGCCAGAAGTCCTGGCCGTTGGCCCCGAGTAAGCCCCGATCAAGCCCCGGAAGTGGCAGTGGAAACGCGACTGGCCCTGGCACGCAATAGCGCGGCTCGGCCCTGGCCCGGCAGTGGAAACGCGGCTAATCTACTCCATATATGCTTTGATAATCTTCTGTACCCGATCCGGACAAAGTCTTTGACAAAATCGTGATTTTCATACATTCGAGTTTAGATCCAAGAACAGTATTTTTGCTTGTCAGTGTGAACACACCTTTAGAGGTGCAGATGAACATGGTCATATTTTCAGAGATTGTTTTTTTAAACGAGCTGTCATGTGGAATACCTGTTGATCGTAGGCTAATGGTTGTAACTGGACTCTGGATGAGATTAGCTTTTGCTAGTTTAAGCAGTCCTGAGCACACCAGCTTGTTTCCTCCCTCCACGGCCCAGAGATTGGCCTGTGCACCAGCGAGAGACACGGCACCTGTCACAGAGAAACACACACATAAGAACAAACTAACTGATGATCTTATGACCAACATAGTTTTATACTATATGTTTTGTTCCAGTTCTTCTACTGTTGATAAGATATTAAGGTTACACTTTATTTTAAGGTGATGTAGTAACATTGTACTTGCTCAAATAAGTACTGAGTTAAAGTTTGGTTTAGGGTTTGTTACTTGTAACTATGCATAATTTACAATTATTACTATAGTAAGTACGTGTAGTAGCGCAACCAAGTCACCGTAAAATAAAGTGTTACCAGTATTAAAAGTGCCAAATCATGAAAACTTTGATGTAAAACAGTTTGATGTCATATACCATATCAACTTTTAGAACTCTGTCCAAAACCCATTCAATCAGAAATCAGCTTGGTTAGTTTCTTAACATTTAAAAATTCACATACATGGTCACAAAATGAATGTAATGTATAAATGTTTTTTTTTTTCAAGATATGTTCACAAAGGGCTAAAAATGGCTGTTTTGTGTTTGAGTACATTTTAAATGTAATTTATTCCTGTGATAAAGATGAACATGTTAAAGTTAAAACAGTTGCTTCATAGCTGCTTAATATAATAATAAAAACTTACAGTTGAAATGTAAGATTGTCTTTATTGCCACGTATGATCAGTTTAATCATTATAAATGCTACATTTTCAAAAAATAATAATAATACTGTACCCAAACTTGTGAATAGTAGTGTATGTAGATTTTTAAACTGATGCTTATGTTTTTGGTGTAAAAACTTTACAATATTTACATGATGACAAGACACCTTTAGATTTTTAATAAGATCTTGTAGCCCTTTAATGTTTGATGTTTATTACATACTCTATATATCTAGCTATATATACACTTTGTACTTCAAATATGTATTATGTGATTATTATTCATCACTTTTAGAATGAAAAGAAAATGAAAAGTGGAGTCTAATTCTTATAAGAGTGCAAAAATAAGAGAAGCTAAATGTATAATTCTAACCGCTATGAAGAAAGTGATGTGCATACCGACAAATGCAGGGATGCTGATGTTCTGGCCATAGTTGACCCTCATGATGGGGGCGATGACTTCATCAATGAAGCGCTGGGAGACGCCCAGTTCTAGCAGAGATTCGGAGAGAGAGCGGCGGGTCATGTTGATAAATCCTGAACCGCCCAGAGAATGCAGCAGCTCTTCCACTGAACTGAAGGCGTAGCCATGGGCCTGGTATTTATAGATCCTGACAGGAAAAGAGAGGAAGGCGAGGTTGATGGTGAGACAGTTCATTTGGTAAATGAATATCAAACTTGTTACTTTAGCTGAACAGAACTGCAGATTTTAAGGTTGTACAATATCTTTTAACATAACTTCGGTTATGTTGCTGCAATGTATATTATGAGAAAATAAAGTGTTCTTTGACCTTGGATGCATGTAAAAGTATTATAGGAGACAACCAAAACATAATTGGGAACCTTTAAAATAGCATAATAAGGGCACTTTAAAATGCAACAGCCCTACGTCGCAGCCCAACAAAACCACTTGCTATTGCTATTCAGTTTCAGGTGGTAATTAATTATAACTTAATTCTAACAGGCAGAGATTGGGGGAAAAATACTATGGACGTCAGTGGTCATCAACTGTCTGGATACCGATATTCTTCAAAATATCTTCTTTTGTGTTCAGCAGAAGAAAGAAACTCATACAGGTTTGGAACGACTTGAGGGTGAGTAAATGAGTGAATTGTGTCCTTAATTAGAAACGCAAGCAAATTTAAAAGATTATAAACGCTCAGTAAAAGGATTCCTGAACCGCTTTTGATGTCCTCTACCCTTCCGCTCACCTCATGAACTTCTCCATGATCTCCTCCACCCACATCTGCAGGCGGATGAAGCTGATGCCATAGCGCCACCACAAGCGAAACAGATCCAGCAGGTACCAGTCAGTCTCCTCCAGGATAAACTCCTCTCCATTAAACACTGCTGTTTTCCCAGCCACACTCTTACGGTACTTCAGCCCTGTGGACGGGTAACAGGACATGAGCATTGAAGAGAACAGGCTCATGCTTTATATAATGTGTCTTTAATTGTACTTGCATTCAAAAAAAATGTTAAAGGGTTAGTTCAACCAGAAATGAAAATGTTGTCATTAATTACTCGCCCCCCTCATTTCGTTCCAAACCCATAAGACTTTCATTCATCTTCAGAACACAAATGAAGATATTTTAAATGAATTCTGAGTGCTTTCTGTCCCTCCATTGACAGCTCCACAATTACTTTGATGCTTCAAAAAGTTCATAAAGAAATCATAAAACTAATCCATATAAATTGAGTGGGTTAGTCCAAATTTTCTGAAGAGACACGATCGAACAGATTTCATTTAAAATATCTTCATATGTGCTCCGAAGATGAATGAAAGTCTTACAGGTTTGGAACGACATGAGGGCGAGTAAATAATGACAAATGTTCACTATCCCTTTAAGTGCAGTGTACTTACTGTATGTTCATATAGTATTGCAAAACACTTGTGCTGCTATTGAGGTGTGAAATGGGTAATGTGATGTTTAAGGGTGGCTTAAGGTGTAAGGGAAGGGTCAATGTAATAACAGCTGTAATTACATACAGGTATTTAAAAAAAATACAAGTACAATGTAAAAACATGTATGAACACAATAATTGCATTGCATCAAATCATTCATTTAAATGTTAGTGCATAGTTGTTGAACACCTATAAAGTGGTGCTGAGAACAGAATGAATAAAAACAAACCCCTTACTCTAAGTATGAGCAACTGAAGAAGTGTTTTCTCAGGAGAAGGACTAATTCAGTCACTAATAACTGAATTCAACATTTTAGCAATATGACTAACTAACCCAGTTGCTGGACGAAGTCTTGCATGTGCAGGTTGAGGGAATGTATGATGGATCCCCCGGACTCGTAGTCTTGCTGGTTGACGGTAACAGTAGCCAGTCGACCACCGACTGAGCCTTTCTCAAACACATCAATTCCCACTTCTGGCCCGAAGTGTTGCCTGAGGAAATGAGCTGTAGCGGTTCCTCCGATTCCGGCTCCAACAACAGCTGCACACACAACAACACGAGTGTTCACACTGCCGCAAAAACACCTCTATTATTAATATCATTCACTTTTTGGCCTACCTATTTTAGCAGGCGGGGCACCATCTTGTTTTACAAAATCCGAGTCCGCCAATACATGCACAAAAGACAGAAGAACAAACAAAGACTGATTCATGTTTGTTTATGACAACTGAGACTACTACCAATGAACAGAGGATGCACGTGCGTTCAAGCTAACAGTTAAATGAATGCATGCAGTTCTTATCAGCATTGTAATAGAAATGAAAAAAAGGAATTAACAAGCAAAATATCTAATGATTTTGATAACTGTCGCTCAAAAGCTATACGCATGCATGTCTGCTACTGTCCACCGGCAACAAAAGCGCATGATCTTTCATGCGCACGCTTCTGACCAATCAGAGGCAGAGAGAGTCTCTTCTGACCAATCAGAGCAAGAGAGACTCTCTTCTGACCTATCAGAGCAAGAGAGACTCTCTTCTGACCAATCAGAGCAAGAGAGACTCTCTTCGACCAATCGGAGCGATATAAATGCCTGACCAGTCGGGATAGGACAAACCTTCCTTCAACAGAGATGCAAAGATGCACGGGCCTCTTGAAACTTGAAACCAACTGATTAGATTTAGTTTTTATTGGAAAGTTAAAACGTGCCATAAGCGATTTCACCGACTGATTTAGACCGTCCAGTCCCTTCAATCATAAGGCATATATTTAAAACACCATTTGAGACATTTAAGGTATGATTGACAGACATAAAGATGCCTAAATATGGCTAAAATAGTTTTTATTTCCATTCAACAGTAAAGAGGGCGCTCACAGGTGTGATTTCTCAGTCAGGAGTCAGGTGATATCTGTCAGGTAAATTTAGGTTTCTCAGAAGCGGAAGTCGTCATAGTTGGGTTAAATTCTATAGAGATGAATGAGAGAAAACTTTTTAATTTTTTTGTGTTCCCATTTTCTCCAATAGCAAAAGAAAAAAATTCACAATAGTGTTTTCACAACTTTAAAAAAGAGGAAAAAATGAAGATAGAGATTGCTAACTGCAGTCGGAAGAGAGAAAGATGTCATTTTGACCTTATAGCCGCTGTATTCCAGAACATTTTTTTGTACTTTAAAGTAAAGGTTATATAATACAAAGTGTATAATAACATTGTGTTATTATAGTATAAAAAAAAATATATATATATATATATATATATATGGCTGAAGAATAGAATGACTGTGTTTTCAAAATGGCATCCACTGTAAAAAAAAAAAAAATGTAAAAAAACTCCTATATCACTTATAATTTGCCACCGCTCATACTGTCTGGGATTTTTGGTCCGCTGCAATTTCATGGAAAGATATTTTTGCAATGTTTTGTCAGTAGAAGAACAATCCAAAAACACATTAAAAAACAGTTCAACGCACTGAAGAGATGCAGGCCTATACCTCACAGCCTCGCCTTCATTCCTGTGAAAAATCAAAGATGCTTGATCCAAAAAAGGATTGCTGTGAATAAGATCTGGCCTATACTTTTATTCACTATTCCCTACATTACTCACTAATATAGTCCACTTGAAGTGAATGAAAACGACTGAGTGAATTTGGACACTGAGTGCGCTGGGCTGCCGATTTTGTTTGTGCTTGCTGTTTAATAATCATTTGAAACGTAGCAAACTAGCAGCAACAGTATTGATGAAAATATTTATCTTGAAATCTGTCATGGAACTATGTATAAATCTTATTTAAACAATTTAATAACCAATTAAAAAGGAATTTATACCTGTATGATATTACACAGTTAGATGAATTCATTTCGACACGACTCTCACAGTGCATTATGGGTATTCTCTAGCCGTTCCACACTCGTTATTGCGGTGCATTATGGGATTGAATAAGTGCACTCAATAACGTCCATGGTTTCGGACACCACTACAAATGACTGTTAGTGTCCTATTTAAAGGAGTATTTCGACACAGCGGTCACATGTTGTAATTATCGTAATTACAGGATTTGAACTTGTAAAAAGTGCTCACAGAGCTCGTAATTACAACTTGTGAGCTGGGAATTTTCTGAGAGCTCACTCACATGGTCGAATACAAAAAAAAGACCCAATAGGCTACATAAATTATGCACTTCCAATATATCAGCATAGTCACAAAATAATTCATATTTTCCCTGCATTATGTGTATAATGCCTTAAAAATGGATAGCACAAGAGAACTATTTAAAATTAAAACAATGAGTTGTATTAAATAATTAAATACAATTAGATTCAATTCATATAAATAAAATGAAAACATATATATTTTTATTAAAAACATTAAATAATTAAATTAAACAAATTTAAATCTGGTAGAGAAATTTGAGTTGTAGTTTTACATTACTTTTGATATTGATATTTTACATTTTTCTAAGGTTAAATGAGTGTTCCAGTCAGATCGTATAGTTATTAGTTCTGGGTCAGGGAGAAATTCCCCTTTGGACACTTGGTTTGGTTTGGTTTGGAGACTGATTTCCCAAACAATAATAATTTTGCTCAAGATTAAGAGGGATTTTCTTAGAAAGTCACAATACCAGGAACCTGATGCATGATTTGACTTGATGCATGTCCAGGAAATGTCCCTTACCCTGAAAGGTTAAGATTAAAATACATTTAATATTATGTTTAAAATTGAAACCATTATTTATTGATTTGCACCATTTGTGATATTTCAAAGATTTCTTAAAATAATACAACGAATGAAGAAATATTGTCGAAATACAGGCCACTCATTCCAGTCATTGACATTTTCACCCAAAATACATAAAAAATCTATGCTTATTTGGTTATAGTAAACATTTGTGCCCGGTTTCACAGACAAGGCTTAAGACAAGTCCCAGACTAACTGCATGTTTGAACTCTTAAAATACTTACTACTTGCTACTTAAATGTCCTAATTGAACTAGTCAAGCCTAATCCTGGCTTAATCTAAGCCCTGTCTGTGAAACCAGGCCATGGTGTCTTCACTTTTCTTGTGTTATATGAGGTAACAATTCAGTAAGCAGGATTTCTTTCTCATTTGTTACTGTAAACATTACCAGGGCAGTTTATGTCTCCTAAACTGTGCCATTAATCCTCACTAGTGTTTATGTTCGCTTTCACGCGTTCGTTCGCACTCTTAAAGGTCAGCGTTTATTTATACGCCGTTTTCTCGTCATGAGTGGCCTGTGACTTCAGGTCATCTGTAGCCTGTGATATTCTGACTCACTTCCTCTGTCATGTGAGGAGAGAGAAAACTCAGTGGCGCAAGATGGCCCAAAGCCACGATGACCGATATCATATAAAAACAACTCATGAAAAGTCATGACAGGACATTCCCAGATTGTTTATGACCTTTACAGACATATTTTGCTGTTGTAATGATTGAGAAACGCATGAAATGGTCATTGGGAATGTTTATAATTCATAGAAAGTGCATGGTAACCTAAAAACGGTAACTTCTAAAGGAACTGTTTTTATTCAAGCCAGCAATATTATTTAACACAACGGAACCAACCTATAACATTAATTTATATGGCCAACCAACAAATACATTTTTGGGTTGAATCAGATTTGCACTTTAAGGTAACAATTGCATGGGTTACTATATTTTTTACAGTGTTTAAAGCTGAACGCAGGGCATTCTCGTAAGAAAATGAATGAATATTTTGCATTGGTTTGGTGCTCTTTGAAACTGGGACGAAAAAACCAACAACAACAACTCTCGTAAATGATTCAGGGACGTGCAAAAGTTCGTCTAACAACAGCCATGTGCAGTTAGACGAGATATGGCACTCTTGATGGGCAAACCGAACAGGGTTAGGATTTCCCCGTCTCAACCCACGGACTTTACAGAGCGGAAATGGTGCATTAAATACTTAACCAACATTTCCTCCTGCTCTGGCGGTTGGGGTTTTCTCAACACCAACGTCGCTTACACGTCGCCTCGTCTGCAATAACAGGCTATACCGACGGAAAAACAATGTTATTCGATCAACCTTTATCCATTAAACATGATTGCAACCAGTGTGCTGTTGGTGATGTGACGTGGGTCTATTATCATGGGCTATACGTGTGTTGTGCAATTACGGCTATCTTTGCACTTTGAGCAAAATGGATAGCAGTGGGACTTTCCCATGACTATCTGTGCAGTGTGGAACAAACGCCCATGCAAATGACAGGTCTAATCGATGGCTTTATATAGGGATGCTGCTCTGAGCGAGTAGGCGGAAGAAGAGCTTATCGCTCACGACAGGTTCATGAGACGTAATTCAGCATCCTCAATATGGTACTGGTGCCGAAATGACTCACTAACAACACATGTTGTGGACCTGCGGAGAAAAGAGGCGAAAACTGAAGGTAGGTTTAAGGAGGTGAGTGATAAAACGCAGATAAACGACAGATGCGCACGTGGGTTGAAGAAGTCAGTGGAGTTGAAGATGAAAAAAAAAGTGAAAAGAAAAATGTTTAAGAGCGTTCCCCGTACTTACTATAAATGTGTATCACTTATCAATGTGTCACTTATCAATGTGTAATTTATTATGATGGCAGTTCAGATTCATCATAACACAACATACATTTTGCGAGTAACATCTCTCAGTGCGTTTAAATACACTATAACTAACAGTATCGGCTACTGTTCAAAAGTTTAGGGTAAGCAAGACTTTTTGTGAAAGAAAGTATTATTTTTATTTAGCAGGGATGCACTCATTGATCAAAATTGGCAGTAAAGACGTTTATATTGTTATAAACGATTTCTATTCATCGAAGAGTCCTGAAAAAAAAAATTCTCGGTTTCCCCCAAAACATTAAGCAACACTTACAATTTTCAACATTGATAAGACATTTCTGAAGGATCATGTGACGCTGAAGACTGGAGCCATCATTAGCATTGAAATATATTAAGTAGAAAACAGTTATTTTAAGTTGTATTCATATTTCACAATATTACTGCACTGTAAAAAATATATATAATCAAAAAGTTATGACAACATATGTTTTTACATTGCTTTAACTCACAAAAATAAGTTAAGCCATTTTTAAAACAATGTATAAGATTCATCTCATCTTTTAAAGTCAGTTACTTTAATGTAATTTAAGTTGAAAATACTCATTTTATTTACGGCAGCCACTTTTTTTACAATGTGTTTTTGACCAAATAAACATAATAAAGTATAACAGATTTTCAAAAGCAAAATCTTATCGACCCCAAACTGTATTGAAAGGTATGTTTTGTATGAGATTTAAAGTGAAATAATATGTGCCACTGAAAACATTTAAATGATCCTTGATCACGGGAATCTTAGTTTAATTCATATTTTATTAATATTGGATTCTTGCAGGGAAGTTAACCGAACATGACAAATATTAGTTAGATCCATTCGTGCATGAAGCGCTTTTAAGAAAATGCTCTTGAACAAATACAGACTTGCTGGAATAATGAAGAGGAACGAGGAAATCCAAGACAAGACAAAAATTCTGCCACCAAGAAGAGACAAAGTCGTGTGACACATTTTACTAAATAATACTAATACCATTTATGAGAAATTATCTCTCATTTTTGTGTTTATTTTTTATGTTTATTGGCATTTCACCAATTAAGTTTCTTTCTTTTGTTGCGTACAGGTCATAAAACCACCCTCTTGGCAGCTTTGCATGATTTATGGATGTTAAACTGAGCACTTGGCTTTGAGAACTGAATTCCAAGGGTGTCTGCTTTCTATTCAGCCCACGGAGTTCAGTTCTTAAGTTTGGATGCTCTCTGGATCGGCTGACCCACGCCTGCTACTGGACCAGAGGTACTGATGCCGTTTATCATGCACAATTCATCACTCCTCTTCTAATTCGGCACTAGTTGATCTTAATGCACTAGTTCAGTGGATTCTGTCAGGTTGTGGATCATCATTTCTCCATTGCGTAGAAGTATTAGAAAAGTATTGCTGTAGTTTTGTATGGGGATTTGTTTTAATTAACACTTTTATTTTTATCCTACACTTGTAAGTGAAGACTTGTTTGGTTAAACACAATCTATACAGTATATTTATATAATTTGTATTTTACTTGCCCTATAATATTTTGACATGAAACAATGTCAGTACGCCTTGTTAATGTGAAATATGTCTGTTATTAAAGAAAGGCACTGTTTCTTTACTGTTTTTGCAGCGCAATAAGTTTATTGCTAAAATATTTGGATAATAAAAAACATTTGTAATGTTAATATGAAAAAAACATTTTCTTTTATGCAATTCAAAGTGAAAATTAGGCTACAGGTCATAATCCTTTTAAAGTGCATTATAACTGCTTTGCTAAAACTGGTTTACTAAAAATTACTTTGAAGTTGTATTATAGTCAGTCATCGGCAAAGGTGGTGGAATTCATTGTTTTTGTTACATTTTTGTACTTTGTACATCTGACACTATTTTACAGTGTCCTTGTTAGACATGTTACATGTAGTTAATAACAGCAGTACATTATGCATAATTACATGCAACTAACTCTAAAACTAACCCTATAAATTCATGATGGAAATTAATTTTACTTAGTTAAAGCTGCAGTCCGTAACTTATAGTCTAATTATAAACATTTATTAAAGCCGTATTACCGTAGTAATTCAGGAAAAGACAAAAACACGGTTTGGAAAACGGATTCATTATGTATTCGCTTATTTATATACATTTTGTAAATTTTGAACACAAAACAGTTATGAACTGCAGCTTTAAATGTATAAATACACTGTAACAAGCCCCTTCAAATAAAGTGTAAGCCTAAGTTGTTCTATACGTTGATAATGATATCCAACAATAACAAATACTTTTTTCAAATGCTTTATCTGATGTCCAGTTGTTAAATCACTCTTAGTTCTTAATATTTTAAAGTCAAATGACTTCATCTGCCAAAAAAGACACTTCAAATGGACATCATTCGGCTGATTTTTTTTTGTTTTAAAGAGTATTTAAAGGGGTCATAACATAATAAATCAAACTTGCCTTGATCTCTTGATAATAATTATGTCTTTGTACGGTAATTCACATTTATTTGTATAGCACTTTGGATACATATCACTCCTTAGCACTCACAATACATATAATTTCACAGCAGCTTTACAGAAACCTCCTTTAAGGGGGGGGGGGGTCCCTTAAAAAAGAGGGGAGTGATCCATACATGATTCAAGCGCTTTCAAGTGTGGTGATCACTAGTCCAGTGCTCTCAGTGCTTCCCAGGCCAGTGGGGATGTTTACGTAAGGTTACTGTTATGTGAGCAGACTCGGAGGAGGATGATGGGTGATTAACAGCATGAGGATGATGGTATTATACGGTGGGTGACGAGGCAGATGAACAGCAGCCATATTGCCCAAGACTGGTTTCCCACTGAAGCTAAGCAGGGCTGAGCCTGGTCAGTACCTGGATGGGAGACTCCTGGGAAAACCTGGTTTATGCTGGTAGAGGTGTTAGTGAGGCCAGCAGGGGGCGCTCACCCTGTGGTCTGTGTGGGTCCTGACGCCCCAGTGTAGTGATGGGGACACTATACAGTAACAAGAACCATCCTTTGGATGAGACGTTAAACTGAGGTCCTGACTCTCTGTGGTCATTAAAAATCCCCAAATTTGCCCATTGGCCTCTGTCCATCATGGCCTCCTAGTGGTGGTTGAGGAATCTCCCCCCTTCTATGTAAAGCGCTTTGAGGTCCCAGAAAAAGCGCTATATAAATGTAACAAATTATTATTATGATTATTATTACAGGTGGGAATGGAGACACTGGAGACAGGGAGATAAATCCACTTTGTATAAACGAGATTGGACGATGAGCTGTGAAGTGAGTGCATTTATAGTGGCAGTGATGAGGGTGATGGGAGATGAAGTGCAGATCTGTGACAGTTACGATTGCAGAGATCGTTCCTGAACTTTCTGCCTGTCCTGAACAGAGACTGTAAAAAAAAGATGGAAGACGCACCTTTCCTCTCTTCTATTGTAGTAAGTGAAGCCGCCAGTGACCCAATATGCCGCTGACATCTTGAGTCTCGAGTCTGCGCAGTAGTGAGCGTGAAGTGGTATCAAGGTCACTCCTGCAGAATCGGTTAGGACAGTTTACTGCAGAACAAGGTGTGAAATAAACAGTTATGGAAATGTAGAAATTAAAGTTAAGCTCCAATCTCCTCCCGAAGATCCCGAAAAAAGTCTGTTGATGCCTCACTGACTACTTTACTCAGATTCACAGCTGTCGATCATGGCTGCACACTACCCGTTTTTATAGCATCAAATAACTAACTACAACCAAACTTATTTAAACAACGAACTCTTGAACTTATTTCAGCGTGATAAAAGAAACGGGCTAAAATGGCAGAAACCATCTTTGGAAAAAAATTATTTGATGTGTAATTTGTTTTAGTTTGTCTCACGTCCATGACATTATATGGAGAGGGCGGGGTTTATGACCTATACTGGGACGAGCCACCAGGGGGCGATCAAGACACTTTGGCTTTACTTTTCAGGACTCGTGTGGCACACTTTTCCCCGACGCGACCATGGAGGTCACCTGAGCTCTCAGTTTGTCCTGTTATCGCCACAGAGGTTAATCTGAACTCTCTGCCTGTTTCGACACAGCGCTAGAGGCCAACCGTAACCTCTCTGCTCTTTGTTCCAGTTCCACCTGATTAGCATGTTTTCTGCTCTGCCATGTGGCGTCCAGGTCCGACGAAACGGAAACCGTCCGGTCTCTTTCTGAATCCAACATGGAAGTGACTTAAACTGCAATTCATCGACTGGCCGCTAGAGATAGTCTCCAAAAGAGAGTAAATCCCATAGACCTCAATGTTAAAATGCCCAACTTTACAGCAGAAACAAATATGTTTACAGCCTGGTGCAAAATTTGGTTTTGGTCTATATAGCTAATTTTGCCCTTCATGACGACTGTGAGGGGGGTGCAATTTTTTTATAACTCACCCGTTTAAATGATATTAAGCCTTAAAGTTCGGCATAATTAAGGACGTGGCCACTTGAGTGATAGGTGGATTGCGGCTGATGCACTACTAGCCGTTTGTCTGCTGTCTGTTAGCGTCACGTCACCTCAGCTAATCCGACTCTTTGCCCATTTTCAGTTATCCGGGAGTGACGCTCGGCCAAGATGGCGACAGCCGGCTCCGCCCACTTCGGGCCTAAACAATGCTCTTCTGAAACCTACGGGTGACGTCACGGACACTACGTCCATATTTTTTTTACAGTCAATGATTCCGATTGACGGTCCTTAGCTACGCCTTGGCAACACCAGCTGGAGTGCCCATGATCTCCACCAGAGGGCACTTGCTTTAACTCACCGTGAACTACATTTCCCAAAACTCATTGCCTGGACTAATCATATTCGGATTAATCTATTATTATCTATTATTAATCTATAGCCCTGTGTATTAACTCTTACTTTGCGAAATCTTGTATGTTGTTGTTATACACTGCATTTCTGAGCATTATCCTGGTTTCTTGTGTCTAGGTTTTTTGGTTTTCTGGATTACCTTTTTGCCTGTATTTTCTGCCCTGTTGTTCACTTGGATTGCTTGACCTTTCGCCTGTTATATATTCTGGATTGCTCCAATAAAGCTGCATTTGGATCTTCAACCCAAGACTCGGGGCAGTTCGTAACAAGTCATCACCGTGCTTACATTTTCTTTTTTAAAATGCATTGAATAGGCTTTGTGCCTCCCCACATCTGTTTCCCATACTATTTTATCTGTTGTAACAAAAAACTAGTGCTGTCAATTGATTAAAAATAAAAAAAAACTAGATTAATCACACATTTTTTTCGGTGATTTATCGCGATTAATCACATTTAAAAAAAAAAAATTATAACGTGATAATTTCACAGTTAATCTCTAAATTAATGTAGAAACAACACAAAGACATTATATTTTAAATACTTGTTTAATAGCATCTTTTTATGAATGAAGGTCAGTATAACTGATACTAATACAGCTATGTCTCAATGAAAATGACCCCCCCCCCCCCCATTTTAAACATTAATTACGGCCCTTTATCATGTAATTAAAAGCTATCAATTTTTCTAAAACATTTGTTAGGCATCAAAAAATATAAAACTTTTTTTAAAAGAGAACTTCAAACAACCCTCACACAAACCCATAATAAATGTGCCCCACCTGTCTAAAAAGTCATCACGGTGCTTACAAGGCTAATGGTTATGCTGTTATTTATCAGGACTTTTCACGTATTCTATAAAAATCAGATTGATCAGTTTACCACATATAGGCCAATATATTTTTAAACACATTGAATAGGCTTTGTGCCGTCCTATGTCTGTTTCCCATATATTTTATCTGTTGTAACAAATAAATAAATAAAATTTCTTGATTTTTCAAAATCTTCACATATTTTTCTGTTTTTTTTTCTTTTTTTGTTGCAGCTGGAAAACAATTATGTTGAAAAAAAAATTCCACTTTGTTGCTTTCACCCACAATATATCTTATTTACATCAGCTGGACAATGTCTGCTTAATGGAGTGCAGCAGGGAGCACATCAACACTAGTTTGCATTTTAGCACTCCCAGTTCCATCGCCCTGAAATTATAGTATATTTTTATTGGAAATATACTGTATATTTGAGTATTTTGTAGGACGACTCAGTATTTTATTTTAAGACATTGGAAAATTTAAGTTTTTTAACTTTTTTAAGTGAGAGTGATGCGAAGATCTGTGTTGGTTTACAGAAATGTCATCGATCACTAGTCAAAGCTCTTCTCGTGGCTTTACTGCCGTCTAGTGCTCTTTAGTGTGAACGATTAAGACTGTCATGGCTTGATAACACTGTCAGATATTGTGTAAATACATATATTCATATTTTATTTTCTCTATTTTTTATTCTGACGTTTCTATTGTCCTGTGCGTTGGGTTACTAGCGCCAAGTCCAAGCTTATTCATTTACCCCCCAATGTAATACCAAATGTAGCTTTTTAATCAACAGTTCATTTTTTGTTAACCTTTTATCACATGTCTTGGAGTATCGCAATAATATCGTATCGTGAGTTCAGTATCGTGCTATCATGACATGAGTGTATTGTTACACAAAAAGACTGGTACACCCCATAGTATAGGCCTACCTTTAAACAAATGTTATATTTTACAAATAAAATTAGGCCTTAATCAGAAGGAAAAGGCATAGCGTGGAGGAAAAAAAATGGCAACAACAGTGGGATAATGCACAGAAAAAGTTTATAGTCAACACGATATGAATCAAAGAGAGCAGGATAAGAATGTGAATATGAGACAGTTGAACATAATTCTTACATCATGTGAGAAATTCACTGAAACGATGAGTCAAATAGGACGGAGTACATGTTAGAAGTATTATAAGTATAGAATGTGCAGGCAGTTTACAAGGGAAGATGTGTCTACTCTGAATATTCTCGAAAAGACTGGACTGGACTGGACAAGCGAAGTTGTAGTTGAGTTTAGGGCAGTAGGGGGCAGTAATGCAACGAGGCTGATGCCAACCCCCGCCGAAGAAGAAGAAGAAGAGGGAGTGGAAGCTTCTAGACGCCCGAGCCTCGTCCGCTTCTCATCCTTTATCCCCGTGACTCTGTGTTCAGGTTTCCAGCAGAATGTCCGCGGTTAAAGCACTAAACCCGAAAGCAGAGGTGGCCCGGGCTCACGCGGCCCTGACCGTGAACATCAGCGCGGCCCGGGGACTGCAGGACGTGCTGAAGAGTAACCTGGGGCCGAAGGGAACAATGAAAATGTGAGTTTGTCGTGTTGCGCACCGCTTTGTTAGCACGTGTTTGTCACCCAATCATCAGCTAACCGGTTCAGTCTAACATGTGCTCCGGGATTTACGCAATGTTAGCCCGTCACTGCAACATGTCAAAATGCAGTGTGTTGCAATGCTCTGAAAATCTGTTTGTTAAATGAAAGTGTGTGTTTTTGAGTTAAGTTTGGACCCACTGGTTGTCAATAAGTTAGCATCAGTGCTATCTACTCATCGTTACAGTAAACTTGCATTCATAATCGCCGCATCTGGTCTGGAGCTCGATTCTTTATGTTGTGTGATATAAGTGATTTGTTTAATACATGTTTGCAGTACTTTAGCATCAAGTTTTCATGCAGCGGCCAGCCATTTTAATTCAAGAACGCATAAACCAAATAAAATGAATTAAAAAATGAATAGTTGTCTTAAAAAAGTATCCTGGTAATTGAAGTCATGTAATCTAAATTTAAAAATGCATTTATTTATTTATGAAATGTTGCAGTATTTAATATTTATTATACGTGTACATTTTTATTAATGTGCCCATGTAATACTTAATCAAAATAACTCCCTCTCCCTTTCAACGACTTCTGATGACGTGTTTACTAGCGCGAGGGTGGGGCAACCTGTCAATCACTCTGATCACAGTAATGCCAAACAATGATTCAACCAATTTCTGATGGACAAAATTAAAAATGAAGTCACTTGTTCCAAACACCGGATACTTTTATCTTCGTAACACAAATGAAGATCATTTTAATGAAATCTGAGAGCTTCCTTTCCCTCTATTGACAGCTTCAAAAAGTTTCTCAGTTGAGCTTCTGTTTATATTTGCTGATCAATGTTTATATCTGAATAAAATACTAAATTAAATCTTTTTAACATACAAAAGTGATCGTGTCTCTGCTAAAGCTGCTAAATTCAAATGGATTAGTTTTACAATCTTACAATCTTTACGTTATCTTATGAACTTTTTGAAGCGTCAAAGTGGTAGTTGCATAGACTGTCAATGGAAGGACAGAAATTTCTCAGATTTGATAAAAAATATCTTATGTCATTCCAAAGACTTTCGTTCGTTTTTGGAAGAGAAACTGAGTAATTAATGACAGAATATTGTTGGGTAAACTAACCCTTTGACAAGCTCTAATTTTCTTGTTGGTCAAGCCGGTTAGGAAAGGAAAGTGTTTCTTAAAGCGACAGTTCACCCAAAAATGAAAATTCTGTCAGTATTTACTCACCCTCATGTTGTTCCAACCCCGTAAGACCTTCGTTCATCTTCGGAACACAAATTAAGATATTTTTGATGAAATCTGAGAGCTGGATCACTCCTCCATACTAGTCCATAGGCTTCTTCAGGAATTGAAACTTGCTGGCCTCAAAGTTATTAAAAACATCGTTAAAATAGTCCAAGTGACAACAGTGGCTCAATCTTAAGTTTATCAAGCGACGAGAATACTTTTTGTGCACAAAAACAAACAAAAAACGACTATTTCAACTATTCATTTCCGTCTCGTGGGCCTCTTGTCAGTTAAGCTAGTATGTTTGCGTAGAGCTACGTCACACGTAGGCTCACTATTGGCCGACGCTGGTCATGTGTGATGCGTGTGACGTACAACAACAGAAGCTTACGCTGTTACACTAGTTTAACTGACTCAGAAGGAAATGAACATTTTTGAAGACGATTACAACATTTAGGGCTGTCACTTTACGTTTGAAAATCAAATTGCACGGTCGTTTGGACCAACCAACACAAGTTTAGAAAACGACAATAGGGAATCGATATTAGTGGCCTTCTCTCGGAGTGCGTCCAGCTCGTCACGATGCGAACGCGCGTCACACAGCAACTTCAGGCTCTGACAAACACGCATAACAGCAAATTATACTTATGCATAATATCTCTTTTTACAACAAAAATGTGAATTCTGCCAGTATTCAGACAGTCTCATGCATACAGATTCAGGTTACGGGCTACAATCTTACAATGGTAAACACAGCCATGTTGAAGCCTGCAGGAATGTTTTTCACTGATGTTATGGCAGTCCTCTCTGCTTATTTTTTTTAGGAGAATGTTGCTCTCCTGTTTTTCATTGTGCACGAAACTTCACGCCAATAAATCATCAGAAATATTGCTGACTTGTGCGTCTCAAGCGCACTCTTTACGTTCGTCCTAATGCCTGTTAGTTGTCCGTGGATTTGGCATTGAAAATGGAAACGTCTTTAGACATGGACAATTGATTTTACAATCGATCCAATGAAAACTTATGTCTCATAAATTGAACAGGATTTTTACACAAAAGTAACAGCCCTACAACATATCATTAGATATCACAGTTTCACTGCTTCTTACATTTGTCATGAAGCCACAGGATAAGTTTTGAGACATTAATTTTAAAGCAACGAAAGAGAACTTTTCAGGAGGCTGGTATCCAAAAGATATTCAAGTAAAGGGAAAAAAAATCTCAAAAGAATCCATTTAACAAAAGGGAAAAAAATCTCAAAAGAATCCATTTAACAAAAGGGTCTATTGGAACTATTGGTTATCGGCTAAAATCCACACTGATAGTTTTTCCGGGTTGCGTCCATTGCTGGAGCGCCTGAGAAGTGTGTGCTGTCATTACACAGTACGAGAGCGCCAAGACGGTAGGCGTTATACAGAGCCAGAGCGCCCTCTAGAGGACAAATAACAAACTACACACTGCACGGAGAGCGCTGACAGTTCAGACATGCTTTTAAAACAGACAGCGGAACGTTATGAATGCAGTACATATTGCCACATCAGTATAAAGTAATGAATTAGTTGACTAGATGCTGCGTTAGCGGTATGTTTGCTGTCGAGGCTGAGAGGACTAACATTAGGAATGGCTAGCTCAAGCGGTTAAAACAATGTGACATATACGCAAACCTCGCCCAAATGTTTAATGTTGCAATCGTTACCATATATTTGCATTAGTTTCTATCCAGCTGGTCACTTTATGCATTCATGACATGAGCCGGCTAAGTTGCATATTTAAAGGTAGTGACGTGATTGCTTTCTCAACATTGATGTGTTCATGTAGCCAGCCGACAGAAACATAAACTAATCAGAAACGCATTCGATTTCAGTTCTTTTTTTTCATCACTACAATACATATTATTTTGATTAGATAATCTTCAAGTGTTCTAATGTAGAAGCAAATAAAGTGAGAGACTGTACATGTAATACAGGCCTACATTTATGTAATTTTAATGCTCTGGCCTTTGCAGATATTTAAAGATGGCCATCTTTAAGCATAGCAGACTCTTTGGATTTATATGAAACTACTTTACAAGATTCCATTTTAGCATTAACAGGGCTCCAGACTAACTTTTTGCCTTGGTTGCACTGGTGCGCCTAACTTTTTCATTTAGGTGCACCAGCACAAAATTTAGGTGCACCCAAATTTTTCCTCTGACGGCGTCACCTTTAACGCCACAATTTCAAGGTCACCTTTTTAGCACGCTCCATATACATTCATATATAATATGTAAATGATTTTAAACAAGAATAAGGTGTAGGTAAATACTTTTTTTTTTTTTGAAAGTGCTTCACTGAGCTGCCAAACTAAAACATTTTAAGCTAAATAAAACATTTCAAAATAGAAATAGAAAGTGCACTGTTTAAAAGTGCTTCCCTGAACTGGCGGCTGAAGCTCCATTTCTGGGCTGTTGTCGGAGCATTGACCGGGGAGAGTGCTGGGGGAACAGGCCTACCTTTCTTAAAGAAAAAAAGCTGTCTATTTCTTTTCATTGTTCGTTGTCTGTTTTCTTGCGTTTATTTTTCTGATGCTGATTTCCGTGGCCTCGTTTACACTTAGCATATTGTGATAGTTCATTATTTTCCATAATGTAATGATAAAAATTAAACTTTCATATATTTTAGATTCATTGCACACCAACTGAAGTATTTCAGGTGTTTTATTGTTTTAATACTGATGATTTTGGCATACAGCTCATGAAAACCCAAAATTCCTGTCTCAAAAAATTAGCATATCATGAAAAGGTTCTCTAAACGAGCTATTAACTGAATCATCTGAATCAACTAATTAACTCTAAACACCTGCAGAAGATTCCTGAGGCTTTTAAAAACTCCCAGCCTGTTTCATTACTCAAAACCGCAATCATGGGTGAGACTGCCGACCTGACTGCTGTCCAGAAGGCCATCATTGACACCCTCAAGCAAGAGGGTAAGACACAGAAAGATATTTCTGAACAAATAGGCTGTTCCCAGAGTGCTGTATCAAGGGACCTCAGTGGGAAGTCTGTGGGAAGGAAAAAGTGTGGCAAAAAACGCTGCACAACGAGAAGAGGTGACCGGATCCTGAGGAAGATTGTGGAGAAGGACCGATTCCAGACCTTGGGGGACCTGCGGAAGCAGTGGACTGAGTCTGGAGTAGAAACATCCAGAGCCACCGTGCACAGGCGTGTGCAGGAAATGGGCTACTTTTATTGGTCGGATGAAATATGCAAATGTTTTTTAGAGGAATTTTGGGTTTTCATGAGCTGTATGCCAAAATCATCAGTATTAAAAACAATAAAACACCTGAAATATTTCAGTTGGTGTGCAATGAATCAAAAATGTATGAAAGTTTAATTTTTATCATTACATTATGGAAAATAATTAACTATCACAATATGCTAATTTTTTGAGAAGGACCTGCATAGCAGAATTTCATTTCTCGTGCCATTTATAAAATAGTTTTTGCGTGCATATGATACGTGCGTATTGCACGCCATAACTATACGTGCGTAAATGGAACGATACAAAAAATTCGTGCTATAGACGCACATTCATGAGATCGTGACGGGCTTTAACGAGGAGCAGTGGGTCTGAAATTTTAGAATGAGCAAGCCAGCCTTTGATATGTTATGTCAACGTGTGTCCACATCCTCTCCTACGACGACAAGTTTGTTGGGCCATCAGTCCCTTTGATGATGAGCGTCGGGGTTTCTCTCTTCATTAAACAGACACAGACGTAGACTGATGCCTCAGAAAATCCGATCTGCCTGTTTACATGAGTCGCATTTGGAACATATCGGATTTATTTCCACAAATGAACGAGGGCGAGGCCTGAAACTGTTCTCGAAATATCCGAATGCATGCGGAAAAAAAAATCGGAATTGGGTCACATTTCACTGACAGTGTAAACGGGTGCTCAGGTCGCAATTTCAATCACACTGCACGGAGCAGTTTAGGCCTACAGGAATATCTGGACCACAGCCAATCAGAGGCAAAGACCCGCCCCATCTCCAACTCTGATTGGTTTAGACCACGATATCATCCAACCATGAGTGTGAGTTGCGACAAAGGAGAACAAGCGTTTCGTTTGTGGAGAGGCAGCGGAGGCGACGACGTTAGTGCACCGGTGCGACCTAGGAAAAATGTTAGTCGCCCCCTTACAAATTTAGCAAATTTTGGTCGCAAATTTTTATTGTATCTGTTAAAGTTAATGTACTATGAACTGACATGTATGATCAAGGCACTGTATTTCTCAAATATTAATACATGCTTTTAAAAATGTATATTGCTTAATGCATGTAGTTCATGAAAGCTAGCTTAACAAATGGGACTTGCAAAGTGTTACCTATGAAATTTCCGTATGTTTCTAGGTTATAGCTAAAGAAACATTTTGACTTGTAATATTTTAATGTTTAAATTATTTTCTGTAGAATTCGTTCTCTAGAGCTTCTCATTTTAATATATTCATATTTCTGTATTTATTTCATTTAGCACATTTCAGTTCAGCACTGTTATGTTTGTTTTTTTATCCAGTATTCATTTAAAAAAATATCGGTTGAATAATCGGTTATCGGCAAGTGCGGTCAAACCTAGATATCTGTATTGATGAAATCCACTATCATTCGACCTCTAATTCTGTCAGTTCTTCAGTATTGCAGAATGGTTGTCAAGCAACACAGATGCACTCGTGCAGTAATAGTGATGTAAGGAGGCCACAGGTGTGTGTTTATAGAGTATTTTACAATAGCTTTGAACACGGCTCAGCCAATCATTATCAAAGACTAAGTGAATGAACACAATGAACATGGCATCTTGTACATGTGCTCCATGCAGCACTGACCCAATCCTCTTATCTATTAAACAAGTTCCATGCTTTTTTGCTTAAAGGTGAAGACCCATCTTTATGTATGTTTTTTTTTTTTAAAGATTCCCTTATCTGTCAAACATATTTAATTAGATTGTCCTGGACTTAACGCAAGCAGAATGCTCTTTAAGGACATTTAATGAGATAATGCCTGAAAAGGTTTTGGATTTTTTTATCATGTTAAATAAAAAAAAGAATAGAAAAAAAGTGATAATATGACTTGCTGTTTATATTTGTTTTGTTTTTATTGTATTTATATGATATTTGTATTTTTGTAATTTGAAAATAGCTTTGAATGCTGATATGGCATTAAATAAATTAATCTGAATCTGTTTGTTTCACAGGCTTGTGTCTGGTGCAGGAGACATCAAGCTCACCAAAGATGGGAATGTTCTGCTGCATGAGATGGTAAGAGCTTTACTACAATTCATTTAGGAACTTTGGTGTCCTGAGTTATTGTTACTGTGACATTAATTGTCTCCCGCCTGTCTTCGAGATCGTTCCACAGGTGCAAGTGCAATAATTGTTTATGGCTCATATTGAACGAGCATGAAAAACATTGTTTAAACTGAGGTCAGAATAAGCATTTTTTTTTCCATTCTTAAACGGGTGAAACTTAGAAAAATTAAAATATTGCATGAAATCAATAAAAAAAGGATTTTAAATGCAGAAATGTTGGCCTTCTGAAAAGTATAATCATGCATATGTATAGTTACCTGTATATATACTAAATATATTAGTTTCAATTTTTAATTTGATTTACTGAAATACATGAACTTTTGCACAATATTCAAATTTTTCGAGTTTCACCTGTATATGTTTTGTTTTTATCTATATAGTATTAGTGTGTGTGCTTGCAATCTGGACTCACTACAGTCGCCATGTCATTATCATGTGATCTACCAGCGTCAATTGCGTCAGTTCACTGTCATTCATAAATCCTCTCCCCCGTGGCCTCATGGGATAGTAAAGTGTCCACCGTATGCACACAATCTCACTGGAAGTATTAGGTCATCCGGGTACATTTTACCTACTCTTTTATGAGTACTGTGAATTCAGACATTTATTACGGTCACATATTTTATTTATTTTATATTTTTTCGCCTACTATATAGAAGGGAAGACTACATGAATGATGGGCAAGCAATCTCATTGCTGCAGGGTCAGCTCTTGCCATGCAGTATTGATGTGAGAGCTTGCAGATAGCCAGCAAAGGCCGATCAGCCCTCTAGAGTTTCATGATTTGAACTAGATGTTTATAAAAATCATCCTCTTTAGAGTTGATTATTATTATTATTATTATAATATACCTTGTTTATAAAATGATTACATTAATCTAGGTGGGGAAACCTCAGGTGCTGTGTTCATCACTGTTGCTGACACTATTTGTCTGTGCATTATAATTTGTTTTTATGTCTGTGAAGGATCAATAATTCCCTGTTATTCAAGCCACTCTGAAGTGGCATATGTTCTTGAGATTTCTTTTCTTTCTTTTTCCCCCAGCAAATCCAGCATCCCACTGCTTCATTGATTGCCAAGGTGGCCACGGCCCAGGATGACATCACGGGAGATGGCACAACATCTAACGTACTTATTATTGGAGAGCTCCTCAAGCAGGCGGACCTCTACGTTTCTGAGGTTTACATGTACTTCTCATATTTCTACGTTTTCTTTGTTACGAGTCCCGTTCCCCTTTAAACCAGTCTTGTTCTTGTCTGAAGGGTCTTCACCCCAGGGTAATCGCTGAGGGCTTTGAGGCTGCGAAGGAAAAAGCCCTTGAGGTGCTGGAAGAGGTGAAGATCATGAAGGAGATGGACAGAGAGACTCTCATCCATGTAGCCAGGACCTCACTCAGAACCAAGGTCCACATGGAGTTGGCCGATTTACTAACAGAGGTGTGAAACATTGTTTGAATATCTAAACTGGTTTTAAACCAGTTATGATAATAGAACAGAAAATTATTTGGAAACATGGGGGGGGGGGATTTGTTGCTTGTTACTGTATCACAAGTTGTGACCATGGCTTTGTCTTCAAAGGGGCATGAAATTAAAAAATCTAAATGTGCTAAACGTCTAAATGTTATTTGCCACTCGACGTGCTGAGTAGGGCTGCACGATATTGAAGAAAAATGCGATATGTGACAACTCATTAAATATTGCGATATGATAATGCTTAAAATGTGTAAAATAAACTTAAGTTATCTTTAAAATTATATAACCTACATGTTTCACATTCTTTTTTTGACAAGAAAGCATCCCTTCTTCTGAAAGTGAACAGCAGTGTTTTACTGTAGCATTAGGAGTGTATTCTAACATCAGTGTAAACCACGGGGTTTAGGGTTTCAGGAAGGTGTACATTAGGTTTAACAACAGAACGTGAATAATCAAACGTAAAAATTGTAAGATAACCTCCCAAAACAAAGATCTGAAAATGCATTGCATGACCCCTTTAATATGATAAACATTAGTTGGATTGGACATCTTTCCCTGTGCCCTTACTTCAGGCTGTGGTGGACGCTGTGCTGGCCATCAGGAAACCCAACGAGCCCATCGACCTCTACATGGTGGAGATCATGGAGATGAGACACAAAACCGACAGCGATACACAGTAAGACTCAGAGAATGGTTTCCTCTCTTGTGTGGATTGTAGGCTTTCCTTAAAGAAAAAGTTCTCAAAAATGAAATTGTGTAAAGTGGTATTGTTTTGAACATGACAGAAGGACTTCTGTTTAGCACAAAAAGTCCATCTAAAGTTTCCATATAATGAAAGAGTGGTGATTGGGGGATTGGCTTGTGGGCTATATTCCAAGTCTATTCAGCCCCTTTCACACAGATTCCAGAAAATACACGGATAATGTGTCCTGGGATCGTTTGATTGGTTCATTCACACTGCCAGTGATTTTCTGGAATCTGTTCACACACATCCCGTATAGATCCCGTAAAGACACGTGACATCAGGATGTGACGTGTAACGTCCTCGTCGAAAACATGTACACTAACGCATCATAGTAAGGACCTCCCTGGTCTCTGCTTCATTAAAGTTTGCAGACATTTTTTCGTTCGTTCTCTGTTGATGACGAACACCAACTTTCTTCTAAGAGCAACAGAGTTGTGCGATGGCACGTGCATCATCACTAGGACACACCCCTTACGGCATTGGTCCTGGCTTTTGTTCACACAGGGTGCGTTCTGGGACTGATCCCGGGAATGTTACTAGGTCCCCATCCCGGCATCAATCCCGGGACGTGTTTGTGTTCACACAGAAGGCACTCTGGCACCTCTGCCGAAGTCTGTGACAAGCTCATCCGGATCAAAACGTTTCACCAACTCTTTCTCCACAGACATGAGCATTAAGTGGCTTAGTCTCTCATCACCCATTGTTGTCCTCAGAGAAGATTTTACTTTTTCTTTTTTTGCTGCTTCCATTCTCCTGATTGCTATTTGATTTCTTCGTTAAAAACACATGCAGGGAAGATTGAATAGGCCTGTTTCTGACAGCAAGGCTAATCAAAAAGACGCACACTCTACACTTTTTTTGTTTTTTTTTGTTTTTCGAATTATACTTTTGCAATGACGTATACATTTGTGTTCATTTAAAATCAAATTAAAATCTTTAACGAGCATCATCATCAGCTGATGTTTTATCTGAACTCTGACTGCTAGGTTATGGCAACTGCCATACGCAAATGCAGGTTTGAAATAAAATAATAATAATAAACGAGGCTCAAACATCTATTTCATAATAGACATGCGTGTTTTTTTGTGTGCAATTTCATCAAAGAAACCACACACTAAAGCCTGTATAGCATTAAATATATATCAGTAAATAATGGTAACAAATAATATAATAAAGTTAAATATTTAAAACGTACAAATACATATTATAAAAATATACAACAACATTCGTTTTATATTTCCACACAAAGATGCTTGATCTAGCCTACCGCTCTGCGCTTTGAGAGGGATCAGGGATGTGGGACACGAGCAGGAAAGAGACCATCACTCTCTTTTCTGATATCTTCGTTTTCTACTTGTAAAAGGTCTGATGAGCGAATGTTATCTTCCACAAGGGTAAGACATTTAGGCTGTTTGAGAAAGCAGAACTTAAATCACCCGCACGTGTGAAACATGCTTGACAAATAAACTTGACTTGACCATGTCTAATAACAAGCACAAACTGTGTTAAAGAATTAGACATGCAAGTAAAAAGGTAGGTTCTGTCCTACAGCGTTTTTCTACTTTACCACAGTAAAGAATGCGAATATCTTTGGCCTATTTAAAGCGAACCAAGGAAGAATAATCCCCTTTGAAAATGTGAGACGTGAGTGAAGATTTGGGAAAAGAAACAAGAGATGCCATGTCCAGTGGAATAACAACTAATGGAATATTGTTAAATTCTCTGATAATCGGGAGACCAGATTGCAAAACAGAATACAAAGCTGACAAAGCTTAAATTTATGGGCTCACGCACAAGTCTCTCATTCGTCATGAATCCAAATGTTTCCATGGATGCGATGTAACATTTAATTGCCAACCTATTATTTATTTTGTAAACAAAGCTTTGTGCTTCACACGTGTCATATTCATGTAAAACAGCATTCACATACAAAAAATGTTTTGGTGGGCCACCGCGGTGATGCGTTTGTCAAGTTTACCGGCACAGCCCTAACCCCTGGTGCTATGCCAGTTTCATGGTTCACGGAAAAAGAAGAAATGTCTTGGCTTGAATTTCTGGCCTCTGCCCAAGATATGTAACTATAAAGTCCCCTTGATTTCCCTGAAAGTAAAGTAACTCGGGTGTGGAATCAATAGGGGTCGCAGCACTTACAATTACAACTGTGTGTATTTATTCTCAGGCTGATCAGAGGATTGGTGTTGGACCATGGATCCAGACACCCTGACATGAAGAAGAGGGTGGAGGACGCTTTTATTCTCACTTGCAACGTTTCTTTGGAATATGAGAAAACGTAGGCTTTACAAATGTTCATATTTAATAATATATAGTTGGTTACTGGGTGTTGCTAATCTATGAATTGTGAGATCTGTAATGAAATAATTGGCTTTTTTCACAGAGAAGTGAACTCTGGGTTCTTCTACAAGAGTGCAGACGAGAGGGACAAGCTGGTCAAGGCTGAAAGGAAGTTCATTGAAGATCGTGTGATGAAAATAATTGATCTAAAGAATAAAGTGTGTGGAGACACTAAGAAAGGCTTTGTGGTCCTCAATCAGAAGGTAATGTAATTATTTTAGTTTGTGGAATAAGTTATTTTTAATCGTTATTATTTATTTATTTTTATTACATGGCTTGGTTGAATTCTAATGTAGAATGCGGTCTGTTATTCCTTGATAAGAGAGCGCTGCGAAGTATAACACACCGTTGCCATGAAAAACAGCGTTGCCATGGACGCAGGATTCGAGGAACGGACTATTTTCTTTAGCGGAAGCAATACGATCGTTTTTAAATCAATAAACTCCTTTTTAAATCAATATTTTGTCAAATTATTGATTTATTTGGTGGTTAGCCTTGTTATAAGCAGGATAATGTAAAGCGAGGCGGTTGTTATAGCGAATACAACCCCTTCAGGCTGATTCAAGCTCCGCTTTGCGTCGGGGTCCTGATCAGCCTGTCGGGGTTGTATTCACTATAACCGCCTCGCTCTACATCATCCCTAACATACCCTACTTAAAGCTACACTGTGTAATTTAAATTGATTCTTGAAAAAACTTTGTTCTTTCAAAATTATGTGCTCATTAATGTTAATTACTTCTACCAACTAATCAAGTATTCTCGTAAGCGTAGAATCTGCCATTCAGAATACATACGAGCGAGCCACTCGAATAGCGGCAGCCATGTTGTGCCTCCATCTTAAAAATGGAGGGACGACATGGAAATTCAAGCTTCGCCTTTCGCGCTTTTACACTCTGGCATCGTGACGAATATGAGGGAGATAACTTGCTGCTGCCGGCAGATTTGAAATGATACGCCACCGTGTGAGTTAAAACGCACTCGGACTGGGACGGGCTAGAAAGTAATGTTCAGTTGGTAGTCATATACAATTTGACCGCTAGATGGGAGAAAATCCCACACACTGTAGCTTTAAATATATTCTCTAAGGCAAGCATCACTATTAGTATTGGCCACACTTGAGGTTAGTAAACAGACTCTTCGAATATAAGGCAGGTCTTTTGTACAGGTTAAGTTCAGCCACATAATCAGTCATTACGAGTCATTATTGAAATTCAAATTGGCTTGAGTAATTTGTTTTTGACAGTGTAACAACCGCTGGTTAAAACTACTGAGAAAGTTGTCTGACCACACAGGTCTGTATCGCTGATCAGCTCAGACAAGCACTAATCACATTTTCATGACATGTAGAAAGCTTTTATTTTATTTTTTATATTCTTGTTTATGCATTTAAAAGACACCCTCAAACAGAATTGCAGAATTACACTTCTCCTTCATGTTTTCATCAGACAAGTGGAGTGTCTGTTCTTTATCTTTTACAGCTTGCTAATCACTTAGTTTTAACCTATGTGTTTTGTGCAGGGTATTGATCCATTTTCTCTGGATGCTTTGGCTAAAGAGGGGATTGTGGCTCTGCGGCGAGCAAAGAGGAGGAACATGGAGAGGTATGAGAATAATGTTAATTATGTATATTTCCCTTTTAATTCTGATACCAGAGTTTCTTTTTTCCTGCTTAATGTTTATTAATGCAGGGTCTAAACCAGCACTATAGGAACTACCAGTGATGTAAGTGTATGCTGATTGGCCGAACGTACGCAAAACACTAGCACTCACCATTTAAAAAAAGTCGTGTACACAGATTATAGCCTATATATTAGGGCTGTAACAATACGCATGACGTATGAAACAGGTTCGTGGATCTGAGTGTCACGATTTCAGTGTCGCGGTGTGAGTGGGCAGAATCGCTCCACATCCCTTCCAACTCCCAGTTATCCTTCCCGTCCAGATCCAATGCTACCACATCTTTATATTACTATTAGTATCATTTGAAGTCAACATTGTAAAATACGTTGACCTACACCACAAAACTAGTTGAGGATAAATCCTTTAATTTTACCTGTAAAGGCCGTTTAACCCCGCAAGCGTCAGCGGCGCATGAGCATTCGGTGTGTAATAACAGCCCTACTATATATTAACTGTACAAACTAACTCTATAAACATGGACAACAGTGAGAATGGACTTCTCAGCCTTTACGCTGAAGGGGACCAATCGAAACATGATTACTTATTTCAGCTCGGCTAACGACATTGAGCATCAACCACACAGAAAACGCTAATACTTTTTCATTACGGTTTCCTTTTTTTTTTAAATAACAGTTTTATCTGATCATGTATTAGACAGGACTGTTAAGCAGATTGCAAACTTTGTGTGCTCGTGCTCCGCTGCTGGAGTGAAAAGGAGAGGATATGAGGGCATAACAGGCTGACGTGCGTACAGATTGTTCCTTCCTTTCCAAGTATCAACAAGGACGTATTTGCGTCCAGCTTGTTCACCTGCTCAGTTTCGTACCTCAGTCGCTCTCGCGCTACAGTGGTGTCGTTGTCAGTTGACAAGAACATCGCCGTTAGGCCACCAGTAGGGCTGGGCGATATATCGATATAGTTCAAATTTGCGCTATGATCCTTGCTCTAAGCAAGCTGCTGACTGCTTTTGTAGAAATATGTATATCGTGCATTCTATCAGTTGCAGTTCTGGCGCCTCCGTCTCAACAGCATAAGTGTAAAACGTGACAAATACTCGTATCAAATGTTAACGCAGAGGAACGACCACATCAGTTCAGTGAGTTCACAAAAGTTAATTATTTGCATGTGCTTTAAAGCCTTGCCGGTTAAACATGTCATTCACTGCTAATGCGCTGTTCTAACACGCGCTTTACTGCGCGCGAACACCCGCGTCATAGACGCCTGTCTAACAGCGCCTTGTTACTGGACTAAGTTATCTTTCGAGTCTTATTTCGCTAATAACACACAAGGTTTACATAAGGAAAGTTGGTTATGTCTAAACTGTAAGTAAACCGAGAAAATTGAGAGAAATCTGCTTGTCAAATGCGCGTGTATATTAGACGCGTCGCGTACAGGTCTTAAAGAGACAGTAGCCCTAATAATAAACATGCAGCCGCTTGTTCTTAAAGGGATAGTTGACCCAAAAATAAAAATTCTGTCATTATTTATTCACTGTAATGTTGTTCCAATGCTGTATTAATTTATTTCTTGTGCTGAACACAAAAGATATTTTGAAGAATGTGGGTAACCAGACAGTTGCTGGTCCCCATTGACTTCCATAGGGAAAAATATACTATGGAAATCACTGGGGTACATCAACTGTTACCCACTTTCTTCCAAATAACTTCAACAGAAGAAAGAAACTTATTCAGGTTTAAAACAACTTGAGAGAGTAAATTATGACAATTACAATTTTTAGGAGAACTATCTATTCAATGTTAATAAAACAAAAAAAAACACAGGAAATCACTCACTGCTCTTGACTGAGAACTTTAATAGTAGCTTTAATAAGAATCAATGTATAATTTATACAGTGAAGACTATATCTGGCTTTGACTTTGACTGAACATTTGCTCTCACTTTGCAGAAAAAATATTTATAATATCTGTATATTTTCCTGCTTTTTTGTCCTTAGCCAATCACATGCCTGCTATTAGTCGCTTTTTTATCATCTGAAAAGTGCTGTGCCTTATATAATGCATGGTTTAATCAGATGATTATGAGAGGCTTCTTGGGGAAATGTTCCTCCCAATAAGGGGCCCTGGCTTACACTATCAAATAACCAGTACAATACAATTTTATTGGTTTGTCAAGTGTGACTTTATTTATTAAAACAATGTAAAAATTGTAAAGTTAGTTTAAACATTTTTGTCAAAACTGAAAAGCAAAATACCTTTTACTATTCAAACCATGTTCTCTTCCCATAAGGCTGTCTCTGGCATGCGGCGGTATAGCTATGAACTCTGTGGACGACCTCACTCCTGAGTGTTTGGGACATGCTGGGCTTGTGTACGAGCACACACTGGTGAGTGAACTGAACTCTGAACTACAGTCTGAATGTCAGGGCACAGTCACCTATGTTTGTCTCTCTGTATCAGGGAGAGGAGAAGTACACGTTCATTGAGAAGTGTGGAAACCCTCGCTCCGTGACCCTGCTGGTGAAAGGGCCCAACAAGCACACGCTCACACAGATCAAAGATGCGGTCCGAGACGGGCTCCGGGCCGTCAAAAACGCCATTGAAGATGGTAGGGAGACAAACATTCAAGAACATGGTGGATATTACTGGAAATATCCTGTTTCAAATCGAAGAACTGGTTTAGTAATCCTATTAAAGTCAGGTGGCGTCTATTCTGAGCATCCCTGTTTTTAGTCACTTCCTGTGTAGAGTAATACATCATAAGATAGAGCATACACTTGTTCAATCACCCACTGTTTGATTACAACATAATCACGTAAATGTAAAACAATTCCATATGCCTTAAACGCTTTCATTGCCAGAATTGTATTCGCTATCACCTCACACCTAAAACAGTGTTCTCCTCACCTGGTGTGTGTGTGTGTGTGTGTGTGTGTGTGTGCGCAGGATCTGTGTGGACTATAGTGGTGTTCTCCTCACCTGGTGTGTGTGTGTGTGCGCAGGATCTGTGTGGACTATAGTGGTGTTCTCCTCACCTGGTGTGTGTGTGTGTGTGTGTGCGCAGGATCTGTGTGGACTATAGTGGTGTTCTCCTCACCTGGTGTGTGTGTGTGTGCGCAGGATCTGTGTGGACTATAGTGGTGTTCTCCTCAGCTGGTGTGTGTGTGTGTGTGTGCGCAGGATCTGTGTGGACTATAGTGGTGTTCTCCTCACCTGGTGTGTGTGTGTGTGTGTGCGCAGGATCTGTGTGGACTATAGTGGTGTTCTCCTCACCTGGTGTGTGTGTGTGTGCGCAGGATCTGTGTGGACTATAGTGGTGTTCTCCTCATCTGGTGTGTGTGTGTGCGCAGGATCTGTGTGGACTATAGTGGTGTTCTCCTCACCTGGTGTGTGTGTGTGTGTGTGCGCAGGATCTGTGTGGACTATAGTGGTGTTCTCCTCACCTGGTGTGTGTGTGTGCGCAGGATCTGTGTGGACTATAGTGGTGTTCTCCTCACCTGGTGTGTGTGTGTGTGTGCGCAGGATCTGTGTGGACTATAGTGGTGTTCTCCTCACCTGGTGTGTGTGTGTGCGCAGGATCTGTGTGGACTATAGTGGTGTTCTCCTCACCTGGTGTGTGTGTGTGCGCAGGATCTGTGTGGACTATAGTGGTGTTCTCCTCATCTGGTGTGTGTGTGTGCGCGCAGGATCTGTGTGGACTATAGTGGTGTTCTCCTCATCTGGTGTGTGTGTGTGTTTGCAGGATCTGTGTGGACTATAGTGGTGTTCTCCTCACCTGGTGTGTGTGTGTGTGCGCGCAGGATCTGTGTGGACTATAGTGGTGTTCTCCTCACCTGGTGTGTGTGTGTGTGTGTGTGTGTGTGCGCAGGATCTGTGTGGACTATAGTGGTGTTCTCCTCACCTGGTGTGTGTGTGCGCAGGATCTGTGTGGACTATAGTGGTGTTCTCCTCATCTGGTGTGTGTGTGTGCGCAGGATCTGTGTGGACTATAGTGGTGTTCTCCTCATCTGGTGTGTGTGTGTGTGTGCGCAGGATCTGTGTGGACTATAGTGGTGTTCTCCTCACCTGGTGTGTGTGTGTGCAGGATCTGTGTGGTCTATAGTGGTGTTCTCCTCATCTGGTGTGTGTGTGTGCGCAGGATCTGTGTGGACTATAGTGGTGTTCTCCTCATCTGGTGTGTGTGTGTGTGTGCGCAGGATCTGTGTGGACTATAGTGGTGTCCTCCTCACCTGGTGTGTGTGTGTGCGCGCAGGATCTGTGTGGACTATAGTGGTGTTCTCCTCACCTGGTGTGTGTGTGTGTGCGCAGGATCTGTGTGGACTATAGTGGTGTTCTCCTCACCTGGTGTGTGTGTGTGTGTGCGCAGGATCTGTGTGGACTATAGTGGTGTTCTCCTCACCTGGTGTGTGTGTGTGTGCAGGATCTGTGTGGACTATAGTGGTGTTCTCCTCACCTGGTGTGTGTGTGTGCGCAGGATCTGTGTGGACTGTAGTGGTGTTCTCCTCATCTGGTGTGTGTGTGTGCGCGCAGGATCTGTGTGGACTATAGTGGTGTTCTCCTCATCTGGTGTGTGTGTGTGTTTGCAGGATCTGTGTGGACTATAGTGGTGTTCTCCTCACCTGGTGTGTGTGTGTGCGCGCACAGGATCTGTGTGGACTATAGTGGTGTTCTCCTCACCTGGTGTGTGTGTGTGTGTGTGTGTGTGTGTGTGCGCAGGATCTGTGTGGACTATAGTGGTGTTCTCCTCACCTGGTGTGTGTGTGTGTGTGCGCAGGATCTGTGTGGACTATAGTGGTGTTCTCCTCATCTGGTGTGTGTGTGTGCGCAGGATCTGTGTGGACTATAGTGGTGTTCTCCTCATCTGGTGTGTGTGTGTGTGTGCGCAGGATCTGTGTGGACTATAGTGGTGTTCTCCTCACCTGGTGTGTGTGTGTGCAGGATCTGTGTGGTCTATAGTGGTGTTCTCCTCATCTGGTGTGTGTGTGTGCGCAGGATCTGTGTGGACTATAGTGGTGTTCTCCTCATCTGGTGTGTGTGTGTGTGCGCAGGATCTGTGTGGACTATAGTGGTGTTCTCCTCATCTGGTGTGTGTGTGTGTGTGCGCAGGATCTGTGTGGACTATAGTGGTGTTCTCCTCACCTGGTGTGTGTGTGTGCGCGCAGGATCTGTGTGGACTATAGTGGTGTTCTCCTCACCTGGTGTGTGTGTGCGCAGGATCTGTGTGGTCTATAGTGGTGTTCTCCTCATCTGGTGTGTGTGTGTGCGCAGGATCTGTGTGGACTATAGTGGTGTTCTCCTCACCTGGTGTGTGTGTGCGCGCGCAGGATCTGTGTGGACTATAGTGGTGTTCTCCTCACCTGGTGTGTGTGTGTGTGTGTGCGCAGGATCTGTGTGGACTATAGTGGTGTTCTCCTCACCTGGTGTGTGTGTGCGCAGGATCTGTGTGGTCTATAGTGGTGTTCTCCTCATCTGGTGTGTGTGTGTGTGCGCAGGATCTGTGTGGACTATAGTGGTGTTCTCCTCACCTGGTGTGTGTGTGTGCGCGCGCAGGATCTGTGTGGACTATAGTGGTGTTCTCCTCACCTGGTGTGTGTGTGTGTGTTTGCAGGATCTGTGTGGACTATAGTGGTGTTCTCCTCACCTGGTGTGTGTGTGTGTGTGTGTGTGCGCAGGATCTGTGTGGACTGTAGTGGTGTTCTCCTCACCTGGTGTGTGTGTGTGTGTGTGTGCGCGCAGGATCTGTGTGGACTAGTGGTGTTCTCATCTGGTGTGTGTGTGTGTTTGCAGGATCTGTGTGGACTATAGTGGTGTTCTCCTCATCTGGTGTGTGTGTGTGCGCAGGATCTGTGTGGACTATAGTGGTGTTCTCCTCACCTGGTGTGTGTGTGTGTGCGCGCGCAGGATCTGTGTGGACTATAGTGGTGTTCTCCTCACCTGGTGTGTGTGTGTGTGTGCGCGCAGGATCTGTGTGGACTAGTGGTGTTCTCCTCATCTGGTGTGTGTGTGTGTGTTTGCAGGATCTGTGTGGACTATAGTGGTGTTCTCCTCATCTGGTGTGTGTGTGTGTGTGCGCAGGATCTGTGTGGACTATAGTGGTGTTCTCCTCACCTGGTGTGTGTGTGTGTGCGCAGGATCTGTGTGGACTATAGTGGTGTTCTCCTCATCTGGTGTGTGTGTGTGTGCGCAGGATCTGTGTGGACTATAGTGGTGTTCTCCTCACCTGGTGTGTGTGTGTGTGTGCGCAGGATCTGTGTGGACTATAGTGGTGTTCTCCTCATCTGGTGTGTGTGTTAGTTTGCAGGATCTGTGTGGACTATAGTGGTGTTCTCCTCACCTGGTGTGTGTGTGTGTGTGCGCAGGATCTGTGTGGACTATAGTGGTGTTCTCCTCATCTGGTGTGTGTGTTAGTTTGCAGGATCTGTGTGGACTATAGTGGTGTTCTCCTCATCTGGTGTGTGTGTGTGTGTGCGCAGGATCTGTGTGGACTATAGTGGTGTTCTCCTCACCTGGTGTGTGTGTGTGTGCGCAGGATCTGTGTGGACTATAGTGGTGTTCTCCTCATCTGGTGTGTGTGTGTGTGCGCAGGATCTGTGTGGACTATAGTGGTGTTCTCCTCATCTGGTGTGTGTGTTAGTTTGCAGGATCTGTGTGGACTATAGTGGTGTTCTCCTCATCTGGTGTGTGTGTGCGCAGGATCTGTGTGGACTATAGTGGTGTTCTCCTCACCTGGTGTGTGTGTGTGTGTTTGCAGGATCTGTGTGGACTATAGTGGTGTTCTCCTCATCTGGTGTGTGTGTGTGCGCGCAGGATCTGTGTGGACTATAGTGGTGTTCTCCTCATCTGGTGTGTGTGTGTGCGCAGGATCTGTGTGGACTGTAGTGGGGTTCTCCTCATCTGGTGTGTGTGTGTGCGCGCAGGATCTGTGTGGACTATAGTGGGGTTCTCCTCATCTGGTGTGTGTGTGTGTGCAGGATCTGTGTGGACTGTAGTGGGGTTCTCCTCATCTGGTGTGTGTGTGTGCGCGCAGGATCTGTGTGGACTATAGTGGGGTTCTCCTCATCTGGTGTGTGTGTGTGTGCAGGATCTGTGTGGACTGTAGTGGGGTTCTCCTCATCTGGTGTGTGTGTGTGCGTGCGCGCAGGATCTGTGTGGACTATATGGGTGTTCTCCTCATCTGGTGTGTGTGTGTGCGCGCGCAGGATCTGTGTGGACTATAGTGGTGTTCTCCTCATCTGGTGTGTGTGTGTGTGTGTGTGTGTGTGCGCAGGATCTGTGTGGACTATAGTGGTGTTCTCCTCACCTGGTGTGTGTGCGCGCAGGATCTGTGTGGACTATAGTGGTGTTCTCCTCACCTGGTGTGTGTGTGTGCGCAGGATCTGTGTGGACTATAGTGGTGTTCTCCTCATCTGGTGTGTGTGTGTGCGCGCAGGACCTGTGTGGACTATAGTGGTGTTCTCCTCATCTGGTGTGTGTGTGCGCAGGATCTGTGTGGACTATAGTGGTGTTCTCCTCACCTGGTGTGTGTGTGTGTGCGCGCAGGATCTGTGTGGACTATAGTGGTGTTTTCCTCATCTGGTGTGTGTGTGCGCAGGATCTGTGTGGACTATAGTGGTGTTCTCCTCACCTGGTGTGTGTGTGTGTGTGCGCAGGATCTGTGTGGACTATAGTGGTGTTCTCCTCATCTGGTGTGTGTGAGCGCAGGATCTGTGTGGACTATAGTGGTGTTCTCCTCACCTGGTGTGTGTGTGTGTGTGTGTGCAGGATCTGTGTGGACTATAGTGGTGTTCTCCTCATCTGGTGTGTGTGTGTTTGCAGGATCTGTGTGGACTATAGTGGTGTTCTCCTCACCTGGTGTGTGTGTGTGTGTGCGCAGGATCTGTGTGGACTATAGTGGTGTTCTCCTCACCTGGTGTGTGTGTGTGTGTGCGCAGGATCTGTGTGGACTATAGTGGTGTTCTCCTCACCTGGTGTGTGTGTGCGCAGGATCTGTGTGGACTATAGTGGTGTTCTCCTCACCTGGTGTGTGTGTGCGCGCAGGACCTGTGTGGACTATAGTGGTGTTCTCCTCACCTGGTGTGTGTGTGTGCGCAGGATCTGTGTGGTCTATAGTGGTGTTCTCCTCATCTGGTGTGTGTGTGTGCGCAGGATCTGTGTGGACTATAGTGGTGTTCTCCTCATCTGGTGTGTGTGTGTGTGCGCGCAGGATCTGTGTGGACTATAGTGGTGTTCTCCTCATCTGGTGTGTGTGTGTGTGTGTGCGCAGGATCTGTGTGGACTATAGTGGTGTTCTCCTCACCTGGTGTGTGTGTGTGTGCGCAGGATCTGTGTGGACTATAGTGGTGTTCTCCTCATCTGGTGTGTGTGTGCGCAGGATCTGTGTGGACTATAGTGGTGTTCTCCTCACCTGGTGTGTGTGTGTGCGCAGGATCTGTGTGGACTATAGTGGTGTTCTCCTCATCTGGTGTGTGTGTGCGCAGGATCTGTGTGGACTATAGTGGTGTTCTCCTCACCTGGTGTGTGTGTGTGTGCGCGCAGGATCTGTGTGGACTATAGTGGTGTTCTCCTCATCTGGTGTGTGTGTGTGTGTGTGCGCAGGATCTGTGTGGACTATAGTGGTGTTCTCCTCACCTGGTGTGTGTGTGTGCGCGCAGGACCTGTGTGGACTATAGTGGTGTTCTCCTCACCTGGTGTGTGTGTGTGTGCGCGCAGGATCTGTGTGGACTATAGTGGTGTTCTCCTCATCTGGTGTGTGTGTGCGCGCAGGATCTGTGTGGACTATAGTGGTGTTCTTCTCATCTGGTGTGTGTGTGTGTGTGTGTGCGCAGGATCTGTGTGGACTATAGTGGTGTTCTCCTCATCTGGTGTGTGTGTGCGCGCAGGATCTGTGTGGACTATAGTGGTGTTCTCCTCTTCTGGTGTGTGTGTGTGCGCGCAGGATCTGTGTGGACTATAGTGGTGTTCTTCTCATCTGTTGTGTGTGTGTGTGTGTGTGTGTGCGCAGGATCTGTGTGGACTATAGTGGTGTTCTCCTCATCTGGTGTGTGTGTGTGTGTGCGCACAGGATCTGTGTGGACTGTAGTGGTGTTCTCCTCATCTGGTGTGTGTGTGTGCGCACAGGATCTGTGTGGACTGTAGTGGTGTTCTCCTCATCTGGTGTGTGTGTGTGTTTGCAGGATCTGTGTGGACTATAGTGGTGTTCTCCTCATCTGGTGTGTGTGTGTGTTTGCAGGATCTGTTGTGGCCGGGGCCGGTGCGTTTGAGGTGGCTGTAGCGAACGCTTTGGTCAATCATAAGCCCAAGGTCAAGGGTCGTGCCCAGCTGGGGGTGCAGGCGTTTGCTGATGCCCTCCTCGTCATCCCCAAGGTACTGGACAAACATAGAACAATGTGTGTGTGCTGTGGAAGTCACCTGAATCAACAAGCTCTTTGTGTAAAGGTGCTTTGACTGAAGCGTATCTCCTTTTCAAAGGTTCTGGCTCAGAATTCAGGCTACGACCCTCAAGAGACTCTTGTGAAGCTGCAGAGTGAATTCAAGGAGACCGGGCAACTGGTGGGAGTGAACCTGAACACAGGCATGTCTCTCTCTTTCTCTAAATATAGCTCAATTATTTTTAAATTTCTATGTTTGCTCTAAAATATCTGTCTATTACAATCCTCAAATCTGCTGTGTCTGTAATTGGATGAAAACGGGTCTAAAAACACTGATATAAACGCAAATGTGACCAAATGATAAAGAATACTAAATGCTCTGGGAGAGAGTTGGACAGAACATCATGTATCGTATCATACAAGGTTCGAATCGTTTAAATAGACGCGTCATATAGTAGAAAATGTTTATGATTCGTATCTTAGTTGATAGTACTCTCGTCAAGCTCTTATTTTTGATAAATGTGCAGAGTGAAATACAGCATTGATTTGTGATCATTGCGCTCATTTCGTTCATAGAGCTTACACTAAAATCACTATATAGCCAGTTTTATATAGCCATATCACACTTTCCCCTGGCTACGGCTGGCCGATACAGAGAATTATCACAATATAATTTGGTATTGAGCTATTGATAAATGCATGGTTTTAACTGTTTATCTAAATGTATGCTGCTACGGAAGACCAATGGTTAATTTTAATAACCTAATGTTTTTTTTTAATTAAAAAATTCTGTGTTTTTTTGCCATTTTTACAGATGTAACCGCTTCCAAACTCAAGCTACTGTCAAATGAGCATTTCTGAGAGATGAAACATGTAATATTATTAATAGTGCAGCCTGTGCTAAAGACACACGTCAAAGACGGGCAACACAAACATTAGCACATGCAGCAACCAAGAACTTGTCATGTTCTGACAATAAAGAGCAGTTTAAAACCACAACTAATGGTTTGGTTTCTACAACCCTCAAGATTGTCAAAATCGACTGATAAGAATTTTTTTTATTGTGATACTTTTTATTGGTCACGTATAAAAAGTTGTGTTATATATATGTTATGTATATGTGTGTTAAATGTGAACTACTCTCTCCACCTGCGAGCTCATGTGAGATGTTTGTAGAGAACACTGCATCCTTGTGTCAGGTTTAATATCAGTGGTGTGTGTGTGTAGGTGAACCTATGGTTGCAGGAGAGGCCGGTGTGTGGGATAACTACTGTGTGAAGAAGCAGCTGCTCCACTCCTGGTGAGACCACTGTAGTTAATGCCATCTGCACTTTTACTTCTCTAGACTTTATGAAGATGTGCGTGCCCTGTAATTTCAGGCAAAACAAGTGAAGCGTCGAGGTTAGACAGAGCGCAATCCCAATATACACATACTGTTACAGAATTACAGTATTTCAAAATATCTGTCTTGGCGTGTAATGTAAAACGTCGGTCAGGCTCATTTGTATAAAAGCTATCAGATAGAGCTTACTCCTGCTTGTACTAGCTTCCATGTTTTATAGATAACATGCCACAAGATAAAGACACCGGCACGTTTTATCCCGTTGTTGCAGGGTTTCTGCACACTATTTAAAGTCAAAGTTAAGGCTTTTTAAGACCCGAAGAAATCAAAATCAATACCTTACATAGGGGTGTGCAATATTGACAAATGTCTTGATATTTTCAAAGTTTTGTTGATAATAATTAAGTTATATTTGAATAGAAGTAGAATTAGCCCTCCAGTGCAGAGTGGTTATTTCCCACTGTATCACGTGATGGACAACTTTAATGAAAAAGTGTCTCTGAGCCTAAACCTGACTGTAGACCAGGGGTCAGGGACCTGTTTTCACCAGTCTCCTCTTTCTGCACAGCACTGTAATCGCCAGTAACATCCTTCTGGTTGATGAGATCATGAGGGCTGGCTTGTCTTCACTCAAAGGATAGTCCAGCACCAGAAACCCGCCGTCATCCCGCCAGGACTCAAGACCACATCCTAGGCTGTTGACATCATATCTGTCTGCTCATTGTATGTGTCCATTTTTATGACCTAGGAAATGTTACTCTTTCCAGTCAGTTGGTTTATTTAAGAAATTGTTGCATAAACACTGAAATGCAATGCACACTTTCTTTTGTACCCATTAAACGTTTTGCTTTTTTGTGCTAATTCTTTAGCATGTGTGAATTTAGCATGAGCTACTAGTCAAATGAAGAATATCCATTTGAGTGCATTAGTTTGTGTATACCGTATGTAGAAAGATGCTTCAGTACGGTTACTGTGAGTGGGAGAGAAGAACACATCTGGCTTTCTACATGAATAAAAGGTCGAGTCCCTGCAGCTGCTGTTAGAAGCTCTGGTTCTCACAAACACTTTACATGCACTAGTTTTGTCAATCTGAATCAATCCTGTCACACTTCAGAAATTCTGTTTATAAATTCGATCAGATTGTTCTTGCTTTCAACCGCTTTTATTTTCAGTAATGTGTTCCGTGTAAATACTTGTATGAACAAAATTCAACGGACAAACTGAAGTTTCAGAGAAAAATAATAACCAGAAATGGAACGAGTCGATAGCAAAAGTAACAGTAAGATTTTAATATCAAATTAGCCCCCACCTCAAAACCACATCAATTGAGTAATGTCTGTAGTTGTGATAATGACAAGACTACACAAACATAATAATTCAGCATTTTATTAAGTGATACAGATGCTACATGATTTTTTTTATGATTGCCTTGAGAGCTCATTGATCATCTCTTCCTCTCAACCTGCATAAAACAGCTGAGACAATCTGATAAACTTGTCACATCATGTATATTAATTTTACTGAAATCTTAATCATATACCAACTCATTTACTTTCAAGTCCATCAAACATTCAACATGTCTAAATTCCATCATGAAATGAACATTAACAATAGCTAAACAAACAAGTAATCTTGTTGAAAGCAAATATAATTGTAAAGGAGCCAAATTCATTAAATATATAAATATATATATATTCTGTACTTGTGCACATACATCTGCCAGGCCAATTTGCAGCATGGCTGTATTTATCACTGAAAATATGTTTTGTTCACGCATTTCAGTAAAACTATTTGAAGGAACGAGTGTATGCACAACAGAAAGGGGAACTGCAATTTGAACATGGTGTGAAAGTACAACAAAAAGGGTAAATATGAGGCAAAAACATTGAGATGTTCATGTGATTCCCTAGACATTCAGTTCTTGCCGAGTCCAGAAGTGCCCTGGAGGAAGTTAAATCCTTTAAGCTTTTCATTTATGGTGGATCAGTCATCTTCGTCACTCCCAAAGCCTTCTTCATCTTCCATTTCCACTCCCTGAAACAATCTAGAGCAGAACATAAATAAACACACAGCAAATGCACCAGCCATTTTAGCAAACTATCATCTGAAATCAATTATACATGACTCAGGCCAGGAATTATTTGCAAATGAAGAAAACTGAAGAGGCGGCAAGATAGGCAAGTCTCCAAGAAAAAAAACTAGCTGAGAAGATTGATATTACAAAAAAAAAAAGAGCATATTACAAGATGTGAAATTAAAAAATGTAAAAGTCACTGATTCCATTGACTTGAAGGTCAGTAAACCATGGGCTAATTTTCATTTTTGGGTGAATATCCCTTCAAGCCTGCCTAGGTGTTATGATATTCTTCTTTCAGACGAATACAATCGGAATTATATAAAAAAAATCTTGGTTTTTCCAGCTTCATAATGTCAGTGAATGGTGCCTTAGATTGTTAAGCCCAAAAAAGTGCATCCATTCATCATAAAAGTAATCCATACGACTCCAGGGGTTAATAAAGGCCTTCTGAAGTGAAGCCATGTAAAGCTTGCCCTTATAAAGCTTCAATTAGCCAGGACATTTTCTAATATAGGAAGGCTTGAAGGGGAGTAACTCATGGGCTAATTTACACTTGTGGGTGAACTATCCCTTTAAGACATTAAAACTATTTTCAGCTCAAGATTGCGATCTAATCTCTTCAGAAAACTTGGACTAAACCGCTCAATTCATTTGGATTAGATTAGTTTTACGATCTCTTTATGAACTTTTTGAAGCATTAAAGTGGTAGTTGCGTAGCTGTCAATGGAGGGACAGAAATCTCTCAGATTTCATTCAAAATATCTTCATTTGTGTTCCGAAGATGAACGAAAGTCTTACGGGTTTGGAGTTTAGGACACTAAGCATTATGGGTAGACTGCGGATGTAATGGCACTGGCTGTGAAGGAACTCACTGGTTGTAGCACGGGGAGCTGGGGTTGTTGAAGTGGCTGTAGGGGTTCACTCTGCTGAGAGCTCCCAGACAGATCCAGCAGAAATACTTCTGACAGGAGGAACAGGTCATCTTGTTACAGCCATGCACCTTCTGGAGAAATGAGAAAAGCACTTTCAATCATTGAGTCTTTCCGAGTCCTCCTAAAATGCACCGCACGTCAGATCTCGGTTTGCAGAAGGTTTCCACAATTTTTCTTCAATTGAATTTTTTTTAGAGATTTCTGGGGCAGTTTTATATTGTAATGTTTCGTAACACTTTCTATGAAGCCTGTATTTATAATGCAGGCTTAAAACACAGTAAAACAAATTAAAGGGTTGTTAACGTATGACATTATGCATGCATTATAAAGCATTAAGAATACCCTTATGATGCGTTATAAATGCAGGCCTTATCTGGTGTTTTAATGCATTGTACTCTTTAAAGTTATAACCACAAATAGTGTGTTTATCCCGTTGTGCAATAATGTATTGCAACTTATGAATATTATAACATATTATAAGGTAGTTTGTAAGGTGTTATGCATGCATTATAATGCATTAATACATTATAAATACAGGCTTCATAGAAAATGTTACCTAATGTTTAAATAAAGAAATGTTTTTGTATTTTTAACTTTTCACATTATTGTCCGGAATTCCAATTGTTAATGTCTTATAATGCGTGGTTTATGGCGTCTTTGCTGTGCCCTGAACTGTTGCTTGCAGCTGTATTTTTCTTCTTCCTCAATGGGAGACATAGAAGCCGGGTGACGGGTGGATGATTTATTGTTAACAGCAGATTCAGGTGATTCCTGCATCTCTAATCCGCAGTTCTAGGTCCTCCGGTTTCCTTTTTGAATGCTGAATACAGACTAGGGGTTGTCCGATCCGCATTTTTTGCCTTCGATACCGACTCCAATACCTGGGATTTAATATCGGCCGATACTAAAATAATAATAATAAAAATAAAAAAGTGCTGAATTTTGTAAAACAATATACAGACAAAAATGTAGTGAGTTATTTGTTAAATAATTGTGCAGCAACTGCAAATAAACCAATAGCTTCACTAGCTTGGAAGACAATCAAAATAAACAGGAGTCAGGCTGACTCCATCATAGTCTCGTGTAGCCAGACCTTCAGACTAACGGCAGAAGACCAACGGTCATGTACACACAATAACATACGCACAATATCGGATTTGGATTCGGTCTCATCTGGACGACACCCGATCCAGTAAATAGAGGCAGTATCGGAGCAATAGGATCGGCGTATGCCTGATCCAGACTACTGCCACCTGCTGGTGTGAGAGAGTTACGTCCTCACGCAGGTACAGGCGTATGTGCTAGCTGTCCGTCAGCTGTAGTCTGTGTGGTGTGTGCAGGCCGGCTTTCATCAGCACTAGTTCTTTGGCGTCGGTTTGGTGTGTCCCTACCTTAACAGCCATAGGCTACACATGCACAGACCTTTTTTTGGCCATTGTATTATGAATTGTATGTTTTGAGCATCTTGCGGCATGCGCAATTATTCATTTATATATTAATAAATATATATTATGCATTATTGCCTTTATTGAGAGAGGATAGTGTAGAGGACTGACAGGAAGTAGAGTGGGAGAGAGAGGGGGGGACAGGATCGGGAAAAGTCCTCTAGGCTATCAGCCTCAGTTTTTTATTTGATTATTTTCCATTCTGCTGTTCAGAGTCCAGATGTTTTTGAACACAAGAATGCATCTTCTGTAATTCTTCCAAAGAGAAAAGCATCTGACCGGAATCAGCCTAACTATTCATGGCGTATCATTTTAGACAACACATTTTGAGAATATGTAGCATGCACATGCTTAGCACTGACCTCTATATGAGAGCCACAGCAAGGGCACTGTTTAGAGTTGCTCTTCAGCCAGTCTGTGCTAAAAGACTCCTCCACAGCCTTCTGAATGACCCGCTTCCCAAAACGCCTTTCAAGGAACTTCTTTCCCTCGTCGCTTGCAGAAATGTACTCATCCCGCAAACTGCGAAGCTCATCTGTTAAAGTAAAGCACACCTTTTGAACTGTACAGAAGTGAACAAACTAACCAAGTGCCTGTACTTCACATTTTGAAGCAAGAAAGCTGGTCACTGAGCATCCAATACATTTATGGAAATACTAATATCAAAATCAGGCAACAAATTAGCTAGAAGTGACTCATTATTAACTCAAATAGGTATAAATATCCCTTATCTTACCAGCAGTCGCTATGCAGTTGGAAAGGCCATGATAGCTTCTCTTGCAGAGCGTACAAAAGGCATATCGGCAGGAGGGACAGATGCCCATGGTGGAGTCGGGCTCGACCATCACGGCCATACAGCAGCTCATGCGGGGGCAATACACCACATCTGCCATCAGATCCAGACTGGACTGCAGCAGAAGACGGTCGTAGCGGGCAAACTCATCTTCACCCACAAGAAGCTTCACCTATCATCATATGAGCAGTGTCCCAAACCATTCATTCAGGTCTCAAAACAAAGACACTGAACACATTTCACACACATTTCCTTGATTTCTGCAAAACTCTAGCAGACCTCTACATTTTACACAAGTTGAACTATGTGCTCATTCATAAAACACAAACACATCATATAATTAACTCAAGTAATAACAATGTGAACTTAAACAGCACACATGTCTTTAGGAGTAAACATTAAGTAGCAAAACTGATGACACACCAATCAGAATTTCATGGAAATATAAATAGCAGCACAGGGTGAATGTTCTTTAGAAATGTATCCTACACTGGAGAGCTGAAAGAATCATTTACAGGGTTTTATACTACACAGTACTTTAGATCAGTAAAAGTATTTTTGCAGAAATGAGAGATGACTGCCTAAGGTAGATAAAGTCTTTTGTCAGAAGACCAATAAATTATTTACTGTAATGAAATTTGGCAGAAGGTGCTGAATTTTTTCAATTGTTATTATTTTTACTGTCCTGCAATAGACAGTATACTGTAATGTGTTGCATACGGAGTTCATTTTTAAATTCTTTTGGTATTTGAACCTTTCTTCTCTAGTGCTTTTCATCTACTGTAAGATCACTTTACAGTAGTGTAATGAAAGGATTTTTCCCTCAATTTCATTGTTGTATTTTACTGTATCTTCACCCTTTCATTTCTGTTGTATAATGTAATAGACATTAAGCTGCAAAATTATTCCTAAATCTGACTAAGAGGTTTTTGTTACAGTGTTATGAATGTTTCTGTGTTCTCTAGTTCAAACTACTCTATGTATTTGTTAGGGTTTGTGTGTGATCTGAGGCCAAAGAGATTCTGACAAAAGAGAATATATTTGACTAAAGTATCTGATTTTGATGTAACAGTTTGAGCTTTGTGCAAGTTGGTGTGTAGTTCAGAGATTGTTGATTGTCAAAATAAAAACTTTTAGTACCTAATTTTATTTTAGCACATGGTGCCATTTTCTCTGATTTGGCCAATTAAGCAAATACTGTATTGTAAAGCCAATTTAATAATACCATGCAGCTATATTTGTGTGGGTATGCTGATATGGATGCCAGAGTGTGGTTTGTATGTGTAAAAAATGTGTGTGTAGAATATGTAAGAAATTATACTGTACTTACTGCAAATCACAAATGCTGGCATCTAATGGAAACTTTGGTATTGCACCCAAACAATTTTTATAAATCTAAAACCTCTTTCACTTTTTTTAAATACATTTTTGTTCTGTGCACCAAAGCCTTTTGACACATTTCTGTCTTCTAAGGGCCTCTGAGTGACTTTTAAGGGTTTAAAGGGTTAAAAGCAGGAGTAAAATGGCTGCTGGAAAAACACATGTGAGCATTAGATAGGTATTGTAATGTATTGTGCAATATTGAATGAACACGGCTCTATATGACACTGTTGAAACTGCCGCCTAATGACTACAGATGAAATTTAGCTTTAAGCAAAGACTGTTACTAGTATATAAAGTGAATTGTCCATGTACAAATAAACAAATAAATAAATCCGATTTTCCGAAAGGATACTCTCTTTGACTATTCTGTGTGTATTTGCCCATTCAAGCATGATGCGACATGAAAGAAAACTCAATTCAGCACTCAGGCTTTCTGTGCGCACACCCTGAGGGTACGTTTACACGACAACGATGTGCTAAAAACTGAAAAGTTTTTTTTGTACAGATGACAACTGTCAAAATGATCCCTGTTCAAAGGTTATGTGAAAATAGGCTAACTAATAACGCTGTATTATTCATGTCGATTTGACTTTATAAAGAAAGACTACGCGTCCGCGCACATCCATGAGCCGAACGCACACGCCTAAATAATCCATCGTGTTTTTTGTCACCTTGTTAATATCTGTATCCTTTCATTTGCAAAAAATAAATAAAAGGTTATAGACTAACGCATAATACGCATGTACATGAGGTCATCGTTTCGTAGTTTACAGAGATGATACTTTGAAACCCTTTTTCAGGCGCCAAAAAATGCTGTTGTCGTGTAAATGAACGGCCAAAATACATTATATAAGTCACTTTTAGTTGCAAATCGTGTCAAACAGCCCCTAAAAGTCTATCAGACGGCCAGGAGTGCTGAATGGAGTTCACTTCTGTCTCTTCTTGTGCTTAAAAACGCATGAATGTTTAAACTGGCAAGATTTAAAAAAAACATGAACAAATAATAAACTTGCTCTGGATAGTTGATGATAGTAGTTGATTCCCACGCATCTTTCAAGCTGGCCCTACATTACCTATTCATATTATCTATTACTATTTTTATTACCATTCAAATGAGCACACAATCGTACAATAAAGACAAAGATACCTGTGTGGGAGTGGCCAGAGACATGCACTTGGGCTCAGGGCAGTTAAGGCACTGAACTTTGCCATCTCTTATTTGGATCTGAAAGTATTCCTTGATGCAGGCCTTGCAGTAAACATGCTGACACTCTTTGAAGAGCAAAGAGTCGGATCCCAGCTTCTCCGAGTAGCAGATGCCACAACAGAACACCTTCCCGTCGAACACCTTCTGCTTCTGAGCTTCGTCAAAATCCAGCAGCTGAGTCAGTATATCTGTGTGAGGGTCAACTTCTTGAACAGCTCTCGGGTCTAAATCTTGTGCTTTACTTTTAGCTCCAGAAATGTCTTCGGCTTCTTTCTGACCGGATTCGCATTGATGCTGAGTGCAAGAGCTTTGGATTTCAAGCGGAGACTGGATTCCCAGGAAATCCAGAGTCTCTTCCTTTAGGAACTGGATCCAGGTAAAAAGAACCACATTGCCTCGGTCCTCCTGCCAAAGCTCATCCAGCCTCCTGCAAAGCGCAGAGATCTGATGGAGTGAGAGTGGAAGATTATCTAAGATTATGATAGAATGCCACATATCAATCACGTCAGAAATGCTACAGCAGCAGAAAAGATATATGTGATGTCTGCACCACTAACAGACATTAGGGGCACTGTTTTAACTATCTAATCGCATGTCTAAAGCACACGGCGCAAGTGCACTTAGTGCGAATCCACTTTTGCTAGTTTAATGACGGGAAGAATGGTCGGCGCACCCAGCACATGGTCTAGAAGGGTTGTCCCTATTCTCTTAATGAGTAATGGGTGTGTTTTGGGCGTAACGTGCAAAAAAAACAATCAGAGTCTCATCTCCCATTCCCTTTAAAAGCCAGTTGCGCTCAAGCCATGGTGGATTCGCTATTTACATGGTGGAATTTAATAGTGGAAAGACTGAACGCGTCTCCAGAGAGCAACCGGATCTGCTCGTGCGCGAGGTTAAAGCTCAAGCACACCATCTACGGGACAAGCCGGATTCCACCATATCTTTATGTACACAATAATAATCTTTTACATTGTAATCATTTTATTTGTAATATGTGGCATGTTTGTGTGCTGCTGCGCGTCCCTGTGTGTGTAATAAGCAGAGTGTACGTGCGTTGTGGACGCGCACATTACTAATGTGCTCTTTAAATAACAACATTTACTGCGCCATTGACTTTAGAGCAGGTTTCAGTTGGTCAATGGCGCTGTGTATTTCAGTTTCCTCAAAATAGCAACACGCCAACAATGCGCCTGAACACACCTCGCTTCAGACCAGAAGCCCATGGGCAAACAAATAGGAGCAAATGCATTTGCTATTTAAACAACGTGGCACAGGACGTGAAAAAGATAACTGCGTCAGGCTTTGTTTGACTTCCACTAGTCAAACAAACTGATATCCCCAAACTAACACCATTTACCAATGTCAAAGTAGCTGTGACAGGTTGATTGGGAGGAAACCCCCGGTCCACAATCACTTTCATGATGGTCAGGAAAATCATGAACATTTCTCAGAACTTCTTCTTTTGTGATCCACTGAAGAAATCCATACAGGTTTGCAATGACAGAGGGAAAATTATGACATATTTATTGAGTGAACTTTTCTTCTAAATGATGCTGCCTTATCAGTATTTACACTTAATTAAATGTCTGTTTAAATAAAAGAAAAGGTCAAATTTTTGCGAGTATGACTAATTGCTTGATGACTGCTTTTTAGACAAATAGACATGGTATCTAATTACGAGTTTTCTGGTTAAAAATGCGATTTGTGTTTTTACTTTTTAACCACAAATGCTCGTCTTGCACTAGCTCTGTGATGCGCCACACATTACGTCATCACATTGAAAGGTCACGCGTGTTCTGGTTCAAAAATGTAGGGTAGGGTCAAAAACTCCATCTGATTTTCTCCTCCAACTTCAAAATAGTCCAACATTGTTGTTTTACCTTTTATTTATTTAATTTTTTGTAAAGGGCGTTTGACTTAGTTGCTATTTTTATTACTATTCATATGAGCACACAATGACACAATCATAAAATAAAGACGTTTGCTTTGTAAACACTAGGTCGGTACTTCCACCTACGCGTGACCTTTCAACGCGATGGCGTTGTGCAAGATGAGCATTTGTGGTTAAAAGTAAATTAATGTTTTAGTTTTTTAGTAAATGACCGATCGTGTGGCTAGATAAGACTCTTGTTCCTCGGCTGGATCGTGTCGAGACTTTGAAGCTGCACTGAAACTGACATCTAGACCTTCAAACCGTTGGACCCCATTGAAGTCACTATATGGAGAAAAATCCTGGAATGTTTTCCTCAAAAACCTTAATTTCTTTTCAACTGAAGAAAGAAAGACATGAACATCTTGGATGATGTGGGGGCGAGTAAATGATCAAAAATGTTTATTCTGAAGTGAACTAATCCTTTACATGCTGCATGATCTTACATTTGTCAGCAGAGAAAAGTGAGTGTCACAGAAAGCTATGATTAAAAACTCCAAAAGCAAAAATAACAAAATTACAACAACAACATTTACACACATTTCGGGACATTACTAAACAGGACTCACCTGGACTCTTGTGAGCCATTTGGAGCTTAAAGTAAAAACGGGAGACGATACTGAAGGGTAGTCTGTAGGAAGTTCAAAACTCAGAACCAATGGAGGTAGAAATGATAAGTTATACTCTGTGGATTTCTGTCCTGCAAAAAAAAAAACATAAATATAAATATATTAATATATTATAATAAATGTATTTATTATAAATAATATTTATATTTTAATACATTTAAATATATATTATAAACATAATTTGTGTGCGGATATACACATATATATATACACACACACAGTATATATACACAGTATCTCACGAAAGTGAGTACACCCCTCACATTTCAGCAAACATTTTAGTATATCTTCTCAAGGGAAAATACTATAGAAATGAAACTTGGGAATCTTTTTGGAGTAGTCAATGTGCTGCTTGTATAGCAGTATAATAATAATTCATTACATTTATATAGCGCTTTGCTCGGCACTCAAAGTGCTTTACATAGAAGGGGGGGAATCTCCTCAACCACCACCAATGTGCAGCTCCACCTGGATGATGCGCCAGAAGGTTCTTCTGAAGCTGGCTCACAAGAAAGCCCACAAACAGTTTTCTGAAAGCAACCTGTCCAAGAGCATGAATTACTGGAACCATGTCCTGTGGCCTGATGAGACTAAGATAAACTTGTTTGGCTCGTGTGCAGCATGTGTGGGGACTCCCTGGTGAGGAGTACCAAGAAAATTGTGTCTTACCTACAGTCAAGCATGGTGGTGGTGGTGGCATCATGGTCTGGGGCTGCATGCGTGCTGCTGGCACTGGGAGCTGCGCTTCATTGAGGGAAACATGGATTCTAACATGTACTTTGATTTTCTGAAGCAGAACATGATGCCTTCCCTTCAGAAACTGGGCCGAACGGCATGATAACGACCCCAAACACACCACCAAGATGACAACTGCCTTGCTGAGGAAGCTGAAGGAGAAGGAGTGGGCAAGTACGTCTCCAGACCTGAACCCTATTGAGCACCTGTGGTGATCCTCAAGCAGAAGGTGGAGAAGTGCCACGTGTCCAGTGTCCAACATCCAACATCTCCGTGATGTCATTATGGAGGAGTGGAAGAGGATCCCAGCAAAAACCTGTGCAGCGCTGATAAATTTCATGCCCAGGAGTATTAAGGCAGTGCTAGATAACAATGGTGCTCACACAAAATATTGACAGTTTGGACACAGTTTTCACATGTTCACTTAGGGTGGACTCACTTTTGTTGCCAGTTATTTTGACACTGTATAATGGCTGTATGTTGAGTTATTTTCAGAGGACAGTAAATATATACTGCTATACAAGCAGCACACTGACTACTCTAAAATACATCCAAGTTTCATTTCTTTAGTATTGTCCCTTGAGAAGATATACTAAAATGTTTGCTGAAATGTGAGGGGTGTACTCACTTTTGTGAGATACTATATACACATAAATATGAAAAAAAAAATACGCACACAAATACGACTGCATGAATATATTGGAACAAGGTTTAAATATCTGCTAAAAAAGTCTCACCCTTGACTAGCAGTTTGAAGTTAGGAGGAAGCTCTAGGCACAGATGAATCTCACCCTCCTCTTCTGATTCCGCCTGGTGAAACTCCTCTTCATCATATATGCTTGTTAGAGCAAGCAGTTCATCTTTTTTCGCTTCCTGGTCGGCTGACATTTGAACATTCCTGAAATCAAATAACACATCTTGAAGTAAAGCATCTTGAGCAATGGAAATACTCTAAATCAGGGGTGTCAAACTCAGTTCCTGTCCTGCAGAGTTTAGCTGCGTGGGCTAAGTTACACATGCGCAACAAGTCCCCCTGCGGTGAAAATCAAGTTTTTAATGTTGTTTATATGTCAATGTGGTGTTTAAAATATGCTTTACTACAAACCATGTGTAAATTCATAAGTCGACACCATTGCTGAGTATTTTCTCCTTAAAACTGCAGTAAACCAAAGAAAGGAACTAAAAAAAAAACGGTTTGAAATCGCTGGTGTTTCTGACGTCACAAACGACCTTGTAACCAATCAGATCAACGTGTGATCGTCAACCAGTGGATCTCTGAGTGAGTGAGTGGAGGCGGGGCTCATTTGCATATTCATAGATCTGAGTAAATAAATGAGGCAAGGATAGCATTACATTCAAGCTATTTTAAGACCTGAATTATTTATTATTCAAGGAAAAAAACACTTAAATATGTCATTTTGGTGATCAAAGAACAGTTTGAAGGGATTCAATTATTGACTACAGGGGGACTTTAATTTTCTCATTACTCAATTAATTATACTTAAATTACTTGGTATTAGTTTTTCAAGAGCACTGTCTTTTTTCTGTCCATTTTCAATGGTGCACTTGATTAATTCATCACACAAAATGTATTTGTGTCTTACAAAGAGAAACACAGACTACAAATACATGACCAAGTTTCAGTCAGAGCAACTGAGCTCACAGACAGAAAACCAGAGCTCTAAGATGGAGCAGAAGTAATTCATGACATATTATACAGATACATTTCTCCCGTATTAACAAAGGCACAGGGAAGAGACAGATGAAACATGAAACCAAATAAATACACGACTATAATCATATTTTGATTTGTCTACATTCTACAAGCAGTCTCTGGTATTTTCCATAAACATATGTCTATTTATTATCGCAATTGTAAATATATGTCTGGCTCATATGGTGATCAGAATCCCCATCGGACCGCAAGCGGAAGACATTTCAAACACCCGCTGGTGTCTGAAGGGGAGTTTTGAGCTGTAAATTGTTTTAAATGTTGAGGTTAGCTGATAACATGGGATAGCAGCGGTGTTAACCCTCTCCTGGCTCAGATAAACTCCAGCTTTTGTTCATGACCACTCCTTAAGCCCCATTTGGCCTAGGACCAAGGTATTTGGCGGGAAAAACCCCTGGCCATTGTCCCTGAGGAGGCTCGATCAGGTGACCCACTGCAACTATTTTAATGATGTCTTCTCTACCTATCTGGGCCTTGAAAGTTGCAATGAAGTTGCTGCCTATCTTAATTTGTGTTACAAAGATGAACGAAGGTCTTACGGGTGTGGAACAACATGCGGGTGAGTAATTAATGACAGCAATTTCATTTTTGGGTGAACTAACCCTTTAAGTATGACAAAAATGTAATGGAATTTGAAGCAAATGAGAGCGAACAAGTTTATTTACAGAAATGTTGCGATTTCTTGTTGTGCTTGAATGTTAAAATGGCCCTTCTATGAGATGTCAATCACAGCACTGGCCCCCAGCCAATTTGAGCTCGGGGGCCCTGATTTACACCAATGAATGAATGAAAACGTATGCATTCAGTCAGTCTGTTCATCTCCTACAACATCTGAATGTGAAATCATAATTTAGATGAATTATTGTTAATATTTCTGTAAAATAATAGCATCCTGTACATATAAAGGTCGATATTGGAACAGTAAGTCCGGAAAGGAATCTACTACAACCATTGGAATATGAAAAATAACATTTAACGTTAGGTCAATCATAGCCTAATGATTATTTTCCTTAAAATATTTTAGCACTGCATTCGTATAAAGGGAGGTAACGTTATTGGATAAATGTTTTGTACTGTGAGAGGAAATGTCAGATGATCTCTTAGGGAGTATTTCAAACACGAAACTAATAACTTTAACGCAATGTCAACCTACGACTACAGTCCAACTGATTGAGTTTAGTTATTTCCTTTTATTATTCATCTAACTTGCGACCTATGAAAAAATATTAACTTGTAAAACACTTACCTTGTTCTGTGCCTGACGCAACTTCAACAACAACAACTGCCGCTTCTTCTTCTGTAGTTTTAATGGCGGGTTGCTCACTAACGTCATCGGTGCACACCGCCACCTAGCGTGATGGAGCGTGAAAAGAATTAATGATATATTCCTATATCCTATTTTTTAATCCACTACTCCTAAATGCACCATTACGTCGTATATTTTGAAATTGTATTAATCCTAAAGATTGCAATTCGTTTTTCTTTTATATGCATTACATATCATCAAAACGTGCTCTACTGTCTCCTCTATTAAACAAACATCACATAATCGTGTGTGTTATCAGGTGTTATGTAGTGATGGGCGTTTTCGAAACACTCCTTCGTGAAGCTTCGAAACCTTTGTGAATCTTTTATTTCGAACCAGTGATTCGGAGCGCGTATCAAACTGCAATAGTCACGTGATTTCAAGCTTCGTTGCGTCATAACTTTTTCGAAATGTCAATGGTTCGCCGCTAGAGGGCAATGGTCTCTGTGAACCCATGAACAAGTGTTCACATCTCTGTCTATGGCTTCAACTCTCTCCGTTGAAATCAACGGGGTCGCGGTGTCCATTTCTTTGACTGTCTATGGTTCAGATATATATATATATATAAAAATTTAATGTGAATGTTTATTTTTGTCTTTTTATTTTTTATACCTTATCTCGGATCGGTTTCATAATGTTGTAGACATTTGTAATCACACATTTGTATGATAAAAAAGAAGAGCATTCTGACTATCCACGTCCACCATAAAACACAAAACAAGCCCTACAAATTAATAAAATGTATGTATTATATTTAACGCATGTATTTGTATAGCGCTTTTCACAGTACATAATAGATTCAAAGCAGCTTTACAGAAAATGTCAACAGTAAAATGGAGTGATCTGTTATCAGACTGTGTCCAAGTAACGTCCATATAAAATAACACATATTATTCAGACACTTGTATTTAATTGTTTTTGATGATTTGTAGATTTAATAGATAGAACTTTCAATAACACTTTTGCGATATGTTTTTAAAAGGTGTTTTAGGCTGACACATCGTTGCATTTACACTGTTTGACCAGCAGGCGTCACCAACGCGCGGTGTTTCCAGCGCTTCGACACAGTGAATCATTTTGCGACGCAATCGGTTCAATTGATTCAGCGTTTTGAAAACTTTCGGTTCTCCCATCCCAAACCTCTCTCGGAAAAGCGGCTCCCTGATGCAACTAAATTACAATATCCCAGAAATCGAGCGAGCAAGTGAGAAGCCCTGTTTCCACCTGGTATTAAGATGCGTTTTAGGTTAAGCGAATTATAATAATGATATTTGACACCCAAATCCTGTTAAACAAGGCCGTTAATCTTAGATCATGTAAGACTATGGTGTAGCTATACTTTCTCCTGTCTTGGACCTGGACCAGGTTTAAAAAGATTTTTCAGCATGTGAAAAAGAAAGAAAACCTAGCCTACTTGCAATGGGTGTGTAATTAACATCAAAATGCAAAATCATTCTGATGTTAATTAACGTTACACACCCATTGCAAGTAGGCTATAGCTTTTCTTTCTTTTTCACATGCTGAACAGTGAAGAAGCGCATGCTCCATTATTGCCTTGTTGCAGGATGAATTCAGGTTGATTGGGACACGTTTTTCCAAATCATCTCAATGACAAAAGTGCCCCATTTACCTACATTTATTGCCCTGTTTACTGTTTTCCTTTTATAATAAATAGTGAATGAACAAGACCTGAATGGCCTATATTAAGATGAGTAATGTCAATAAGTGGGTGTCTTAAAGCTTGTTAAGCCAATATATCAACAATTTCATTACCATCCGTTCCTACGTGCACAGAAATGACAGGATTAACTGCATGTTATGGATTCTGAATAAACTTTTGAGAATTTCATAGGCCTATTATATCTTGATGAATATGTTAAAACTGAGAGTGAGTCAGTGTATATTTAGCCTCGTGAGACCATCCTGATCTCGCGAGCTGTCAAGGTTTCACTCGCAGATCAGTCTGGATACTTTCCGTTACAGAAAATTTGGGAGCAGTTCACCAAACGAACGTCCAATCAGCGTTGGCTTTGAGGCGGGTTGAGGTGTGACGCAACGAGAAGCGCGACAGTTCAGTCTAAAGAACATGGCGGCTTCAGCGGATGAAACTAGCATCAGCGTGGCTATCGAGCAAGTTTTATCGGAATTACAGAGTATTTCTTCACTGAAAGAAGAGCAAAACACTGCTCTGGAGGCTTTTCTAAGAGGAAAAGATGTTTTTGCTCTTCTCCCGACTGGTTTCGGCAAGAGTTTGCTTCGTTGATCGGATTGGTTGATTTGGCCCGTCTATCACCAACATAGGCCAATCAGCTAACCAGTATTTTCGCCCCTTACCAAAACTACTTCAACGGAAGGTTTCACGTTTATACGTTATACAGGATTCAGAGGATGGGGTTAAGTGTACCGCTAATGTGGGAGAAAGAGATGGTGAGGAAACATTTGGAAGAGGCTATAGAACTGATGGTTTTATTACATTCAACAAACTTGTGGGTTAGTTAGAATAACATGAAGAAACAGATGAGAAGAAACAATAATCTCCAGATTTAGGTCCGGACATATGGCTCTTAATAGTACACTGCGGAGAATATGGAAACATGACACAGGCATTAGAAGAAGTGATGATAATCAGTGATAAATATTATAATGAAAGGATGTGATTTCAGAAAAATGACTCTGGGAACCCCCTATTCTTTCCTCTATAAAATTCAGTAGCATCTTTGTCATTTTAATGTATTGTCAGTATCATCAGTCACATTTGCAAATTTAAAATTAATCTATTCTGTCCTTGTTGAAAATAAATGACTAATTTTAAGTGAAGGACATGTCCCTTTTTGTGCAATCAGTCAACATTTCACAAACAAGATGTCTGATTCAATTATTTTGTTCATGAACAAGTGCAATTGGGTCACATGCCGCTGCTACACAGAACTCTATGCATCATAGAGGTTCTCACCACAAATTACACAAAGTTTAATTCCATGTATTTAGGATTATGTTTTGTGCATGCTATCTTTGCATTGCACCTGCTTTCCCTCCTTGTTAAACGAGACTGACTCACAAACTGAATGGATGAATGACTTGCCCTTTCTCGTTCAGTTTTCAATCTTAAGTTCCTGAAAAACAATATTTATAAATTCATATTGCCAAAGCATTTGCAAGGTTGCAAAAAGTTGATCAGCATCATAACTTTGAGAATGTGATGACTGATTGTACTGGTTATATTCGTTCAGTATGTCCAGCCCAAAGATACGCACGTGTCAACGGTTGTAAACGGTTGGCTCATGCAGAAGAACCACCAAAGAAGTCACACGCTTGAAACTGAGATTCAAAGGGGAGAGACTTCAGTGAATAAGAAATATGAGTCAGTGTATGAAAATGAACAAAACTGATCCGTTCAATTTAGGGGTGTAACGCTACATGTATTCGTCCCGAACCGCCACGGTATGGACGTCACAGGTCAGTGCTCACAGTCAGACGACGAATACAGTAAGTCACAGGCTATCCACACTCCAATCCAGAAGGGGGCGCGCATGGTAATGCAACGCTGTTTGCAAACCGCCACAGCAGGAAAGAGCTGAAGAAGAAGCAACGATCTATGCACCATCCTAAAACAAGACTGAATCCCAAATCACACCCTAAACTCTCAACCACTATTCCCTACATTAGTCCACTAATACAGTTCACTTGAAGGAATTTAATAAAAACGAGTGAGCGAGACAGCCGTTGTGTGTGCATCGGCTGTACACTCATTTTTGTGGTGCATTGTGGGATTGAATAAGTGCACTCTATAACGTCCACTATGGTTTCGGACACCACTACAAATGGCTGTCCCCTCATATAATGCCCTATTTGAGGGTATAGGGGCAATTTCTGATTCAGCCTAGAGTTCAGATGGCACCAGAGCTTGCTAGTAGCCTCTACGCTGAATTTCGATTAATTTTTGTGACGCACTATTCACGGAAAGGAAACCGAGACTGCAGAAAGCAGCATGAGTGTACACCAATAAAAATAGTCCATTTACAGTTTGGAATGAAGTCTCACTTGTATCTGTATGACCATAAGAGAGAGCTGTTCCCTTTCAAGGGAACTTCGAGCTGCGTCAAACGCTGTGGGAACGCCCCTGCGTTGTGCGTCATAAAGCACGTATGGAATCAGTCCAATAGAGAGATGAAACGTCATAGGCGGGTGACGTCATCGACCAGGAACTATAAAAGCACCCCAAAACACAAGCGCATTAGCTTCTGTGCCTTCAGTCGCGCTACATGTGAATCTGTCCCTGTGTGATATTGTCTGTCTTACATACTCTGCACCACACAAACAATTTATATATATATATATATATATATTGAGAGAATGGCGGACGGACAGCAGTTTAAGAAGTGTGTTACTCCCTGCCCGCGCTATTTAACGGGTGGGGATACACACGTTCTTTGTGTTGTTTGTTTGGGAGTGCAGCATGCCCAGTCAGCTCTCGAGGGAGCTGACTGTGAGCATTGCGAGCGTCTGCCGTTAAGGACGCTCCGCTCCCGCCGAGCGCTCTTTGAGGAGGGCGGTTCGGTGCGTGCTCCCCGCGGTTCGGGTCCCGCTTCTGTTGAGGCAGAGCGGCGGCGCTTATCGTGGGGATCACAGATGGATCTCTCTGCGAGTGTTGAGACGGGCGCTGCCTTATCTCTCCCTTCACCTGTGAGATCCAGTGCCTCAGTCCCGAGCTCGGAAGCACGCGCTGCGGTTTCTTCCGCTCGGGTTGAGGCACCAACACTGCAACTATCCAGTTCTGAGGAGCTGGATGTTGTTAGTGTTGAGGGAGATGTGGAGGATTCGCCACCCCACACTCCCGAGGGTGATGAGTTAATGGAGGTATTAACAAGAGCTGTTGATAAACTCAGTATTGAGTGGCCAGTGACTAGACAGGAGTCAGTTTCTAAATCTAAATTAGATGAGAGATTTTTGCCGTCACGTGTGCAGCCTCCACGCCGGTGTCTGCTGTTCTTTAACGATCTCCACACTGAGGTGTCGAGATTGTCGAAGTAACCGGTTTCATATAGAATATTTAGTCCCCAGACATCTACATATTCTAATATAATGGGGGCTAAATCATATGGTTATGGCGCTTTGCCTCGCGTGGAAGAGTCGCTTGCGAGCCATCTCTCCCCCGAGGCGGCGTCATCTTTTAAGACACCAGTATTACCCACCAAGCCCCTCAGAAATACATCTGCTTTGGTGGGTAAAGCGTATTCGGCTGCAGGTCAGGCTGCGTCATGTCTGCATACAATGTCAATCTTGCAGGGGCATACCAGGCTGACCTGTTAAGGGACGTGAGTGAGAGTGAGGAAGTCAGTACTGACGTAGTTTGAGAACTGCGTCAGGCTGCTGATCTATCCCTGCGCGCCACCAGAGAATCGGCCAAGCTATTTGGTCGATCTATGGCAGCTCTGGTGGCCGCAGAAAGACATCTTTGGTTAAATCAAACAAATATGAAAGAGAAAGAAAAAACTTTTCTTTTAGATGCTCCTCTCTCTCCTACGGGGTTATTTGGCGAAGATGTTAATTCTATTATGGACAAATTCCAGGAAGAGAAAAAACAAGCTGCAGCTTTCAAAAAATTTCTTCCGTTAAAAATTCACGTCTCGTTCCAGCCCCGGCCGTTTACAAGCTCATCCCATAGAGCGCAGCAGAAGCAGAGTGTCGCGTCTCGTGCTCCCCCTGCTGGACAGTGGGCTCAGGTGCGGCGCTCTCAGCCGAAGTCTTCTAGCAATAGACCTGATCTGAGGACAGTGTTATTGTCTAAGAAGGCTTCGGCTAAGAAGTCCTCACGCCGAGGCGTTCAGGATGCTGAGGGTGGTCCCCACCGAGGCGGAAAGGAGTTCACCTCTCTTTACGGTGCCCATTCTTCCTCGGTGCCCTCAGGGGGCCGTTCTGCCAACCCCGCCTTTATGCCGGGGCGTAGACGGTCCCAGCGAGCACTTTCCCGAGGGACGCTCGCTCCCTCTGAGGAGGGTCTCAGATCAGTCAAACCAGTCGTTCCCTGCCGGTGCGCCGTTACAGGGCGTTGTGTTTGCTGCTCAAGTTACACCAGAGGCCAGTCTTGAGAGACTGGTACCCTTAGTAGATTATCTGGCAGAGTGGAAAAGCCTTCCAAGAAAATCTCATTGGGTCCTGCAGACAGTAGAAAAGGGTTATGCTATCCAGTTCAGGTGTCGTCCACCAAAATTCGTGGGGGTTCTGCACACAGTGGTGGGCCCCGAGTAGGCTCTGGTAATGGAACAAGAGGTGAAAACGCTCCTTCAAAAGGAGGCTATAGAACGGGTTCCTCCTCCCAGTTTGGAGTCAGGTTATTACAGCCGATATTTCATCGTTCCGAAGAAGGATGGGGGGTTGCGTCCAATTTGTCGTCGTGTAACGCTAACGACGGATGTTTCCCTCACAGGGTGGGGGGTGGTCATGAGTGGTCGTTCAGCCCAAGGTCTGTGGCAGGACCATCATCTTTCCCGGCATATAAACTGTCTGGAGATGTTGGCGGTGTTTCAGGCTCTGAAGCACTTCCTAGCAGACCTGAGAGGTCATCATGTGTTAGTTCAGTCAGACAACACGTCGGTGGTCTCTTATATCAATCATCAGGGGGGCCTGCGGTCTCGCCGGCTTTACAAGCTGGCCCGTCAGATCCTCCTGTGGTCCCAGGGGAAGCTACTATCACTGGGAGCAATGTATCTTCCCGGGTATTTAAATGTGGTAGCAGACTCCCTGTCGAGGCAGGGGCCGAGGCCGGGGGAATGGAGAATCCACCACGAGGTGGTGGAGCTCCTTTGGTTGAGTTTCGGTCACGCCGAGGTGGACCTATTCGCTTCCAAGGAGACCACGCATTGTCATCTGTGGTTCTTTATCAGTCTTCCAGCCCCTCTGGGGCAGGTGACGAAGGGCAGAACCATTATTTCGGTGTTGTTTCCATGGGGAGCTGATCTAATGTAACAGCCCGCCGGTTGCCCCAGAAAAAACAGTTCGGCTGGATCTCGCAAACGGGAGAAACGAGCGGCAGCTGCGAGGTGGGCAGAGATTGAATCATGGCGTTCACGAGGGGGATCATAAAAGCGGATGTTTGAGCGAAGAAAGGGAGGCAGAGCTGGAAGGATAGAGCAGGAAGGGGCGATCCACGGCAGAGAAGGAGTCTAAAACGGCGATTCAACCGGGAGGGGGAAGGAGAGACAACAGTAACCGAGAAGTGAGACAGTTAAGTGCCATCGGGAATTCTTATTATTCTGACTCAATGCTGGTGTTGTATACAACCGTCTGGCGAGTTGAATTCTGATGAGGCCTATTGGAATCTGATGTCTGATGCTGTTGCAGCTTTTAATGTCAGTGGTGTGTGTGTAGTGCATTTCCCGTACGGTCTAGATGTGCTGTTTCATCAACTCAGGAGGAGGGAGTCGGCTTGAATAACGAGCGGAGACCTTTTTCACTGCGAGTTGGTGTGAGTTGCAGTGCTTAGTGTGAAGTGAACACCTGTTACTATTTGAAGTGATTGATGTATGCACCGGTGTGAAGTTTGTCACCTTGTGTTCGTCCGTGTTCCCAGCCGTTACATTCACTGTCCTGGAGTGCTGAGTCAGAATTAACCATTTACTGTGTGATGAGTGTGCACTGTACATGGTTGTAGCTCCAGTCTGTCCAGTGTGAAGAGGATTTGTGAAACATTCATGTATGGCTGTTTGATTCTCCTGTTCCAAACAAGAACCAGCATCTGCCCATTGAGCCTTCCCACAATGAAGCAAGCCCATGTTGTGAGTATTTGACTACTGATGACTTGAAGAGGATTTGTGAAACATTCATGTATTGCTGTTTGATCCTCCTATTCCAAACAAGAACCAGTATCTGCCCATTGAGCTCCGAACACTGAAGAAAGCCCTGTCGTGACTATGTGCATGCGGTTGACTTGAAGAGGAACTGTCGTGTGAACACCCGAGAGGCATCTGCTCCATTACTTACCCCTGGTGGTGTGAAGAGGAACTGTCGTGTGAACACCCGAGAGGCATCTGCTCCATTACTTACCCCTGGTGGTGTGAAGAGGAACTGTCGTGTGAACACCTAAGAGGCATCTGTTCCATTACTTACCCCTGGTGGTGTGAAGAGGAACTGTTGTGTGAACGCCTGAGAGGCATCTGTTCCATTGCTTACCCCTGGCTGCCCGAAGAGGAACGGTCGCGTGGATTCTAGATCAGCATCTGCTCCCTTACTTACCCTTGGCCGCCCGAAGAGGAATTGTCGTGTGAACTCCTGAGAAGCATCTGCTCCATTACTTACCCCTGGTGGTGTGAAGAGGAACTGTCGTGTGAACTCCCGAGAAGCATCTGCTCATTTACTGGCCTCTGGCTGGGAGGAGAACGACGGTGTACATTCCTTGCAAGAGTCTGTTCCGTGACTTACCTTTGGATGCTCGAAGAGGCCCCGCTGCGTGTATCCACTGTTAGTGCCGGCTCCGTCGTCCACCCCTGGCGGCCAGGAAGAGGAGACACAAGTTTTAGTTTAGAAAGTTTTAATTCAATAAAATACTTTTTATACTTGATACCTTGTCTGGTTTTGTGGTGTCTCTGGGTAACTCCTCGAGGTAGTACGCTCACAGGGGTGGTCTGCGCCAGAGGGGGGCCATCCCGACCTGTGACACATTCCTAAACCCTGGGTTCATATTCTTGTTTGCATAATTGTGGTGTCAACAGTAGGCAACTGATTTAAATACCTGCTGTTCTCATGCTTTTGCATCAGTGGAAAAAAAGCAAACAATTGTTGCCATATAAATCATCCTTGGTTGTTTTACAAATAAAACAATAAAAACAATAAATGTTTTTATTTAGCAATAAAAACAAAGGAGATTGTCAGGACATAGAGGTATCAATTGATGGTTTAAAAATTAGCCAAGTGAACCAAATAAAATTTTTAGGTGTCATTGTCGTTTAAAAACTAACCTGGAAATATCATATTCAATATGTTTGCAGAAAAATAATGAAATCTGTTGGTATATTGAGTAGAGTTCGCTCTTTAATTGATATTTCATGTATGAGAACTTTATATTATACTTTGATCTATCCCCACATTTTGTTCTGTAATATTATTTGGGGTGCAGCATGCAAAACATATTTAAATAAGATTTTATTAATACAAAAGAAATTCTTGAGAATTATGAGTAATTCAAATAGATTGTCATCATCTGTTCCACTATTCATAAAATATAACATCTTGACAATATTTAATGTTAACATCTATTGCATAAATATTTTTAGGTATAAGTATGTGAATATGACAAATATTATGCCCAGAGCTTTTAATAATTTTTTTATGTATTCTTCGGATGTTCATGCCTATTCCATAAGGCGTTGTACATATTTTTATCTTCCTTTTTGTAGAACTACAGCTATCAATCAACACTGAATACAGAGGGCCTTCCCTCTGGAATCATTTAGACTCCGTTTTAAAGACTAAAACAACTCTAATCTCTTTCAAAAGAGAGCTGAAAAAAATGTTAACATATAATTAAGTTTATCTTGTTAATTTGTTATATTAAAATGATTGATGTATTGATTGTATTGTCTTGCTTGATTATGTAATTTTATGTCCATTTAATGAGATTTTGGGGAGGTGGTTTTATAAGACCTCATGGTCTTCTCACTCTCTCCCGCACAGTATGCTTTTTTTTCTCCGTTAATGGATTTGTAAAGTTGTATTTTAAATGTTATTTGTGCAAATAAATAAATAAAATAAATAAATAAATAAACAAAGTGCAGAGTTTCTGTGAATGTACGTAATAAAAGCAACATCTATAGCACAAATTTATATTTATTATACACCAAAAATAGTTTTTGCTTGCAAATGATACACACTGTAAACCGCTTGGGTAGGATTAGGAGTGTAGAGTGCGTGCTACACGCCATAAATTGCCTATCATATGCACGCAAAAACTATTTTTGGCGTATAAATAGTACGAGAAATTAAATTTGTGCTATAGATATGCACTTTCATGAGATCAGGCCTATAAGAGGCAAGTGCTGCTTAATTTGTTATTGGATTCCTTCTGCTTAGCATTAGGCCATGTAAAGCGTGGCCAAAAAAGCGCTATATAAATGTAATGAATTATTATTATGTATAACATTCTAACAATGCATTGTTTACTTACATGTTTGGCACCACCCTGCTGAGGTTTAACAACGATTTAGAACGGTGGGTTAAACACATTATAAAAAGACTTTCAGAATGTAGCCAAGATTCATTTATGTTGCCCTGAAAATGTTAGACACTACAAACAATGCTATGGCATTGAGGTTTTATTGTTTTTGAGATTAAAACATAAAATCAATACTTATTCCCTGCCACAATGAATTCATTTACTGTATGGTTATACATTCATGTATTTGACAAGGACAGGGTAGGTAGTGCCTATGTGCTTCTGGTTGTAGTGGTGACAGACTATCTCCACCTCATAGACGTTAAAGGAGACTTTCACTCGCTCGTTTGGGGATGTGAGGAAACACAGTGTGTACAGGGCAAACTCAAACTCTGGGCTCACGCCAACAAAGATGCTTCCTTTGGGTTTAATTCCATTCTTCCAACTGAACTGGAGAGCCAACATGTGTTTGTTCTCATCCGGCTGGGAATATGAAAATTAGAAGAAAAAGAAATGATGATTATTAAAAAGAGAGGAATGTGATTAGACAGACAGATAGAGAGTGTCATTGATTAATTGGTTGATTACAAGTTTTCTGCAAAAGATTTTCCTCAACAGATTTCAGCTAGCTAGTATATCATGCAAAGTGGTTTGAACTTGTATGATAATTTGAATTAAAGGTGCTGTAATTGATGTTCACCCCTCATTCTACAATCCACACACTTTTAAGTAACCATTATATTTTCCCTGTCAAGCAGAAGATTCAACTATAATAATACCAGTTGCATTTCAATAGAGTGGTGCGGGTATGACATCAAAGCCCCGCCCCCCGGTTCCCTCGGGATTTTCCTATGTTTTTTCTTTTTTTATAATGGCATCAATTTAAAATAAAGCCTGTTGTAAACATAACTTGACAATACTTTGACGTTTTGTTCTACAACGTCAATTATACACCCATACCGCAAACACGAATTTTGAAGCTGTTATGTTTATTTTTGAAAACGTACGTTTTTAATAAACAACTAGTGTGTGTGTGCAGTGTAGGTTGTAGAACAAAATGTCAAAATATCGTTATGTTTATACTCATAAATTGAAAAACCCTATTATAAAACTGCATAGGAAAATCTCGAAGAAACCAGCAGAGAATTAGTCTTCCGGATTCTGATGTCATACCTGCACCACTTATTGTAACTAATATTATTATTATAAAACCAATCCTCACTGGTGCTTGCGTGATGACACCATGACGTCAAGTGATGTGACACGCAACAACCAATGAGGTTTGATGCTTTTTGCCATGTCGCCATATTGGATTTGGCAATGAGTGTACATCTCAAATGGCACCCAAGCTCTCACGGTCTTCCTCAGAGTCAGACTTTCATGATGTAAAGCTGCTTTGACCAACTTTCTCTCAACTTTTCTGCAGCGTTTAGCTCAAACCCTGATCCAACTCCCCTGCCTACAACATTCTAGTTCCTGAAGACCTTGATTAGCTTGTTCAGATAAACTTATATAATCAATAAGTTGACAATATATGTTTTTTACATTGCTTAACTCATCAAAATAATTGTATTCTTTGTTATACAAGATTTTTTAAAGTCTTTAAATTAAACATTACATTTTTTAAGACGGTTTAATATCATTTAAGTTGAAATTACTTAAAGTTTTTTTTTAATTATTTTTTATTTTTTATACAGTTTATGGTTGTTATGGAATAACTCTGCAGGAACGTGGATCTCGAGGACCAGCCTTGAGAACTTTTGGAAACCATTGATTATTATTGTATGTTATTATTGATTATTATTTATTGTATCTTTTTTGTTACGCAAAAAAAAGAAAATCATATGATTTTGGAACCACATGGAGGTGAGTAAATAATGGCAGATGTTTTTTTAATTTTGGGTATTCCTTTAAAACTAAGTTATTACAACAGAAATATTTGTATTAATTTATTAAAACATTGAAACATTTAATCAATTTTATAATGTATCTGTTATTACTAAGAACAAACTAAATGAATCTAAGTGGTATTTGTACATGCCGGTGATATTACAAACATACCTGTGGTGATTTGGCATTCACACTATATCCTTTGTAGTCAATGTGTCCTAGTTTCTCCTGTAAGTACAACTGAATCCAGTTATGGAAACCAATGACGGTATGGCCTCCTCTTGTCTCTCCTACAAAGACATGTTCAAAACCAGAAGAGTCCGGTCTTGTATGGAGAGAAAAACAATCAAAACCCTAAGTTTTAAAAATGACTTTGTTACATAAAGTTACCTGTCTGTGTGAACAGGGACCAAATTCATCACACATTATAAGAATAAAAGTTGTCTTAAAGTTTTGATGTATCAGAAATAGCAAAAGATATTTTCCTCCGCACTGTGACGTACATCCGAGTGAAACGGATTATTGAAGAAGAAAAAAATTATATTTAGCGGTTGTTGATTGGATGGAGGCAGATCTGAATGCAAGCTTGCAGTCAATTGAAATTTTTGCAGGGTTTATGGAGGCTAAATGATTGGAGAAGTTCAGAATACGTCACTAGAGGGAAGTCTTTCGTTTCACCTGAAGATTGAGTTATGACATTGCGATTAAAAATAATGGAGTGCGATTTTTTTTTACTTGTTCTTAAAGGGATACTCCCCCCAAAAATTAAAATGAAACCGAACATGATGGCAAAGAATACAACGCCAGTGGAGAAAAATACTAATATTTAACATTTTTCACCTTAAAGGTGCAGTGTGTGATTTTTAGCGACATCTAGCGGTTCGGTTGCGAGTTGCACTAATGGCTCCGCCCACTGCTCACCCCTCCCTTTCGAAGAAGCTACGGTGGCTAAAACGGGACAAACATATCGTCGACTGAGACAGCAGAGAATAGCCAGAGTAAGCCGAGAGTGTGTAACATTGTCACTGTTTCTGTACCACAGTCCATTATAAACCACATCATGGATAAAGTTTACAAAGCCATAGTCAGGTGAGGGTCTTAATATATAATATAATAATAGTAATCAGCTGATTGTCTCACAAACGTAACCAGCACATTTCTCCCCACATAGCAAACCCATAATACAGCGAGGGAGAAGAACCACATGAAACTGCAACTATATTTTTTTCTAACAGGGTAGTAAAAGTTTGCCTGGCTAATATGATCTTACTGTGGCTGAGCTGGTTAAAGCGTAAAGTCTTGTTTAAACTCGACGCGTCCGCATGAGCCCAAAGGTGAGCGCGGCAAAAATGACATGATTGTAACAGCGCGCGCGCCTCCGCATCCCATAGACACCATTTACTACACACAATAGGCTTTTTTTCTCTGATTTTGAAAACTCTTCGCGAACGACTTAAAATGCTTCCAAGATCGACTTGTGGCGATCGACGGGTTGGTGATTCCTGTAACATACTGTTTTACGGTCAATGAAAAGAGTACTCAGCTGTCTCACGAACGTAACCAGCACATTTATCCCCACATAGCAAAGCCATAACACAGCGAGGGAGAATAACTAAGTTACATGAAACAATCCAACTACATATTTTACACCACTGACAAGGGAAAGTCACTACTCACGGTGTCGATCTGGCTTCTAGCTTTCTGCGGCTTCTCTTTCAAGGTAGTGACGAAACGCGCTCTGTAGCGCTGTGTGTTCGCTGTCAGCTACGGTAGAAACATGACGTCACAATATGGCAACCTTCATAGAAGGGGATTCCCGCGCCTATGTAGATATAAATGACTCATTCTAAGGTAATACAAACTTAACGGTTCATTAAGTAAGGTTACTTAATACCACTAAACACATAGTTATGGATCTTATATTGCATTTCTGTCAATAGGTCCACAGAAATATTACACACCGCACCTTTAATCCATCACTTCCAGTCAGCTGTTATACGCACATTCAAGTGTTCAAGGTTGCCATAAATATCAGTATGTTGTGAAAGGTGATGCAAGCACATTGTGAAGCTCAGGTGAGAAATGACGGTCCTCTGTGCTTCTGCACTATTTCTTGCACGAGCTTCACAGTGTGCTTATGTCACACACCACGTGGCGCTTCACGATGCTCTCATGTATGACAGCTGGCCAGAAGTGATGGTATCACTAGTTTCCATTACCCTTCAAATTGCACAAATTGAAATTGCGAATTGAAAATACGCCCAATGGAAACACGTCAATTTCTCAAAAACTCCCATTTATCGCAAAAAACTTTACGCTCGCATGAGGTGGTTTTTCAGGCAATTCGAAAAAGAAATGTTTCGCAAAACTGCAATGGAAACCAATGGAAATGGAAAAGTTTTTGCGCATTTACAGTCACCTGACGTAGATGGCGCGGTAGGTTTAGACAGAATAAGAGACAGAGTTCTTTATTAAATTCATAAAAAACAAAAGAATTTCGTGGTTTTTTGCATGGTTTTTGAAGCATCAACTTTTAAGCACCCATTCACTTGCATTACGGACTCAAAGAGATGGATTATTTTTCTAAAAATCTTAATTTGTGTTCTACTCAAGAAAGAACGTCATGTACATCTGGCGTAGCATTAGTAAGTAAATAGTTCGTAAATTATGTGACAATTTATATTTTCGGGTGGAGTTTCCCTTTAAGACAAAGATTTTTGTGAATCTGGCCCCAGATAATCTCCTGCAAACTGTTTTGAATCCTCTATACTTACTTACTGGATCCTCTCCTGGCATACAGCTCAAACCAAATGTGATAAAGCTGCTTCTTGAAGTCTGTGGTGTTCTCTGGAGAGAGATGCTTCTCCACTAGATATTTGTGGGCAATCTAATGTTAGCAAATACACAATTGTTTCAAATGAATATTCAGTACACTATCTTACGGAAATTGTAAGGTATAATAAACTCATTTCTCTTTTTAGTTTTACCTCTCTGCATGGTACTTCACAAGAAATAAAACAAACATCTCAAACTGGTATTTTGAAAAACAGAATACAGTTGAATTGTTTCTCATCACAAGTAATGAATAACTTCCGTGACCCATTTATTACCTTCATAGTGGGAGTCTTTATGATTGAATCCAGGAACTTGTGATTTTCCAGTTCTTCCTCTGGTGTGACAATCTCTGGTTCACCTGTAGCACTTTCATAGTTGTCCAGAAGTGAGATGAAAGCTAAAATGACACAAATATCATTATGAAGACAAAATATTTCAGCTTCATCTCTTAATTAGTACCCATACTTGTTTAGATCAATAGTATTTCCAATAATGTCATGACAAGTAGAATGTCATCATTCCATTGATCACTGCATATACAGTATATATTTTTTTAATTCAATAAGTTTTGTTTGTCAAGTTTATTTTAATTTTACAGAAAATAATAACCATCAAACATGATTATAGAGCCTTCTTACATTTCTTTTGTTACTGATTCTTGAAGGTACACTATGGAATTCTGGGCTCACTATTTAAAGTCCTGTACAGAGGAAGGTTTTTATTTTAATTTATGTTTTACATAATTTCTTCTGTGTGTATAAATCGGATGGTTTGAGATACAGGCCTACCCATGTTTGGCTGTAATTGCTAAATATTCTGAAACATTTCACAATTTCAATGGTTCGCTGCTAGAGGTAAACCTTAGTTAACCCAAAAAACAGAATCTGTATTAGGGCTGGGCAACCGGGCCTCAAGATCCACTTTCCTGCAGAGTTTAGCTCCAACTATGATCAAACTCACCTATCCGTAGCTTTCTTTGGCTGCTTCCGAAATCGCATACTCTCCCGCATAGATACTTATTTTAAATATGTAATTACTTCACGCCCGGTCATTATCATGTGACCTACCAGTGTCAGGTGTGTCACTTCACTGTCATTCATAAATCCTCTCCCATGGCCTCATGGGATAGTAAAGTGTCCATTTAATGCACACTTCAAAATCTCCCTGGAAGTAGTACGGCATCCGGGTACTGAGTGCTGAGAATTCGGACATACTTATGTTGTCACATACTGTTTTTCGCCTACAATCAGAGGTCAGATTAATATTGACAGAATTTTTTTAGCGGTAACAGAAAAATCGGAAAGCTGTCCGTCATTTTGACAGATTACACTGAGTGTGATGTATTGTAACTTGTAACTGTAATTCTCACCCCTGTCAACTTGGTGGTGAATGTGCTCTTGCTGACTATCAAGTTAATGGTCAACGAATGGCTTTTCTAAGTTATGTGACATTGTTTACAAGCCGTTTTATTGCGTCTTTCCTCAGTTGAAATAATAATTGAGCAATCACATGAGACATGATACAGATTTCGGTAAATTGGACTGTGTCTTTCAACATATTTTTTGACGTTCATTCATGTTTATTTCGTTTTGTAACGTATTAAAGAGGAAGGAATTGATCTTGTTCACTTGCGCTCCGCTTCGCTTGAACTCAGGCGCTGATCTCTTGCGCCACATTAAAGAGTGCCAAAACGGTATTTATTGTTTGAATTTTGTCATAAAATATACCGAATTTGAAAGCTGAGACTTTGTTTTGTTTATTGGACAAACATTCATGATGTAACCTGAAAAGTGACGCACAGTCTCTGTTCAACTTTCTCTTCATAAATAAATAAATGCATAGTACAGCCTGTCCTATACGTTTGAGAATATAAATTAAATTAACAAAAACATCATCATCATCATCTTCTTCTGCTTATCCCGGTCTGGGTCGCGGGGGCAGCAGTCTAAGCAGAGATGCCCAGATTTCTCTTTCCCAAGACACTTCCTCCAGCTCTTCCGGAGGAATACTGAGGCGTTCCCAGGCCAGCCAGGAGATATTATCTCTCCAGCGTCTCCTAGGTCTTCCCCGGGGTCTCCTCCCGGTGGGACGCGCCCGGAACACCTCCCCGGGAAGGCGTCCAGGAGACACGAGCCACCTCAGCTGACCCCTCTCCATGTGGAGGAGCAGCGGCCCTACTCTGATCTCCTCCCGAGTGACCGAGCTTCTCACCCTATCTCTAAGGGATCGCCCAGCCACCCTGCGGAGAAAGCTCATTTCGGCCGCCTGTATCCGGGATCTTGTCCTTTCGGTCATGACCCACAGCTCATGGCCAAAGGTGAGAGTAGGAACGTAGATTGACCGGTAAATCGAGAGCTTCGCCTTGCAGCTCAGCTCCTTCACCACGACAGAGGTACACCGATCCATCTGTCAATCTCCCGTTCCATCCTTCCCTCACTCGTGAACAAAGATCTCAAGATACTTGGGACTCCTCCACTTACAGCAGGAACTCTCCACCAACCTGAAGCGGGCAGGCCACCCTTTTCCGACTGAGAACCATAGCCTCGGGTTTGAAGGGGCTGATTCTCATCCCAGCCGCTTCACACTCGGTTGCAAACCGTCCCAGGGCACGCTGAAGGTCCTGGTCTGATGGGGTCAGCACGACAACATCCGCAAAGAGCAGAGACGAAATCATGTGGTCCCCAAACTGGACACCCTCCGGCCCCTGGCTGCGCCTAGAAATTCTGTCGATAAAAATTGTGAACAGAACCGGTGACAAAGGGCAGCCCTGCCAGTGTCCAACATGCACCGGGAAGAAGTCTGAGTTACTGCCAGCAATGCGAACCAAGCTCCGGTCGTACAGGGAACGGACAGCCCTTGAAAGGGGGCCCCGGACCCCATACTCCCAGAGCACCCTCCACAGGACACCGTGGGGGACAGAGTCAAATGCCTTTTCCAAATCCACAAAGCAGATGTGGATTGGTTGGGCAAACTCCCATGAACCCTCCAGCGCCCTGGAGAAGGTATAGAGCTGGTCCAGTGTTCCACGACCGGGATGAAAACCACACTGTTCCTCCTGAATCCGGGGTTCGACTATCGGCCGAACAAAAACAGAGCCTATTGAATGGCTTATCTTTAAAATATGAAAATTAAAATGACGGGTAATAATAGATTATGACGGAATTTTTAACGACCATGTCCATCAAAATGATGGACAATGCGGAAGTCTAAAGCGACCTCTGCATACTGTATGCGATTTCGGATGCAGCCTTTGTAATCCTGAAGACCTTGATTAGCTTGTTCAGGTGTGTTTGATTAGGGCTCTGCTGGAAAGAGGATGTCGAGGGCTAGAGTTGCACACCCCTGCTCTATGTGGTTTTTTTTTTTACCTGATCTCAGATGCAGTTTAAAAATGTAGAGATTTTTTAATTACACATTTGTAAAATAAAAAAGTAAGAGTAGTAGTTAATTGTCCTTTATTGACCTGATTAGCCAAGTCCTAAAACACACAAATCAAGCCCTATAATAAATAAAATAAGACATATTATACAGACACTTAATGTTTAATGATCAGCATTCAAACAATTTGAGTGCTTCGAAACAGTGAATCATTTTGCAAAGCAGTTCAGTTGAGCCGAAAAGCTCAGTTTCTACCATTTTCTTTCATATTGATTGAGTGGCTCATCAATTGCACAAAGTTAAACTTCTCAATTTTCTCAAGGATACCCTAGACACACACACACATCTAATTCACCAGATGTCACTGTCTCAAGATCTTATTTAAGTTTGTTATAAGTCCCATTATGAGTTTGTTTTGTCACCTAGAAATGTGGCATATGTGTGGATGGAGCAAGAGCATGATTTTAAACCCAGAATTTAAATGTATGCTTTTTTTTCTCTCAAAAGTTTAAAGGTAAAGTCTTCCACAGTGTATCTTTTGACGTTGAAATTCTCAATACGAATTCATCATACTTAAAACGAAACTAACCTGACTTCTCCACCACGGACAATTCGGACAACCTCAGGTTGTCAATATAATATAATACTACTGTACCTAGGGAAAGTTCCTATCCCGAATAATACAACATAATATTCCCCTCTTAAAGTATTGTGACGAGATCCCCTCAAGAAGCCACTTTCACTACCTCAAACCACACATGAGCACCAGGTCTTTAGCATTTATACCTGGGGTTCCTCAAATCTTGCCCTGGAGGGCCAATGTCCTGCAGAATTTAGCTCCAACCCTGATCAAACACACCTGAGCAAGCTAATCAAGGTCTTCAGGATCACTAGGAAATCACAGGCGAGGGAGTTTGCTCAGGGTTTGAGCTAAACTCTGCGGGGCAGTGGCCCTTCAGGACCGGATTTTAGGAAACCTGAGCCCTTCTCAGGTGCACGCTGGTCCAACACAGGATCATTAATACTAACTCTGAGTATTACAGCCTCACAGAGAGAGCATGTGTATAGTCTTCCAACACCATCACTGTCCCTGCTGTGGACATCAGAGCGTAGACGCTTTAGTACTTCTATTCTTCAGCTGTGCAGCATATATCAGACAAGACCTCCACTGCTCTTCGCAAGAATAAGAGTTTATTCACAACCAAGAGGCACTCCCTGAACAGAAAGATAAATGTGCATTTATTTCTTGCAGTTGAGTAAAAATCAATGTTACTCAAGCAGGGCAGTAAGCATCATAGACAGATAAAACTTGTAAAAGTGAAATGTTTAGTCTGGTTTGCCTCAGCAGTCTAACAGCACACTTGTCAATGTCAAAATGATTGAGATGGCCAATCAAATCAAAGGCGGTGAAACTTTCTGTTCACAGATGCAGAGCGTGAATTCCTTAATGTTGAAAGAGAATGAGGTAAGATGTAAATAGCTGAACATTTAAAACAGGTCAACTGTTTCACAATAGAAATGTTAAACGACAGACAGTAACACCTTACAGACAGTAACCCTTGTTCTCAAGTCTTCTTCACTGTGATTGTGTCGCGGTACGTGTAACCACACTCACAAAGATAAACGTTAGGAAAAATGACTTTTATAATAATTGTCTCGAAAGCAGGAATAATACACACTCTAAAATAAACGAGAACTGACAAACACTGAGGGAGAACTGAGGACTTACAAGCAGGAACCAAATAAAGAAGCTGATGAGGTAATTAACAGAACACAGGTGGAACCGAATGAACTAATCAGAACAGGAAAACTGGGTCACAGAGAACAAAACAGATTAGACATGTGAAAGATTGCTTATACTGACCTGGTGATTGATATTTAATGATCTATTTTAATGAAGCTAATCATGTGACAGTGAATTCTACCGTGTTAAGCACTTTTTAGGTAGGTCTAGATTCTTTGATCATGTGACGTATATAGATATACATGGTCTTTGATCTGAGCATCCTTTAGTCTGCACATTCCCTGTAGAAACACTTTTTTGCCCCCTCTGAGGCCATCACATAAAAAAATTTCTATCACACTTTAAAATGAACAAAATCATACATATTAGCTGATTTCCTACCCAAGAAAGTCTCCTTTTTGAAAATGTTTTCGTCAACAAAAGTGAAAAAAGGCAACCCTGCTCCATCATTGCAATCGTCAATACCTGCCAGATCACCCGCTTTGCCCTGTGAGATAAAGCAAAGTTTGAGGACCTTCCTAAAGCATTTTCACTTCATTTTTTTTCATGCATGGCTGGCATAACTTTAGACAGGGAATTAATTACTGGGTAAACTTAAATTATTATTATCCATATTATTATAATATCTGAAGACAGGAATGTTTAAATTGCTGGTTAGTGTGTACATTTCAGAACTGAGCCTTAACCAGAATATTGACCTTAATCAGAAAATGTTAACATGATAATTAAGTACAACTACAATATAATAAACACTAATTATTATCGCAATCAATTAGTTGTGATTAAATCATATAATAACTATATATCATTAACAATCCTAGTGAGCATCCAAGTTAATGTTTTGCAGCCATGTCCAAAAGTGTCAGTGTGAATGGTTTTCTAAACACAGCACTAAAGAACAATGCTCATCTCAGTTTGTATGTGTTAAATAGGAGCTCTCTGACCTTATGACCTTATGTCAACAAACATAAAATAGAAAATGCATGTCACTTTTTAGCGTAAATTGTAAAGGATGCAACCGAAAGCCGACGTCAAATATTATTCAGGAATTATTATTTATATTGTCATTATACTTCCTATTTCTAGAGAACTTGTAAACTTCACACAGAGCAGATTTCAGAATTACCTGTAGAGATATGCGATAATCTATCCCAGGTCTCAGCCGATTGATGTCATTGTCCCAGAGCTCCTGAATCATAGCTGAAAGTTCTCGATCACCTTCAATCATTTTTTTTTTCTTTTTGAATTCCCAAGGATTCACTACAGGTGTTAAAATATACTTCATGTGAAATTCATGACTTAAAACTTCACTTAAAAAAGCAGATTTTGATATAAAAATAACCTAAAAATTTGGTAAGTGACTTTGGTAAATGTATTTAATGAAACATTTTTTTGTAGTTGCTTTTTTTTTTTTTTTTTCCAGAGTGTAATTATTATTATGGTATGTAAAATACTAATACATTTCTAAACACTATGTTCTGACCTGACACCTGAAAATACAATATATATATAAAAGTGTATCCACTGACCTGGTTCCTCTCACGATGTGGGTTAGTGGTAGATTTGGAGTGTGTTCTTAAAAACAGTGAGGGCAGGGATGCACAACAGCTTAGCGCAATGGTGTTCCCGCACATGGACTGGTTGGTAAGATGTAGCCAGCGTCCCACACTATGACAGAGGGCCCATTCTAAATAGTTAGCCAGTGTCAGCAACTCTAGCCAAAGGGATTAGAGCAGCTTTTGAACGTCCCTCAACAGTGAGGGCAAGTGCTTTATATTTGTTTTCGTGAGGTATTGACCCTTTACCTGACATTGTGTACCTTCTTCTAAAGCCTGACTCAATCCCCAATACACTCAGACTGGGCAGACATTTACTTCCCTTCATTTCATACGTAAGCAACAAAATCTCCAAATGTACTCTCCAATAAATGACCATTTGAATATCTTCCAGGGTTCATATTTAGATGCAGCTGCGCTAGATCAGGGTTCGATCTGAACTCTGCAGGGAGGTAGATGTCCAGGAACAGGATTGGACAGCCCTGTTTACATGAACATGGTCATATAAGCTCCGTGACTGACTGACTACACACGGCAAACGTTCAGTGTGTGTTTTATGGCCTTATTTCAGTGACTTCAATAACAATAATAATTCACTAATAAATGTAATTTTTTTCAAGAATACAAAATTGTACATGCTGCTTAGATATTTTTGTAGCACACTTTGCACTAAATACATTGCAATGAGACTTTTTTATGACTAAATGTCAGAAAAGTGTCCAGGAGTTGAGACGAAGTTGAATAGTATATATTGCACTTTTGAGATTGGTTTCAAGGCTTTTACAATGTAAGAACATGTATTTTAACATAGTGTATTTTTTTCTTTTCTGCATGCAATCTGTGATGGTTTTATGTTATGATGTGTTAGAGAGGAAAAAGAGAAGGAAAACACGAGAGGTGATGAAAACATGTTTATTTTGTACAATGGTTACAAACTGTTCGATATTGCCTGTTATGGCATGATATATCCCTTATATGTCCTGTTAACTCTGACATTTTGAAATGTGATTTTGCTCTCTGTATATATATGAAATGAGGACAGTTCTTTTTCTAAGGAGGGGAGATTTATTTTTGTATGATTATTTTGTGTTTATGTAATTTGGGTAATTTGGTTACTGTTCATGTGTGATGTAACTGACGCCATTATAAGGATGGGGAATTGGTGCACGTGTAGTTGTCTGCAGGAGAAGCATGAGCAGTAGAGAGTGTGTTAACAAGAGCGACGTGTGTGAATGGTGTTCCTAACCGCATGAGCTCTGACAAATAAAAGTCATTAAAGCTTCATCTCCACGTATGCAGTATTATCTGGAACCCATCTGTGAGACCATCTCCTGTTCCACAGACACTCTTACATAACCACAGCCATGTCATTCTACAGGAAATAATAAACGGTACATTTCTCACGGCTAGCTGATATCTCTGGGGAAAAAAGTGATTTGATTTTCTGATATGAATGTAGATGGCACACAAACAGCAAACCGATTCTGTGCTGATAATACTGTTCATATTCTCATAAGAGAATTTTCAAGATACTCATATGACACCTAATTTTAATGAGTATAAACTAATCAAAAATTAAACATGCCCACGTTTATAATGCAAAACTATCAAGATGCATATATCCAAAATATACAAAACCATACAGTATGCTGGTTTGTTCAGCTGGAAGGTTAATGCAATAGGGTTAGAAATCAAACAGTATATATTTCTCTAACTGTAAATGATGTTTGACTGTACGTAACCAGAAATGTTTGCTTATCTGTCATTTTTGCTACCAAACAGTTGCACCTGTTCAGTGATTGGAAGAAAAACTAATTATTCATTTTTAATGCAGCAGTGAAAAACAAAATGATCGAAACATCTGATTATGCTGCAACACTTTGGCAATTCTGAGATTTTAGCACACAGTGTTTTTAGTTGCATTTGTTTTGGTGTTTTTTTTATTTATATATTGGTTGCACTTTATTTTACAGTATGTGTACTTACAGTGTACTTGAGAAAGTACTGGGTAACATAAGGTAACTACATGGGTTAAGGTTAGGTTCAGGGTTAGTACCTAGTTATTACCCAGTTTTTGTAATACTACACTACCTCTATTTTTCGTGATAACACTTGAGCAGCGGTGCCCAACACCAAACATATTTATGTACTCAGTTATCTACCTGGGGTTAGATTTCTGAAGTTAATGGTGAATTAAAATAGAAAGTGGGTTGTGCTTGCATATGTTACATTTTTTTAATGATGCTGTAATTGATTTGTTTCCCATGTATGCATGTTAACGTTATAAAGATACTATTTAATACATGCATGTCATTTGCTAACTGCAACAAATAACACACACAGTAACGTATCGATCTACAGATTATCTACTAAATTCATTGAAATAAGGTTTTTTTTGTTAACTAAAATGTCATCCTATTTTTAAGCCCAATTTATTCATTTACAATTTAAATGAATACATGAACAAAAGAAAAAGAAAAAAAAAAACATGTAGACATTTTGCAGTTTGTTTGACAACATTCTGTTACATGTGTTTGGAAAAGACAGTGCTAGTAAAAACTTCGTTCTATTGATTTTGTTCATAATAATAATAATAATAATAATGGGGGAAGAATATGACTATAGTAGACTACAGAATACTCACCCCATCAACTGAAAGATGAGCTGGACTAACTTTGGGTTCATATTTATTTTGTGGGTATATACCACACCTGTCCCATGATGGATAGGAGGCTCATACTGATACCCAAAAGGATGCAAAAATTGAAAACAGTACTTATACATATAACAATATCATTGTGCATTTATAAATGACAGACATCTAGAAGTGGCCATAAATGATGTAAAATGTAGCTGGACTGTTCAAGTTAAGCTTTCCTTTTGCCTTTTATCAGTTAATGATAATAAAAGACGTTTGCTAATTTTGGCCTAAAAGGTGCATGCATTATACAGTATTCAATATTTACAACATTTGTACAGGTGACCAAACGTTTAACCAGCCGTGACCACACATGGAAAACTCTTTTCAAACACTTACATTTTTACATTTGATCTGTAGAATGCACAAATAATAAAATGCTAGGACATATTTGTTCATATTTGATTGATTGCTTTTACCTCATATAGGCCTGACAGCCATGCATTTGGAGAACGTTTCTCAAAATCTCTTTAGTGCTTGCTCTCTAGGGTCTAAAAGAACATGTAGGCATGCAGTACTCGTGTGTTCTGCCGTTTGCCCAACCAATTCTGGATGAATAATCTTACAGATGCAGGTTTCCACTGTCAGCCCCTTCTGCTTGTGTGTGTTTTTTTAGTTTTTTTTTTTGCTACAACTTTTGCTTTATGCACAAGATATACTTTCTAGAAAAAAGATGTAAACATAGACAAACCGACAATTCACATATTACATGAGTGCACAAAAATCGTAAACTTTAAAACAAAATAATAAATAAATAGATAAATAAATAAATAAATAAATAGTAAAAATTGCACATAACATAGACTGGAAAAACAACAACAACAACACAATGCAACTTAATGTTTTCAGTGGGTTCCCGTTTCCAAGAAAGGGTCTTGCTGGAATCTGTAACATAAATAAGGCCAGCCTTTGTATATAGGCCTGTATATGTATTTTTTAAAGATAGAGATAGGAAAACCAGTAAACTACATTGAATAGACCAAATGCAGTAGGAAAGAAAATGCGGGCGTAAGAGTCTATCTTAGCAACACGGATGTGCAAACGGCCGTGCCGCCAGGCTCCTGAGCGACAGTCCTCGAAGCAGCAGAAGAAGCTGGTGCAGTCCTTCCCATCCAGACATTCATAACCGTACTCCTCATCCCGCTCCTGCATGTGGGTGGCGTTGTTCATCTGGATGGCAGTGGCTGAGCGCGGCCGGATGTCCACGGTGGGGGCCTGCTTTTAGGAGAAAACACAATCAGCAAGGGTCCCATCAAACACACGGGACATCTCCACCGGCTGCTACGGTCTGCGTTTAAAGGTCTGGCAATACGTGCTTTGCCCCTAATTTTGTGTATTGAAATAATACTAAATTAATATTATGGCTGTTCAATGTACATTTATCTGTCTTTTAATATTTTTAATATTGTTGGTCAATGATTATATTACACTAGAGTGGTTCCCAAACTTTTTTAGAGGGGTGTATCCCCTGAGGCATTTAACATCCTTTTGCATACCCTCTCGTCCCCTTTTCCATTAAGGGACAATATTTGCCCCTTCAATTGATTTTCAGGAGCATTTTTTCGAACCCTATTTAATGTGTCATGTCAAATTCTGAATATTCCATTAATTTAATAATTCATATAATAAATTAAGCAATAAATTCAAGTAAATCAATCGTGTCAATCAAATGAAACTGGTACCAACTAAAGCCGTCCAATTTTCCGTCATTTATGAGATATTTATACGGTTTATACGCTAGGGGGCGCTATTACGCATCTTCTGAAAGAGTACTGAATCTCCAGATCAAAACACATGTGAAGAAGAAGCAGAAACAAGCGATATCATATGCACATGTAAAATAACACGATCACCAACATTAAACAGCATATAAATCAAAGCTGCCTAAAGTTACTGAATGAAGAATCGACTCAGGACGAGCTTCAGGACTGTGGAGCTTTGGGAGTGTCGATGGACTCGATCTACTCCATCTGTGTTTCGATCATCGTTCTGAATCTGATCTGGATGTACAAACACTTGATTTTCTCAGCTTTTTGCTCAAAATGTTGCTTTTTTATGAAACTTACCCAGGTTCAAGTGTTGAGCTAGAATAAAAAGTGTTTTTTGTTTAAGAGCAGGGGCTCGGTTCTTTCTTTGGATATGCTGCATGTTCAGATATTCATAAAACAAAATATTCTGGGGGCCATGAAACCTTTGTGAAAATAATCAAAAATGCTAGCTGGTGTTGGCTGGCAACTATTTTCCAAAACGCTGGCGGGGGAAGAGTAAAATATTAAACTCAAACCGCCAGTAGGTGGCGGCACGCCACTGTCTTAATGAGTGAGTCATCGAGTCGTTCATTCATTCAGTAACAAAGCAAATGGCTGTATTTAAGAATGAGTCACTAGCTACGTTTTCATCCAAAGTTGCGAATTTTACTTGAGCGCAAAATTGGAAATAAAACACTGTTTCCATCCAGTGAGTCGGCGAGAACAAAAATGTCACTTCCTGATAAACCGGCAATAAATATCACTTAGAAAAGGAGGAGAAGCGACTGTATATGATAATTTTCGATATAATAAATTACTCTCACAGCGTGCAGATGAAATGCAATAAACGTGTCATCTTGCTGTTTGAGAAAGTCGTGTAAGAGAGTTCTGCGAATCACTTCGACTATAGACTTGCTCAGGCATTTAAGAATGACCAAAACAGCATTTAGTAGTTATGTCGTCCCACCGCACAAACCCGGGCCCAGATCCGGGCCACATCTGACACACGTGGAATCAACGCGCACCGGATCTGGGCCGACACTATATTGCTGTCAAGGAAGTCACATGATTTTTTTTAATGAGGATCATGGAATTTATTTGGTAAATTTGTTTCCATCGTAGTTTATGCACGTTTTCTTGTCAGATAAAAAATTCATCTGACTCAAACAAGCGCATACATCTTTTATATACGCATTTTCAGAATTCATGTGCATGATGGGTTTTCCATCCAGAGGGTTTTGATGCAATATCTCAAAATGCGCATAGAAATGAGTGGATGGAAACAAATATTAAATCACTGACTCTCCCAATTTGTTCAAAACCGCATAGTCGTTCACTAAGGAAATACCGCTGTGCGTTGAAGACACCCGACAGTTCTGCTGCGGCTTTCATAGAACTATTATTTTGTAGAAAAATAGAACAAACAATATTGAAGGTACTATTAAATATGTATGTCACTTAACATTACCTTAAAATAAAATCAGTCACATTTGCACATAATCGTGTGATTATTCAGAAAAGATTGCATTATTGTTTGTATATGATCAACATTAAAAACAAGAACTCACACAAGGTATGTTTCTGTATCAAAGAGAGCTTGAGTCTTGAATCGATCTCCATGCACTCTGTTTCTATATTTGTCTTTATGCAAGAAAGTGCTAAAACCACACTTTTTTTTCTTAAGAACGGCAGTAATATGGAGCAATTTTTTAAGGCGGCATAATCTGCATGCAATCTATCATACCTGTATTCATATTGCTTGTGCGGATGCACTCAGTTTTGGCCGGAAAAGACGAGGTAATTTGATTGGATGACCTTTTACAGCACTGCCATTTTCCCGTTTACACTAGATGCAGAATTTTGCCTGTTAGAAATACATGCTCGGTTTTAATGTTATATTGGTGTAGAATTATATGAATGGCAAAACTCAGCATTTTGTTCACCTTGCGTACCCCTGTTTGGGAACCACTGAACTAGTATATGTGTTCTGCAAATATAATAAAACATAAGTGCATCATTTACATGGCAAAAATATCATCAGAACGATGCAGGATAAAAAGCTAAATATTACTACAGCAAAGACTATACATGGCTTTTTCAAACAGGGCACTGTGTCAAAATGCAGCAGAACAGCTAAATAATGAATTATTAATATCCATTCAATCTTGTATCTTGGCCAGCAACAGTGCTGAAATATAGGTTTAAATATACACTTGAAATACACAAATGTTACAAGACCTGATTGTCAATATTTCCCAACAAAGCCAAGAGAAACAGGCTCATTGGGACATATCCACATTTCTGGACTCACAATCATTTTGCCCAGCATTGGAAGGGTGCTTCAAATCCCTTTGAAAAACGAAGCACAACCAGCTGTTCATGCTGGCTTCTCCGAGTGTACATTGTGTAGCATTTAGGACCGAGCCACCTGAGGCTGTGTTAAAACGGGGTCATGTGAATCGCTTCTCAAAGGGTTTCACCGAAGCGTGTGGAAAGCAACGAGCACAAAGAGTCTGCCAAGCGAATAGAGACAAATACAGTGGAATTGGCAGCTTTAACTGGATGAAATACGACAACCTACCAAAGATGAAGTGTGTGTGTGTGTGTGCGTGTGTGTGTGTGTGAGAGAGAGAGATTAATTCAAAGTGCTTTTCTTTTAACTGTGGTTCTCAACTGGTTGGCTATGACACAAAAATAGGTTGTACGTTTGATAGGGTCCCAAGGAAAATAACAATCCTAATAATACACAATCAGAATTTAGCTCCAACCCTAAACAAAGACATACCTACCTGAAGTAATCCTGAAGACTTTGTTTAGATTTTTTAGTTGCGTTTGATTAGACTTGGAGATATACTCATTGCCCACCCTGATGTTAAGTAAAGGTTGCGTGGAAAGCCCTTATATGGAGATGTTTTGGGTGTATTTTATGCAAATGACTAACCTCGGGTTTGTGGTCAGTCATTTAGAATAGCCTACTTATCATTTATTAACAATAGAATAAGGTTGATATCAAATTCTTGTGTGTATGCACTAGGGGTTGCTCAGACTTTTAATTCTCTGCCATGAAACAAGCTTGAAACTAGTCGCTGATCATGTTATTTTGGCACTAACAACATGGACGCCTTGCAGAAGACATCCAGACTAGTGCGTTATATCTTTTCGAACTGCTTAGAGTTAAGATTTTCATATACATTACGATGAAATCTGACTGATTGTACAAAAACACTGACTTTAATGCTAATGCTGTCCTATAAACGGGGCCACAGGATTATACATCTTTAAAGTCCACTCTAACGCTCAGTTTCCATGAGTTTAAATGACAAATAAAAGCATACTCTGAGAGCGCTTCACTAGTTGTATTTGTTTATACCATCTGAATACTTGATATTGAAATCAAGCACCTAAAAGTTGACTTCAATTTTTTTTTATTTCGTTCAACCCCTAGTATGCACACGTTGTGAATCTGGTGACATTTTTTTGGAAGAACTGTCCTGTGTGTAAAAAGTTTGAACTTTCTGCTGAATTATTAATGATTCAGACCCAGTGTATGTTGTCCACTGTAAAATCTAGGTCGTGAAGAAAAACTAGTTGAGAACCACTGGTTTAGTCTAGTTACACACTGATATAATTGAATTTCCTCCAAATTCTGGCAAACTTTCTTCTAATACTAAGTGGAAGTTACAAATATCGGTCTGTGCCCCATGCACATTGACTTTTAAAAGATTACTATGGCTAAATCTGCCAGAGACATCAAGCTTATGCTCTTTAATTGGGATTAAGGTGATCAGCATGGTTGTCTATTTCAAGCTGTTAAGGCTCTGCTGACTATTTCTGTCAGCTTTAAAGCCTCATATACAAGCACACAGAGAGGGAGGAAGGCGGCCTATTTTTAATTAAATGAAAGATGCAAATATTTCAGCCATTGCTGTTCTATTTAAGTAAAATAAGTGTCCCACTGCCTTTCACAGCACAGGAGGTTCAGTACTAAACTTACTGGATGTTAGTGCAGTGAATCTAAAGGCCAGACACAAGAGCAGTGTGGTTGCGCAGAATGCAGAAACATGCATGATTAGTGAAGTTTACATGAGCAATATACCTTTGAGGAAAAGAGCCGCAGGAGCTTTTGTCCACACAGGAAACAAACAACAAAAAAATTAGAAATTGAAAGAAGAAAACAAACACGAACAAACCAACAACAACATAAAAATTGACATACAATATAATACAAAGAAGGCTCTGAAATATACATAGACACAGAGGAAGGAAAGGTGCAAGGCAGTATATCTTAACAGGTTCACTGCATGTTGGTAAAATACAGAATAAAAATGCGAGTCTTAAGGAGAACACATCTGCAAAGTGCAAGGATTCATTTAAAATACTATCAAAGATACAATTAAATACAGTATATTTGACATGGTTTGGAACATGGCTCATCCGATCAGACTTTACAGTTTGGAAACAGACATTTCTTATTAACGTAAAGTACGAATGAGCAAACATTAATTAACAAACAACAAAAGAAGCACATAATCATCTGAGGAGACGACTGATACTCTTCCTCTCGGCATTGATCAAAACACTTCTTCATTTTATTTGATGAGTTTTTCTTCAGAGTGGGCCTTTGACTGGTCACCAATCCGTCAATGTGGTTTGGAAATCCGCCTAACATTTTAAACCCCAAAATTAAATAAGACATTTCTGGCACCCCTTAAATCATCTGAAAGTGGAACGACTCCATTAACTGAGATCAGCCCTCCTCAAGCTACAGAAATGAGCACCATGCTGAGATGAAAATCTAAGACTGCTCTTCAAACCTCCTGCCGAAATGATTCGGATCAAGGACATCACTGCTCAGTGACACTGTTTAACCGGGGTGGTCTACGCTGTGGTCTACGCTACCACATCTGGAGCGAGTTTTTAGCGTGCACTGCACTATACCTAGTGAGCTTTCTCATTGTGTATCACCTACACAGGCATGTCGGAACCTTATTAGTGACTGAAATAGCTTTCTTCACACAAAGTACACAAGAGACTCATCTAGCACTCAAAGTTGATTCCTACAGAGTTAACAATACAGCCTTAAAAAGTCGTGAAGCTAACAACACAAAACTGTAATGAGCACTGTAATAAGAAAGATTACATAGATTACAATACATACAGACCACAATGTTACATGCCGAATACAATGCATAGCACACATAAACACTTTTAAGAGTCTTTTTTAACCAGCCGGGACTAGTTTTTCAATTTGATCAATTCTCAACAAACTACAGAATATACTCTTCCAGTCAAAGGTTTGGACACAATTACTTTATTTTACTGAATTCTCAAGAATATAACCGTCCACTGTCAGGCCAATCCGGTCCAGCCGGTTAGTTTATATAATGCACCTTGTTGTTGAAAAAGAAAGATGGGCCTATTTAATAATTTATTTGAATTCTAACAAATGTTGTACTAACAACCCAAAAATATGAATTAATGTCAATGGCAGGTAATTTTGATGTAATGGGGTATACAGAGACTGTATGACAGTCCACTGCATTACAAGATTTGCAAGTCCAAATTGTATAGTCCTAGAGATGTAAAAGATGCTTAATGTAAATAAAAGCAAACCAAAAACCATGCTGAGAATTTCGGTCAGAGAACACTTTGTCATTGTGCAGCGCTGAACCAAGCTCAAGTGCAAATATAACTATAACCTTAGCGTTCTTAGAACTGTTTGGCCCAACAGTGGAAAGGAGACCTATGATTCCAGCTCTTTACAATCAATATTCTCTACCAACTAAAGGTATTTAATGTGATTCTATTTAAACAGCACTGAAGGAATTCTCACGCCTGCTGGATCATTTTTGGCTGCACAATAAAACTAGTTATAAGCATTAAAGTACCTTAACCTTACACAGTCTAGGCAGCTCACTAACTTGTGGATGAGTGCTATTATTTGGAGTACTCAATTCTTCACCCTAAAATACTAACAATTGCAGTTCTCAAATAGGTTAATCTAAAATACTTACAACACTGGAAGTAAATACACTTTATAATATTGCTGTACTGTAGGCGATAATGTGCATTGCTTTAGGAAGTGTACTCACAGGATTTTTCTTCTTCTTGTCTTTTTTTGCGCTGGGCTTGCGGTTGCTCACAAAGTAGTGGAGCATTCCGTACTCAATCAGAGCGGCGAAAACAAAGATGAAGCACACAGATACGAAGAGGTCCATAGCTGTGACGTACGACACTTTGGGTAAGGACTTCCGAGCAATGGTACTCAAAGTGGTCATGGTAAGCACAGTTGTGATTCCTGGGGAACAAAGTAAATAACACTGAAATAAGAGCATGGACATTTCAACATCTGTTGCATACTGAGGTTACATCTGTGGTATTTATCTTTCACACAGCTAGTCCACTCTTTATCTTTTGGATTTTATTTCCTACTGGACAACAATTGAACCACTCATTTAAGAGACAACGTAAAACAAATGATTACATAAAAAAAAAAAAAAAAAAAAAATATATATATATATATATATATATATTATTTTTCTGAAAATATAAAATAATAAGATAAGGTGAATGTATAAATACTGCATATTTACTATTAATTAATTATTACATTAAATTAATTTTAAATGTTAATGAGTGTGACCAATTAACTAAATTGGTCAGAACCCACAAGATATTAATTTGGATTCTTCATATAGCTCCTTTTTGAAGAGATTTTGGGGTAAATTAGAGCATTTTGGGGAATTAAATATGATGTAATATTAATTACAAATGTATTACAAACTACAGAAGATACAGGGTATGCAGACCCCTTCATTTTTTTCAGATTGTATGTTGGAAGCCCTTAAGGGAAAAAATGCTTTATTAACTCTATACAATCTGATGTGCAAATGACTCGGTTTGATCCCCACTGAAAGATGAGAAAACAAGATGTAGAGGGGTTTTAGAAAGCAGCCTACTTGTAACATGAATCTTTAATGTGATTTTAAATTGTATATTTGAAACCATTGACATCACCTGAGCAGTTTAAGTAAACATGCTAGATCCTTGCTCATTCAAGGATGCTCTTTTATAGCACAATTGAAGGAAAAACAAAAGACATACAGTGCCTGCAAATCTCCAAGCCTTTTAAGAGATGACAAGGCCAATAGCAATACAGACTTAAAAGTCAGAAGCTCATCTAATGCTAAATACAATGGCTCAAAAGAAGGATTTGTCAAAGCCTCCAACACCACAGATATATCCCAAAACAGAATGCTTACCAGGCAGATAATTCTCAACAGTCTCGCCCACGCATAAAACAGAATATCATGGAATGTCTTCCCGAACATAGACCAGTAAAGGACACATGCTCAGCCACAATAGCGGCCTCATAAAACTTATATGTAGCTGCAGATGCACCTGCTCCTGTAGAAAAGCCAGCACTGAACCTACAGGCCAGTGAAATACAAAGTTCTGTTATAAAACTCTAGATGGCGCAGGCTAATAGATCCTAACTCAACCTGCTCGTAATCACATCATTATCTATAGGGCACAGCTGATTGGTTCCTGCTGTATCAGTAGCAAATGAGCTTGCATGCTCAACCTTCAAATACATGGGTAGCATTTGCCTTAGAGGTGCAGCACGCTTTTAGAAACCCTCCACCTTCCCCAACTCCACCTGTATAGATCTGCTACGGGTAATTCATGTATGCTATATTTTACAGTAGCAGCATGAATTATTTGCTTACAGCAGCGTGTCATGTATGTATTGGCAGCAGCAATAACCTACAGCAGCGATAAAAGCAGCAGCAGCGTAGCAGAGCTATCCTGCCAAGACCAAACATATCATTATCATATCCATTAGCATATCAAATACTCAGTTGTCATGACAGAACTTGATCTAGGCCCAGTCGTTTTGGGCCGGGTTTCCCGATAACGATGTATCTTAGCTCTTAAGAGCGCTCTCTACGTGCAAGGTTATGAACGCTCGCCACAATTCCTCGCGCGTTTCCAAAAAATGCACTTAACATGAACTCGCGAGAACACGTTACGTGCTACTTAAGCGTCGCTGTCCATTCGTGAAGTGCTGAAATATAACCCTATATGGAATCGTATTCTGAACGTTTAACCTAATAATCGTCAATTGTTGTGGATTCGAAATCAAGACAAGTCTATATGGGTATAAAACACCTATACAGGCGGAGGCACTGACAAAATGGCTGAACAAAAACAAAAGAACAAGAGAAGAGACCTTTCAAAAAGATAAAATTAATGTCCTTTTAGAGGAGATAGAGGGAAACAAAGAATTTATTTTAACAGATTTAAAGGACACCATACAAATAAGGAAAAACAAAACATCTGGAAGGACATTGTCACATTGCAAACCAACTGCAACCGTGTTCAAAGATCAGGAAGGAAGGTCCGCAAGAAATGCCCAATGGCTGGTTTTCGTGCACGTCAGCAAGTCATTGACAGATTTTTTTGAATTCATCCCTATTTTGCCTGGTCTTTAAAGCATATTTCCCAGTTTACTTATTTTATGATTTTTTGTTTTTTGTTCATTCGTTTAATTTAGATGTATTTCTATTTTTTTCTTTTTCTTCCCTTTTTAATTATTTCATTTATTCATTTAAACAAAACACGAGTACAACAAAGTGTACAATAAAGTACAACCAAAACCTGTATATTATACTTACATTGCAGTGTAATCTGTTAAATCTAGATAAAAGTGTAATCTGCCGGTTGACCTGCAGGTGACCTCATAACTCTGTCTTCTTACGATGCACTTGGGGATTTACGATTACTCCAGAGCACTCGTAGTTCTATGAAGATTTTCAAGTGCTACTTAAGTTACGATGCTTTTGGGAAACAGACCATAATATGAAGATCAGTCGTACGATAGTTTTTACGATCAATTTAGGCTTACGATGCTTTTGGGAAACGCAGCCCTGGAGGAGTCAGAGAAAACCAAAGAGATTTCTGAGACTCTGAATGTCTGCCAAATCAGGCCCACAACCTGAGAATGAAGCCTCCACTTTCCGGGCCTCAGCCCATGTCTCGACAGCAGGTCTGCCCCCTCATTCAGACTTCCTGGAATGTGAACTGTGAATGCGACCAAAGCAGAATGCACAGACTGACCTAGACAACGCACCCTGTGTTGAGCCAAGCAGAGGCAAAAAGACTGAACACATGGAGAATACCTGCATCGTGCAAGAAACCAGGATCATTCCTAGTAAGGTCTTTTACTGCCTTGGCAGTAACATACTCTTCTGGCTGTTTAAACTCAAACCAATCCTTAGCAAATGACAAAGAACTAAGTCCTGATGTCCAACCACCAATTCCTGGGATTGTACTAAAATTAGCTAATTGCCAAGGTAATTCAGAACTGTGGCAGAAGGAAGTGGAGTGAAGTCAGCTACGGGAGAGCGAGTTTTAGAGCCGAGCAATAAGAAAATGGATCAACTCTCTGATAACTAACGGTTTCCTCTCTCAGTAACAGACAGGGAGAGAGAATGTAAGCTGACTGCCTATTTGGTATAGGGAAAGATAGACAAGCCTGACTCAAAAATAATAATAATACTGAAACGCTGATTTTGTTGTGCTATGCCCGTTTTTCTTTGTGTCTGTAAATTAAGCAAATGAAAATTCTCTGGTTGGCCCTGACCTCTACTTCCCACATCTTCAATCTTGCTAATATGTACAACCCGGGGCCTCAACAGGGCAAGAGCCATGTCCATATATTTTGTAAACATCTGGGGAGCCATGGGCAGGCCAAAAAAAGAACACGAAGCAAACCATAGAAACTTCCTGTGTGTCTGAATGCTGTCTTCTGAAACTGAACACACTGAGCATGAAATTCAGAGGACGCAAATCCAGAATAGGATGCAGACCTTCTATCTTTTCGTAACCAGAAAATACTGACAAAGGTTAGTTTTTCCTTTTGAGGAGGAGACACCTCCTCTATGGCTCTTTTTTTTCTTTAAAAAATGTAGTCAAGTCACATTTATTTATATTGCACTTTATACAATGCAGATTTCTTTCAAAGCAGCTTTACAGTGATAAATAGTAAAATAATGATTCAATGACACAAACAGGATTCAATTCTGCTGTAAAGTAGCTCTAAAAAGACAATAGTAAACAGTCATTATTCATTTGAAATCAGTTCAGTGATGATTCAGTTTGGTTCAAAAACTGTGTAAAGTTCATCAATTATGGAATGTGTTCCATTACTCAATCAAGCAGCTTTGGAGAAAACAGAGCCATCATCAGCTCAGTTCAGTTCTCAACCCATTAGTGTCAGTGCATTCAAGTCAATAATATTCCATAATATTAGGTGTCCCCAACTAAGCAAGCCAAAAAGCCATACCACCAAATCATTTGAGAGAGGTGACCGTGAGGTGTCAACCTGGAGTCACCATGTCAGGGGGAGATAACCTCCTAGGACAAGTTCAGGCAGAGGGAGCAGTCTGTGTCTCTGACCAGGACTGACCATCAAGGAGCCTTTGCTGCCGGCCTCAGGTTAACACGTTGGCGGGGATACATACACACTGGCACACGAGTCCAGGGGGCCCAATCTTTCTGAAAGATCGCCTAAGCTGCAGCATCTCTGTTCTGCCTCTCCACGGGTCGCTGCAGAGAACTGGAGCAGAAATGACTCTAAGGAGGTGTAGGCTCTCAAGCTTTGCGTGGGATGAGATACCAAAAAGTTGCTGACTGCTGCTTCGCAGTCTGGAACGTATTGAAGACAGCAGAAACAGTCTCTTCAAGAAGCATTGCAGGCCTCTGAATCCTGACATAAATCCTCACATACAAACATAACCGAACCGGAGCTTAAATCTGCATTGGGAGGGAGTGAGAGTAAAAGAGAGAACTCTGGATGACTCTCCATAGCTACAGTGGTTAGCCGATCTCGAAATGAGAATTGAGAATGAAGCATTACTGTCATCCTAAAACTTCAGTAGTGCGGAATTTAGACAAACTGCTAAGTATCGAATGAACATGTTGAAAACCCAAGCATTTAACACACTTCAACGTGTACTTGCTCGAGATCTTCCAAAACGGCATTGTGCTAACCCTGAGAAGATTACCAAGGAGAATAATCCAATTGAAGTAGATCACGAAACACAACGAATCCTTATACAACAAACCAACACAAGCAGATAAATGATCTTCCTAATGAGAAATCTGAGCTGTAGAAAGTGGACATTAAAAGATCAGCGCTGATATGTTTTGCACATGGCCAGTTTACTGTTACGGTCAAATATTGTTTCAATGCGCTGATCTGGATTTATTGTACATGATTATTCTGCTGTGTAATAAAGAGGCCAACAATAGAGCACAATTGTCAGGGTTGGTTGCTGTAAGGCGAGGAGTGTTGATGATCTTTTCCAACGGTAAGTTTATTCAAAGAAAACAAACACAAAACAAACTAGATCCATGAAGCTTAGGAGCAATGGAGCACAGGATTACTGGTAACCAAACCATAAACCAACAAGAACGGACAACAAACAACTCAAATGAGCAGGTAAGGGAAATCAATGAACAAATGAGAAACAAATATAAGATAAGATAGCACTTTTGAGTAGACTGACATGCAGTCTTTTGCTGTTTGTGATCTGTTTTATTCGTATTTATCTTTGTTTGGGCAGTGTATGAGCACTAAACAAAGTCTTTGGTGGTTGTGTCTAGCTGGCATTCAGGTGGACAAAACTAATATGATTCCCCAGTCATTCCATGCACATCTGCAGATATGTGTGGCCTTCCAGAAGGAAATGCAACAGTAGAAGCTGCAAGAGAAGGTGTGGTAAAACAGAAGAGCATACTGCATCTTCAGTAGTCTGGCTGGGCATTTGTTCTCTGAGGTGAATCTCCATGATCCTCTTTGGCATCTCTTTCAACGTGTCATCATAATATAAGATACTCTTACTGGTTTTGATTGTTCCAGCCCCTAGGGAAGTGGCATCTGTTTACAAAGTATTGCGATTGCATTTAAAAAAGAGGCGGGTCAACCCTGATATTTTTCGTCCTCTGGAACATGTGCTGTTTTAATCCAAACGAAAAGAGGTTTCTATATGCGCTAGCATGAAGATGGTTATATAAAATATTAAATGGTTCTAGTAAATCACCTCACAAGATCTAGATGTTCTATTTTTAAAATGAAGACACGACTTAATGTATGTGATTTGGGCTGTCTTGGAGGGGGGATGGGGGGGGGGGGGGGGGTGAAAGCATTTAAAGTAGACTTGAGTAGGCCAACTCATATCCAGATCTCCCAATTATAACAAGGATTGTATTTTGTTAATTTTCTGATTTTTTATTTATTTTTTTTATCTTCTGCGATTCCTTGTTGTTATAGTCTTTTAATATGAGGAGTTATGTTGGTGCAAGTTTTTTTTATGCAGAAGACACTCAGTTGTATCTATACCTGTGAAGTGTATGGGCAACTCCAAACTCGTGTCTCTTTTAGTGCGCCTATAAGGCTATCGGCTCTGACACATAGAAAACATTTAAAGAAATTATATTATAATAATAATAAATAAAAAAATATTTCATGAGTTATATACAAGGGATATTTATTAAAACAGAATTACATGTCTTGAAATGCTGTTTCAGATTTTTATATTATGTTTTCAAGGTTAGTTAAAGTTTGTCAAGTTCAATATTTGTAGAAATGAGGATTTTCCATCCTCATTTTCACTCTCTGTGGAAAACACTCAATTTCAAGGGGCAGATCCTGCGGAAACAGAAGTCGCCCACTGCTGTGATTGGCTAAATTACATTGCACCATATCCATGCCCCGTTTACAGCATGTCATGTGTTTTGATACTCGAGATAGCAAGCGCTGTGGTAGAGCCGTTTGAGTCTTCAACACGTTTTCAACACGAGAAACCCCTGACAGCAAACTAAAGCCTTGTCGAATTGCTGACGACCTCCATGCACTCGTGCTACTTCTGACAAAGGAAAAATGGATCTGAAACGTTTGCTTTGTCGTGTCCAGTGTATACACGGTGAGATTAAAAATAAGTGTACTTACCAGCATTGCCTCCGAGGACAAAATGCTTGCCACTGCCAGAGATGGGCAGAAATACACGAAAAATGTATAAAAATAAAAATACAAAATGCCTCAGTTGAAATGTATCAAAATAAAATATCAAATATAATTAAAATTTAAAATGATAAAATTGATTTAAAATACAAATACAATATTTTGTATTTTGAAAATACACAAAATACATGTGAAATATCACTATTAGGCTGAAATCTATCCGGGCCTATTCTGAATGCAAAGAACATTTTGTTGTGTACAACAGCTTGGGAACTTTTGTCTACATTTCACCTACCTCTTACCTTTCCCTGAAATAACTTTACATTTTGTTGGTTTTGTGCGTCATACGTTTTGCAACCCGGCCAGTTGTCACCATATTGTGATGATGCAATTATTTGTAATGAGGATTTGCGGATAATAAGGATTTATTACATTTTATTTTATTTTGGTCATAACTCTCAAACTCAATGTGCTGACTGTTTGTTCCATTTCGAGTCAAAGGTAACTTATGCAGTACTATAGAACAGGACACGACAAGCTAGGCTGATTTTAGGAAGGGGGGAGAGGGCCACGGGTCAAGAGTCACGGTTCCCTACTAAAAATCAGTCACCAAGTATGAAAACTAGAGATTGAAAGCTTTCAAATGATATAGTTTGTCAAGATTACTTTAACTTAAGACTAAGATATTATTGTAAGATATTTTTTTGTAATGTGTGAAAGTATTGATATTAAAAGTTTTCTATTTGTACATGATTCTTTGATGTTTTTCACAGTGTGATTTTTGGGGAATTAAATTAAATCCAATGCGGGTCAATTTGACCCACTCGGAAAAAAAAAAAGGAAAAAAAAAGAAAAAAAGAAAAAAAGAATTCGTACCCAGAAATCGAACATAATATAAGGGTTAAATTGAAGTATCTCTAATTTTGCATATAATTGTCATAAGATGCATTGAAATTTACAGTGATGTGTTGTGTTTTGTAATCTTGATTGTGTACAAAACTTGTGTTGTTTTTAAATGTGCTATAGAAATAAATGTCGATTGAACAAATGAACAGGAACTAAACACACAAAGAAACTAAACAAACAGACTAAACGTGACAATTATGATGGATATTGTGAAGCATGCTGTATATCATCATAGATGCATGATGCTAAGTATCAGCTACATAACCAAATGCATACAAGGGTTTTAGATTGTGTCCATGGGTTTGCAGTGTGTGTGTGTGTGTGTGTGTGTGTGTGTGTGTGTGTGTGTGTGTGTGTGTGTGTGTATGTGTTCACTATTTACTGCTCCTAATATATGTGCAGTAACTTGGATGGGTTAAATGCAATGCAGAGGGCAAATTTCGGTTACGGTCAGTCACTGCCAAAAGTGGCAATCGGAAGAGATCACCACATATTAAATGTAGATTGTTTAAAACCAAATTCTAGTTGTTTCAACACAGCAGATAATTTAGAATTATTAATGGCAATACACTGAGGTCAGGAGTCACTGCAGGAAAGATGAGCTACTGAATAAGAAGAGAAAAACATTTTTTAAAAATATCCTGAATTGCCCCCTTAAAGAACAAAGGCATAACAACAATGGTTACAAGAGAACAGAAACAGAAAATTTGCTTTCAGTAAAATATGAATTTTAACTTTTAAATGCTAATGCAGCACACTCATGTTGCACTGCATTGTATCATCAATATACATATTTATACAATATTAAAAATGTTTACAAATGTGAATGTCAAAAACCATCTACAATAGTTTTAAATGGTAATGCATGCCATAATATTGTGATTGTAACACTGCAAAAAATCTTTCTTATTGATCAGTATTACTGTATTGTTTTCCAATAACAAGATGTGTTTTCAGAATACTTGTTTTAAGAATAAATGTAACTAAATTTAGTGGTGTATATAGGTAAGTCAAGATAAAATAGTTTGCCGTTGGAGTAAGACAAATAAATTTATTTGAAGATAAATTCTCTTAACTATTGTTTTGTTTTCTTACATAATTCTATTCTCAAGTCAATTGCCTTTATTTAAGGATATTTAGATTTACTGTACAAAAAAGACAGAAATACTGATTAAGAAAACACAACACAAAGGTTGTACATCATGTAGAAAGTTAAATCAAGTTTTACCCAAGGAGGTTCTGGCTGGCACGGCATCCTTGTTGATCCAGAATGAAACCCACGATAGGACAACGATCAAAGTACAGGGGATATACGTCTGGATGGTGAAATAACCCATTCTTCTGCTCAAGTCAAAGAAGACTGTCAGAACCACATAATCTCCTGGGGACAGAACAAAATGTCATATTATGAACAATATGTGTCTTCTATACATATCTTCTCATTCATTATTACAATTTTCTATAAAAACCTTCCTTCAAAACTTACTTTAATTACCATCCTTTGTCTATAGATTACTGGGCAGTCTATTAATCAACGTTTTAAAGTCAAATCACCTTTATTTCTATAGCACTTATAACAATACATATTAAACGGGTTTAAATTCTTATGCAAGAAACGAGCACAGCCTTGCCATCTTTCAGAAATCAGAGCTTTGTCAAGAGTAATATCAACCAAGATAATAGGCTACATAATACGCAACACATTTGATGTCAACTTCAATGTTTTAAACCTTGTACAATATGATATACGAATATGTAATCTATGAATGAAATAAGAAGTTGCCGCGTTGCCGTCTCGTGCATCTCTCAGAAATCAGAGCTTGCCAGGAGTCATATCAACTAATGCTGAATCATGCACATATTCTGCTATTTTATGTCTATTTAAACGTTTTAAACCTTGTACGGTTTCTCTGTCTCAATCTCTCCCAGAGCCGACAAGCATTTAATAATCTATCATAAATTGATAGATTTGCATTAACATGCATAGTAACACATTCTATAACACATGTTCTATAATCACCTATTTTATATAGGGTCCTTTTATTTAAGGTTGTGATTGTCCTGCCATAAAGTACCCCTTTTATATAACATTTAGTATTCTTGTTTTAATTAGAAGATATTTCAAGATTTATAATTATAATAAAAAAAAAAAAATTTAGTTACACAATTTGTTAAATGAAACCTTTAAAATGAATTTACTTTTAAAACTGGCTTTTCATTTGGTTTAACCCCTGACCACTTGCGGTTTTATCCGAATAAAGATACAGATAGAAACAATTTGTGATTGCTGAAGATCCAGATCTATCTATCTATCTATCTATCTATCTATCTATCTATCTATCTATCTATCTATCTATCTATCTATCTATCTATATATATATATATATTTTGACTGGGGCTGTTAAAAATTCACTTTCATGTTCCGATTAAGCAATTGATAACTGCATACACATTACCAAGATCACAAGTAAAGCACATCTTTACAGATGCAGAAAAATAAAATGATGTGATGTTAAAGTGTAATTCAAAACCTTCCAGCTACAGAAGCAAGGTTGAATGTGATAATAGAGTCGGCTAACCCCATCTTTGCAGAACTTGTCCAATACGAGACTGACATAGGAGATAGGTTTATGTACAGTATATCCCAGCCACCGCACTAGCCATTATTTTTAATCAAAGGAGACGTAGGTGTGTTATCCAAGCTTTAATAGCAAGGAAAGCCCCTTATACTTGGGAGCGCCACATATGAGATCTGCTTGGAGGTCTTGATAAATTGTGGCATTTCTTTGTTGTTTAGAATCCAGTATTCCCGTAATTCTTTTGTCTTTTATGAGTTTAATAAAGAACTCTGTCTCATCTTCTATCCTAACATACCGTGCCTTCTTTAAAGAATGATTGACTTTTACGTACGCCAGGTGACCTGTAAATGCGGAAAAAAAATGTTTCCATTGCAGTTTTGCGAAATATTCCTTTTTTGAATTGCCTGAAAAACCACCTCATGCGAGCGTAACATTTCTTTTTGCGATATATGGGAGTTTTTGCAAGTTTTTGACGTGTTTCCATTGGGCGTATTTTCAATTCGCAATTTCAATTGGAAGGGTAATGGAATGTCTACACATCCAACACAGTCATTGCAACCCTACAGGAGGCCTTCAGCTGCCACGTAATTCACTGGCACTAAAAATCTGATTTTTATTCACATCTTTCACAGATAGGAATTTGTTGAACACGTGTAAACACAAAATTTTTTTTTCACATCTGTTCTGAGCCACTTCCAAATATGGTTTTAAATCAGATACATATCTGATATCTGGACATCTGATCTGCGTCTAAACATGTATACCCTAAAACTCACAGCTAAAGTGAATATAAACAGGCCGGATAAAAAACAAACAAACATATGCAGTATGATCAAAAGATCAGATCTGTGCATTAAGACATTAAGGGCCCTATCTTGCATCCAGCGCAATTGACTTTGTACACCAACGCATGTAACATTCCTATTTTGCACCCGACGCACAGCGGACTTTCCCCTCCACAGACGCACGTCGGTAAATTAGGAGGGAACTTGCGCTCCCGGGGCGGTTCAGCGGAAAGAGGAGGCGTGTTCCAGCGCAAACGTTCCCTGGTGCTATTTTGCAGTTTCAGAAAACAATTCCGCCACAGACCAGGAAAAACCTAGTCTAAAGTCAGTGCCGCGTTATTCAGATGATATTTTAATGGCGCATGCTTGGCCATAATGTAGCGTGTGCACAACATGCATACACTTTGCTTCTCTCATTTACACAGACGCAGCAGTTCTAATTTTTGCAAACCATACATAATTACAAGGACAAATATTACCACATGAGGGAAATCATTAGTGTGTCCATTAATATGTGAAAATAATAGGCATATATCTAGCTTACACATTTACCCAAATTATTCAGGCTAATTGTAGTAATGACGGAACAAACCTGTTTGACGAATAGTGGCAAGATACATAGGTATATAAGGACACCGGACAAAGTGGATTGTCCGTCAAGATCCAGGAAACAAAATTCTGAAGACTGCGAAATCACCTTTACCATCATGTAAGTTCATTAAAAACATTCCAAATCTGCCATTATAATAGCAATCCGTCATGGAACAAGCGCGTCTGCTCTTAAAAGGGAATGTGAGATGACGCTCTGATTGGTTTATTGCACATTACGTCCAAACCACCCCTATGAGTAATGTAGCTACTTCAGACCAACCCATTTTAGATTTGCGTCGGGCGCAAGAGTCATTTATCCCACTGGTATAATAGCAACAGCGCCCAAGATCCGCCCACAAAGTTACTTGCGTTTCAGATCGTTAAAATAGGGCCCTAAGACTTGCAGTGTAAAACGCAACCTATTGTCTCTCAAAATGGACCAAAGTACAGTTGTATACTTTTTAAAAGTTTTGTCAATGGGTTCAATTACCAGCAGCCCGAGGAGGAAGGGAGAAAAGAAAACTCTGTGATGAAGTATCGTGCTACACCTCTGGAAATTGGTTGGTCTCCAGCATATGCACAATAATGCTACAGCTTTCAAATTCACTACTCCCTCGCTGGCCGAACATCAAAGGATTCGGAAAAGCGAGCAAAGAAGAAACAGCAGCAGCAGTACAATTTGCATGTCCCTTAACCAACACTGGAATTTGGTCAAAGCATGTGTCTGAATGATAAGCAGCAGACTTTTATCAAGCGAAAACACCCAGTTCTTGCGTTATACACACTGCTGAGAGACTGGCCATGTGTTCAGCTTCCCTGCCTAAACTTCTGAAATCTGCTGTCACAACTGACACAGCAAAGGTGTTCTGTAAAGTGTATCATCAGTGTCTTGGACGGACATAATTGAATGTAACACTTGTGGTTCTTTTATGTGTTCCTTCGTAGTTATCCTTTTCACAGCAGTTCATTATTCTAAGAACTCAATAGCATAGGGATGCAAACTCAGGTGACAAAGGTGACATGGTGGCCAGTTTCTTGAGGCAATTACCAGTCAGTGAGCGACCCCTTAAAGTGGGATCTAGTGAAGACAGACTCTGAAGTGTTGGACTTTGAATCGGTAGCTTCTCCTACTTGACAGTGGTGGCAAATGCACTGATCACTTTCTCATGTACACCTGCAGTAGCTACAACAGAGTGAGCTACATTAGATTTTGGACAGTGACACAATGTTGTTATTACTTCATACTGATTACTCTGGATGTAAAATAACACAACGACTAAGGTTTAAAGTGAGTTAAATGACAGTTCAAGAATAAAAGTATGGTGCGAAAAACATAAGTGTGTTGATATCCAAATGTTTATGGAGCTTACTGTGCATACATTATTACTACATGCATGAATGACTTGAAAGAAAACCTGTGTCAAATTGCATTTTGCAGGGTACAAACTGCATGGTTTGGATTCTTGGTTTTGAATTCTTCTGCTTCTCAAACCAGCTAGATTTCTCTTGAAGGCAGCATTTTGTCTGTGAAGTCAAGCTCTACCAGTGCTTTGGAATGCACATTGCTCAGATATTCAGCTTTGATTAAACATGCCATGAAGTGTGTAAACACTTCAAGCTGCTTTTCATGTAACTTGTGGACTAATGTCTGGCTACCCTGTGAGAAAAATAATTTGTCTTAATAGTCTAAATTGATATCTGATTTGCCTCTGATCTGCAGTACCCAATCTGAACCCACTTTATTTACGAAAATATTGACCTGCAATCCAGTAGGGGGCGCACCACGACGCATGTGAGTTGTGTTGACTCAAGACCAGAAGTTGTTCTGTGAATACGCTTTGGATAATATTGCCAGGATGAGTTTTTTTTACAACTCAGAAGGCGTGATTTATCTACCAAAACAGCAAATTTAGTCGAAAAGTGACAAGTTTGCATACCTGAGCTAATGCCATTGCCTAATACGTTGGGGGAATAGTCTGTTCCTTTGCCTTTTTGATCTCAGACTCTGCAGTTTAAGATTTCTTTGTTTTGACAATGATCTTACACAGAGCACCTTTAAAGACCTCCTCCCTTTGTTAAAAAGTTAGAGATGAGAGTGTGAGGTAACCTACTTGCTCCTGAGAAATCACTTCCTTTCTTATTTTCATCTGCTGATGGTATCATTAAAGGTACCTGCAACTGCAATGTTTCATACATACTGATCCTGTTCTTTCTGATGACAGGGCACCTTTCTGGTGGACTGCTCCCAAATTGTACTTACCATATTCCGCAGTTTTCAATTTGTATTCAATAAGACCTGCATAAGTTGAAGCCCCTAAGCAACCTTTTCGAATGGCAAATTGCTGTACAAAAACACCCTAATTAAGCATACTCAGCAATGGCAAAGTTAAAGAACACCACTGTCGGCGTTTACTAATAAGGCATCACAGATCATCAAAAATACACTTTTTTTCAATCATTTCAACATATTTTCAATTGTTTTAGTACAATGCACAAACTCACAAAGTATCATTTTTACTACAGAAAAGTGTTTTATCTATATTAATGTTTTATTCACAGTAAATTTCCTTCTATTACTGCAAAACTTTTCAGCTGCATTTCTTCTTATTCGGTTAAATACATTTTCTATCATTTAATCCATCTGATCTTAATGTTTTATCCAGGTAGACAAATCTGCTCTGGGAGGTCTACCTTCTTGCAGACTTCAGTTCCAGCTGTTTCATTAGGTTTGGAGACAAACTCTGCTGGATGGCAACCCTTTTTGGTCCTGTTTACACCTGGTATTAAGTGGACAAGGGAGACACATACCCATTTACACCTGGTGTAATCCCTCTCTTTTGTCAACTTTCAACCACTTCTGTCCTGATTTCTTTGAGGGGTCTATGGGCGGGATCTTTCAGATCTTTCGATCTAATGGACAAAATAAGCTAACACAATTTACATATGAACATGACCGGAGACGACGGAAAAAGCAGAGCAGTAGTACGGAGAGCAGTAGCTTTTGTTTCTGCTGCAAGACCAGCTGAACACTGTGAGTGTGTGTTATAAATCAGGAATGGTGAGAGAACATTGTGTTTGATACGTTTTTAATCTTCAAACCAAACTTGGGTCTTAATGCCGACAAAGTTTAAATCCCGTCTGGCTAGCGCACTTCCCATAATGTTTACGCATTAGGTCAGTAGGCGGAGAGTAGACAGTCTTTTGTGGCTGTTCGAACTAATTCATATTCAATACATTACGAAAGTAATCCTGTCGAATGCGTTTTCAACTACCTCTGGAAGTGTTCGAAAGTGAATAAGCTCAAATTTATTTAAGAACATGTTTACGGTTGTATTTAGCATCACCCACATGTGATCCATATATATATATATATATATATATATATATATATACACACAATTTTTAGTTAATATTTATATATATATATATATATATATATTATAGAACAGGTTTGCAATTTTCAAAATTCATAACCAAATATAATGAATTCTTATTACAGTTTAAGCAATTTCTCTCCGATTATAACCACAATGCTCAGTGTGTGTGTGTGTGTGTGTGAGAGAGAGCAACTTGATCTAAATTAAACAACTACAGCAGAATATCTGTAATTTAAGAAGAACAATGACAAAATACAGACTAAGCAATCAAACTCTGACCATAAAGACGGCCAGATACCAAAAGAACTGGCTGCCCAAAGAGAGCTGGATCTGTTGTACTGTAGCCAAGGAGATGTAGAGCAATACTCACAAGCTACCATGAGGAAATTCTATCCAAATTTTGAAATAATTTGCCCTGACTTTAGAAACTTTCACTCAATATATATATATAAGTGGAAAAGAGATTGTCTCTATAGAGCAGCACCTGGCTTAAATACACAGTTGACTTGATGTAGCAGAATAAATATTATACAACCAATTAACCTTTTTGTCCAGCGAACACTCTTTTATTATCATCTGTCTTAATCATCTGTCAACTCTCAGAAAGTACGTTTTTTATAGCCACAGAAAAATGAGTACAGTACTACTTAGAGCATGTTGCTGTGAACACATCATAAAAAGATTCCATTAACATACAGCTGTAATACTTGAAAACGAATGGTTCCATTGAAGATAAGACCATCTGTGCAGTTTCTCAACCCCAAACCCCCCTCAGGAATTTCTTTCACTTTAACCCCTGATATCGGTAATTGTGCGTGCATGTATTAGCTTTAAAATGCATCGTTTCCTTGTCCCAAGTCAAAGTCAGTATTAAGGGAGGAGACAGGACCCAGGAAAAAACGTAGGAAATATGATCCTGAGTACTTAAAGTTCTGTTTCACCTGGTTGGGGTCCGAGGCTACACCTCTGCCGCAGTGTGTGGTCTGCAAGGAGGTGCTAGCAAATGATAGCATGAGACCATGCAAACTTCGACATCACATTGAAACTAAGCACACGAATTTAGTGAACAAGCCAGATGAGTTTTTTGAGCGGAAGCGTGATGATTTGCAGACACAAAAAAGCATAATACAGTCGTTTGGCGCTATTAACATGAAGGCGACAGAAGCGTCTTATCGTGTCACGTATAGCGAAGGCAGGCAAACCCCATAACATCAGCGAAACATTGCTACTCATTGGATTACACGTGTTAAGTGTGTTTTGTTGACTTGTGGTTAGGCCTACTCCTGTTCAGTGATTTAAAAAGTAGCCTCAATTAGGCCTGCATGAAGTTGGAAATGATTTGCTGTTGCAAAGAATAATTTATGAATGCACTTTTAAAAAGTTGTGGAAATAAAAATGTATTCAAATACAATACTAAAAAATATTTACATTTTATCAGTTTTTATTGAAACTCATCATTGCCTGGAACACATAAAATATGGCATTTACTGCAGAGGTGTGTGTGGGTTACGGCAGGCGGACGGGATTTTGGGAAAGAGGGGGCTCGGCTGTCCTTACCTTGTCTAAGGGGAGACTCACATTCACCCAATTTGAAAACCTCTGATATAGATCACAACATTCTTATTGCTCGCCAAGAAAAGACTGTGGTTATTCGGGGTATTCGCTCTTTAATGTTTAAGGGTGTACTCACACTGGGCACGGTTGCCATGAACCGGGCCCGAGTACGATTGCCCCCCTCCCCACTCCCCCCCCTTGTGGTGTTCCGCAAGGTTCTAATTTTGGTCCAATTCTATTTTCACTTTATGTTACCTTTAGGTTCTATTTTTCAAATGCATGGAGTATCTTTTCACTGTTATGCTGACAACACTCAGGTGTCCCTCTACAAAAACAGGACAGGTGGTCAATTGAGTCATTACTAAAATGTTTACATGAATTTAAATTACAGATTTAACGTAAGCAAAACTGAGATAATCTGGTTTGGGACTCTCACATCGCAACAGACATTTATCACACAGTTTAGCACTTGTATATGACAATTTATTATTTATATTTATATAAATGTACTTGGATTTATTATAGGCTACACATGCATACTTAATTAAAGTATGGTAATGCTTATTGTATTTAGTTAAAGAATAATATTATTTCATACCTCAAACTTCTCTAATAAAAGTTACTGGAGGCAGTCTGGCAGAGGCAGTTATGCACTAAGCAATGTGCTGATGTGAAACCTTGGGTCCTGGCATTCATGTGGATGTTAACTTTGTCACCTACCTAAAGAATGTTACAGACCATGTGACACCCATTCATGGCAATGGTGTTCCCTAATGGCAATGGCCTCTTTCAGCAGGATAAAACCACACTGCAAAAACGGTTTAAGAATGGTTTGAGGAACATGACAAAGAGTTCAAGGTGTTTCCTTGGCCTCCAAATTCTTCAGATTTCCATACGATTAAGCATCTATGGGATGTGCTGGACCAACAAATTTTATCCATGGACCCAACCTTGCAACATGCAGGAGTTAAAGGATCTGCTGCCAATGTCTTGGTGCCAGAGACAACAGGACACCTTCAACGGTCTTGTGGAGTTGTTTTGGCTGTGCAATGTTAGGCAGGTGTTTTTAATGTTGTTTCGGATCAGTCTATTATGTTAATTGGAATTAAATAACTTAATTGCAATAACTTACTGTAAGTGTAATGTACAGATGCACACGGAAAATGCAGAACACGCATGAAACCTTGGGACACAAACTCTCTCGACAGATTTGCTTCACTTTAGCAATTTAGATTCCTTTGATCACTTTAGGAGTTTGTCCAGTATCCTGTATTTGACCCAGTGGTTCTTTATGGCAACCAAAAATATGTGAGATAGCATTGTGATACATTACAATTTGATAGCCACAACTGCATTTTCTGAAACATATGAATCTAAAATAATAAGATAGCAACAATAATATAAATAAAATAATTGATCACAACCATAAACACAAGTTTGTTCTGTTTTGTGTATGCTGCAATTTCCAATATTCAAGGTTATTTTGAAATCAAATATTTTAGTAATTTCTTAAGCCCTAATCTGCATGTATATCCAATCACCCATCTTTCAAAGCGGCAGAGGGAGATCTAAAGAGATCTAGAACTAAAATGATTTCTTCCTGTTGCTGTTTTTGTCATATAGGCTGTTTCTAAAAGAAATATAGATGATGGCACAGGGCAGTGGTATCAGTCCTCTACTCAGATGATATGAATGTTTGACTGAAGTAGCTGTGTCATCTCCATTGCATTCATTTAATTCTCAGCTCAAGGACTTCAAAGACGCCCATTGCTAAGATTGTCCCTAATGAGAGCACAGCACAACACCTCAAAGGCTGAATCTGCCAGGAGATCTCATCTGACAGTCTGCTTGCCTGTAATGGAACAAATGGTGGGAGTGTAAAAAAAAAAAAAAAAAAAAAGATAAGATGAGATGCCTGTTTGCCTTTTATCTCTGCACAGTGGGAATATTCTCAGACATTCTCTGTTTCAGGGCAACGTTTTTCATCTCTCTCTTTTCCTTCTATTTCTTTCTAGCAGCCATGAATAGAAAGAAAGTTTGCCAAAAGATGGTTAAAATACCTTCAGCACAGGCCAGGAAACTTCATGTACACAGACAAAATGCATTGAATTATGTATAATGTTGCATTTGGATATTTTATTCTAAAAAAAGACAAGGATACTGAATGAGTTTTAGCAATGTAAAGGCAAAATGGCACTTCCAGCCCATTCCTCAGGTGGATCTGGGCTGCGTTTAAGTCCACTTTTAGACATACACTATTGAACTTCCCCTTAAGGGAATCCCCACCGTCATTTTGAAGAGTGTTCATCTTCGTCAAGTGGACTAGGGAAGTTTTTCTGGACAGTCTACTCAATACTCTTCATGCAGATCAATAGAGCTCAATGCAACACGATTGTGACATCACAGCAGTTCACACTTAATTTACGCCCACCCCACACAACTCTAGTGTATGATATTGGAGTTATTTTGACATTTAACCGCATAACAGTTGTAGCTACCTGATGTCACGGTTCATGGGTCTGAGTGTTCATCCTTGCACGTTTTGTGTTTCTGTCTGTGACCTGATTGGCTGTCTGCGTTGCTAGGCAACTCATTGCGCTGATGAGTTAATCAGGTCAACCACCCCTGGCACTCATTATCTTTCTCCCTATATCTACCCTTGTTTTTGCAGTCATTCTTTGTCAGGTCGTTGTTGGATCAAGCCTGCCATTTTCTTTGCCGTCCAGTGTTCCTGGAACATAGTTCCTGTTCCAGTTAGTTTTGCCTCTTGTTCATGCTGGATTACCTACTGTTATCATTCTTGAATTCTCTCTGGATATACTGGTCGGCAGTCTGCGCCACTAGCTCGCTGTAGTCTGATCCTCGCTGCCAAAGCGGTCATTTCTTACCTGCTATTCTGCAACATCTGGGGTGTATTCCAGAAAGCTGGGTTAATTTACCATCAGATTAACCCTGAACTCTGGGTTGATTAACCCAAAACCTGCTTACTTTGGGTATGTCAGTTCCAGAAGACCTGTGAGGAGTTAGTTTAATCGACCTCCTATTGGTAACCCAGAGTTAATGCGCGCACACGGCGAGTACATAAAGACATTTTCAATGGATCGCCGATTTCAGGAGTCACCATGGAAACCAAGGGAGAAAAAAGTGAGCTACATACTTTGGTGAAACTGAGTTGGAGGTTTTAATGCTTGCTTATGAAGACTATAAGCCAATTATAACTTAAAAAAGCAATACTGCTGCATCAGCAAAAGAAAGAGAGTTGGCTTGGCAAAAAATAACGGACAGAGTAAATACGTGAGTTTAGAAAATTATAAATGGGCTATTTTCCCCTTTTATTGTGACAAAAAAATTCTTTGGGGCATGTAGTAAAAATAGACAAGTATTTACTTGTTGGCCTCCATACATTTCTTAATATTACAGTAGTAATGCACATAATTAGCTAGTTATATGCTGGCTTCTTGTTTTATCAGGTGTAATCCTTCTGGAGCCAGAAGAAGTGTGAGCCAAGTAAAAATGAAACACAAAAACATTCTCCAGCAAGGTAATATTTTCTAAACTTACTAAACTTATTACTGATGCCATGTAATTTAGTATTTAATGTAATTTAGTTTTCTATGTAGCCAATAGAAAGAAGGCTGAGGTCCGTAAAACAGGTGGGGGTCCACCTCCACCTTCCCTCACCCCAGCTGAGGAGCTGGCACTGTCCCTTAATAAAGGGCGACCTGTGGTCGATGGGATTCCAGGGGGCAGTTCGTCAGACTCAGCTACCAAGACAAGTGACTTAGTAAAATGTAGGTGCACCATATTAATATTTATGATTCATTGATGTTTTCACTGTTTTTGTCACTGTTTAAATAAAGAAAATCTTCAACACTGTCACCATTTTAAAAAGGCATTTTTAAATGCATTTTACAGTCATTGATTCACTTGTGCAGTATGGATGCTGCTTTGACTGCATATGCTGTATACTGTAATACTGTTAGTAGTACTCTTAGATTTCCCAATGTCCTTCTTTTTTAGTTGTATTTGTTTAAGAATATACAGGTCCTTCTCAAAATTAGCATATTGTGATAAAGTTCATTATTTTCCATAATGTAATGCTAAAAATTAAACTTTCAGGTCTTTTATTGTTTTAATACTGATGATTTTGGCATACAGCTCATGAAAACCCAAAACTGGCACTGCTGAGGTGTTATGGAGGCCCAGGATGCTTCGATAGCGGCCTTAAACTCATCCGAGTGTTGGGTCTTGCGTCTCTTAACTTTGTCTTCACAATATCCCACAGATTCTCTATGGGGTTCAGATCAGGAGAGTTGGCAGGCCAATTGAGCACAGTAATACCATGGTCAGTAAACCATTTACCAGTGGTTTTGGCACTGTGAGCAGGTGCCAGGTCGTGCTGAAAAATGAAATCTTCATCTCCATAAAGTTTTTCAGCAGGTGGAAGCAAGAAGTGCTCAAATCTCCTGATAGCTAGCTGCATTGACCCTGCCCTTGATAAAACACAGTGGACCAACACCAGCAGCTGACATGGCACCCCAGACCATCACTGACTGTGGGTACTTGACACTGGACTTCAGGCATTTTGGAATTTCTTTCTCCCCAGTCTTCCTCCAGACTCTGGCACCTTGATTTCCGAATGACGTGCAAAATTTGCTTTCATCCGAAAAAGTAGTTTGGACCACTGAGCAACAGTCCAGTGGTGCTTCTCTGTAGCCCAGGTCAGGCGCTTCTGCTGCTGTTTCTGGTTCAAAAGTGGCTTGACCTGTGGAATGCGGCACCTGTAGCCCATTTCCTGCACACGCCTGTGCACGGTGGCTCTGGATGTTTCTACTCCAGACTCAGTCCACTGCTTCCGCAGGTCCCCCAAGGTCTGGAATCGGTCCTTCTCCACAATCTTCCTCAGGGTCCAGTCACCTCTTCTCGTTGTGCAGCGTTTTTTGCCACACTTTTTCCTTCCCACAGACTTCCCACTGAGGTGCCTTGATATAGCACTCTGGGAACAGCCTATTTATTCAGAAATTTCTTTCTGTGTCTTACCCTCTTGCTTGAGGGTGTCAATGATGGCCTTCTGGACAGCAGTCAGGTCGGCAGTCTTACCCATGATTGCGGTTTTAAGTAATGAAACAGGCTGGGAGTTTTTAAAAGCCTCAGGAATCTTTTGCAGGTGTTTAGAGATACTTAGTTGATTCAGATGATTAGGTTAATAGCTAGTTTAGAGAACCTTTTCATGATATGCTACTTTTTTGAGACAGGAATTTTGGGTTTTCATGAGCTGTATGCCAAAATCATCAGTATTAAAACAATAAAAGACCTGAAATATTTCAGTTGGTGTGAAATGAATCTAAAATATATGAAAGTTTAATTTTTATCATTACATTATGGAAAATAATGAACTTTATCACAATATGCTAATTTTTTTAGAAGGATCTGTATATGTGAGTACTGAATATGCATGATTATCTTATTGGTTTAATTATCTTGCAGTTGCTGATGGCCACATTGTATTATTGGACCCTCCAGCAACACCACACTCTGTCACAGTTGTAAGTGATTGTATTTAGGTTTCTGTTTGCTAGACCAAGCATCCTTCCTTATTTTCACTGTAGGATGACGATGAAGAGACCACTTCCGCTGTGACAGAAACAGAAAATGTGGGGAGACCCATAGAGGTATGATGCATAGAATGCTGTAGCAATGTTCAGGGAAGAAGGAGGCGGGAACCGGCGAACAATCAATATATAATTTATTTAAAATAAAACAAACAACCAAAATACCACCAGCAGCCCCTCGCGGACGACTGCTGGCTACCGAAAATAAACATAAGAACTGCCAGCAGCCCCTCGCGGACGACTGCTGGCTAAAATAAAATACAAAAACAAAACACAACTAAAATACAGGCCTGGTCCTCTCTCGATCATCAACGTCGTCGCTCCTCCTTTATGCTTCCGCTCCTCCGTGAGAGATGCGAGACCGGTGTGCCTCACATGTGATGCTCATTAGCAATCGCACCACCGGCCTCGCGCCGTTCTCTCACGTCCCTCGGCCGTCCTGTTCGCCACATACCCCCATCGCCCCTCACAGGCCGGGGGGTACCCACGAGCCTGTGCCTACTCCCCCCCCGGCGGCGGCGATCCCTGGGGAGTATGGACAGACAAACCGAGGGAAACGGAGACGGAAGCATGAGGAGCGACAGATCGAGAGAGGGGAGAGAGGAAAAAAAAAAATTGGTCCGGTTCCCACAACGCGCTGCCATCTGGTCCCCCACCAGCTAGGCGATCTCCTCCGCGGTGCCTGGCGGTGACGCTGGGTAGCCCTCGGTGGACGGCTCGACGCTCCTCCGCCGCCCGGTGGACGGCGACGGCTCCTCGGGTGCCTTGGGCAGACGGTAGGAGTCCCCCGCTCCCTGCTCCTCCCCTTCACTGGTGGACGGCAGCAGGCTCCGGCCCACGGCGAGCGGCGGCGACTCCTCCTCTCCCTCCCGGATGGCAGCCGCCCCTCCAATACCCAGGCGGCCGGCAGCGAGCTCGACCGTCCCACCGGCAACTCACTCCAGCGCACCGCCTCGAGCGTCCGTGGCCGCGAGTCCCCCGCTCCCTGCTCCTCCCCTCGCTCGGCGGATGGCAGCAGGCTCCGGCCCACGGCGAGCGGCGGCGACTCGCGCACCATGCTCGATGGCACCGCGGATTCCCCACACCGGCGAGGACTCTCTGACAGCGCGTTCCTCCCTCTTCCCGGGTTTCGGCACCAGTGTAGCAATGTTCAGGGAAGAAGGAGGCGGGAACCGGCGAACAATCAATATATAATTTATTTTAAATAAAACAAACAACCAAAATACCACCAGCAGCCCCTCGCGGACGACTGCTGGCTACCGAAAATAAACATAAGAACTGCCAGCAGCCCCTCGCGGACGACTGCTGGCTAAAATAAAATACAAAAACAAAACACAACTAAAATACAGGCCTGTTCCTCTCTCGATCATCAACGTCGTCGCTCCTCCTTTATGCTTCCGCTCCTCCGTGAGAGATGCGAGACCGGTGTGCCTCACATGTGATGCTCATTAGCAATCGCACCACCGGCCTCGCGCCGTTCTCTCACGTCCCTCGGCCGTCCTGTTCGCCACAAATGCATTCCCCCTTTTTTACATATAATAAATAAATTGTCATTGTCATTTTACAGAATATGGCAGGAGATTTTAATACAAATGAGGGTCCATCGAGGTAGACAGAATCTTAGTAGTGTAAGAAATGTTCTGCAGTTCTCCTTCCTCATTAAAATATTTGTTCTGTGTTTGTATTACAGACTTTTTCAGTCATGTTTAATTATTCTGTCTTTCTAGTTGCCTGCCAAAGAGCTGTATAAGGTCCACCTTCAAAAGCAAATCAGAAAAAAGTGACATGGAGATGGACCTTATACAGCTTCAAATGGAGGAGAAAAGGCTTAACCTAAAAAAGGCCAGACTTGAAATTGAATTGCTGGAGCACCAGTTTAAGGTGGGAAACAGTATGTGAATATTAATCTGTCATTTGTTGTTGAATGAAATCTAAAGCAATAAATACAAATGTCTTTTATTACAGGATATAGAGAAATCATGAACAACATTTGACTGTTAACTGGTTTTAAAGTGATTTTGGCAAATCATGTCTCGTACCACCCTGCCATCTCTTTGGTCTACTGGGTTCACTGGGGGTTCCTCTTGGCCATCTTCATCAAGAGAAGGGGGGGCCCTCTCACCTCTCAGTGTGGCAATGTTGTGAAGAACAACACAAGCAGCTGTGATGTCACATGACCTTTCTGGGCTGACCCTGAGCCCACGCAGGCACTAAAACCTTGCCTTCAGGATGCCTATGGTCATTTCCACCTTGACCCGTGTTCTGCTGAGGGCCAGGTTGAATTGTGCCTGTGGTCCAGGCTCAGGTTCAGGGTAGGGTGTCGTCATATAGGGCAGACAAGGGTACCCTCTGTCCCCCAGCAAGTAACCCTTGAAGTGTCCTATTTAAGGTAGTTAAAGTTTATAATTGCATAAAAAAATATTGTGGAAGGCAAAACATACCCTGTTGAAATTTGTGGTACAATGATGACTCCCTAAACATTCTGGCATCATGTACAGACCCTGGCCATTTGGCTTCAACATTAGTGATGAGGTGGGTTGCATCACATATTACCTAGTTAGTGGGGACCAGTAATGAGAGTGATTTAATGGTTTAAACACCCAAACATTTAGCGCCCAAAAAATCTATTGTCACCTGCACATTGATGCTATGGATTGACTTCCTATTAACATAGTCATATTCATTGACTGAAGGAGCTATAATGGGAATGTGGGTTCCATTAATGCACCTAATCACATTTGGGAACCCTGAAATTGAAAGTTATATAATTAGAAACATTTAAAATTATTGTGACTGTATACAGTATGGATAGATTAAGTAGTGCTATGTAACTAAAATGGTCTGTCATAGAATATCATAGAACGGACAAACCCGCCACTCTGTGGAGTTCTTCTTTAATGACCCTCAGTGGTTTATGGCCAGGGAACTGCACAAAAGTGTGTAGGAACCGTTTGAGTGCAATGCATAATGTACGAACAGCCCAACACACAGTTGCCTTTCCCACATGCTCTGCATCGCCCACATTGTAGAGAAAACTCCCCGTAGCAAAAAAGCGCAGAGCAATACAAAGAATTTGTTCGGCGCTAAGCGCTGACCCGCGGTTTGTCACGTTTGAGATGTGTGGTTTTAGTAGGTTCGTTAAATAAATTAACGACTCCCTAGAAAAACGATAGCGCTCCTGCAAATATTCGTTCGGATAAGAAAAGACATTGATACGTGGTCTTATCACCCTCTCACGGCGAAAAAAAACCCCGTATAATCTGTGCCTCTACGTCCACAAGATCCTCATCAAAAGGGCATGCCATACTCGGACACGTCTCTGAAACAAACTAACCCTGCAACATAACCTGCTCCGGAGCAGGTTATCCTCAGAGAGTCAGTTGCTATGGTTACTTACATAACCCGAAAGTTACCTCCGTTTTTGGAACCGAAAGCAGAGGTTATCCGCTTACTTACTCCTAACTTACCCGGGTAAGTCACATAACCTGCTTTCTGGAATACACCCCTGACCATCTCTCTACTATGTTTATTTGATTTTGTTTAATAATGTCTATTGATTGCATTCACTACTGGATCCCGTTGTTATTTCCCTGACACCTTGACTGACTGTTAGCTGACTGTTTTTACACAGTTAAAGCTATTGTATTCTTATTTTTGTTTGTGTATTTTAATATTTCATATATATTAATTTTTGTTTATTTAAAAAAAATGTAACAGCCTAAGCATACATACAGGTCTATAGAATGGTGTGTAAACAAATTTGTAAGAAAAAGAAAGGTGATCAAGAGGATTCCAAGGTGATCAAGAGCTTAGGGTGTTCCATTTAAATGCATTTCAAGTTTTTCACCAGTATTGGACACCTATACAACTTAAGCAATGATGTACATCCGAGTGAACGAGACGGAGGGAAGTTATCAAGGGAAGGGCATAAAAATTGGACTTAAACACAGCCCTGTTTGATCCGAGCAAAATGTTCCATTCTCCCCTTTGGTTCTGTCTGTCATGTTCCCTTTAAAGGGAACTCGTGCTGCGTCGATTGACGCTAAGGGAACACTTTGCGTGATGATGTCTTGAAGCACATGTAAAATCAGTCCAATTGTGTGGCGGAAAGTCAGAGGCAGGTGACGTCATGAACCAGGAAACTATAAAGTTTGCCTAAACAAAGCAGGGCTAGCTTCTGTGTCTTCACAAGCACTCTGAAAACTTGTCTCTTGTCTATTTGGTGTTGTATTGTCACTATATATAGTAAATTATGGTGGGTAAGCAGCAGTAGTTCAGACTGTGTGTGCACCCCTGCCCGCACTATTTAATGGGTGGGGACACATGTTCTGTGTTGCATTTTGCATGTTTGGGTGAGGAGGATGCACAGTCAGTGCTCAAGGGAGCTGGCTGTGAGCACTGCGAGGTGCTTCCAATGCGGACACTCCGGTCCCGCTTGTGTTCTTTCGCGAGGATGCTCAGGCTCACGTTCCCCAAGGCTCGGGTCCCGCTACTGCCGAGGCACAGCGGAGGCTTCAGACTTGGGGTTCGCAAATGGATGTGTCAGGGAGGTTAGAGATAGGCCCAGCCTTATCTCTGCCTTCACCTCACAGATCCAGTGCCTTCTCTCAGGGTTTGGAAGCACGCACTACGTTTACTTCTGCCCTGATTGAAGGACTCCGTTCCGAGGAACTGGATGTTGTTAGTGTCGAAGCAGGAGATACTGAGGACTTGCCACCTCAGTCTCATGGTTTTGAGGAGCTTGTTGAGATTGTAACGAGAGCGGTTGAAAGATTAAGCATTGATTGGCCAGCTGATAAGCAGGACTTTCGTTCAAAAAACAAGCTAGACAAACGCTTCCTGCCCTCTCGTTCACAATCTCAACGCTGAGGCCTTCCGTTTTTCCCTCCACACAGAGGTGTTGGACCGTGGGATAAACCAGTTTCATATAGAATTTATAGTCCACAAACATCACACTATTCCACTATCTCTAACTATAAAGAGGACGGTTATGAGGAGAAGCCAAAGGTGGAAGAGACGCTCGCAAGTTATCCGTCCCCTGAATAAGCATCTTCCGTTAAGGCCCCGGTATTACCCACCAAGCCAGTTAGAACAACATCAGCTTTGGTGGGTAAGGCTTATTCAGCTGCTGGTCAGGCTCCCTCTGCGTCGGGCTACAGATTTTTCTCTCAGGGCCGCCAAAGAGACGGCTAAAACTATCGCCCGTTCTATGTAACGCAATCCCTCCTACTAGCCACCTTTGATGGTTGAATTTTATATATAATATATACATTTTACAGTTGTAGTCTTATCAAAAGGCATCTGAAATAATAAAATAAGTGCAATGTAGTGTTGTCAAAAATATAGGTTTGGAGACGGCTAAAACTATCGGCCGTTCTAAGGCAGCCCTGGTGGCCACTAAGAGACATCTCTGGCTAAACTTGAGTAATATAAAGGAAAAAGATTAAAAAAAACGTTTTAATGGATGCACCCCTGTCACCGTATGGCCTCTTTGGCAACGCAGTGAATTCAGTTGTCAAGAGGTTTCAGGAGTTAGATAAACAGGCGGCTGCATTCCAGAAACTCCCCCCCGCCGCACACATGTCTCCGGGGCAGCTGAGCATCTGCACCATCGCATACAGCACCTCAAGGTGGAGCCTCCATTCCCCCGGGGTCATCCCCTGTCTCGAAAGAATGTCTGCTCCTATATTCTGGTGGCCGGGCAGAGTTTGGTTCCCCTATTTAGTGTCTCTCCTCAACGGGCCTCCTCTGGAGTTATCCATCAGGAGGGACCTTCTGTCCCAAGCAGAGGGCTCAATCATTCACCCTCGACCAGAACTGTGGAACCTGTGGGCTTGGCCTCTGAGGGCGCCCAGCTCATAGGGACAGGTCTCTCAACCAAGGTTGTGGAGACCATTCTACAATCCAGAGCTCCCTCCACGAGGAAACTTTATACTCTGAAGTGGAGAGTCTTCACTCCACTTCAGAAAGAGAGTTCACTGCAGGTCTATCCCCGTCTACTTTAAAGGTTTATGTGGCGACCATAGGTGCTTACTACATTCCTTTAGGTGGAATGTCTTTGGGTAAAGACCCCTTGGTATCTTGTTTCCACTGTGGTACTCTAAGGCAGAGGCCTGCAGCTCGCACCAGGGTGCCGACATGGGATCTGGCCATTGTCCTTCAAGGCCTTTCACAGGCTCCCTTTAAAGCCATTGGAGGAGGTGCCAGCTAGGTTTCTTACTTTGAAAGCTCTGTTCCTCCTCGCCATCTCACAATAGGAAATCTACAGGCATTGTCGGTTGCACCCTCGTGCTTAGAATTTGCGCCTGGCATGGTTAAAGCATTCCTTTACCCTAGACCAGGCTATATTCACAAGGTCCCCACTTATGTGGCTAGATCTATAGTACTGCAGGCCTTCTGTCCTCCTCCTTTTCAAGATTCGGACCAGGAAAATAACAATTTGCTGTGCCCAGTTAGGACACTGGATGCCTATGTCCACAGAGCTGCCCTGTGGCGTAAAGCTACGTGGGTGGTTGAGACTATCTCACTTGCTTATGAGTCGATCAGACAACCTTCACCTATGGCTGTCCGATCCCACTCTACTAGGAGTATGGCGGCCTCTAACTGTACATTCACACCACCGCCGACTTGAGCTTCCAAAGCTACCGGAAGTCATTCATTTTCAATGGAAGCTGGCTTCTCTCAGCTGCAAGGAGCATCAAATCCATCGACGTCGCGTTATGGGCGTTTTGAGCATTTTGAGCGTCAATCAGAAAGTTGAAAGTAGCTCAACTTTATGGTAATGAGCTATGATGCGGTTCAGCGGCAAGCAGCGGCAAAACGCCAGCAACCAATCGGAATATACGTCCTTCGCGCTGGCTGATTCCGGAGAAACACACGATGTAAACTTTCGTTCCTACCAAAACATTAGTTCCGAGAAAAACCTCTCGTCATTGAGCCGCAGCTGCTGCACCAGCCGGTGATGCTCTCCGAATTGATAACAGTCCTGGAGGGTGTCATTACATGAACCCAAAATCTCAGAGCACCAAACACAACAACTTTGCAATTATCCATAATGATCCAGTGAAACACGTTTGAGAATGAGCGCAACTTTTATTTGAAATATTTACGAACGCTCGTTTTAAGCGGGAATGCAATTAATTTGCTCACGATTGTATATGACAGGATTGCTGCTCAACACGCACCAGTTGATAGTGTTTCTTTGTCGAGACATTCACTTTCTTGTGTCATGCATGGGACGAGATAACTGAGACCTTTCCCTCCTGCTTGTGTTCTTGGAACTTATCTAGTCATAGAAGGTTTAACAGGACCTCCGTTTAACAGCGCCTCAGATCATAAGGATGCCTAGAGGCGAACCATTGAAATTCCGAAACATTTAAAAACAGTTATGACATCATAAAGCCTTGTATCAGTTTGACATGCACTCTGAATCACTGGTTTGAAAAAAATGTTTCGCAAAGGTTTCAAAGCCTCAAAAAATGTTTTTTGAAAGCGCCCGTCACTAAGAGACGTTTTGACTGATGAAACACGAAGACAATAAACACACAACTGCGACTATATATGGTTTATCTGTGTTCTTCAAGTCATCTTGTGTATTTTAATGAGAATAAAGCAGATTTATAAAGCAATGCTAATTGACATAGCCTTTATCACAGTGCAGAATACCATAAAAAAAATACAAGTTCTGCCTCATTCTGTGATAAGAAGCCAAATGGTATCATAAAAGGTTATCTCAAACTCTCGACTGACATTATAAAGTGAGTTTGGGGCAAAAATATTATTTGAATCTCATACATTTTCCTATTTTGATGCTGTGCTAAGCTAACATGCTAGCTAACCCTTATGCACCTGTTATGAGGAATGATTGTTTATAAAATAAAAATCATTTAAATGTTTCTTTTTTAAGAAGGGCATTTGATACAAAGTGAAGTTTGATAAAAGAAATGAGGGATTTAAAAAGTGTGAATAGAAATTCTTAAAGTAAATATAATAAAGAACAAATAATAATAATGAGAGCCACATCCCAACTAGAGAGGCGTGAATGTGTGCAGTTTAATTGAGGCAGTTTGCACCACAAAACAATAGAGACATTAGACTGAATGGATGCTGAGAAGAAGTGAATAAACATTAGTTATCATTTTAGAGTCTTATCTAAATAAAATCCCATGACATGGTCTCAAAAAATATTTCATAAAACCTTTTAGAAGTTTTAGAGCTATCTTCAGATTTGAAATAAAACATGAATCAGGCCTGTGGCTTCAGTTGTATTGCATTTCTAGACTGCAAGAAGGCCAATTTTGTCCCATAGTTCCCATAGCATCAGCAACTGACCCAGCGTTGAGGAAACGTTATTTATTCAACAGTCTTTGATTGTTTGTTACTGTCACAGTGAACTTCCTCGATGGTGTCCCAAAATTAAAGAAGAACAGTCATCTGACACTATCACACTCACTTTAGGTGACGTGTGACCAAACTCACAATATTAATTTGGTGCCACCTGTGAGACCCACAAATTCTGGTGCCTGTTGTGAGAAACTGCTTAATTAGTGGTGCTCATACACACCACCAGGGTTTGACATTAACACTCGCCAACTTGCCATATGCGTGTGGATTTCAGAAGTGCTATGTAACGCAGTCCCACCTACTAGCCACATTTGAAGGTTGAATTTTATATATAATATATACATTTTACAGTTGTAGTCTTATCAAAAGGCATCTGAAATAATAAACTGCAGTTGCACTAAAGTGCAATGTAGTGTTGTCAAAAATATAGGTTTCTGGATACATATCAATATTGAAATAGCTGAAACGCTTCCAATACTCATTTTCCCCGGGAATCGGGAATAGATACCCGATACCAGCTGCTCTCTCTCTCTCTCTCTCTCTCTCTCATCTCTCAGACAGCGAATTGACACACAAACCCGTCTCCCCTCACTCACTCATTTCATTTGCTCAGAATGAATGTTGTTGCTGTTAAAGGGCTTGTATATGCACAAAGTACAAATAGAAAAATATTCCCTCAACATTCGATCGAGGCATAAAGATGTTGTTAACTTAACATAAATGATCTTGTGGCCACGGTATATCACATTACCATAAGTTAATATGTCTTGGCCACGACAAAACGAAGTTAACTGGTCCCTTCCCAGTCACCATAGAGGCTTGTCAACTTGCAACATAAATATTAGTCATTTAAGACAAAAACACAATTAAAGATGCAAAGTAAACCTGAAACTTTACCTGACACAGTCCTGACAACCTCTGTGGTATTCCTCAGGCCAACAAAGGAGAATTGGTAAAGACGCCAGGAGCGGATGTCTCCAACTTCCACGGAACTGCGCTTCCACTTGTATACAATCTCCTCCTTGGGGTAGCCATCTGCAAAACAATTAGAGTTGGTCTAGAAAACTACATAAAAGCAAACATTTAAAAATACTCCATTTCAGACAACATGATGTGGATGTATTCATCCAGATTTCTTTTAAAAATCCCCCTATAGTCAATCATTTTATCCTTTAAAACTAACTTTTGATCACCAAAACGACATATTTAAAGTTTAATGAAAAAAAAATATTCATGCCTTAAAAATAGCTTGAATGTAACTCTAAAACCTTGCTTCGTTTAGTATACTCAGAACCATGAATATGCTAATTAGCCCCGCCTCCACTCACTCACACCAGCTCACAGATCCACTCGGTCAAGTTACTGAGGTAAACGCTGCACATTTGCATCGCTCTTTACAACATCGGATACATACCAGTGATTCATATGATTAGCCAGTTATGTGGATTTGCCTGTTATTTTAAGTGGTTTATGCACATGTAGAGTTTAAAAATAAACAACTAACGTTAGATTTACATTAACACTAGGCAGTGAGCTAGTGTATGTGAACCTTTAGCAGATAAATACAAGTGCATTTTTGTTTACTATTGACAAGTCAATTAAGTAAATCCTACTCCCAACTACGGTAATTAATAACAGATTATAGTAAACACACTTCCTTTTTAGGCCTACACTGTGAATGTATACATCTTACATTTTAGGATAAATAGTATCATTAGTTAAAAATAATGTTTAAAATGCTTACTGCGTTCATATATTTCATAATAAAATGACATGAATACACTACCCTTTCTGAAATACAATTATTTGTCATCATTCATAGATTTCATGTTGTAATAATATACAGATGCACTACAACTGATATATTGTTAGCATTCATAGATTTCATGTTTAAATATGTAACTGTTGTTATTTTTGTGTTTGTTTATTTCTCAGGAAGAGGCAAAGCTGTGTGCAAGATTTCTTTCATCAAAAGGATGTCACCGTTTCAAAGTCTTTTTTTTTTTAAAATACTAATGGTAGAAGTTGTACTTATTATTTATTGGAAAGTTAGCCAAAGGATGAATCAGCTAATCCAAAAAATAACCATTAGATTAATCGAAAAAATAGCTGTTAGATTAGTCGACTAATTGAAAAGCTAATCAATAGATTAATCGACAACAAAAATAATTGTTAGATGCAGCCCTACTCTAAAGTGAATACTTAAAGTGAAAGTCTTTATGTCTGGGCTTTGCTGGATCATTACAAAATACCAATATTATTTTTGTTTTCACATGCCTCCATGAATCGTTTGCTATGTGCTTTGGATCATTGCTATACTGTAAAATCACTTGCTTCTATTGCCTATTTATTTCTGTTAATAATATCTTGAATTGATATTTTCACGACTATGCTTGACAGTAGCAAAGGAGTTTAAATGTATATTTTGTACACACCAAACATAGCTTTACGTTTTCAGTACTTAACCCATATAGCAATTGAAAGTGCTGAAAACATTTTTGATGTCTGCACAGTTCATAGGATAGAGCTCTGCCATCCGATCAGTTTATTCCCTTTAATATGTTTATTTGATGCTCTGTCAGTAGCTGATACTATGGAAACAACCTCCAGGAGTGATAATTGTCTGAAGCCCACATAAAATCACACCAATTCATTTGCTGATGGGGCTAGTGCTACCCTCCTATTTGTTGTGTGAGGGCGGCACCAGCGCTATGAATCATGCACTAATGATACGTATAGACTTGTCCGCACCATCGCTGCTCAGAACTTAGAGTGGAACACAATGCTGTTTCATCAGTGTTTGCCTCTGTGTTCTCGCTTATTACAATTGAGGACACTGACAGCAAGTGTTTTCGCTTTTGCCATGTGGAAAATGAAGGCTCTATGGCAGTGTTATTCAAATGGTCCAATCCGGACCAATGCTTGGTTCCATCCAGACCGCGGGACAAAATTGCGCTATTTTACCATTTCTACAGTGAGCAGTGCGTCAAAACAACGGAGCGGTACACACCACAATGATATTTCGGAGCTATATCTATAGTATTTTTATCTAGAGCAAAAAGTGCTTCATTCAAGCTTTCTACTCTGTGCCCTCGCAAAAATGTAAAGCGCCACACTAAGAGCTGCAGATGGCGTGGTTATTTTAACAATTGTTGCTGAAACACAGTGTGCAGCATAATACTGGTAGATAATTTTGCTAAAACACTGCAGAAAACAAGAATGCAGCCAGTACACTTATTGTTACCTGTCAAATAGATGACTCTTTGTCAAATAGATGACCGTTTAACTAACTAACTAAACCAAGTTAATGTGTGGCGTGTCCGCTCCAGAACCCCCAAATCCGCTCCAGAGTTTTGGAAAACCCTGATTCCGCTACCATGAGAGAAACTCCCCAGTCTGCTCCAGTAAGAGAAATTCCCAAATTTTCCCCAGTGTAAGAAATTCCCCAGTCCGCTCCAGTGAAAGAAATTCCCCAGTCCGCTCCAGTGAGAGAAATTCCCCAGTCCGCTCCAGTGAGAGAAATTCCCCAGTCCACTCCAGTAAGGGAAATTCTAGTACCTAACTCAGAGAGCATTGCACTGTCTATTATGGCTCTAAACTTTATTCTTTATGTCTATTAACAGCTCCACACCAGCCCCTGAGCACAGTACAGAGTCCAGTGATGGCTCCAGCCTCTGACCAGAGTCCAGTAATGGCTACATCTCCAGCCATAGTGGCCGAGCCTAGATTACGGGTCAATGCCATGGAGGTGATCCTTCCTGGGGCTCTGATTTGTCGGCGCACCCTGGTATATACAGTGGCAGCCCTCGTGTGAGGACTGAAGAGTGTAAAGACCAGCGACTCCACCTGCATGACTCCACCCAGCAAAAACAAGGCACTTGAGTATTGTTTTTCTTTCCTTTTATACAGCTTTTTCACATCTGCTTGTTCTTTTGACCTGTTTTTACTATGTGCTTCCAAATTCCTACTATTACTAACACTCGTAAATCATGTCTCACTTATGGAGGCAGCACAATCCTAACAACCTGTGTACTTTCCCTGTGATTCTAGTACATTACATTCTTTTTCTTTTGGTTTCTGTAATTGCCAGTCTGCTGTAAACAAATCAGACTTCATTACATCTCTTACTAGTCATTCAAGTCTCAGTCTCATGACCCTGACTGAGACCTGGATCAGACCAGAGGACACTGCCACACCTGCAGCCCTCTCCACAAACTTCACTTTTTCACACACTGCAGTTTCCAATTAATGGAAATTGAATCCTTTACTATCTCTGTGTGACAACAGCTCATTTGATTTGCATGCAATTACTATCACCAGTCACCAGTTAAAATCCATTTTGTAGTTGAATATCGTCCCCCAGTTCAGATTGGCAATTTCTTGGAGGAGTTGGATGTGTTACTCTCATCCTTCCCTGAGGATGGTACACCTCTGGTAGTTCTTGGAAACTTCAACATCCACCTAGAAAAACACAAGGGTGCTGATTTCCACACTCTGCTTGTCTCATCTGACTAAAAGCGAGTATCTACTGCGGCTACTCACAAATCAAGTAACCACATGGACCTTGTTAACATGCGCTACTGCTCCACTGACTGCTGGTCACTCCACTGCACAACTCAGATCACTTCCTCCTCACTCTTAATCTCAACCTGACTCCAGACACAACACACACTCCTTATCAGGTCACCTTTTGGCGTAACCTACACTCACTCTCAGCCTCCCGCCTATCCTTTTTGGTCTCATTCACACTTCCTCCCCCTAATCAGCTCTCATCACTAGATTCTAAAAGTGCAACTGATACTATTTTCTCCACTCTAACATCGTGCTTATACAACTTATGCCCCCTTTCATCCAGGCCAACCCGCACCACCCCCCTCTGCCCCCTGGTTATCTAATGTTCTCTGCGAGCATTGTTCTAAGCTCAGGGTTGCAGAGAGGAAGTGGCACAAATTGAAAGATCCCACTGACCTTGGTTTGTATCAATCCCTCTTCTCTTCCTTCTCTGCTGATGTCTATACTGCTAAAATGACTTACTACCACATCAAAACTAACAATTCATCTGATCCTCGCATACTTTTCAAAACCTTCTGTCCTCTCAACCCTCCTCCTCCTACTTCATGATCAACCCTAACAGCTGACGACTTTGCCACATTCTTCATAAATAAAACCACTCACTCATATCATCAACACCTCTCTTCACACTGGTACTTTTCCCACAGCATTTAAGCAGGCTTGAGCAACCCCACTGCTTAAGAAACCCACTCTAAATCCAGCACATCTAGAAAATTACAGACTGGTATCCCTTTTCCATTCATTGCTAAAACACTTGATGAGTCGTCTTCAACCAAGTCTTTATCGTTCTTGCACAGAACAACCTCCTGGACAACAACCAGTCTGGTTTCAAAAGTAGACACTCAACTGATACTGCCCTGTTCTCGGTTATTGAAGCTCTGATAATGGCAAAAGCAGCTTCCAAATCTTCAGTACTCATCTTGCTGGATCTGTCTTCTGCTTTTGACACAGTTAACCACAAGATCCTCCTGTCAACCCTCAAGACAAAGGGCATCTCAGGAACCGCACTACAGTGGTTCAAGTCTTACCTCTCAGGTAGGTCCTTCAGGGTGTTGTGGAAAGGTGGGGTGCCTCAGGGCTCAGCGCTTGGAACACTTCTCTTCTCCATCTACATGTCATCACTAGGATCTGTCATTCAGAAACATGTTTTTTCCTATCACTGCTATGCTGATGACACACAGCTCTACCTCTCATTCCAACCAGAGGTTCCGATGGTAGCTGCTCGCACCTCAGCCTGCCTGACAGACATTTCTTTCTAGATGAAAGACAACCACCTTCAACTAAACCCTGCGGGCCTGGCCAACCCAGCACTCCATCAAAACTTCTCCATTCAGCTAGGTTCATCAACCATAACTCCATCCAGGACAGCCAGAAACCTTGGAGTTGTGATTGATGATCAATTGAACTTCACAGACCACATTGCTAGAACTGCCCAGTCAAGTCAAGTCAAGTCAAGTCAAGTCAAGTCAAGTCATCTTCATTTATATAGCGCTTTTAACAATGTAGATTGTTTCAAAGCAGCTTTTCAGAGATAAACATATAATTTAAGGTAACAGAGATTGTTTTGGCTTTATAGCAGTTCTTGAATGATGTTATTTTCCAGCTAAAGTTATTTCCCAGCTAGGATTTATTCACCTCCATCCAAATGATAATTTGTTATTAAATTAGGGGCCGCTAAGACGACGCCGTTCTCTCCAAACAGACTTTAAACGTGAACCTGTGAGAAACGCTGATGGCGTTCACATGCGCATTAAGAATTGATTCTATAGTTATGTGCATTTGAATATATGTGCGCAGGTTTGTAATTCCCTACAAACCATGCCTAAACAAACTACTTGTCTTGCCTACAAATTTTGATACAAAATTTTATTTTATCACTTCGGGGTAGGTACGCGAACCAAATTTCCCCACAACACTTTATCTGTAGAGTGGTAAAGCGATCCTCCATAGGGAGAGGCTAATTGGCACTTCAGCACTGCATTGTCATCGGGTCCAGGCGAAGGTCCTAGTCAGATCTGGATACGGCCTGGATCCGGCAGGCTGTGGGAAAACCTCGGGAAAAACAAAGACACTAAAATTAACGTAGATGCCATTCTTCTTATGATTACGAGTACATCAGGATGTGAGGGAAGTGCTCCCAGTTCCGGCTGACCTAATCTATGCAGCCTAACATTGAGTTATAGAAGTCGATAACGTATTCTGTGAATGCTAGGTCAAAGATATGTGTCTTTAATCTAGCTTTGAACTGACAGAGTGTGTCTGCTTCCTGGACAATGGTAGGAAGACTGTTCCAAAGTTTTGGTGCTAAATAGGAAAAGGATCTACCGCCAGCAGTCGATTTTGATTTTCTAGGTATTATCAACTGGCCGGAATTTTGAGATCGCAATAGACGTGAAGGACTATAATGCGTTAAGAGCTTGCTCAAGTACTGCAGAGCTAAACCATTTAATGGTTTGTAAGTAATCAGCAATATTTCAAAATGTATACAATGTTTAATAGGCAGCCAATGCAGTGTTGACAGAACTGGGCTAATATGGTCACACTTTCTGGTTCTGGTAAGAACTCGAGCTGCTGCGTTTTGAACTAGCTGTAGTTTGTTTATTAAGCGTGCAGGGCAACCACCCCAGCCTTGGGGTCATGAACACATTAACTAATTGTTCTGCATTTGTCAATGAGAGCATATGGTGTAATTTAGATATATTTTTAAGATGGAAAAATGCGGTTTTACAGATACTAGACACGTGACTTTCAAATGAAAGATTGCTATCAAAGAGCACACCCAGGTTCCTAACCGTCGACGAAGACTTCAGAGCAGCCATCATGTGTTAGACTAGGTTATTACGTGTGGATTTTTTTTGTCCACTAATTAGAATATCTGTTTTTTCAGAATTTAGTAGTAGGAAATTACTAGTCATCCAATGTTTTATATCAGCTATGCATTCCGTTAATTTTATGGATTGGTAAGTTTCGTTAGGTTTTGAAGAAATATACTGTAGAGCTGAGTATCATCGGCATAACAATGAAAGCTAATTCCATGTTTCCTAATGATATGTCCTAATGGTAGCATGTACAGAGTGAACAGCAGCAGTTCCAGTACTGAGCCTTGTGGTACGCCATACTGAACTTGTGATCGATAAGACATATATTCTTTTACTGCTACAAACTGATAACGGTCAGATAAGTATGATTTAAACCATGCTAGTGCAATTCAACTAATGCCAACATAGTTTTCTAGTCTATTTAAAAGAATGTTGTGGTCAATGGTGTCAAATGCAGCACTAAGATCAAGTAACACTAATAGAGAGATACAACCACGATCGGATGATAAGAGCAAATCATTTGTAACTCTAATGAGAGCTGTCTCAGTGCTATGGTACTGTCTAAATCCTGACTGAACGGTCCTGCAGATTTGCCATATACAACATTAGAAGGAACAGTCCCTTCCTATCAGTGCATGCAACACAACTTCTTGTCCAAGCTCTTGTTCTAACCAGACTGGACTATTGTAATGCTCTCTTGGCAAGCATTCCAGCATGCACTGTCAAACCTTTGCAACTGATCCAGAATGCTGCAGCAAGAATGGTCTTTAACGAGCCTGAAGAGACTTTGAATGGGAACATGGTTTGTGTAACATTAGCAACACATTATTAGCTGGTTGATAACAGTCAAGCAAAAGGCTAATCATATTAATTATCGTTATGTCCGCCGTTTTAAAGAGCGATTCCATTGTGCAGCGTTTACCTCAGTAAGTTGACTGAATGGATCTCTGGGCTGGTGTGAGGTGAGTGGAGACGGGGCTAATTTGCATTTTCATGGTTCCGCATATACTAATTGAAGCAAGGGTGTAGAGTTATATTCAAATTATTTCAAGGCATGAATAATTGTTTTTCACAGGAAAAAACATTTAAATATGTAATTTTGGTGATAAAAGATGAGTTTTAAGTGATAAAATTATTAACTACAGGGGGTCTCATGCAGACTTTAACCTTGCATTACCTTGAGGATCCCATTCTGCCACGTTGTGTTGATCCACTTGAATACTGGTCTAGACAGAAGGTGACCTATCCCCACCTTCATGACCTGGCTAAACACTACTTGTGTACACCTGCATCCTCTGTCCCATGTGAGGGAATATTCTCCAAGGCTGAAGTAGTAATTAGCAAAATAAGGAACCAACTGAACCCCAAAACACTGGAACAGATCCTGTTTTTGAATAAAAATATTGAGGCCTTTGCGGTCTAAGTTTACACCCCAAGCACATTCCCAGACAAAAAAAGTCCATTATTCACCTTTGCATTGTAGCAAAATCACATTCCATAACCCTTGTGTTTGACTTTACATAGACGTGTGTGTGTGTGTGTGTGTGTGTGTGTGTGTGTGTGTGTGTGTGTGTGTGTGTGTGTGTGTACACTTCTTTGGGATTCAGTAGAATATAGTTTTGAGTCAACTGTAACCACAACACCAGACAGAAACTGAATGCACATCACACCTCTTTTGCATTTAATCATGTTTTATTGCTGGCATCTCAGAGTCACTGAACAGAACATAAGAGTTAAATAGCTAACCAATATATATATATTTAACTACTCACATCAATTATTAATTATGATCACATACTTGTATATTTTATATTGTTGATCAATATGTCAATCCGATGACCAGAATACACATGATATGAGTTGTGGTCTCATTGGCACAAATTAATTTAGATGAGATTAGGTCAGGTTAGAAAGAACTATATTGATCGCAGATTGATTCCGCTATTGTTTGGTCACATGCTTTTTAAAACCTTATATCCTTTGCTCCGAAATGATTTGTTAGATATGGTGTCGCTAATGCACATTGTGTTAAAAGCTTCGAGTAATGAACCGTTTTTTGGGCACAATTTATATATATACACTGAAGAAAATTATTAACGCAACACTTTTGTTTTTGCCCCAATTTTTCATTAGCTGAACTCAAAGATCTAAGACTTTTTCTATGTACACAGAAGGCCTATTTCTCTCAAATATTGTTCACAAATCTGTCTAAATCTGTGTTAGTGAGCAATTCTCCTTTGCCGAGATAATCCATCCACCTCACAGGTGTGGTATATCAAGATGCTGATTAGACAGCATGATTATTGCACAGGTGTGCCTTAGGCTGGCCATAATAAAAGGCCACTCTAAAATGTGAATTTTTATCAACAGCACAACGCCACAGATGTCGCAAGTTTTGAGGGAGCGTGCAATTGGCATGCTGACTGCAAGAATGTTCACCATAGCTGTTGCCAGTGAATTGATTGTTCATTTCTCTACCATAAGCCGTCTCCAAAGGCGTTTCAGAGAATTTGGCAGTACATCCAACCGGCCTCACAACCGCAGACCACGTGTAACCACACCAGCCCAGGACCTCCACATCCAGCATCTTCACCTCCAAGATCGTCTGAGACAAGTCAACTGGACAGCTGGTGCAACAAAGAATTTCTGCACAAACTGTCAGAAACCGTCTCAGGGAAGCTCATCTGCATGCTCGTCGTCCTCATCGGGGTCTCGACCTGACTGCAGTTCGTCGTCGTAACCGACTTGAGTGGGCAAATGCTCACGTTCGATGGCGACATTTTAGGGGGCTTTTACACTGGGCTCGTTTGCTGACAGAACGCAGGTCAATCTATTGTTTTTTATTAATTCGCTGCTATTATGCGCAGCTGAGTGAGCAATACAGGTTTACTGTGCATGTGTCACATAAGGTGGGCTTCTGCTGCTTGCAAACAGACTATTTTGAGGAGACAGTGGATTTCCAAATGTGTTGCCCTGATGCACACGCAATGCGCGAATACACTGCCGGCTCACTCTCGCTCGCATCCAAGGTAATTCATCAACACTATCATCCCTTACAAGTGTTTTATTTAACTGAATACATCACAATAAGCCAAAACGCATGCGCAGGTCACTTTACTTCCTGAACAAGTGCGCACCAGTCCGTGTTGCTTTCACATTCACGCGAACCGTAGCACGGTTCGGGAGCTACCAAACTCAGACCACCTCCTGCAGGTAGTCTCGGGTTCGATACCCCAGTGCGCATCCGGGTCCCATGACAGCTTTCACATTGGCGATTTTTCATGCGAACCGTGCCCCGTTCCGAACTAAACTGCCAGTGTGAAAGCCCCCTTAGAGTGGCCTTTTATTGTGGCCAGTCTAAGGCACACCTGTGCAATAATCATGCTGTCTAATCAGCATCCTGATATGCCACACCTGTGAGGTGGATGTATTATCTCAGCAAAGGAGAAGTGCTCACTAACACAGCTTTAGACAGATTTGTGAACAATATTTGAGAGAAATAGGCCTTTTGTGTACATAGAAAAAGTCTTAGATCTTTGAGTTCAGCTCATGCAAAATGGGGGCAAAAAACAAAAGTGTTGCGTTTATAATTTTGTTCAGTGTGTATATATATATATATATATATGATATACTGTATAATGACATAAGAAGTGTGGTTTTCAAAGCACAAGGAGATGCAAAGCTCACTGGCCTCACCCCACTAATCAACAAGAACAATTTCCAACTCTCAAAGTAACCTCTGTACTGTTTCCTCTGAAACTACAGATGATGCTGTCCCATGACACATCTGCTGCTTCATTTCCCCACCATAGCCAAATGAGAAGAAGAAAACTATGGCAGTGACACAGCTTGCTTGTATAAGCATGTAAAGACATTTATCCCTAAGTTAGGGCAAATTGTCATTTTCCTCATTACCTGCCCTTCATATTTCAAGACAAAAATTTAAGTGAAGTGTCTTTTATAGCATCATAAAATGGTTTCTATGCTCTCAACTACATCACAAGTTGAGCATGAAAGCAGGCATGGGGTGGAGAAAACAGGAGATAAAAAGCGAGCTAGAATGGAACCGATATAGATGGATTTGCAAGTTAAGCATATGGGCAGACTTACAGCTTGAGAACTCCAGGGGACACGAATGTTCATCCATTGGAAAGTTATTCAGTTTAAGCTGGCACTCTGCATCAATGGTCAACCTACAGACAGAAATTTCCTTAATTAGATTTCTCTATATAAGCTGTTTCATTGGCATACCCCTAACAACATTAATAATTTACAGCACTAGAATACAGGGATTTACATAATAAAACAAATGACAAAACATGTAAGCTGAGAGTTGGCATCAAATGCAATTAATAGCAGGCGTGCTTCAAAATTGTTATAACTGGACACATGCTTTCCAAAAGAATGTAATCAGACTAGAGTTACATAAATAATAATTTAAAGTCAGGGTGAACATTAAACCATGATCACTTGTAAAGGGTTTTTATTTCAAAAGCTACCCAGATAGCAAGGTAATATTGAAACAATGTTGAGTTTTTCTCCAAACCAACATTTTGTTTGAGATTGACGTTCCAAGAGACATGGAACTAGCATTGATTTGTAGCTTTTGACCACAAGATCATGCAAGTTTGTATCTCTAGAGGCCCCAATCAAAGGGCCGTTTTCAAAATATGAAGGAGACTTAACCCTATTTGGGGGCTAGTTTAGGGGTGAGGTTAGGGATGAGCCTTCATGATGTTAGCAAGTCGGTAAAGCAGTATAAATTAAGGTTTGAAATGCCTATTTTGGTTCTTCATGTGTAGTTCTCAGTGGTCTAAGAGATGCTTTAGAAAGAAAACGGGTATATCTTATAAGTCTTGTTTGTTGAACCACCTGAAATATGATTTCTCTGGCACAATTTCAAATGGTGCATCTACTCAAGATGCCTCTCCTGCTTTGTTTTACTGGCTTATTTTGTATTGTAACTGACTGTAATTAAATACATTAAATGTAATGTTATTAGTGTTTAAATAAATCAATCTCAATAAATTAATCTCAATATTTCAATAAGTAGTGCTTTTCAAAAATGGCCAAACGGACGGTCATGGACATCTTTTGACGTTCTTTAAAAAGAAGTGAACAGAAGGTATGTTGACAGTCTTTTAGGACATTCACTTGACACAAAATTAGAAAGAATATAAGTAAATCATGTACAGTACATTGATTGAATAAAGGATGTTGTCAAGTTATTGAAAATTAATGCAATCGCCAAGGTGGTAATGCACACATGCATATGTTAGGTTAAATGGTAAAAATGGACTGCATTATATAGCACTTTCACAGACCCAATGGCCACAAAAGCGCTTTACATATTCACCCATTCATGCACCGACAGCGGTGTCAGCCATCCAGCTCGTCGGGTGCAGCTGGGGTTAGGTGTCTTTCTCATGGACACCTCAACACTTGGTCAGGAGGAACTGAGGATTGAACCACCAACCTTCTGGTTTGTAGACAACCTACATGAACCACTGAGCCACTGCCACCCAAGGTACATATGTGCTCGTGTTTATTTCCAAAATAGTCAGGTTTTATTCCCTAAAGCAAGGGTGGATTAAGGTCTACACAGGCCCCTATAGGCTCCGTAATGTCTAGAGCCCCCCCCCCCCCCCCCCATCCTTTGACTACCCACACCCAATACAAACACATGTGCATGACTCATATGATATACACATAATAAACATCATAAATATTAGTGATAAATATTTACAAAATAAATCATGTATTTTAGTGATGAGCTACATATCATATAATAATAATAATGGCTATTCAGATGAGGTGATTCAGTCTTTTCAGGCCCATTTTCAAAGCTGAATTCAGGATCACCCCTGACAGAAGCAAATACTTGCTATATAAGGGGATTTTATGGTACTAAATATTTACCTCTAAATTATGCACCATTTATTATCTGTAATACCATGGTGTAACCACTAGATTACAGTGCAGCCCTATATATGCATATATAAACATGGCTGTGTTTTCTCTACAATGGTGGATGAAGTACACAAATCAAGTACTTGATTAAAAGTCCACATACCCTAATCAAATATTCCTAGAAAATGTAATAAGTACTCCTTTTCTGTTTCACTTAAGTAAAAGCAGTTCTTATTTTTTAAATATATTGAAGTATTCAATGTAAAAAGAACTTTTGACAAATGTATATTTATTTAGCAATTTCATATACTCCATCTTACTGCTCAAAATATGTGTTGGGGGTGGGTGGGTGGGTATAATGTACTAGACTACACAGAAACAGCTTAAATAGGTTATAGCTCAATATGACATCATTGTAAATCATTATGAATTTTCATTAAGGAAGATTATGCAGACATTTTATTGTATTACCAAAACTTGTTATACACTGATAAAACTGCCAATGATCTTTTCTGATAATTCAATTATCAGTGAAAATAAACGACAGGGGATGCGAGTAAAAAATAAAATAATGTGCAAAAAAGTAAAAATAACAAAATATATCATATAGTAGGCCTATATAGAAATGAGGAAAAACAAAATGTGTGTAAATCATATAAACATACAATATAAAACAGACATCACATAGGGCAAAATGTGTGAACATTTAAAGCCACGATGTGTAAGTTTCTTATTCAAAACAATAACAAAGACATTGATAACACTGTTAATGAGCGTGGAATTATAGGAGGTGTCGTCTTCAACTCCACAGCCAATGAAAATCAATCCGATGGGACTCAGGCAGAAATCATGTTCATGGATAAGCTAATTTAATCAAGTTTTATTAATGTTACAGTGGTATGAAGCTGGGTGGGGCAGAGAGCCGTCAGAGCAGAGCGGGGCCAGTGCAGTGAATGCTAATAGCCATGTTTCCACTGTCGGCCCAAAAGCAAGCATGCTAGTGCATGCCAGTTTCCACTGTCACTTCCAGTGCTTGAAGAAGCCTCATCGGGGCTTCCTTGAGGCCAACAATTTTTTGCCCGCTGAATATACCTTGGTCTAAAGCTAGAGAGTGCTCATGAACAAATGGTGGAGTTTATCTGAGTCAGGAGAGTGTCAACACTGCTGCTCATTTCTCATGCTATCATATCAGACTACCAGCTAACAAAAACCTTTAAGACACTTAAAACAATTTTCAGCTCAAACTCATTTCAGATACCAGCAAATGTTTGAAATAGCTTCAGAATTCGATCCAGGGTTTCTGATCACCGGATGAGGCAGAAATATATTTGTATGCAATGCTAAAGGCTACTTATGCTAACCATTATGATAAATAAATACACATATGATTATGGAAAATACCTTAGACCATTTGAAGAACTAAGATAAATCATATATGATTTATATGATTGTGTATTTATTTGGTTTCATCAGTCTCTTCCCTGTGCATTTGTTGATATAGGACTAATGTATCCATATACGTCACAAATTATACTCATATAACTCATGTTCATGAGCTCCCTCTGTTTGTCTGGCTGAAAGGATAACAGTATAGTAAGATGGGAGAGATTGATCAAACCTCCTCAGATCACATCATTTTGTGGAAAATAAAGAGCGATGCTCATTCTTTCTATAGAAATATGACAAACATGATATTTAATCAACCTTTTTCTAATGATATTTTATCAATATTTATTTTGCCTTCAAACCATTAATGGGTTGTTTTGTGTGTTCCTGTGATCACAAGTAAATGGAAGCAGTCATGACCGAATAAGTATGTGTTCTCCTTTTATGTGAGATGATAAATACCAGTTTGATTCAGAATGATTGATGTCTTAAAGGTTTAATAAATTACTGCAGAGTCGGCGCCAGAGCAGATCTACTGGAGGGGCATTGGGTCATCGGTGGGGGGGGCACTGCCGTTTAAGAAATATTTTGACGCAGTGGCGACATAGTCCAAGACAGCAGAAATGCTATAAAAAACTAAAAACTTTTTAATTTATTATTATTATTATTAATATTTATTATTTGCAAATTTCCCCACCACTTTTGAAGCATCTCGCAGCACGGATGTAACTAATACAAATAAATAAAACATCTCCAGTTGACTAGCAGAGCATTCATTTCGTTTGTTTGTTAAATAAGAGGCGATCTAGCACGCTGAAATGTGTTGTTTTTTAAATCAAGTGAACAAAGTGCTCGTTGACTCTGCGATCAGTGGTGCAGATACAGGGTTCTCTTGTGACTCGCGCACATCGCACAGTCTTCACACGGACGCTCGCTTTAATCTGTTGCGGAGACTCTCTATTTGTTCCGGTGAAATCACAAAGTAAAACGCACACAAATGTGTCCCCCTGCTTGATATACAACCACTGATAACCACTGACATAATCGGTTTTAATGAGGGGAAAAAAAAAATATACGAGTGCAGATTAGAACCCAGATCCTCTGACACGCTTGGCAAAAGTTCTGCCACTGGACCATTAAAATGCATACAAAAAATAGTCGGATTGGATCTATGTATTTCTTCACGTGAAAATTCTCGGCACCAACACATATTAGATCTCATTAAACGACAAAAATTAAACACAATGTACTATTTAAATCGATTGCTGGACATTGGTATGTTATTGTACATAGGTACATCTGATTTATGATTTAGCATTGTATTAGCAACTGTGGTAGGAGGGGCATCAATGACCTCTGGGGGGGGGGGGGGGGGGCACAGCCCTCTAATGCACCACCATAGCGCCGGCACTGAATTACTGTAAATCATGTATCAAATGTCGATGCATGGAGTCTTGATTATTTAAGTAAAGACCAAACATTAGCTACTGTCATGATCATTTTGTGATCTAACTAGTTTTTAGTCAGCTAGTTTCATGATGGTGAAATTGTGGGGTTGTGAGACATTGTTCTATGGAGGCGTGTTAAGGCCGGGTTTCAGGGTAGCACAGTGGGGCTACTGGAATGATAGTGGAAACACTGCTTGACTTTGGCCTTGCGGCTCGAGGTCTGAGGCTATTGGCCCCGCCCAGTACATTGTTGGCCCTGACTCGCACTGGCCCGACAGTGGAAAAGCGGCTAAGGAGATACATCTGCCCAACACACCAGTCTCAAATCCCACAAAGGAGACATTTTTTATTGCTGTTTTATATCATGTTTACTTCTTTAGTTTTGTCGTTTATGTTTATTTTATGATTAAAGTTATGTTCAACGTTTGCCGGTTCCTGACTCCATCTTCCCTGAACTTGAACGTTTGATCACTAAATTTCACATTATTTAATTTAATTCTAAATTAATTTCATGCGACTAATAAAGTGACCTGTATGAATACAAGCATGGCAGAATGATGGCAACAGTGGTGGTTAGGCAAAACTTTGCTGTGAGTGGGTCAGAGTGGACGGAATCAGATGAAAATGAGAGTGAAGACCATATGGAGATTAATCAGAGAAATGAAAAATCAAGGGAGAAATGAGGAAATTCCTTAGAAAAATCTGGAAAGAGGAAAGTTAAAAAGGTGATAAATAACTCTAAAGGAAGGAATGGTAAAGGCTTGGTAAAGAGGATTATGAATTCAAGGTAATACTTAGATTTAGTGAAGAAAAAGGGTTGCATGCTATGAGCCCAGTGAAGTAGACTACGATATTAAAAGAATTAAGTAGGTGAGGTAAAAATGGCCAAAGTTTTGAGAGATTGGAATTTACTTATCATTTATAATAATTAAGAACAGAGAGAACAGGCTTGTAGGAGGAAAAAAGTTGGAAAACAAAGTGACAAGTGCTAGCCATGTGGAGACAAGATACACGTGGAATAGGGGAGTGATTTAAGGGTATACCCGTCAAAGTTACTATGGAGGACATAAAAGCAACTCTGAAAGGAGATAAACTGAGTGATGGGGGAAGATTACATTCCATTATAAGATGGATAAGATAGTATGGGTTAAGATGAGAAAGTGAAAGCATACTGTTGGAGTTTGAGGAAGAAAATCTCCCAAACAAAGTAATTTTAGGATACATTACAGATAGGGGACATGTCCCTTAACATATGAGATGCTTTAAAGGTCAAATATTTGGACATACTGCTCTGACATGCAAAGGGAAAGAAGGTGTGCTAGATGTCGAGAGGATCATGAAAATCAGGAAAGAGATGCAGCCAAAATGTTAGAATTGTGGCCTATGGAGTGGGTGCAAAGTACAGGAATGTCAGCTCACCCCTTCTGAGGGAGGGTTATAGAGCAGTATGTGCGGTTATACCTTGCTGGTCATCCGCTTCAGGACATCGGACTCCCTACTCAGAATGCACCAAAGGTCAGTCTCAAGAGATTTATTCCCTTAACAAACTTTTTGGCAGCATGGAAGCTTCTGCCAAACATGTCTTGTTAGGTCCTTCAGATTGTAGATAAGGGTACATAATTCAGTTCCCCCTGAGAGAAGTCTATGTTCCTAGATGCAGTCACGGGAAAGAGGACAGAAGAGACAACAGCAAGTAAAACTGGTTTATTGAGTCAATGAACCGAACGGACAGGTGGATGGTCACAGGAACAGTCTTAGAGGTGGAATGATGAGACACTGGGAAGCCTCAGTGGTAGCGCAGGCAGGCAGGTGGAACAACCCGATCCTCTGGAGAAGATGGAAGAGACGAACAGGAATCAGGAAAGCCGAAGAGCGAACGTGAAGGCTGGAACTCTCAGGTGGTGACGGGAAACAGAAACGGTGAGTAAATCCAAACGATGAACAGACAGGACCACAGGAACACAAGGAGGATCACACACCACACAAGGGAACATCCAACAACGATCTGACAAACACAAGACGCAGGAACAGAGAATAAATAGGCGCAGCTAATCAGAATCAGCTGGCACTTCTCCCGGAGAATCATCGCGACCACGCCCACACACACAAAACAGCGCAAGGAAGAGTCAGCGAATACATCAACCGTGACAGATACCTGACTCAGGGAGCAGACATCTTGTCAAGACAGGGGCTGAGACACAAGGAATGGAAACTCCATCCCGAGACGGTGCAGTTGATTTGGAAGGAATTCGGCCAGGCGGAAGTGGACTTGTTCGCATCCGAGGAGACAACACACTGTCCGCTATTTTTTTCCCTCATGCATCTAGCTTCACTGGGGCTGGATGCCATGGTTCAGATGTGGCCAAGGCTGGGTCTATATGCATTTTCCCTGATCGTTCTGCTTCCGGAATTCTAGAGAGAGTTCGCCAGGATGGGGTTCATCTGCTGTTAGTTGCCCCTTTCTGGCCGGCCAGAGTGTGGTTAATAGACCTTTTATCTCTGCTGTACAGCTCTCCATGGGATTTTCCTATCAGGAGGGACCTCCTGTCGCAAGCCGAGGGCACAAACTATCACCCCCAGACAGGGATGTGGTGTGGAAGCTGTGGGTTTAGTCCTTGAGAGGTACCAACTACTGAAATCTGGTCTCTCAACTCAGGTTGTTGAGACCATCCTAAACTGTAGAGCTCCCTCTACGAGGAAACTGTATACCTTAAAGAGGAGAGTCTTCCCTTTATCTTAAAAATATAGCTAAATTACAACATGTGCTCTCAATTGACAAATGCAGAAAAGTTAGTTCATATGTTCATGACCTCAAGGCTAGATTATTGCAATGGTCTACTGGGTGGTTGCCTTGCATGCTTAATAAACAAACTGCAGCTGGTCCAAAATCCAGTACGTATCCAGATCATAGGTGGACCTGCACCTAGACATGACCACAACGCAGGTCTGTAGAGACCGTGTCTACTGGACAATCCCCTGTGAATGCCTCATCGACACGACAGCAATTGTTATCAGCAGAGATCACAAGAACCAGACAGGTCCTCTGCACAGACCATTTGGCCAGCTCCTGCTCCATACCGGTGTGATGAATCAATCTTCAAGCAAAAGGAACTGGATAAATATTTGAATGGTCCCAATCTCGATCTGAACTCTGACTTGTGATGCAGCCTGAATCATAATCACACCATGTTCGTTCGTTGGCCAGAGGAGTAAGGGGCCCCCTTACTGAGCTTTTCCAAGGTTTTTTTTCTTCCATTCTGTCACCTGATGGATTTTGGGTTCCTTGTCACTATTACTTTGTGGCACTCTGAGATTAAGGCCTAAAACATATGCGTGAGTCTCGGCCTGGGGTTTGGCCGTGGTTCTAGAGGGGTTGTCCCTGGCACCGAGCCCATTGTCTCTCTTTCAGAGAAGTTCCTCACTCTCAAGCAGGGCTCTGAACCAGTTCAAGTGTAGCCCCTACAATTCGCACCGCCCCCTCTAAGTGGGACTCGAACCTGGCCTCTCCACAAGGGAGGCGGGCACTATAACAAGGAGGCTAAAGACAGCAGTCTCTAGCTTCAGTTGCTAGAGCACCTCTTGAGATCAGGTGAGTGAGATTTACACGCACAGCTCTCACTGTCCTACGTCTGTTACACTAACCCCCCTAAACATCACCCCCATCAGGGTCAAGGCACAATTGTAGCCCCTCTATTTTGCACCGCCCCCTCTAAGCGGGACGCGAACCCGGGCCCATCCTCATGGGAGGCGGGCGCTCTAACAAGGAGGCTAAAGACCTTAGTCTCTAGCGTCAGTCGCTAGAGTGCCTCTTGAGATTAGGTTTACACTCATAGCTCTCACTGGCCTAGGATTTTTACACAAGGAACAAAAACCAGAAGCAAACCAAATTAACAGGAACATACACAAAAACAAAATCAAGTTGAAACAATCTGAAAAGAAACACTTATTTGAAATTACCATTAACCGGTTAATAACCATTTTTTCTCGTTCTGTTTAAGATTTTAATTTGGCAGTGAACCAATCATGAATTCAAATAGTACGGCCTATGCAAATGTTGACGCATCCAGCATCGGTGAAATCAGTTGTCAAGTTATTCTATGTAAGTCTCATGGCAATTTGCTGGCATTAGCCATGGCAGGTTATATAATGCGTGGTGTGTTTTAAAACCAGCGAAAATTGCAGGTTAGTGTATATCTGATATCATTCAGGACATTAAAAATATGTATTTAAAAAAAAAATGATTAAACAGCTTGTTGTCAAAGTTAGTATTGTGGCTTTATGTATGGTCAGACACTTGTGTGTGTTGTTATATTAACATTTTTGGAAATTCAAGCTCAAATGGAGTTTCTCACCAGCGAATGTCGGACAACTGTGTTTTGTTCGTCATTAGAATCTGAGGCAGTAAGTGTATTGCATTAAGTTTTTATCGACTTACAGGTTACAAAGGTTACTGTAGTATGTGGGCGCACAGTTTGTATTGTCGTTTAATATATTTGGCAAAAACTTGTGTTATAATAGACGAAGTGTTACGCAAAAGTTGTATTAGCTATAACTAGACAGCAAATACCAGACTAAGACACTCTTCTCCACTCCTCAAGTACATAGAACATTAGCATTTCTACACATTGTGTTCTCTTTCAAGGGAACTCGAGCTGCGTCGAAACGCTGTGGGAACGCCCCTGTGTGATTGCATCATGAAGTACTTATGGAATCAGTACAATGGCGAGACGGAACGTCATAGGTGGGTGACGTCTTCGACCAGAAAACTATAAAGCACGCCTGATTTATAACACCGCCAGCTTCCGTGCCTTTAGCAAGCACTCTGTGTGAATCATTGTCTGAAAAGTGTTTTTGTCTGTCCTTAGTTGTTTCTAGGCAGCAGTTTTGTCACATATATAAATATATATATATAAAAAACTATATAAATGACGAGCGCACAGCATTATAGGAAGTGTGTACATCCCTGCACTGGATATCTCACTCGGGTGGGGATACACACCAACTATGTGTTATTTGTTTGGGAGTGCAGGATGACCAGTCAGCTCTCGAGGGGGCTGATTGAGAGTATTGTGAGCGTTTACCATTAAGAACACTGCGCTCCAGCTGATCGCTCTTCGAGGAGGGCAGTTCGGTACGCGATCCCCGCGGCTCGGGTCCCGCTTCTGCCGAGGCAGAGTGGCGCCTTCAGACGTGGGGTTGACACATGGATCTAACAGAGGGATTTGAGATGGGCCCCAGCCCTAGTCAAGACAAGTATATTTATATAGCGCTTTTCATAGGTTATAGCGCTATCTCAGCCTTCACCTGTTAAATCCAGTGCTTCAGGTCAGGGTTTGGAAGCACGCTCTGCGTTTTCTTCCGGCCAGGCTGAGGCTCCGATACTGCAACTATCCAGTTCTGAGGAGCTGGTTGTTGTTAGTATCGGCACAGAAAATACTGAAGACTCGTCTCTTCAGTCTCCTGCATGTGAGGAGCTAGTGGAGGTGCTAACTCGCCCTGTAGAGAAATTAAGCATTGAGTGGCCTGCGGATAAGCAAGAATAAAGGCAGAAAAGCAAAATAGATGAACGCTCTCTTCCTTCCCGTATGCAGCCTCCACACCGGTGCTTGCTGTTTTTTCCAGACCTCCACACAGAGGTGTTGAAGTCCTGGAAAAAGCCGGTTCATATCATGTGTTTAGTCCCCAGACATCTACATTTTCCAATATACATGGGTCTAGACAACACGGTTATGGGGCGATGCCAAGGGCTGAAGAGACGCTTGCGAGCCATCTCTCTCCTGAGTTGGCATCGTCTTTTAAAGCAAAGGCATTGCCCTCCAAGCCACTCAGAAACACTTCGGCTTTGGTGGGTAAAGCTTATTCGGGGGCAGGTCAGGCCGGGGGTGCCTGCACACAATGTCCATTCTGCAGGTATACCAGGCTGACCTATTAAAAGACATGAGCGAGAGTGAGCAGGTCAGCACTAAATTGATTCGCGAAGCAGCAGATTTATCTCTCCGTCCCACCAAGGAGACGGCCAAGTCAGTGGGCCGTTCTATGGCAGCCCTGGTGGCCACGGAGCGACATCTTTGGCTGAGCCTCTCAGGAATGAAAGAAAGAGAAAAATAGTCCCTTCTGTGCCAGTTGAGCACATTCTTTGTTCCAAAGAAGGATGGGGGGTTGCGTCCAATTTTAGATCTCCGCCTCTTAAATTGCTCAGTAGGGAAGCTCAAATTCAAAATGCTCACTCTCAAGTGGATCGTGTCACAAATCAGATCCGAGGACTGGTTTGTCACGATAGATATAAATGATGCCTAATTCCTTGTATCAATCCTTACACAACACAGGAAGTTCTTGAGGTTTGTTTTCGGGTGCGAAGCTTACCAATATCGTGTTCTTCCGTTTGGCCTAGCCCTATCACCCTGAAATGTTCACAAAGTGTATGGACACAGCTCTGGCTCCGCTGCAACTCCAGGGCATCCGTATACTGAACTATAACAACGATTGGTTGATTCTAGCTCAGGCAGTTCGGCATCGAGATGTCGTTCTCGCTCACATCAGAAAAATGGGGTTGATGTTGAATATCAAGAAAAGTGTGCTATCTCCACTACAGAGGACCACTTTTCTGGGTGTGGTATGGGAGTCGACGACAATGCAGGCACGTCTGTCTCCTGCTCGTACTGCTTCGATTCTCTCAGCCGTGAAACAAGTGAAGCTAGGCCAGCCGCTCACTGTAAAGCAGTTTCAGAGACTGTTGGGTCTGATAGCAGCAGTGTCCAACGTTATACCTTGCGACCTGTTGTACATGAGACCGTTGTAGGGCTGGCTCAGGACCAAGGGGTTCTCCCCGAGGGCAAACCCACAACGCATTATCAAGGTCACACTGCGATGCCTTCGTGCCTTAGTCATGTGGAAAGAACCTTAGTTCCTGTCCCAAGGGCCCATGCTGGGAGGTTGTTGTCACGTCACGCTAACGACGGATCATGAGTGGTCGCCCAGCCCGAGGTCTGTGGCAGCACCATCATCTATCGAGGCATATAAATTGTCTAGAAATGTTGGCGGTGTTCCAGGCTTTGCAACACTTCCTCCCAGACCCGAGGGCCCATAAATCAGAGGTGGGGGTAACCTGCGGAATCCCGCTTGTGATCGGGACTGGGGATTGAAACTGTTTCCCATCAACAAGGAATTCCCAGTAAGCGCGGGTCATAAGCTCGAGTTGATTAAGTCCCTGCCCTTTGTACACACCGCCCAACGCTACTACCGATTGGGTGGTTTAGTGAGGTCCTCCTCGCTGGGTTCTGGTAGAGCGTTGAGAAGACGATCAAACTTCCATCTAGAAATAGTAAATAAGCTGTATCAGGTAAATAAGGTCACCCGCCTATGACGTTCCATCTAGCCATTGGACTGATTCCATATGTGCTTCATGACGCAATCACACAGATTTGATTTGAAAGATTGATATTGGCAGCATCTCGTTCCCTCTTCAGGGAACTAGGGTTACATACGTAACCGAGACATTTTGTATAAAGAAAATTCTGTACTTATTAAAAGAACCAGTTTTTAATTTACCCTCGCACAGCAAACAAGCAGAGATGGTCTCCAAAATGCATGCATGATGTCATTCACGGATGAGGCGGGTGGAGCTACTGTATGAGGTTTTGCCGACAGTTTGAGGATCCACTTGGGTTATGAGGTTTAGTCACAAGCTCTAAGTATAAAGTTCAATTCAAGCTATGATATAAAGTGTAGGGTGGGTTAAAAATAGCGTTATTAACCAGCAATTTTTCTAATCAAACCATTTTCAGAACGATACGGAAATACTGACTCTGCTCAGAGTGAACGGATGACATTTTTTGTTTGATTTAAAGACCTCAATTTCTGCACCTGCTTAGAATTTCTCATTTAAACACTCTTTATTGTTATGCAAATAAGCCAAATTGCATGAAAATCAGATACAAATCATTTACTATCTTAATCGTGTGTATATTAGCTTTATGTTTCACGTGTAGAAACATTTCTCTGAGTTTCTTATGTACGGAACAGACTGTAGAAGTGTAATGGAAGTTCGTCATCAGAGGAGACAGGGGGGGTTATGACCGTGTGATCTGAGAAACATATGCAGCGAATGAGCTTCATCTGAGTAATAAAAGAGCATAGCAGTAATGATCAGACTATATAAACCCTTCAAAGTGCCTTCCAAAAGCCCCGTTCACAACGCCAGCGACACGCAGCGACAAAGCAACACGATCCCATTCATTTCAATGGAGCGCTGGCGACTTCCAGTGTCATGAGCGACAGTGACTGTTGGGGACAGAATGTGGGCGTGTCAAGCGATGCAAGACACGCAACAAAAGTTCAGAAATTGAAACTTTATGCAAATGAGAAGTGATTTTCGCGAGCAACAATCAATAGGAAAAAAGGCTTTCAGGGGAGCTCACGTCACCGTCTCGAGTGCAGGCAAGACAGAAGAGTTCGAGGGCGATTTCACTGTTTTATATGATTTGACTGTAACCACATACATGGATATAATAAAATGATGCATGGAAAAGAAACTGTCGACAGTCTCAGTGAGTTTAATTCATTCATTCATAGTTAGAGTGTTGTAATTTTGGGATGCAAGTTTAGCACTGCTGCAGTTCATTTTACAGTTTGCCCTGCATTATGTTGACTATTAGGGACATGGAAATTTATTAATTGACAAATTTGCATGACGTTTTAGTGATTTATGACAGTATGACAGAGAGTGAGTTTAATTTGTTGATTGATTGATCGTTAATCTAGTAAATGATTTAATCCACTGAACACTGTGGTAATATAAGAACACTCTCCCAACAGCATACTCTTACTTTTAATTATTTTGAGCCTTATTCCAAGTCAAATTAAAATTATATAATTGTATATATCACTTGTGATAGTATTTTGTATAGTTATGGCCAGACATGCAGTATACTAATAACATTAGAGCGACAGCACTACAAACGCCCACAAGCGACTCGCAGTACAGAGACTAGCGGCATACAGCGACAAAGTTGGTGGCGGTGTGAACGGGGCTTACGGCATCATTCAGGTTGTTTGGTATGCAGGGAGTGTGTGTGTGTGCGAGAGAGAGAGAGAGAGAGAGAGAGAGAGAGAGAGAGAGAGAGAGAGAGATGGATGGAGATGTCTGGTGCAAAGTCATAAGACTACAGTCATATACATTTTTACATTTATAAAACTTACATTTTGGTAAATAAATTGTTATAATCATTGTGAAATCGTTGTGCAACCAATTCATGAATGTGACCGTTGACCTGCTCTCGGGAGACATTATGCTTTTACAAATTTCAGAGATCCCAAAAGAAAGGAGGCAGTAGTTTGATGTAAACAAGATATTTAAAACTTGAACCTTTGGGCCACTTGCAGTCATAATGACATCAGACTCCTAAAGCTAAATGCATTTTTTTAAGGGTTGTAGTCCTTTTTATCCCACTTTTACTTTGCCATTTTTATCATTGATTGTTCTAAACTGTGTTAAAACAAATATTAAAAACAAAGTGACTCAATTACTGGAAAGGTGTTGATTTTAATTTAAGTGTTTTTCACCAAGTTGTGTTTATTCAACAACAGGGATGTAGAATCTAGAATCAACATCACATTAGCCGCGTTTCCACTGCCGGGCTAGCGCCAGGGCTAACAGCGAGCCGAGCCAGTGGCCTCGGGCCTTAAGCACCGGGCTTGCGTTTCCACTGCCGGGCCAGTAGCCCCGCAGCGCTGCCCTAAACCCCGCGCCTAACACCACTTTCCGGATCAAACGTATACATACAACCCAACCCATTTCAGCGGATATTATAAATTAATTTATTTTTTAAGTTAGGAAGATAGCAGGTATATTAACTCACCGGCCGTGGCTGCAATAGTGTCCCGATTGTCTTGCGAGTTGTCACTAACAGAGGGACGGTGACCCAGCACACGTCTATCAAGTCGAACCAAGGAAAGTTCCTTTTCTGAGCACCGCTTTGTCCGTTGTGCGTTTTAATCGCCTTGAACAATACTGCGCCCACAACTTTTTTATTTTTTCCTGAACTTGAAGCGTTGATCTCTGCATTCTTAGCTTAGAAAGTTCAGCATCGATGTATTTTATAACGTCCTCGTTTCTTTACACGCCGTCAAATTGACGTTGTACCCTTTCTTCTGCCCAAATGCTCAGAAGAGCTTTGCAGCTATTATTTTGCGCGATATAAAAAAGTGAAATGTGCATCTTGCTTCAAATCATAACGTTCCATAACACCGATAAACTCCGCCTTTTACCTTGAGCACGCCTCTAGCCCGAGCTGGCCTGCTTTGGCCCAAGGTATTCGACGGGCCAGAAATGGCCGTTGGCCCTGAGTAAGCCCCAATCAAGCCCCGGAAGTGACAGTGGAAACGCGACTGGCCCTGGCACGCACTAGCACGGCTCAGCCCTGGCCCGGCAGTGGAAACGCGGCTATTGTGACCATTGATTTTTTTTTTTTTTTCAATGGTTTCAACATTAACTGAGGGGGAAAAAGTGATACTGAACCAACTCCACTTTTTGTAACTTTGTGTTGATGCATCAACGTTGACTTAGCATTGTTTCAGTGGTTGTTTGCTATCTGGGTATGCTCAATATAGGTATGAGAGGAATAATTAACAAATAAAAAGTGCATTTACCTTAAAGTGTACAGTATACGCCCATCGTTCCATATCCGAAGCATCCGATTGGGTGTGGTGATCCAATGGGCATCTGCTTTCTTGGAGTTGCGGAAAAATGTGTCGGGGATCCAGATTTTTCCTACCATGTTGCTGTTGAGACGTAGAACCTTCATGGTGCTGTTGAACTTCAACCGCCTGTCATACCACGTCTGGGCGAAGAAGATGTCAATTGTGTACTCCTAAAGAATCATAAAGGGCAGACCTTTCAGACCTTTGTGTAACTGACAAAGACAAAACCAATTCTTGAGTGCATACACCTTTGTCACAATTAGAATATATGCATTCCACTTTATTTGGCATTTCTGGCCATTTTAGATGAAACAAGAGAAGTAAATGGGATAAAGAAACGACAAGCCAGAATCAAACGTGCACTGGAGCATATGCACTATTGGCCATTTGTTTGGCATAAATTAACCAAAACAAACACTGATTCAATCCATGTAAAAGCTTATTTCTTACTTGTGCAAATTCAAACAAACACTGGAGGCATGGTTAAACAGAGGTGTCAGCAACAACTGTAGGATAACTGTTGCCATATGTTTTGTACTGTTTCATAAGTACATGTTTAGAGACTGTCACAGCTCAAACTTCTTTTCTTACAAGTCAGAGATGCATACCATACAAAGATAGAAGTAGCCAGCAACACTTGTGTTTATTTGGAGGTTTGAATCTCCAATGAATTGGTAATGGACCAAATTGCATTATTGTCCAAGTAGCAGGAAATGGGAAAAATAGGAACTGTTGATTACTCACATATTTGTTGATGTTGTTCATAAATTTTTGAGGCAGACCTGACTCGCTAAAAATAAATAGTCTTCATCCCTTCAGGGGTGGTGCCACTCTTCTCTCTAGATATATGGCACATAGTCTTAGAGTTGGTACTTGACTAACTGGGGCGCAGGTCAGGAAGCAGACAGACTTGCTAAACCAACCATTTGCTAGCCACCTCACATCACAGAAGTCAGATAAATATCAGCACATAAAGACTCTTTCACCCAGGTATCATAATATAGAGAATGTGTCTGTTCCCGGAACAAGTTAAAAAAAAAAACACACACAAAAAAAACAGAAACATTTAAGAGTAAAAATTGTATTGATGGTAAATGGCCTGCTGAATATTAGATCCTTTTCTACAAAAGCACTTTTTTTTGTAAATGATATGATCACAAATCATAACCTAAATGTGCTCGGTTTCACATAAAGCTGGCTAAAACCAGATGATTACATTATTTTAAATGAGTCTATACCCCAAGGTTACTGTTTTAAACATGGGTCTTTCCTGAAAGCCAAAGGGGAAGGTATTGCTATAATTTACAGTAATATTTTCAGTATTTCTCAGAGTTCTGGTTTCAAGTATAATTTTTTTGAAGTGATATTTCTTTAAATAATGTCATGTAGTGTAAGCAATAAATCGGTTTTGATATTTGAACTGGCTACTGTATACAGGCCACCAAGGCACTACCCAGACTTTATCTAATTTGCTGAATTTCTATCGGAGTTTGTATTGGCTGCAGATAAAGACTTAATTGTTGGTGATTTTAACACACAGATAATCAAAAACATGTATTGGGATTGCCATTGATAGACATTCTAAACTATATTGGAGTTTCAATATAAACGTGTCAGGACCCACTCATTGTCATAATCATTCTTTAGATTTAATATTGACACATGGAATCACTGTTGATGGCGTTGTAATTCTGCAGCAGAGCAATGACATCTCAGATCATTATCTAGTCTTGTGTATACTTCATTTAGCCAAGGCCACTAAAGATTATTTTATAAATATTTGTCCTGATTTGCCTCAACTCCTCAGCATACCAAATAGATCAAGAAACTGCAACAGAAACTACACACGGTCTCTTTTCTAGCACTTTAGACACGAATGCTCCTTTGCACTTGAAGATTAAAGAGAACAGTCCGATGCTGTGGTATAATGAATACACTCGTGCCCTCAAAAGAGCAGCCCATAAAATGGAGCGCAGCTGGAAGAAATAAAACTAGAGGTATTTTGCATCGCATGGAAGGATAGTATTTCTAACTACAGAAAGCCTTTAAAAACTGCTAAATCTGCTTATTTTCCTACTCTCCTGGATGAAAACACAACTCTAGGTATTTATTTGATTCAGTAGCTAAATAAATGAGAAATAAAGCATGAACATGTTCAGACATTTCCCAACAGCACAGCAGTAATGATTTTATGAATTTGTTTACTTATAAGATTGATACTATCAGAGAGAAAATTATAACCACACAACCGTCTACTACAATATCACATCAGGCAGTGCACTGAGGAAAAATTCCATTCTTTCATTGCTATAGGAAGGAATTTTATATTTTTTAATCATTTTAAAATATATATTTTTCCATTTTGCACTGTACATAAATAATGTGCTACTATGGGCGAGCCATCATTTTGTATTTTTTTCCCCCTATTTCCCCTTTTGGACTATTCCAAGTCTCCTAGTGGATTCTAGTGGGCCCATTTGGGTTCACAAAGATCCACTATCTCACGTTTGGTGGCAGAGGTGGGATGGCTATCTGCAAGAAAGCACCAAAAGGAAAGAGGCCGGGTTGACATTTGCATGCAAAAGATGGTCCTCCTTAGACAGTGGCTTGGGATATGGTGGAGACTTTGAAGGAGGAGTGGCCGATGGAACAGTTACGGGTTCAGAGGAAGTCCAGTTTTACTGCAAAATGGCCCCACAAGCTGGTTGTTCTGATGTGTAAGTTCCTGAGTGCACAGCAGCAATAGGAGCATGAGATCTGAGGCCTGAAACAATCCTGCAAAAGGTGCAGCCGCAGCGACCCCGAGTAGTTTCGAGAGTCTGCGGTTGGAACTCCCAACACCAGCACCCACACAGAATTCAGACAACAGTGCCGGTTTTCAGACAGGAAGATGACATTGAGAACTATCTCAGATGGTCCGTGAGCCTGGCGAGAATGCGGAGATGCCCCAAAGAGGAATGGAGTTATCAGCTGGTCCCATTGCTCATCGGTCAAGCCCCGGATGCTTAACTTACTATGGATGAGGAGCAGGCAGATGTGCACGAGAACCTGAGGGAGGCCATCTTGGAGAAGTTTAACATCTTACCAGAAACTTATCTTCGGTGGTTCTGGATGACTTCAACTCTCCGTGTAGAAACCCCTAACGAGACCTACAATAACCTGCGAAACCTTTACTAGTGCTGGGTGAGGCCAGAACAGCATACTAAGGAGATGAACTGGGGCAGTTACTTTGAGTGCTTCCTTGTGACTGCCATGCGCGGGTGAGAGAACACAACCCAACATCAGGACTGGTGGAGGTGAAGCTAGCTCAACAGTACACAAACATTAATTCGAGTGTTCCTCGTTCTCAACCACCACGAGGTAAGATGCAGTATACATCATCTTACATTGAGGGTGAGACTGAACTGAGGTGCTCAAACAATACTGGTGCACAAAATCCCAAGGGTGGGGCTAGTCAGAACCAGCTGGGGTACAAAGCTTCATTCGATGTTCAAAAACAGAAAATAACAGCACATTTTAGCATGTCACCATCATGCAAACATGAAATATCAAACATACAGTAGTAGTTGACAGGTTAGACAGGGTTTTGAATTCCACTGTTTTATCATTGTTTGATATGTAAACATTATCTTGACACGTTTGGCAGTTGCGCTCACGTCTAGTGTTTTCTACAGCATCTCGAGCATGAAACAGCATTCTAAAAACATGGCAAGCAAAGAAAAAAAGAAAATAGGCCTGCATAATACTAAAAAACATTAAACATACTTAACGAATAAATTAAATACTGAATCACTTGGCCTAGCCTGCTATGGAGGAAGAGAATGCTACTGATCGACTGTAGTGAACTTAATTTGTTGACTCCTTTCTTGTTACGCAGCAACAATCCCGCACTGTATTTTTGGACCGCCGCTCCCATCTGCAGCAAAGGCAAATCCACCTGCTCAAGCAATATTTGCGTTGGGGCCCATGAGTTCTAGACCCTCTAGTCTGCTGCATATCTTGATGATGTTGCAGTTTACTGCAAAAAAATTTGCAGATCATCTAATGCATCTACAACACACCCTGTTGAAGTTCCATGCACCAGGCCTGTCCTTGAATGAGGACAAGTGTGAGTGGGCTCAACAGGAACGGTGTTGACGGTGTTACCGGTGTTCAGAAGCAACACCGCTTACATCACGTATGGTAACCCACCGTCGATTTGATTTTTTATGTTTGTAATAAAATCATTTAGTTCAGTTAGAGAACAGGCACTACAATTAAAAACTGAACATGTCTGCTTAATAAATCGTGAGCCTAAAGAGAGTCGCAGCTCAGATCAACAGGAGAGTGAGGAACTGACTGACAAGATGATGGTGGAATATTTTGTGTCAAAGGGAAATGTAAAAGCGCCCATTTAAGCGAGTTTGTCATTATATTATTTGGTTGTTGTGTTTTTCATAAAGAATAATAGGCTAATGAATTAACCATTCAAGCAATCCACCCCCGAATTGGCAGTGATTTCAAATTTAAAGGAGCGAGGACTCAGGTGCAAAGTTGATGGGCTTTATTTTAATAATAATTAAAAAAAACTACCCTGTGGGGGGAAAACAAAACTGACTTGACAGCAGGGAAACACACTGTGAACATACAAATGCCAACGATCCAGCACAGGACTGCAAACACAAGGAGACTAAATAGGGAGCAAACAAGGCAGGTAACGAGGGAGGACAGGTGGGGCAAATGAACCAATAATCAGGAAACAAGATGGGAGTAAACACAATCAGCAGGAGAGCAAATGGCACAATGAAACCCATGACAAGCCATGTGCTCACACAAAACAATTCATGAAGAACAATGAGAACACTCATAAGACACGTGTTCACAAAGACCATGACAACATGAAAGCACACAGCTAGTGTAAAACACAAGCTGTGCTACACAGCACAAGACAAGACGGCCGATGTAAACACTAACCGCGTGCTACACAACACACGTGGACAGAAGAGTGTACGGCCCGAGCGAACTCGCACGGTCACACAAGACAGAACGTTATGCACGAGAACGACCGTAACCTCATCCTGTGCGCTCACAACAGAACACAAACATGCGGAGCATGAATGTCCGGGATCCAAACACCACGCCCCGAACATGTAACAAGGCACCTGACATCGACGGAGAAAATGTGGGAATTAGGTTAAACTGTGAAATGTATGATAAATTGGCTAGCAATTTCACCAAGCAAATACCAAGAAATATGTTACAGCAGTTTGTCTCTCGAGTACACTTGCAAAATCCGTGATGGGACTGAGCTTGAATAGCTTCAGCGTCAGCATGTTTTAATTGTACAAAATCGCTGTCAATCAATCTTTCGACAGACCCTTCAATCGTCATGCAGAAGCCCAGAGTCTAGGCCAGCCCACTCCTCCATTCACCCCAGAGATGCTGAGTGTCCGTGGGCGGGACATAATCGCAGCATTTATCCAATGACCTCGAGATGAACGTGTCCTAACACATTTTTGGTCAATAAAATGTTAACACAAGAGTACATATTTGACCATTAATTTTTTGACATTACAGGGGAAGTGAGCTTCCCTTGCAGTCTTAAAGAAATCGCCACTGCGGTGGACACTACAAATAATCAGCGGGTTAGGAAGGCCAAGTAATAAAAAAATAACATTCCAATTAGTTGCAGGTGGATGAGAGATTAATCATTAATTTGTTGATTTTAATAAAGACATGGAACTCATTTCACTGTAAAATGCAACAAATGTGCATCTCTCTTTTTAATTTAGTTTTTAACAACAATGTATATCTCTTCAGGGAAAACAAATGCCTTGAGTACCTCCTAGTGATCATTATATTAAACAAAGGAAAAAACCTTCATGAAATATTGCTTAATAACAGCTTAAACTAAAATTATACACAAGCTTACCAGAAATGATGCTGATAAAAGCGTTTTCCAACATGATGATGGAAATATTAACATGTTTAAAGCTTCATTTTCCACCAGGCACTAATTTGCAGACTCGTTACGCAGTTGTGAGGTCCACTTGTTTAAGAAACAATGGAGGCAAAACAGATCCGAGAAATTTCAAAATGGAAAATTCAAAACAAAACAGAAGGAAAGAAAAGTACAGTGTGGGAGTGTTTTACTATTCAACCAGGATGAATCAACTGCTGTGCATGTGATATGCAACAGCTGTGAAGCACTATTATATATGACAATAAACGAATAAATCCTATATCCAGCCTTCACTTAGGCTGAATATATTTAATTTCTCGTGTGTGTGTTCGGGAAGTTACAGTAATGGAAACAATTTGAGTTTGAAGGGAGTAATGTCTGTTTAGTCTATTAAGGATATGTAATTTTGCCAAAGAAGAACATTTACTTTAAATAAATGTTAATTTAAAAGCATCCTACTTCAGTGTAATATGTTACCACATCTTCACGCTTAACACAGAGAATTTGAATACTTGTAATGTGACAATTGGGTGTGTGTCGGGTGCGGATATATAAATCCGAGAAATCATAGGTTCGGGTGGGTGGATGATTTATTTTTAACAGTGACGTTAGAGCTGATCCGCTCATCTTTACAGCCCTCAGCATCATATCATTCTTGGAGTGAGACTCCTGACAATGAAACTTCAGAAGCTGCCATTCTAGAGTGGGCTCTCACAAGCAGAGGTGAAGGCTATATCGTCACGTAGACCTGAAGCTGTGAGGGGGATAAAGCCACAGAAAAACTGTCCTGAGAAAACTCCTGGACTGAAGCCACTGGGCAGTTAACAGGATCCAACTGGCATTCTCAGCACCATAAAGTGAAGACTCTCCACTTTAGAGTGTACTTCTTCAGTCCCCATCGGGGGCCAAACCCTTAGCATCAACATCTCCAGCCAGGGGTGATAGAAAGTGTCCCGGCCTGAGATAGAAGGTTCCTCCTGATGGTAATCTCCAGAGCCATCATGGCTAACCTGGTTATATTCTGGGTAAGAGGACCAATCAGCTGTGAACAAAGTGACGATATAAAGTCACTTCCCCTGTTTCTCATGCTCCAAATTAAAGGTTACGACATAGTAACATATTTTTAAATACAAAATTGTCTGGCTTTTGGAAATGATTATTTATTATAATTATTTTATTTTATTTATATATTGTTTATATAATTATTATACCCCTAATCCATTACACATAAGCAATTTTAGTTTAACAATAATTTTAAACCTTTAGTTTAAATATATACAAATAATCTGTATTATAAAAAAGATTTGGAATTGCATACCTATATATATTATCAACTATATAAACTATCTTCACAACTTTCACTTGCACTGATACAGAGAGATATTTTATTCTTGTTGTGTAAGTGCATATATGTACTTCATTTTCTTCAATCTCGTTATCCTTGGCAGAACAGAGAAAATCTGATTCACTCCTGAGAATTGAATAGCAGTTTCTCTATGTTTCAAGGCATGTGATTGGCTGTTCACTACTGATGTCACACAATCATGTGCACACATTCCATGAACTCAGGATCCAAGTCTGAGTTGACAGAGAAAGTTTTCTGTACAATCTGTTCAAAATGACAAACAATTTCATGCCCATGGAAATGTTAACATACTGTATATGCCAATGCCACCGTGCAACCTCACAAGCTCTGCATTGCTATCTTTATTCTTCTCTGTGTTATATAGAGCAGGACAACCCTCCACCATCTTGAAAAACTATAATAGCAGAGAGGGACAAAAAGTACTAGGCCAACACGTTTCCACAACGCGTTTTTGTTCAGAGCCAGCATCACTTAAAGCTGCCGTCGGCAATTTTTTTTTGATCATATTCAGTGAAATCGACACTATAATCCGACAGAACAACATAAATAAAGTGGTTTTAGAAAAAAACCCGAGCTTCTAACTCCACCTGGAGCGTGTTATTTATTTTGCAAAAATCCACCGCTCCCGGTTCATTGTGTCCAATCAGCGCAGGGGGGTGTGAGATCTGACTGTCAATCACAGGTCATGCACACGCCACCCCTCGCGCACGTTACAATCACATGCACATGCTTGAAGTTCGCGCAGTAACAAAGAGTGATGGCGGAAAAGATTCCAATTTCTTCTCGACAGGTAATTGTGCTTTATCAACCAGTTACTTTATTTCTTCGTGTTGTGTTAGTAATAAAGTATGTTTGCCCAAATGTGTTGGTATGGATAGCTAACGGTAGCACTTGTTGGGAAGGTTCGTGGTGCACACGCACTGACGAGCACGAACTCGGTGGGAGGGTATTCGTTGATAGTGGGGGAGGGGCACGAGAGTTGTAAACATTTAAAATTTTGCCTAAGTCCACTCAATCTGCCAGACTTGCCGACTGCAGCTTTAACTGAAAGTAGCAGAAACGGAGAAGCAGAGCAGTGAGAGGCGCTTGTCACTGCCCTGGCAAGTTTAAAAGGCTGCATTGCACTATTATTTTTAATGGCGGACCATTCATATGCCGAGCCACAGGAGAAGAAATCCTCGTCGCCAAAAAAGTCAAAAAGTCACAGTCAATGTCAGGATAGCTTTTTCCAGGTGGAAAGAGCTAATGCAGGAGAAAGATTTCAAAAGACACGCTGAAGTTGCCTGCTTTCTCCTCGACAGGTAAGTCAATGTTACAGAAAATATAACGAATAAAGAAGGCATAACTACTAATTACAATAGTTCATGTTTTTCACAGTCAGTAATTCATACTGTAACATTCGTTTGTTCATTGTGTCAAGTTGCAGTTTGTTTGAAATAACAAACCGGTTCACCCGAAGGAAAACTCGACGAAGTGCTATTAGAAGACATCCTGTCATAGCTTTTTGGTACATAACGGCTATCGTAGATGCAACACGCATTTGAAAAAGCGAGGCGCTGGAGAGCACAATTCGTTTGAATGCGAAATACAATTTCACCGCTAGATGGGAGAAATTCCTACACAATGTCCCTTTAATGGATCTTTTCCCTCCCTCCCATTAATACTCTCTGCGAGCGAAGCCCAACTTTTCAAAAGTCCACTTTTTAACATTTTCAATTTAAGCATAATGGATCAGAAAAAAGCACAGTTGGGATTAAACTAAGACATACATCTTATTTCCCTGATATTCTCTTCAGGAAATACTGGAGAGGCCACTTTTCTAAAATAATATATCCCAGAATATCAGTTTGTTGGACATGCCCATATATATATTAATGTTTAGTTATTGCTGATATTCTACAGTAACATTTTTACTTGACCCTGTAATGTAAATGGTAAATTATTTGGTATAGCTCTCTAATCTTTCTAGTAAAATTAAAAAAAGCCATAAAATACAATCAAAAATCAAATGTATTCTACAAAGATTGGTCAGTAAAACCAAACAGCACACTTAAGGCACCTGGTTAGAGTAAAATGAAATAAACAATGTTAACTTTCAGATTCTAATGTAATAACGTATTTGAATGATAATACGGTACACTCTCAGAATTTTTTTTACAAAAGCTGTCACTGGGACGGTACCCTTTCAAAATGTACACCTTTGTACCTAAAGAGTGCATATTACTACCTCAAAGGCACATATTGGTACCAAAAGTGTACATATTAGAACCTTTTTAAAGGCTAGCGGCACAGTGACAGCTTCTGTACCCTTTTATCTGAGTGTAGACATTGGTGAAATAAAGAAACACTATATTATTCTTTATAAAATAATTTGTCATTTGAGCATACTCTTACCATGTTGATGGCATTTACTGGGCCAATACTGTTGACAAACATGTCTGCATGGATCACGGTTGGTTTGACTGTAAAAGAGCAGTGAAGAGAAACAAGGAGAATGTAAAATTAGTTCATTTTTCTCAGAGTACATTTAAAAGAGGTTTACTAAGGTAATGACAATGTATTAAGTCTGCACCTGCATTTCTTTTGTGAAAAGTTTTGCTTGAAAAATGGACCAGCTATCTTTCTTTAAAAAAGATCACCTGATTTGATATTTCATCTAATTAAATAAAATGTATATGATATAGGCATCCAAATATACACAAGCACAAATAGTAAATTTCTGAAGCTGAATTAACCATTAAAAATGTCTAAATGTTTTTATAAGTTGTTTGCAGTTTTGTTTTAGCTACTGATTGCAGGTCATGGCAGAACACTTACTACACTAACTACAGTGAATGAATGAATGAGACTGTAATATCAGCAATATTATGGCATCTTGGCTGTACTGTTTGCAAATAAAGAGTCCAATACTCTGCCGTACCCAAGCTGTCACCACCATTTAACATCAGTGTGTAACCATGGCATGTAAAAAAGGCTAGTTTGCAGGTTATATGACAGGCTGTTATATGCGATCAAATGTACTTTAACAGTAGACAGTCATGCTCATGGTCATTGAGGCTGTAAGTGGGACATGAAAAAAGTATTATTTGTACAAAGAAATCTTTGTTACTTAGCTAATTTGAATAGCTTGCATTTTTATGCATGCAAGCATTTAAGTTACATTTATTTGAAATCTGCATTTATTTTACTGATGGATGTGGCTGATGCAGTGAAAAATATCAATATATTTCCATTTTCTCATCTTTCTCATATTTTCAATGTTTTTGTCACAACAAATATTTTCTCACAACTTCATTTTATGTATTTTTAGTATGGCTGTCAACGCTAGTGCGTTAAGTCATGCGATTAATTCAAAATTCTGATGTTTATATGATAGATATGTTTAATTCAATGTCTTCAAGGTTACTTTCCTTGTGTAGCCTAAATGTAAGCAGCTTTCTCTACCGTGAACGAGATTATAATGTTATTCCCAGATGCTGACATACAGATCAAACGTTACATCTGAGGTAGACATATATTTATCTTGGTTGTTTAGTTTCCTTAACTTTATGCTATGTTGAAGTACTGGGGTTTTTTGCCGGTGCGCTATGGCAAGCTTTATGAGTGCGCTTGAGCGCTGGTTAGGCTATGTATAGGCAATTAAAGGCTCATTATTATGATTTGGCTCATTAATATACATGTGATTAGTCGAATAATCGCTTAAATGAACGACTAATAGTCGACAAGAAAAACCTTTAGTCAAGGGCAGCCCTACCAAGCTTACATCCTTAAGTACTTGGATGAGGGAGCACTAAGGAGCTCAGACAAGTGACTAATGATATGACGTGAAGGCCAAGTATTATATGTTGCTTTTTGCCATGAAGTTGTAGTGCCTGAGACAGATCAGACACACAATAATTTGTTATAGCTTAAATAACATCTACATTTTGATGGAGATTACATGGAATATGTCCTTTGCTTTAGTGTAGGATTTCAACCACCTACTGGAAAACAAACACTTTTAAAATGAGTATAACATGGAATTACCATTATACACAGTAGATGGCAGCAGAGGACCACTCATTGACTCAATCTACTCACTATTATACTTATTTGAACAGGTTTTGGTTTTGGAGTCATATTTATGGTTATGGTGAAACCTGTTAATGGTGTTATAAAGAGGAAACTTGGAGTAATTATTTTGTTTCCTATCATTTATTTCAAAAATCTGTAACAAAATGTGTGTGTATGCGTGTGTTTAAGCATGCTTAATGTGTTAAATGTTTTAAGTATTATAGATTAACCTTTTAATTTCTGTGTGTGTCTGTGTATTCTCCATCAAGGATTTGTTATGTGTAAGCCCTACATTTCTATGTGTTCTGAATTGTGGGTTTATTGTTTCATTCAGCATAGAAGCGACAAAGGTCCTAAAGCACTTGAACCCCGATAATTGCTGCTCACAGCTATATTTATTAGGGTTTCAAGCGCAAAGCGTTTAAACCCTCTTGGAATGTTAGGGATTTTTAGGGGATCAAGGGCGAACCACTGAAAACCTATTGTATTTGTAAGGATCTTTATTAGGGTTTCAAGTGTGAAGTACCAAAACCCTATTGTTATTTTTAATTAGGTTGTTCCAAAAGCCTATTGTTTTCCTTGGGATTATTATTATTATACTAACTTTTGGGCACTTTTGGGGCCCTTAACATGCTTGAAAACTCTTGAAACTTTGCACATGGGTCAGAACCCGCGGCCATCAGGGCCAGGCTGAAGCTGGTGCCCGGGCGTGGCAGAGGGGCTCAACAGCGCCCCCTGGAATGGGGTCCGAAAACATGTCCATATATCAAACACATGGTACACTTATAGATCTCATCGGGCAGAACAACTTTCGTGCTCTAAGTTTTACGTCAGCCCAACAGGAAGTCAGTTATTATGGGATGTTTGGAAACTCGAAATGTTTGGAATTTGAAATAAATATTCAATATCTCAAATTGTTTTGCTATGGTGAGGGATTAAAGTCATGTCAAAAAAGGAAACACTAAAAGCCTCATATCTTCTAAAAAATGAATTATACACCATTTATTTCTATATAAATTATACAAATATCAGAACTAAACCCATTTTATTCTTGTTTTCAATTTAAAAATAATGTACACGTTTAAAAACAGCCAGAATGCGCTATTCAGTCAAAAAAAGAAAGAAAAAAATTTAGTAATACATAGGGCTATACTGCCATCTTGTGTTCAAAATCAGAAGGCCTATTGTATTTATATAAAGATACATTAGGTATGTGACTCCAAGAATATTTTCCCACCGGTTAATTGACGTGTGACACCGCCGGGGGCTTTTAAATTGCTAACTTAAAAGCGAAAGTAAAATACGGACGTCCACACGGACACTGATAATGGTGCAGAGTAGAGCGAACGTTTTAAATTAATTCCTATGGAAGTAGGACTGGACTAAAAAACGCTCACTCTGTTCTGCTTGTTCCTCTGCGTGGATGCGCACCGTTATGAATGCCTGTGCAGCCGTGAGCATTTTCGTTTAATTTTAAAATAAGCTCCTTTTCGGAGGCGGATTGCTTAAATTTACTTTACAAAAGCACAATGTTGTGCTTTATTGCAGTGTCCACAAATATAAGTAAACACTTTGCAGTTTGAATGATGCCCTGTATGAACAAAATGGAGTATGTTTTCATGTTTCCACTGTTCGAACGCGCCTCACACACACACACATTCCATCATCGCAATCTTGACATCGCAGCCTGTTCATTATAGCCTTAATAAAATATAATAATAAAATAGTCAACCAAACATATAAAAATTACACTGCAGTTTAAATTTCAGTAGTACAATTTGTATCATTCACAGTAGGCACTGATCCACTGTGATGTTTCCAAGCACATTTTTGCACAAGTGAAGAGGATGATTTTTTCCGTCGATATTGGAATGTGGGTGAAGTACAAAGCCTATAATAAAGAATAGTTTCGCAAATGTTGAAACATTTTGATTCTAAAGAGAGATTTACGTGAGCCCAACACAACTTTCACTTTTGTTTTAAATTATTTTGTTTTGGCTTGATTTTAGTTATTTTTTTATTCAAGTTCTGTTCTGAAAATCATTAAATTCAAAGGATTTGTTGTGGAATATTTTGAGTGTATCATCAAATCAGAATAATTCTCTCTGTTTAGAGATTCCCTAGTTATTTTTTTTTCCATTGTTTTAATCAAGTAAGGCAAGTAATATTTTCTGTGTCTATAAAAATATAGCTGCGAGCAGCGATGAAGGGCCAAAGCCGGCGTAAGGTAACTAAAGGCACCGGCTTGGGCCCGTAATCGCTGCTCGCAGCTATGTTTATTTTTAGTTCTTCCCTGATGCAGGAAAGTGCTAGGAGTCATATTACCATCCCTGATACGATGTGGTGAGGGTATTGCCTCACGCTCTCGCTCTGCTGTCACCCCTTCCCCTGAGGGGGGAGTCTTCAAGATTGTATGTTTCTTTTACATACATATTATAGACTAATTCAGATGAAATAAGTGGCAACGTGCATCCCACTTTTTCAACTGTGTGGTGACGGAGAATATGTGCTTCACAAAAGAGCACACGTAATAGGCTGGTGTAGGCAAAGAAAGTGGGCAATACCACCACTCACGTCGCACTTCTTCATCTATCGCCTCTCCGGTACTGGAAGTACTGAGCATGAAAATGGGCTGTTACAGGATAGGAGAGCAGGCAGTACAGCTTCTCGCTTCCTTATCTGTCGCCCTCTCCGCAATGACATGTCCATCTGTATTCACTTCTTTTAGGCTGGGCTGAAAAGGAGAAGTGAGCAATATTGCACTCTCGTCTCACTTCGCTTTTGGCCAGCTCCCTACAGTACAGGCAACTCAGGGGTGGTAGCAATATGCTCTTTTATTGAATTGGGCTGGTGCAGATGAGGATAGTAGAAAGTGCCGCTAATTGCGTCCCATGTCCACATCTGTCGCCCTTGCCAGTACTTGGAGTTTGGTGGAGGCTTAATGCTTCCAATGGAATTACCCTTGTAGGTTCCACTTTATTTCGATAGTCCACTTTAGACATTCTACTAACAATAAGTAACTTTGGAACTACATGTCAACTAACTCTCATTAGAGTATTAGTAGACTGTGGTAGACTGTTAGTTTATGGTTACGTGTTAGGGTCCGGGTTAGTAGAATAAGTTGACTTGAATTTGCCAAGTTACTTATAGTCAATTGAATGTCTATTGGGGGAGCATCACAATAAAGTGTCAGCAGATATTAAGCTGACAGTCTAATAATACTCTATTGAGAGTTAGTTGTCTGTCTAAAGTGGATTAACAAAATAAAGTGTTACCCATTCATATATTACACATGGACTTGGGAGTGTTATTGCTGCACTTCCCTTCTGTTCACAAACTTGAAAGTATGGGCATGACCTCTGGCAGCATCCCACTTCCCTATGTGTAAGCCCCTCTGATCCAAATAGATATGGAGGTTGCATACATTATTCTTCCTCGTTTAATCATATTTGATTGGGCTGCACTGAGGAGGAGAATGGGCATGGCCACCACTTGCATCTCATTCCCTTATCTGTCGCCTCTCCAGCATGGTCTGGAGGTGATAGTGTGGACATAGTGAAGCTGCTATGTTAACATGTTTTCCAGCAGTTCATGAGGAGCAATGGAAGGACAGAGCATAAAAGGTGTACATCATTGCCATTGCCATCTCTGCCTTCTCTGCCAGTACTTTGACAGAGGTAGAATCTTCATCTCCTCATTAGAACTGCAGGACTGGGTAACCACTAGCCGATAGGGCCACTTGGCTAACAGGTGGACTTTCTCTGGCAAGTCTTTTGGTAATGGAGCTCTTATGTGGAACCTGCTATAGATGCTCCCTTTTTTAGTACTCACTCACCAGACTTCCCGAAAACACTTTTGAGGTTTTCCTTAGGTAAAGCAGGCAGTTGAGAGAGCACAGTTCTCTCCTGAGGCATCTTCCAGTTCATAGAATGGGTTGTTTAATTCTACACTCCCTTCAGTTAAGTTACCCCTGAGAGCTAATGGCCAAGGTTTCAGACAGTCAGGATAGCAATACTTTGGTCTGCCCCCTTCATTGGGAGTTATGGGCATTCAAATGTACACTTTAACAAACATTGAATCCTGAGTTTCTAATTGAGAGGAAGTTTGGTGGAATATGATTTTGTGGCAAGCATTTGTGGCAAGCAGGACGGTGGCGTGACCGATAATGAGCGTCACCTGTGCACCACACCGGTCTCAAGTTTCTCACTGAGGAGCTTCGGAAGCATAAAAGGAAGAGCAACGCCAGTGAAGGACTGGACTTTGCGTTATGTTTTGTTTATGTGTGTGTGTCAGTCATCCGTGAGGGGCTGTTTTTGTGTTTGTTTATTTCATATAATTAAAGTTCTGAAATTTTCGCCGGTTCTCGCCACCTTCTTCCCTTATCAACGAACTTCAATATACTGGTGCCGAAACCCGGGAATGAAGGAGGAACGCGCTGTCGGAGAGCCCTCGCTGCATGGAGGCAGCATGGAGGAGCGGAGACCAAGGTGGTGGTGCTGGAGCGACGGATCAGGTTAGACGAAGAGCTCGCTGCTATGCTTCTGGGTCGAGGAGAGGTGGCTGCTATCCGAGAGGAAGTCTGCGCCGTTTGCTAGGAGGCAGGAGCCTGCTGCTGTTCACCATGTTTGGGGACTCGCAGCTGGCTGCCCTCAAGTGGAGGAGCCATTGCTGTCCGCCAGGAGGCAGAGGAGCATCGAAGTCCACCAAGGGATGTGCAGTACAATTGCATGCACCGCGAGTGAGAGTCTCTCAGCTGGTTGAAGACCGAGCAGCAGTGTGTTTAGGAACCAGTGTCCTTACCCCAATGTACCTGCTGCCGCCGTGACTGCCATGATGCATGGTAAACTTTAAATTTTAATAGGCATACAATATAGTGCAATATAGTTAAAGAGGCCTGTATTCATTTTGATTGTATAGGCAAATCAATTTCAGCAACTAAACATATGTTCATGTTTAATATTTCCTCCGTAATTACGTACAAGAAGAAATTACTAGTTACCTGTGTCTGAAGTGTGCAGTAGACACACCCATATTGACGATTTAAATATATGACTTATCCTCTCCGAAAAGACCATAAGCATTACAGATAACATCTGAAGTAACAATTCATTTAAATACATTTATCATAAAACTAATTCTGTGAGACTGAGAAGGATTGATTTTAGGTCAAAGTGTTGGGTTTAAATCAATGATGCCCTCTGACGGTAGAGAACAGTAAGATGGCCGCTCAAACACCTCCGGTGATTTCACTGCCTGATGGCAGTTTAGAATGCAATGAGTAATCCAGTAATTATACAGATCAGTGGTGCAAACTTAAATATTTAATAAGGTTCAGAATTTTTGGAGATTAGATATGTATTTTATCCAGTTGTTAAAGGTGAAGTATATAAGAAATATGTAAGCCAATTGTTTATTGACTACTATTAGTATGCAATTTATGGGTTTATGTCCCCCAAAAGTGTAAACACTGTGCTTCCCGGGCACCATCAAAGCATTGTATGTGGTCCATTCAGATCTGTCAATCTCTTTCCAGCTCAACCTATAGCGAGATTTTAGGGCTTGGCTACTTTAGCAGGCTGAGCCAGAGAGCTTAGCCAGTGTTGCAGGGCTGGACAGTGCGACTAAAATTAGATGTGTGAGAACTGTGAAAAGCATTTAGGAGCATGTGTCCAATTTGAAAAAAAAAAAAATATATATAAAAAAAAGTAAAAAGGCTACAAAGTCATTGCCGGATAAGGCAGTGAGACAACTAGTCAGCTGTCTAAGTTTTCGGACGCAGCCATTATATGTGTATCTTGTCTAACACCTAATTTAGACAATTAAGAGAGACCGTTAAGAGAGAGCTCTATGATTTGAACGTTCCAATTTACGGGGTCCCTACGCAGCATTCATTATTCCCTGAGAACGTGAAAATATAAATAATACATAGTGGGTCTAAAAAATAGTTGCAATAGTTTTTGCCAAGGTGGTACCGAAACTTACAGCAAACCGTGATGTTTTTACTGGTAAATAAATGGTGGTACATTTTCATTGCGCCCCTAAAGTTCTTAAAAATGCTCCTAATTTTTCTTTTTTTAAAAATTCCAGTTTAAAAGCTTTCTCTTTTGGAAAAAAGTAAGCGTCAAGCTCTGTGTGGGATTATGGCTTATGCGTTACATGGGAAAACAGATTCAGCTTCGATTACAAAAGTGCAAGCCAAAATTCATTGCATTTAGACCTTCAAAGATTAAAGAGGTCATGAACACATCAAAGCAATGTTTGCTTTGATGTGTCCAGTGTAGACAGCCTCAAATAGTTGTGGTGCATCATGTCAAAAAAATGTGCCCTCTGCAGATACATTGGATGGGTTTATTATAAGCGAGACACCAGCATTCGCTCTAGACATAGTGTTAGCCTACTCAAATGGGTACTTATGACACATGGCAACACAGCTAAACCTATTCCTGATATGTTGGACATTTTATTGAAAGTAGCTTTTACCTGTTTGCAAAGTTGTTTGAAAATATGCTTTATTTTTGTAATTCTGCTAAGTGTCACTAGTGTCGCAGAAACTACATACTTCACCTTTAAACAAAATAAAACAATTTCACATTCAGTAGCTCAACATAAACATAAATAAATAAACAAAAACAGACACCTACCTCCAATGTCTGGTCGCAGCTTGTTATCATAGCCATCTAGTAAGCTGTTCAAAATATGTGTGACGTCACTCTCATACACTTTGGGGGTCAGAACCCATGTTTTGTTTGTCACTTCGTCATCATCACTTTCCAGCTGAACAGAGCTAATGGGTAAAACAAACAAAAAAAGGTGAATCAAAGATGCTAATTATCCTATTTTCAACACTTTTAAATGCATTTTATTTTTGTAGTCTTTACAATTTAAGCTGAGTTCATGCTGATTTTGTTTTAACAACATGAATATCCTTATGATTTGATTATGCTATTACATATGAGCCATCAAGTGATTATACTGTAAACATTTATTTCCACCTTTCTTCAGGCAATTTGACTGTATAGCTCTTAGGTTGCTCCTTTAAGAATCATAGTCTCATAGTTCAGTTTCCTTTAAGTATCAATTATTAAACATACATAAAATGTACTAATGTAAATAGAAATAATGTAATGAAAGAAGTAAAACCTGGTAGAAGATGTGTAAACTTTACAAAATCTTATCCGAGAAGAGGGGCTAATTTATTGTAAAAATGGATTAAATTAAAGAAAGAAATAGAAAGGAGACACGATATGCTAATGAATATTTTCTCAATACCACAGAAGCTGGGGCCATTCATTTAAATGACATATTGTGCGAGTATTCTTTCTTCTGCATGTGTATTGGGCATGCATATACAGATAGATGTAAGTTGTTGTGTACTTAAATATCTTAAGTAATTTAACTTGAACCATAAAAAAGGCAAGAAATAAACGAAGATAATGATAAATATGACAGTGAGTCTTTGGAAAGTGTGGGTGTGATACTGCAGGCTGGAGACAGACAGACAGACAATAATAATGTTGCATTAGAGGTGGAAACGTGCTCTCAGTCGTTCTGTCTTTCTCCCTGGCAGCACTCCTAAAGTCAGATTGTGAGGGGAAGGTGCGACAAATGCAAGCATCTGTTTTCATCTACAGCATTATTTAATGTATTCCCATTATCTATCTATCTATCTATCTATCTATCTATCTATCTATCTATCTATCTATCTATCTATCTATCTATCTATCTGTCTATCTGTCTGTCTGTAATTGATAATGAATGCTGAGGACCTTGGCAAAGCAATCAAACAATATTGTGAGGCAGTAACCATGGAGTCAGTAGAAGATAGAAAGGCATATCCTTGAGAGAAACATGTAACTGAGAGCTGTACTGCTCTGGCAGCTTCATAAACATTTCGGAAAGCCAAGACTACAACATAACACTTTCAGTACATTTCACTTTACATTATATGGGGAAAAAACACTGCATCATTTCAACAACACATTGTTCAACAACACAAGCTGTTCATCAACAGCTTGTGAAGCCCATTTAAAACCTTCTTGCAGAACTCTACTTATATGATATTTTTTAAGCAGTTACCAAAGAAATGAAGACCAAACTTTTACACAGAATACTCTAGTTAAAGTGAACATCAAGCAGGCCTGTCACAATGACTACATAATTGTCAAGCTAAGTGGATTATTTCAGATAACTCGCACTTTAAAAATCGATTACATATTGCATTCCCTGTGTAGACAGCATCCGCTATCTATTGCTTTTGTAGCAACCCGATGCTCACATCTGTTTTATATGCTTTTTGAGGTACAAATATAGATACCAAAAACCTTTTCACAGGTATAGTTTAGGAATGCTCCAAATGATCGGTCACTGACAATTACTTCCTTCAAGAAGGCTTGGGGTGGAGGCTGTCCCCCTTCATCTTGAAATTGTATGTTGCCGCCATCGCATCACATCACGATGCTGTTGATGGCAGGTCAGTTGGAAAGCATGACCTGGTCATCAGGTTCCTGAGAGGCACCAGGAGGTTGAATCCTTCCAGGCCACGCCTCATCTCCTCCTGGGACCTCTGTCATCCTTTCAGGTAAGAGCTTCTTTCGAGCCCATAAAGACAGTGCTCCTGACCACGCTCGCTTCCTTCAAGAGGGTGGGGGACCTGCAGGCATTTTCGGTCAGCAAATTGTGCCTAGAGTCCGTGCCCAAAGTTCTCAACACTCCCTTTCAGGACCAGGTGGTGAACTTGCAAGCGCTGCTCCCAGATGAGGCAGGCCTTGCGCTGCTGTCACATTTGCGCACTACGTGCTTACGTGGACCGCATGCAGAGCTCCAGATGCTCACAGCAGTTCTTTGCTTTCGAGGGCAGCAGAAGAAAAAGGCTGTCTTCAATCAGAGGTTGGCCCACACATTTGCGAAATTCTATAATTTCCAGGTGGAGCCGGTCTCTACCCATGTGTTGGGTACACACAGGTAATGTGAGGGAAGTAGGGGTGTGCCATATCATACCGTCCACGATAACACCAGTATACATTTTTATATGATAAAAAAAGTGTCAAAAAAGTGTCATCTCGCAATAGCAATGATATAGCAACGCGATGACATATGGCAAGTTTACGTTCCCTAGCGCGCAAAACATCAACACCTGAGAGTAAGAGCAGCATGTCAGCCTCTGATGACAATTTAGTACCTAAAAAGGGAGCTACTTCAATAGTATGGAAGTGGTTTGGTTAAGAGGTCAGACCTCCAACAAAGCACAATATTTAGCAAAATATGCAAGAAAACTGTTACCACTAAAGGTGGAAACACAACAAACTTGTTTCACCACTTGAAGCAAAAACACACTGTTGAGTACAACCAGGCTATGAAAGTACGCGAGGAAGAGATACTATCTCTTATTCGAGCACAGGGCTCGAATTCCAGCGTGAGCGTTGGAGAGCGCTCTTTCCTTTTTGGGGTCTTCCCCTTTTTTTCTCCTTTTGATTCTTTTCTATTTTGATTTCCCTCCTACGTTATTTGCATTTATTTGTTAGTGAAGAAAAAAGTTTTCATCGCATAATACCCGGGTTCTGGGTGCCGGTATGGAAGTCGTTCCGGCGCAAGGACCGGCCTCCTTATCCCTCCGTAATGGGTGCAGGTGTGTTCCTGAGGCCGGTGTAACAGTCAAAGACTAGCTTGTCACTGTAGAACAAATGATTGGGTTCGATACTGTAATCTCAGCTTCGCGAATGAATCACGCAGTCATAGTATTTTTGAAATCTGAAGCGTTAGAGAATCAATTGACTGTGGACGGATTGTGGGTGAAAGAGGCCTTTGTTCCGGTTTCCCCTTTATCTGCCCCAGCTAAAATCACTATTTCCAATGTTCCACCATTTGTTTCCAACAATGTTTCCAACATTCCATCATAAAAGATTTGGGAAAGTTGCAAGCCCCATGAGAATGATTCCATTAGGGTGCAAATATACGGCGCTGAAGCACGTTTTGTCTTTTCAACGCAAAGTCTACATGTTCCTAATCTCCCAAGCGATCTTTAGAAGCATCTTTTCGAGTTAATCATGAAGATAATTTGTATATGATATACACAAGCACAGAGAGTCTGAAATGTTTTGAAAGCAGCAATATTGGACACAAGCGTTTTTCGTTTCTGAATAAAGAAGTGCGCGATGACTCTCAGCCTCCACTGATTACACCTAGAATGTTTCTCACAAATGAAAGGAATAGACAAGACACTGAGCAGACTGAAAGAGTAACGGAGGAAGTGAAGGAACAAGATAAGGTGAGTGGAATCGTTTCTAAAAACATAAGTGATGATCAGCCAGGATGCAGCTATGCGGTTGAAAAAACTGATAGTGTTTGTGATGCTACTATGAATAAGATTGTTAATGAATGCAGTGCAGAGGATGTGTTGAAACTCTGAACTGTCTCAGGCAAAAGTTTTAGAGGACTTCGGAGATGAAATGGATGGTTTATCACTGAGTACAGAAGATAGCATGAGAGATAAGGAACAGTGGTCGGATGAGTTGGAAAGAGTTAGAGAAACCGATTTGTACACTGTTGAACAAAATAATAGTTTTCTTGATGAAACTAAAGGGAAAATAGGAGTGGAAATAAGTGATTTTTTTACTGATCTTGAGATATGTCTTTCTTCAGTGGCTTGGGCCCGAAAAACGAGTAATTGTACTGAACTCTCTTGACAGAAACGGTTTCGGCTTAAGAAATGCATTACAGCGGTTAGACAAAAGATGAAAACTTTTGGGAAGTCGCATGTAACGAGGGGGGAAGTTTCAAAATTCATGATGGTGTATACTTTTTCTGTATTCATTTTTTGCTGTTTTCTTCCCTCTCTCTTTCTGATGGAGATTTTATGAGTTAGTGCTGCACGATTAATCATATCGCAATCGCGATGTCAATCCTATACGATTATATGGCGCAAAATGCTGAGATTTTATATGAAATAAACAAATTAGGACTGTTAACGCAATTAATGCAGCATCTGTTATTTTTTTGTGAAGTGTTACATGATCCCGCTCTTATTCATGCGAATTCTTAAAACCAATCATGCGAGATAAGTCAAAAAAGAGCACACTGCCTGTGAATGTCCTGACTGAAAGCGCACGCCAGTATCATGCGCATGCACAGACCGCATGCCAGAATACAGTTCTCTTTCACGCTTGAAAGAACAATAACACACACAATTATGCCAAAATGTCGTTTGTCGAGTATCTTTATAACATAAGAGCAGTCTTATGATGGACATAAAGAAATGTGAGAGAATGAGGTGTGTATCTGGGTGTGCATTTTGCTTTAGAACCAAGCAAATTGACTCATGAAACCATTTGTTTATTATATCGCAATCGCAATATTGACCTCAATTATCGCAATATGACATTTTCCCCAAATCGTACAGCCCTATTATGAACAGGATCCCTTAATGTGAATGGGATGAGGGACATGAAAAAATGTGCATTTCTTTCAGAGATTATTCATTTGAAAGAGTTAAATGTATTTTTTCTTACAAGAGACGCACATTAATTTGGATAATAAAGTTGATTGGGGATTATGGTGGAAGGGAGAACGTGTTCTCAGTCATGGGAATAACTTAAGTGCAGGGGTGGCAATATTGTTTGCTCCTTCTCTTATTTTCAATAGTTTATGGAAGAATGAAGTGGAACCGGGAAGACTATTGATTGTGAGAGCTGAAATATATGATATGTTTTTAATCTTTGTGAATATTTATGCTCCGAATTCAGACGTTGAGAGAATAAAGCTCTTCACTAAATTAGAACAGTTTTAAAACAACAACATGATGGAGATTTGGTTGTCATTGGTGGAGACTGGAACTGCATCCTTGATTTCACAATTGACAGAAATGGTGAAGAATCACACCCATTGTCAGCCACTTGTCTTGAAAGATTGGTTAAAAATGTACGCCTGTCAGATATATGGAAGGAAAAAAATCCCTTATTCCAACAGTACTGTTGGGTGAGCTTTAGAAATGATTATTTTTCTGCTGCTTGCTTAGACAGGTTTTATTTATCTCATAATTTGAGGAATTGGACATTGAATACAAACAACTATTACCCCTATTCCTTTTTCAGATCACAAACTAATTGCAGTTGTGCGTAGTCTCATAACAAAAACCTATAAGAGTTCTTATCGGCATTTTAATTTCAAATTGCTGGAAGACAAATCTTTTCGTGAGAACTTCAAGAATTTTTGGGAAGTTTGGAAAATTGTGAAAGGAAGATATGACAATATTATTCAGTGGTGGGGGATTGGGAAATTTTTTATTAAGGAGTGTTGCCAATGATATTCTTCTCATTCTACCTTGTGTTTAAGAAAAACATTAGAGAGTTTGGAGCAAGAACTTAAGATTATTGAAGGGAATATGACTCTAAATGTTAATTCTTAATTTGAAGGATATGTGGACTGAAAAGAAAAACTGTCTGAGTTCAATTCTTAATGAAAAATTAAAAGGAGAACTTGTAAGGAGTCGTTTTTTAACAAAAAGAGATATAGACGCTCCTACATCTTTTTTTAAACCTGGAACGGAAAACTAAGCATGGACAAAAGATGTTGTTTTTGAACGATGAGAATGGACATTTTGCTTCAGACCCAGTAAGGATGCGTAGATTTGCAGTGGATTTTTACACTGAATTATATTCTGCTGATTTTTTTTTAAGTGATCAATGAAGACAAGAACTTTTACAAGATCTTCCTGAATTATCGATGGAAAAAAATGTCTGTTTCCTTTTAATGAACTGACTTCAGCCGTAATGGAACTTTCATCAGGTCGGGCACCAGGAGTTGATGGACTTCCTGCCGAATTTTACAAACGCATTTGGACTATTATTGGGCATGATTTTTTTAAGTGTTTCAAACATGTATAAGTGAAGGAAGTCTACCAAGAAGTTGTCAGCGTGCGGTTTTAACTTTGCTTCCAAGGAAGGGAGATTTGACGTTACAAAAAAATTGGAGACCAGTAACGATCCTATGTTCAATATTCTCTAAATGCCTTGCTAAAAGATTTAATGATATTTTGCATGAAATTATCCACAAAGATCAATCATATTGTGTAAAGGGCAGATCTACTGCAGATAATTTACATCTGATACCGGATCTTTATGACTATGCTTTTAATAACAATGTTGAGTTTTTGTCAATGGACCAAGAGAAGGCCTTTGAAAGAGTAGATCATGTCTACCTTTTTGAGACTCTTAAGGCTTTTGGTTTTGGAGATAATTTAATTTCATGTATAAAATTACTTTATAATGAGGCAACTTGTTTGATTAAAATAGGTGGAAGTCTCAGTGTTCCCAAAAAGGTTCAGAGGGGTATTAGACAAGGTTGCCCTATTTCAGGGCAGCTTTATTGCATTGCTCTTGAACCTTTATTATGTAAATTAAGAAGAGAATTAATGGGATTACAAATCAGAGACATGGATCTTTCTCAGTCTATTAGAATGTCTGCATATACGGATGATCTTACAGTTTTAATAAGAGGAAATCAAGACGTTTTTGTTTTAAAAAAAGTGTTTAGAAACATATGAAAAAGCATCCTCCGCAAAAGTGAATTGGGGCAAAGGTGTGGCTATATGGTGTGGAAGAGACAATAATGGTCCTATCCTTCTTGGTGGGCTGCAATGGGGAAGAGAAGGTTTTAAATATTTAGGAGTGTTTTTAGGAAGTTGGACTTGATGGAAGTGGTTGCTCTCCCAGCTATCCTATAGGGGTAGGGTTTTGATCTGTAACAATCTTATTGCTGCTGCGTTGTGGCACAAGATGAGGATATTAGAACTTCCATAAGAACTGATTATGGACATTCAAAAACAACTAGTGGATTTTTTTTTGGTCAGGGCATCACTGGCTAAGAGCTCCAGTGCTCTATCTGCCCAGGACGGAGGTAGGACAAGGACTAATCAATATTAAATCAAGAATTAAAGCTTTCAGACTGAAAGTATGTGAAGCTGGAAGCAGCCTGTGGCCTCCTTAGAAGAGCAGGCCAAATGGGATATGCTCGTCAACTGTTCTTAATGGACATTAACGAGCTGGACCTAACTGGTCTGTCATCATTTTATAAGTCAATGGTCAGAGCATGGACCCTCTTAAAAGTTTCCAGAGATTTAAATGGTGTGCAGGGTCAGTGGCTTCTGTGTTCTAAAATGTTGTTCTAATCTTCTGTGTTCAGTGTTCTAAAATCAGCTTCTATGAGGAATGCTTTATTGTCTGCAAAGATTGTGAAACTCAGACATTTACTGACCGACGATGCATTGATTTCTGAAGAGACTGGCAATTAAACTTGGCATAAGGTCAGTCCGAGTAGCACAAAGGCTGTTGAACCATCTATATGAGTGCATACCAATGAACTATAGACTCTTAATTTGTACACAAAAGAGAAAAGACTGCTTGTTTTTTCCCAGAACTGGATATTACAGCTGAGACTGGCTTGTGGCAGGAAATTGAAGTTAGCATTCTTTCTTTAAAGACACCTCAGCTGGGGCAATTCAGAGACATTGGGGGGGGGGAAATGTATGCACTGTGTGTAAAAGTTCTTCATTTTCATGTTCTTAAAACTGTAAAGGAGTCTAAATGGACAGAGTTTACCCCCAAAAGGTTGCTGGAGGACCATGTACAAGCCTCCCATTGAAAAAAGGTCTGGGGACCTGCAATGGCGAGCTGTACATGGTATCATGTACATGCTAGCTACAAATAGATACAGAGCACATGTTGATCCACTAGTAGGGATAGGATGTCCTTATTGTGAACAGCAAGAGACCGTTTTTCATCTGTTTATAAACTAGTAGATTAATGCCACTTTTTGATCTTCTTAGTGGGTGGTGTGTAGGGCTGGGTACCGAGTTCGGTACTTTTTAGGTACCGACCGAATTGCCTCGATACTACCTAGTATCGAAACATGTCTTGGTTTTCGGTACCAAATTTCAGTACCTAAGTAGTTAATCTCGTCAACGTCAGTGAAACAATAAGCATGCAGCATGATTGGTTGTGACGGAAAAACACTAGTTTACGCGGCTGCCCAGAGACGTGGCTCGTCACACATGAGGCTGTAGTGTGTGTGTGTGCGTGCGTGTGTGTGTGTGAAAGCGTCCCAACCCAGGTAGATAGAAAATATGTGGAAATGATCCAAAGTGTACCTGTGCCAGACTCGATGCCAGAAGCACGCGACCAAATATTTTCGACAAGATAATTGCTGCCGAGACCAGTAACATGGTAAATCTGATAAGGCACTTAGAAGCGCACAGAATACAATTAAGAGTAATGGTGTGTTCACACCGAACGCGAATAGAGCGTCAAATACGCATCTAGTTAGGCGCTTGAATCTTCCGCTCGAGGTCAAATTTTTCAACTTGCAAACGCGTCGCCCAATTCCGGCGCGAATGACGCGTCTATTCGCGTCTTTGCATTGACTTTGTATGTAATCTACTCACGCAAATAATTAAATTCACGTTCGGTGTAAACACACCATTGGTAAACACTTGTTCATTAATAAACAATTAAAATATCTCCTTGCTATTGTTTCACGACACATTCATAATCATTAGGCTACTTTTGCCGGTGCTTTGCGGCAAGCTTCATGTGTGCTGAGCGCGAGGCATCTATCCCGCCCCCCAGTAGCCTATATTTAATTTAAGATTTATCAGCTACTGCATTTCTTTTTTGGACAAGCAAAGTTAGCGGTTTGGCTGTCTCGTAAATGCAAATCAGGTGTTTTGGGACAAACCGATGTCGTACTGATTTTTGAGGGTTTAATGAAGTCTTGGTTAGGAATATAGTTTCAATATTATCAACTGATTGATCATTTAAGTGGGGTATAAATAATTGTATTTGTGATGTTGACTGCAATGGTAATTTACAAATGTATGTATAATTATATATATCAGTGGCGGGCTGTGCATTTCACACCTAGGCCTTCAGTGGTGTCCTACCTGAAATAATAACTTTTAATAGTGTAGCAGCGCAGACTCTCTGTAATTGTTGTGAAATTGCGGTTTTTATTTTGCATCGGCAGTTATAGGGTTAATGCGGTGAATGCGGAAAAGGCCGGGTAGAGAGAAACGAGCGAGTGAGTACGCTTGTGCGTTAGTGTAGCTACAGTGGTTCTTGCGTTCCGATTATACTTTCAGAAATGGAGCCTCCCTTGTCTTGTCGTTCAAGGGTTCTAATAGTCTCTTGTCAGATGTTACAATAGTTTGAATGTTTGAAAAAAACATTTGATCGTAAATTAAGAAGAAAATCATATTCACCATGGCAAAAACGGGGGCAAAAAAAAGCATTATACTCACCAAAACTACTGATTATTAAAAAAAAAAATAACAATCACAATTTCTTTCCTCAAAATACTTCAATTACTTTGTTGTACAGTTTCAGTTCCAACAATAAGTCTTTTCTATCAAGGCTAATGCTGAAAGTCAAGTCTGTCCGGTTGTATTTCTGGTATAAGTTTTACTTCGCTTTAGTGCTGAGTGTCTGCTCGACAAAAGCAGTGGACATAGTGGACATTTTTGAATGAAATCAATGAGATCAGCGGGACTTTTGACTTCAAAATCAGTCTTAGCATACATTACAGTCAGTTCTGTTTTTACCCGGACAGATCGAATATTGTTCCGTGACTCTGCGTTAAGCTGGATAAGGTTGAATAAGGGATTTTATCCCGGTAGGTTTGAACCTGCTGGAGGGAAAGAAACCTTAATTTGTGGGTTGAAAAACTTAAATCTACAGGAATATTATTTTAGTTTATGCAGTTCGCTACAGATGCGGTTAGCTAGCTCTGACTACCAGTAATAGTACGCGCTCTGACCATCCAATCAAAGGACGTGAAAATGCCAACGTTATTGTACGCCTGCTAGATGGCCCCAATGCATTCAAATCGAAATCTGATTGGCTGATTAAATCAGACTGATTATCTGATTGGTTAAAGTAACGGTTTCATTGTCATTCATTATGGGAAGTGCAGTTCGTAAAGGAAAGAGTTAAAGCTCAGGAGATGGAGCCAAATAAACGTATTAATTATTGTGGGTTTCCATAATGGAGTTCAGTGTCTGTATTCCCTGTATGATTCGATGTCAAATTAGGAATCTGTTTTAAGCCAAAATATGTAATTTGGAGTGCAGGTTGTTTAATTAATTAGCCAACACTAACAGATGGGTGAGAAATCAGGGGGGTATTCTATGGGATTATTTTTGTGCCTTAAATATTAAATGTAATTTTTCAAGAAATGAATGAAAATATAAATTGAAACTGAATAAAATGTCTTTGAAACAGAAAAAAATCTTCGCCATTTTCATTCGCCATTCTGGCACATAACTCTCGTGGGGGCGGGGCTAACAGCAGTGTGTTCTCATTGGCTAAATAAATAACAGTCTGTGTTTGCAAAGTTAACTTGGCTATAAATGTTTATTTTTTATGTTTAGCCATTCTGCTTCCACATTGCTTGAAAGGTAAGATATATAATTTATGTTTTTTTTTAATTTTTATTATAGAAATACATTAGCTGTAAAAAAACAAAAAAAAGATTAATGATGTGTGAGATTTTAAATATTACTTTGTTTTAAAGGGGACATCAGATGCCCCTTTTTACAAGATGTAAAATAAGTCTCTGAATTACCCAGAGTGTGTATGTGAAGTTTTAGCTCAAGATATCCCACAGATAAAAAACTTTTTTTTTTAATTCATTTTAATTTTTGTGTGTGTCCCTTTAAATGTAAATGAGCCGATGTTCCCGGCACCCTTTCAAGAAGAGGGCGAAGCTTCAAGAAGTGCGCATTACAAAAAAATGACACAAAAACACTTGTTACAACTAACAGTAAACAAATACAGATCTTATGCATTTTCGGGGGATGCTTAATAAACTGGTACACTTTATATCCTTAAAACAACTCAGATGAACTGTAATAAAGTGTGTGCTCTCCCTTCCATTACTGACCGTTATCGCTTCGGAGACTATAAATTGGATCATGAACAGTTGCCATTGATCCATCCTTAAGTAACAATTTTTATTGCAAAACCTGTTTTGTATTGTCCCTTTGTATTGTCTGGTGTAAATTGACTGGCGCAGACATAAACGAATTTAGGTATATGGGGGCACATTCCCTTCAAAAATAAAACTAACGCACTTCGTCTTCAGCGGCTCTGATGTCAGGAGTAAATGAAGACTTAGGTTCACTCTAACATCCAACAACAAAACACCTGAATTGTATTCTCGCTACAGCGGTTCCGACCTGGAGAAAATGGTGAACAGTGTACAGCTCGCTCAGGGCGGGGTCTATGCTAATACAGCAGATTCTTTCAGCAGCCGTAAGTTGTCTTATTCAAATAGCTAGCTATCTACGTAGAAACCGGCTGCAAATTGAAACAGATCGCTGGATGACAGTTTCAGACTCAGACCGCCCATAACCAACTGGCTGCGGGTTTTCTTCTCAGCTTTACTGAGCTGGCAGACACAAACCTAACTAAATGCAAAAAAGCTAAAACAGTTACAATTTCATCCAACATCCCCTTTAATAGAGCTTTATATATATATATAACTATATATATATATCTATATATATATAAATATTATCAACATTTCTACTAGATATATATGTATACCAGAGGCAACATTTCTGCAAAAGATGTACCAATACATTCATACCACTGCAGTTTCCAACCAAAATGAACACTAGAGGCAGCAAAACAGCAAGCACATTTAATCCTTTTCATACAAAAGTATGATTAGGGGCAGTTTATGGATTAATAAAGAATTATTTTCAAGCGGCTCCTTGCAAGATATTATATTATGACCTCAAAACACTTTTACCATAGTGTAGAGCAATGTACTTGTGATGTGAAGAGCTCATATATGAAATCCTGTGAAACACGAGTTACGTCAAAAGAGCTCAAAGACAACTAGAATCAAGCTAAAATGGCATGGTTGCTTAAGCAATTGCATTTTTGTCACATTAGCTTTTGTTAACACTATCGGGTAGGTTTAGATTTAATGGAGGTGTACAGTATTTTAAAATGCGATAGAGCAGTAACATTTTTAAGCCACTCACCGGACATTTCAATTCTGAACTGCGGTGAAACATACGAAATCCATCATAATAAAATGTTGCCAGATTCACGTTCATCTGTTTTGGATAAAACTGAACACACTTTATGGCCACTCAGTGGACATTTCACTTTGAAACTTGTAAAACGTGCACAACTCAACGTAATATCATTTTGCAGAAATGTTGCCCCTCGTACGATGGGTTCCACAGCAAACAAAACCTGAGAGAATCTCACAACAGTTTTGTATCATTTAATGATATATGTCATCTAATAATTTACATTCAGCATTTTGTGAAGATGACTTTTGGAGATTGGCCGAACTTCTGTGTAGCAGGTGTGATGTATTTCTGTGAATGACAGAAAACAAAACCTGATTCAAAAGATTTGCTTCCAAACGCAAAGGTGCAGTTTAGCCTTGCTGTGTTCAAAACTGATGGTTTCAATTCAGAATAAGATACAGGATACTTATAAACGAAAGACATACTATCTTCTCTCTTTCTTTCTTTTTGTGGATGAATGCAGAGTCCTGCAGTTCTAAAACACATTGATTATGTTACACCATAACCGTTTTATTTACATTTATTAAGAATTGCCATGCATGTACATTTTACAGCAAGCAGCAAATATTATCCAACAGTGTGACTGAATTTACATTTGTATAATTACAATCAGATTATCAACAAACAGCAGTCCTGGAAGAGTTTTTAAAAACACGCAAGGATCCCATGGATCCCTGTGGAATTTAATTATTCAGTCAACAATGTTGTTCTTGGTGGTGTGAAGTCTCTGCAGGGTTACACAGAACATGAGTGGGAAGTCTGTACCAAATATCATTAACCTGATAAAAAAAACAATCAATGGAAGTCTATGCAATGTCCTCACTAGTATAGTGAAACAAACGTGTGTGTGTGTGTGTGTGTTTGTGTGTGTGTGTCCAAGCATGCTTATTGGAGTTATCATGGACAATATGACTTACATCCGTGGAGATTTCTGGTGGAATAAAACTTTTAAAATGAAAAAAGTTTTTTTTAAATGAAAAGGCTTATTCTAATCACTAATATACGTTCACAGATTTTGCTTTTAAAATGATATTTAGACATTATCACTATTATAACATTTAAAACACATTTTGTCTAAGTTTAACACTTCATCTGTACTGAGTAGGGGCTAACTATTAATCGACGATCAATTAATTGTCGATAAGAACTTCGATAAAACGTATCGATCGCCGACTAAGCAAGCTCATGCACGTGTGCTGCTCAACCGCGAAACACGTAAAGCAGACACGAGGAAAAATGAAGCGAGCGTGCCGGAGTTATGTTTGGGACCATCTTACATTAAAGCTAGAGTTACACCTTTATGACTATAAGTTTGCGTGTGCATTCGCAGCCTTTTGTTTTGTGCAAATGTAAGTTGTGATATGGTGTTCATTTTGTGCCTATATTTATCTGATTTACTTCATATAGGATAGATTTGGTTATGAATTAACGAGGCATAAAGCCACAACTATATATCCTCAGATCATCCACAGCTTCAGAGCCTGCAGCTCAAACAGCAATAGACCACATTAATAACTATGATTGGGAGTGTCATATTACATAACATTATAGAGAGAACAATATTGTAATACAACGTTGTTAATTATTTGGGTTTAGTTGCAGTATTTCAGCATGTTGCTCCAGGAAGAGCAGACATCCTGACAAGCACGTAACTTAGTTCACATAAAATGTGCTTCCGGTGAGAGAGGACGCGGGCGCAGCTGGCTGCCGCTTCTCTTCCGTGTGTGTTTTAAATCATTCATTTTAGTAAATGTTTTATTTATTTAACTACTGTTATTTTATGCTACGTCACGTTGCAGAAATATGCTGCTTTTAATCTTTTCCGGCGTCCTCATTGTTTCCCTACCATTTTGCTGTGGCCGGTCCGACACCTGTTCCCACCTGTTCGCACCCTCCGATTGATCTGAGGCTGAGGAGTGCGTGGATCTGCTGCCATTTTGGTCTTGCTGTTTCTCTCTTGTGAGTTGCCGTATCATATCTGGAACTCGGGATTTGTCAAGGATTCTAGATATCGGTATGCTGGTTCCACTCGCAACACTCTTGGTCTACACGATCGGACTCATTGAAATACAGGAACTTAAACTGTGGAACGCCATTAGGATAAGGTACTCATTCTCTGAACTTTTATCATTGGATCTTCAATTACCTCTCAGTGATTGTACTCAAAATTCCCTGAGAGCATCTCAACTGTTGCGTCGGCCAAAATATGTACATCGCGGCTCTCGTATGGGCTTATATGACCTGCCGGCTTGTATAAATGTGCTTTGCTCCGATTCCTGGAGATTTGGACATCTAAGGTCCTGTGACATTTGCTAGAACAAGCGCGTTAAGAATGCAATCTCTAAAATTAGACTCGTGCAATTAAATGTGCGATCTATGAATAAGAAAGCAGCATTTCTTTATGATACAATCCTGGATGGAAAACTTGACTTTCTTTGTCTTACCGAGACATGGCATGATCCAACTGACTTTTATAACTTGAACCTGGCCTTGCCACCTGGATATACATATATTGACAAACCTAGACTTAAGGGTAAAGGTGGTGGTCTTGCAATTTTATATAAATCTTAACTGCCTGTTGCTCTAATCACTACACCTGAAATGTCTTCCTTTGAGTGCTTGGTGGTGAAAATCAATGGCAACTCTCCTGTACTTATCATACTTGTTTATCGTCCTCCTAAGGTAAATTCAGTCTTTTTCTGAACTTGCTGAATTATTGACTTTGAGTTCGAATTGTTCAGATATTTTGCTAATAGGTGACATAAATATACATGTTATATAATCTTTTATCTTATGCATGTATTGGACTGTTTTAATTTTAATCAGCATGTTGATTTCCCCACTCACAAATCTGGACACACATTGGACTTGGTCTGCACAGTCGGTTTAGATATCGACCAACTTAGAAATGATGAGCTATATTTCAGTGACCATAATTTATTAACCTGTGAATTTACCACCTCTGCCTCTTTAAAAGCTGTTAAAGAGCATGTCATAACATTTAGAAATATTAAGAACATTGATCCCCAGTTGCTCTTTAGCGCTACTGCTGAGCTTCCTGTGACTGATTCTGTGGACAGTTACAACTCTGCGCTATCGTCTATTCTTGATATTGTAGCACCACTGAAAAAACGAGTTGTCTCTTTCGCTAGATCATCCCCTTGGTACACTAACGAATTGCGTTAACTTAGAACCAAAGGAAGAAAGATTGAGCGCTTGTACAGAAAAACTGGTCTTACTGTCCATAAACTGATGTGTGAAGAACAGGAAATGAAATATCATCTTGCCCTTAAATCCACCAGAGAGGAATATTACTCTCATATGATTAATGAAGGTGCAGGTAATCCAAGATTGATGTTTAAAACAATTAACAAACTTTTTTAACCTCATAATCAAAACATTTGTTCCTCTGTTGGGTTGTGTAACAAATTTCATAAATACTTTACAGAGAAAGTTCAATATATCTATAGCTCCATGGTTAATCGTCCCTCTCGGTTGTTTAACGAACCCCATCCTATAAATTTATCTTCTACTTTCAACAATTTTGTCTTGTCCGGATCACAAATGATCTTCTTATTTCTGCTGATATGGGTGCCTGTAGTGTTTTAGAATTTTTAGACATCACTGCTGCTTTTGACACAATATCTCATGCTGTCCTTCTTGACAGACTGTCTGTATGGTTAGGAATCTCTGGTACTGCGTTTGAATGGTTTACATCCTATCTCACTAATCGATTCCAGTTTGTGTCTTTGGGTGAAAACAAATCTATACCAACACTAGTTCAGCAGGGTGTCCCACAAGGGTCTGTGCTTGGTCCCATCTTATTTAGTATTTATATGTTGCCTTTGGGTGACATCATTCGTAGGTTTGGGTTAGGGTTTCATTGTTATGCTGGCGATACGCAGATCTATATCAGCATGCACCCTAATCCAAACCTTGCAGTTACATCTCTTACCACCTGCTTGGATGAGATAAAGGCTTGGATGCATGACAACTTTCTTAAGCTCAACGAATCAAAAACAGAACTTCTATTCGTCGGTACGCCGACCGGTTTACTTAAACTTAACATTTCTAATTTGATTACTGGCCATGACTTTGTTACTGCGTTCCCTCAAGTGCGCAATCTTGGCGTTATCTTTGACCCAGAACTGATGTTCGACGCCCATATTAAAATGATATCAAAAACTGCATTTTTCCATCTTAGAAATATCGCTAGGCTACGACCGTTTCTATCGTTCCCAGATGCGGAAAGGCTTATTTTACGTCGAGGCTTGATTGTTGTAATGCACTCTATGTTCGATCCATCAAAAAATTACAATATATTCCAAATTCAGCCGCCCGGCTATTGACACATACAACTACTCGACAACGTATTTCCCCGGTACTCCAAGACTTGCATTGGTTGCCTATACAAGCACGTATTGAATCCAAAACACTGGTTTTAACGTATAAAGCGATTCATGGGACGGCCCCTGCCTATCTTTGCAATTTAGTTACCGCTCACACGCCAGCACGCTCTCTGCGCTCTTCTAGGTCAGGCATCCTTCAGGATACTCGAAATAAATTAAAGTCAATGGGTGATCGAGCATTTTCGGTCTCACCACCACGTCTATGGAATGCCCTACCAAGCCTCTCCACATTGGACTGTTTTAAGAATTCTTTAAAGACACACCTTTTTAGAGTTGCTTATTGCAAATTAATGTATTTGTTTTATTGTATCTTATTGTTGTTGTTGTTTTTTTGTATATTGTAGCGCTTTGAGTCTAAGAAAAGTACGTTAGAAATAAAATGCATTATTATTATTACTTGTGCATTCGCGTAATTTTGTGCTTTAACACTTTTCAACCCCGCTTTGTATTGTTACAATGTCGGTAGCACATGTAAATGAAGTATGTAAATCTAGAGCGAGAGCTCGCTTTCCCTCTCTGCCATGCGCGCGCCGCGCGGTTTCTCTGTCTCGCATGTGCGCTCGCTCTAGATTCCGTAGAGAAGTATTTCCTACTAAAGCAAGGCAGTATTTGACGCTAGTAAATGTATCCATAGCAGACTGGTGGAAGTGGCCTTGGACAGCAACATATACAGTACAATTATATATACCAATACCTAGTGTATTATGGGTGTTGAAGTTTATCTGCCTATTTGGCAAAAATAATCTCTGATTTCACTATAGTGAGGTCAGAGGTGGAAAGTAACGAATTACAATTACATTACTACAATTGAGTAGTTTTTTTAATCTGTAATTATACTTTTACTTAAGTATGTTTTGTTTGAAGTATTGTAATTCGCTACATTTTAAATCATATACGTTACTGAGTAAAAAAAAAATACTAAAAAAATCAAATACTTCGGGTGAAAACATCATGCTCCGGAAACGACAGCATTGATTGATTGAAGGGCGGGAGAACAGACGTGCTAAAATCACAAAAAAATAGAAGGTGACAAACAAGACAGACGCCAGTGATGCAGACCCAGCTGAAAGGCTGTCCAATTCTTCACACACACACATGTGAAGCCCTGGCCAGTATGGGAATACTTTGGATATAGAAAAAATTGAATTTATAGTAGGCTATAATGCAGATGTCACATAAAACACGCAAACTGGTAGATGTATGGATGAATAAATCGAAAGTAAAGCTGTACAATAAATCAAATCGCGACATAACTCAAAGACTGCTATGTGAATTTTTAATCTGCTTGTTCTGCGTGTCTCTGTGTGAATGAGCTGTGCAGTATCATCTACTTACTACATAGCCTACTCAAGTACGCGACGCGCTCATGGTGTTTTCAGCATCTCACAAACAATATGAGGACATGAATGCATGAACATTTCCAGGTCTGCTCTGAGAGAACGCCTAATGAGCATTTTCAACATTTTATTTCAGAAAAACATTGTCAAATACACTCTGAAACAGGACTTAACAACCAGTCAAAATAAAAGTTCGGGTTTACTAGGAGTACAAATGAGCAACTTTTTACTTTTACTTGAGTAGATTTTTAGACTGGTACGTTTACTTGCACTTAAGTACAATTTTAATGAAGTAATCCTACTTTTACTTGAGTAGAATATTTTAGTACTCTTTCCACCTCTGAGTGAGGTAGCACAGATTTCAACATTGTTTTGCCTTTCTACTGAATAGGCAGCCAAGTTTTATTGAAAGCCCATTTTTCCAGGGGTAAAGTACCCCTTTAAGGATTAATTACAACTGCTTCATTACAAGCAAACACAGAGAAAGACAGACATTATTCATGGCTGGATTATGGACCGGGCCATGAGGTGCCAACTGCCAAGCCCAATGTTATCTACCACAACATGCATTTTCGATTTTTATTTTTTTGCAGCCAAAATATCATGAAAAGATTTGTTACATTTGGGGGAAAAAAAACACATTTTCTACAACACACACCGCATGAATTTTGGTGACTTGGTCAACTAACAAACAGCTGAGCTTTGGTTCAGAACATAAGGTTGAGGTGTTACTAAGTGCCTTGCTCTTAAACCAGCAGGCTGAGTCCAATCAAAGGCAGTACTATCAAAATCTTTTTAGCATGCCACTATAGTCAGTATTAATCCCTGTTGTGCATCTCTAGATGTAAATGTCACTTAATCGTGGGGTACAGCTGACAAGTGTCACCAGTGCCACACTGTCAGTCACCCGCTGTCAGCTTTTAATCTCCTTGAATCTGGCACTTGCCTAGGATATGCCTTAAGGGTCAGAAAAAATATCCTACAAGGAATAAAATAACTTCATCAGGTCAGGGCTCCTCAAATCTTGTCCTGGAGGGCCAATGTCCTGCAGAGTTTAGCTCCAACCCTGATCAAACACACCTGAGCAAGCTAATCAAGGTCTTCAGGATCACTAGGAAATCACAGGTAGGGGAGTTTGATCAGGGTATGAGCTAAACTCTGCGGGGCAGTGGCACTCCAGGACCCTAATCTAAGTCAATTTATGTATGGAGAGATATTTTCAAGAGAACTGCTGACGTCTGCTGCTGAGATTATATGTCTACATATAACTTACTTTTGAAATTGGTTGAACACCCACAGTATTCGGTTTCAAAGATCATGAAGATTAGGGATATAACCCTGAGTGACAGTATTAGTAGCATTGTCAGTGCTATTCCTACAGTAAGTAGCTGTCAATCAGTGATTATAGCACTGTTAAGAACTATTTGAATTTCTGCACAGCTCCTGGAACAGTTAGAATACTTCCATTTTTTTTTCTTCTGACTAGCCTTTCCCAATCAATAATCAATAGTCGTGGATAGGTGAATTGCCTATGTGAAATTGGATTGGATGTACAATATAAACTTGTTTTGGTATGAGATCTGACTATAAAAGGCGGATTAAATATATATAGGGACAAAAGCAGGCTTTTACTAGTTACAATATTATAATAGATGCTTTTGTCTGTAATCTTCTAAAACATAGATGCCTATGTGACCTATTTGACTATACTCTTCTAATTATTATTGTAAGTATGCTTTGTAGACGTTCAAAAAAATAAATAATTGACTTAATATTTGTTCATGTCCTTATTTAACATGTTCGTTTTGTCAGTATATTAGCCTGCACACATCATAAGGTTGAAAAATAAAGGTTCAGTTACTTACTAGTTACAAATACTTTGTACAAATACAAGTAGTAGCAAGCATCAGATTAATATTTTGTGACTTCTTTTCACCAAACAGATGTCTCTAGGTTTTCTGGGCCCCCTCTGTACAATTAGGGATCCAGAGATGGGGGTTCCCCGTTTGTCAAAATCATTGTGGGGCACCCAATAGCTCTGGGCTCACTCTTTCCCCCATTAGAGACTCTCCTGACCATCATGTTTCTGAAAGAAAGTACACCTATAGTACTTCATGATGAACAGAAAGTTCAATATTATGTGCCTACTGGGGTGTGATTAGGCCAATGGTACATACTAAATATATAGCTTAATTTCAAAATTATTATTTATTTATTTTTACACGTTCAGCATTATCGCAGGGAACCGCAAGATAAGAAAATCTCAATCCCAATAAAACATGACAGGTAAAACCCAGTAAACCCCCGATGATCTTTCTTTATATCAACACTTTGATAGGTTTATTATTTGTTTGTAGTTTTTGTGGTACATATCCAACTTAGACTGTTAGGCCAGAATTATCCCAACAGCAGGTGGAGAGGAGGAGTCAATCGCTGACTTAAATCTTCTTAAACAAATGTCTGGACTGAAATGGCGTCATGTACATGACAAAGATGAACTTTACCCCTTTGACTGTATACAATGAGAAATAGCATCCTGTTAATAGAGGGAAAAGTCTCATTTCCTGCTTCCCAGATTTAGTTTAATGGCTGTTTGAATCATGACACACCTCTTCTCAATAAATACTTTCATTATATAACTATTATTGAGGTTGTATGAATAAAATATGTGGGTGGAGTATAAATCTATCGAATATTTAATTTAATATTATTAGCATATATATATATATATATATATATATATATACACATATATATATATATATATATATATATATATATATATATATATATATATATACATACATATACATATATAGCCTATAAATATAACTGTAAAAACGTACATTTAGACGTTAAACCAAACAGATAAAAGGAATCCATGGGAAATAGAGCAGCATCAATTATCGCAGACACTCCAAACACAACGTTTACGTATCGTAACATATTAACATGTTACATTCGTCTGCCGATATTATATTCTTACCTCAAAGGAAGATAGGCGAATAGAAAACCCCATAAAAATAGCTTGAGTGTGATCTCGGGGATGGCCATCGCATTCAAGCATTCAGAGGAAAAATGAAAAGAAGCCATGATCACCATCTTGCTCTCTCTTCACACAGATCGACGCGTCCCCTTTATTTACTGCCTTTCCTCGCTATTACACATAGCAGATCGCTTTGGCTTTGGCGTCTCAGAGCCGTGGCTGCGATGCAATTCAAGCCGTCACAAAAACAACAAAACTCGCGCACACCAAATGAAGGCGAGTGTCCTGCTATATTCAGATATGGGCAGATCACTGGAATTAGATGCAAAAAGATAAATGCGACCTCTCCGGGTCCAGTATAACTGGTAAAAGTGTGGATGCAGATGAATTGTGTGAAAGCCGATCTGATGCACGTCGCTGCAGCACAACACATGCGTGGTAGAGATGGATCCAGAGCTCACATGCTTCTATTAATAAAATCTGTACAATATATCCAGTTAATATTACCTCGCAGACATAGCGTCTGAATTTACGTGTTTTTGTTTATTGTTATATTATTATCCTAGTATTATTAAAAATTCAACATTATTTAATAAAAGGGAATAAACAAAACTTTAGTAATTGGTTTGTGCGCAAAATTTGCGTTTTTATCGAGGCATTTTTGTGGTTTCGAACGCGATTTTAGATTTTAGAATTTAGAGGCTGAATCTCAATATGCTACTGTTTTATTTAGGTTATGTTGTTAAATTTTATTTAAAGGCATTTAATATTAAGATTTAAATACATTGTTCATGAGACGAAGAGGCTGAGACGTATTTTAATAGCTTGTAGAGGGGAAACTATTTAATAAACTGATGTGAAGATTTTGATAATTATAGCATGTCAATAAATGACAATATTAAAGTCCTGCGTGAATTGGTTGAGCGCAAATACCGAGACAGAGAGAGAGAGAGAGAGAGAGAGAGAGAGAGAGAGAGAGAGAGAGAGAGAGAGAGAGAGAGAGAGAGAGAGAGAGAGAGAGAGTCTGTCGTGATGAGACCACAGGAAGCTGTCATGCCTCACACAGCATGAGGAAAAAAGAAGAGCATGATAATTCCACGTGATGTAGGCTACTACCAATCGCTGTGTACAGTTTACAGATGTCACATATCTGTAATCAGGTAGTGTTATATCATCAGGTAGAGTGAAACAATTTGACAGAGTTGCTATTTATGGGAGGAAACCCACTTTCAGCACTATGCACAAATCAAGCAAACGTCATGTCGAGCGCGTTGTATTCCAGTACCATAGACAGACCTTTAGATGCCCTCAAGTGAAATATCTGGTGAAACAGACACACACACACACACACACACACACACACACACACACACACACACACACAAAAAAAACACTTGGATAGATAGATCTAGCCTATATATCAACACAAAACTCAAAACAATTGAATAAATATATAGGTCAAATTTAAATATATCAAAAATAAATAAATAATTAAGTCATTAAGTTAAATTATCTTCAAGCAATCCAGAAACTATGCTTTAGAAAATCCCTTATATAATACCATGTGTCTTATGAATTATCTAATGTTTTTAAGTGAGGCATTGTGCCTGAATGGTCCATCCACTTCTTTTAGCCACTGGGAAGGAATAAAATGGAAAACGGATTATAATTCTTGCTCCTGGCCTGTCCTCTTTTTCACTGATGTCAGCTTATGCCACGAATGCTCAGTATTAGTGCTCAGCACAAAAGTTAGCCCAGGGAAGTATCGTGCCTGTGGTCATGCTTGGTTTGCTGGCCTATCTCTGAGAACACACAGCACATGCATTATTTATCCTCTAATCTGTTAGGTTATCAAAAAATATTTAACTCAAATAAATTGTCTCATCCAAACGAACATTGTTGTTGGTGAGACCATTGCTAACATTGCAATTGCAGAACTCTTCTCTTCTTTCATTTAATACTCTACCTCAACTTTGGAACTCGCGATGCGTCGATGACGCTTTGGGAACGCCTCCGCGTGATTACGTCTGAAGCATGTATGTCAACTAGTCCAATGGAATGAATGAGCGTCACGGGCGGGTGACGTCATGACCAGGAAGAGAATAAAGCACATCCGGTGCGTTACTCGCGTTAGCTTTTGTGCCTCAGCCAAAGCGCTCCATGTCAAAATTGTCTGTGAGTATTTATTGTTGTCTGTCTCTCATATATATATATATATATATATATATATATATATATATATATATATATATATATATATATATATATATATATATATATATATACACACTAACCTAAAGGATTATTAGGAACACCATACTAATACTGTGTTTGACCCCCTTTCGCCTTCAGAACTGCCTTAATTCTACGTGGCATTGATTCAACAAGGTGCTGAAAGCATTCTTTACAAATGTTGGCCCATATTGATAGGATAGCATCTCGCAGTTGATGGAGATTTGTGGGATGCACATCTAGGGCACGAAGCTCCCGTTCCACCACATCCCAAAGATGCTCTATTGGGTTGAGATCTGGTGACTGTGGGGGCCATTTTAGTACAGTGAACTCATTGTCATGTTCAAGAAACCAATTTGAAATGATTCTAGCTTTGTGACATGGTGCATTATCCTGCTGGAAGTAGCCATCAGAGGATGGGGACATGATGGCCATAAAGGGATGGACATGGTCAGAAACAATGCTCAGGTAGGCCGTGCCATTTAAACGATGCCCAGTTGGCACTAAGTAAAGTGTACCAAGAAAACATCCCCCACACCATTAAAACCACCACCACCAGCCTGCACAGTGGTAATAAGGCATGATGGATCCATGTTCTCATCCTGTTTACGCCAAATTCTGACTCTACCATCTGAATGTCTCAACAGAAATCGAGACTCATCAGACCAGGCAAAATTTTTCCAGTCTTCAACTGTCCAATTTTGTGAGCTCTTGCAAATTGTAGCCTCTTTTTCCCATATGAATCACCTTTCTTTCCCATTCTGACATTCAGTTTGGAGTTCAGGAGATTGTCTTGAACAGGACCACACCCCTAAATGCATTGAAGCAACTGCCATGTGATTGGTTGATTAGATAATTGCATTAATGAGAAATTGAACAGGTGTTCCTAATAATCCTAGTCAAAGTTGCTCTTCTATCAGCTTGAATCAGTCGGCCCATTCTCCTCTGACCTCTAGCATCAACAAGGCATTTTCGCCCACAGGACTGCCACATACTGGATGTTTTTCCCTTTTCACACCATTCTTTGTAAACCCTAGAAATGGTTGTGCGTGAAAATCCCAGTAACTGAGCAGATTGTGAAATACTCAGACCGGCCCGCCTCGCACCAACAACCATGCCACGCTCAAAATTGCTTAAACCACCTTTCTGTATATATATACACTCACCTAAAGGATTATTAGGAACACCTGTTCAATTTCTCATTAATGCAATTATCTAATCAACCAATCACATGGCAGTTGCTTCAATGCATTTAGGGGTGTGGTCCTGGTCAAGAGAATGAGAACAGAATGAGAACATGGATCCATCATGCCTTGTTACCACTGTGCAGGCTGGTGGTGCTGGTGATGTAATGGTGTGGGGGATGTTTTCTTGGCACACTTTAGGCCCCTTAGTGCCAATTGGGCATCGTTTAAATGCCACGGCCTACCTGTGCATTGTGTCTGACCATGTTCATCCCTTTATGGCCACCATGTCCCCATCCTCTGATGGCTACTTCCAGCAGGATAATGCACCATGTCACAAAGCTTGAATAATTTCAGATTGGTTTCTTGAACATGACAATGAGTTCACTGTACTAAAATGGCCCCCACAGTCACCAGATCTCAACCCAATAGAGCACCTTTGGGATGTGGTGGAACGGGAGCTTCGTGCCCTAGATGTGCATCCCACAAATCTCCATCAACTGCAAGATGCTATCCTATCAATATGGGCCAACATTTCTAAAGAATACTTTCAGCACCTTGTTGAATCAATGCCACGTAGAATTGAGGCAGTTCTGAAGGCGGAACACAGTATTAGTATGGTGTTCCTAATAATCCTTTAGGTGAGTGTATATATATATATATAGTGTGTGTGTGTGTGTGTGTGCTAGGAAGAATTACAGATAATATGTGTTAGAGATAAATAGGAAGGAGTTGTATGCTATCAAAATTGCGTATTCCTGACTGATGGTCGGCCATCGGTGTGATTGTTGGTTCTATGTCAGGCCATCCATATGAATGCTGTCTGTATCACTGGCCATCACCGGCCATTGATTGTTGATTGAATGGGTGACCATCAGTATGAATGCTGTCCAAACGACTGTCCATCAGTTTGATTGATGATTGAATGGCCAGCCATATAAAAACTATACAGAATTATTTACTTGACATGCGGTGCTAATTATCTTTCCAATCTTTCCAATGCAACAGCCATCAAGTTGAATCTTGGAGTGGCATCCAAGCACCAGCCAACCAGCAGAAAAGAGATACAAGCTCTCAGATTCTTCAAGATCTGCACTTGCTGTTTTAGACCTGAATCGACCAGTAAAAGGGAGAGGCAAAAAGAGCAGCAGAAAAATCCAGTCCTCACCTGCTGTGTCCCAAAGCACCCCTAAAGAAAAATGGAACTGTTCAACTGACGAGGACGTTACACATCCAAGGTGGATGCTGAAAACAACAACAAAAAAGGAACAGCTGCCTATGACCGTCTCTGTAAGATAAAGCCGATGTATCAGGAGCTGAGAGATGCATGCACAAACTTTTTCCATCCTTTCCAGAACATTGCCATTGACAAGAGGATGCTGACTATTTGTCTTATTCAGATTTATAAAGATGATTGTTTTCATAAAATTTGTTTTGTAGGTCTCTTTTAAAGAAGAACTATCCGGTTGATTATTAATTCCTCTCTTTCTTAAATCAAGTTATTTTAAAGGTATGTGACTAGATTAAAGAATTTATTAATGTAAATGTTTATTCAAGGTATATGGGGTTTTAATTTTTTGCAGGATTAGCACGACTACTGTTACTAACTTTTATGTTGTGGTGAATTCAGTTTTCTGTGGACTTAGTATATCAAACTTATTGTAGATTTGTGATTGATTCTGTTTTTTTTTCTTTTTTCTTCTTCTTTAGTTGTCATTCCATGGCAGCCGCAGGGCCTCCTCAAGGGTGAGACTGGCACTGGTGAGGTGGTGGGGATTCTTCGTTGGTGATTTGTTCTTCTTTTTGAGTGCCATGAATTCTGTGCTGCATTTGGAATGTGAATTGCAAGTAGTGGTTGTATATTTGTCTCCACATGTATTGTTGTGCGCTGTTGGAGCACTGCGGTCTGTCATAAATTTGTTTTGTTTCTCTTTCTCTCTGAATGAGACCTGTATGCGTGTTTCAGACATGCACAATTTGGTATTTGTGACCTGTAATAAAACTGCTTGTACAAGCGATAAAGCTTTCATACACTCTGGCCAGTTATTAGCCCACTCCTATTCAGTGGGTTATAATAGGCTATAAAATTGTTGACAATCAAAACACAATAATTATTTTAAAAAAATTATAAAAAAAGCCAATGGAACAATCGATTAAACACTTTTATGTAAAACCTTTAAATACATTACAATATTTATAGCTTAATAAAAAGACACATCGAGACAGTTATCACCAAACGGACAAAGTGTTTATCCTTGACACGCACATTCTTTAAAATGACAGGAATTGTCCTCTAAACCACCAGGACGCAGCTGTGAAAAGAAGTAAGGTACACAGTAAGGTGTTTGTTTTTCATACACTTCACAAAACCCATGCTACAAACGAATCAAAGAATTGTGCAAAACCCAGTAAACCTTGAGATTGTGACATCAGAAACAATTAATTTGGTAACACTTTAGAATACTGTTTTGTCATTAATGAATAACTACACAAATGAGTAACACAATATTAACACTCTACTACTATTAACTAACAAGAAACTCTGATTGATAAATTAGTATGTAATAGTGCTCTGTTGAATGTGGTAGTTCACTATTAAAGGTGCTATATGTAACTTTTCTACTAAAACGAATCCTTTTTCTTATTGCCTGTGTGTGAAGGGGTTGTAATCACACATACAATGATCCACTTGTCGAGTTTTGCTATTACCTCTGAAGACCAGTATTCCTATTTCTATGTGAAGGCTCCGGGTCGGATTTACCTCGCGAAATCCATCGGATGTGACGTGCATGCGCGCTCCCGAGTCTCTCTCCTTTTTGTAGACGGTCAGGGAGTTACGTCCTGTCAAAGGCACTCGTTTTTCGCCTTATATCTCGGTCAATCTTTGATGAATATTCCCAAGATTCCTCCTTCCCCGAATTTGAGCTCTCTGGGTCTTCGTGTTCCAGAGATACGAGAGATTTTCTTCTGAGATTGTGACGTCACCGGCGGCCGCAATTTGGCAGCGCGCCCGATGGTTTTCGGCTAATATCTCCGCGAAAACACCACCAAAAATGCTGAAACTTATATGGTTCTTTTCAGCTCGACTAGACGATTCCAACGAGCTCGGTGCTCGCCGAATCCGAATCGTCAAGTATTCGCCGAGATATTTGCATAATAGACGGTATTGCCTATGAGTTCGAGCACGAGTGCTCTTGTAAAAATTGGTTTCAATCTGAAACATCACCGCTAGAGGCCGCTAAAAACTACATATATCCCCTGTAACTAATCAATAACTACTATTTTTTCATACCTCCCAGAGGACTAAGAACTTGTATACAGGTTCATAATTAACCTGCATAATTTATAATTCAATTTAAAGTAAAGATCATGGAAACCCACTACTAATGACTCTAGTATTACCAAAAGCTTCAGACGGAATTACGGAAGAAATCCATACCGGACTTTTCACTTTTCCTAATAAGTGGAAACCAATGAGGAAGTTAAGAGGAAATTTTATATAAAAGAGAGAGAGAAACGGAAGAGGAGGAGCGGAAAAACACCTGAAGACAGACGTTGCTGGAGTCTCTGTGCATGTGCTGACTAGGTGCGATCGCCAAAGTGACAGAGTGATGGAGCTCTGCCTCAAGGTATTAGTCTTGATGTCCATCATCTTTTAACCCCACGCCAAGACTCCAAACTTTTTGCCCGGCCCTGAATTTGCGGCCGCTACAGACTGCTTCACGCAGTCAACACACACACAAGTACACCAAATGTGTGTTTGATTGTTTATAATTTTTTTTTTACCCTTCTTTCTTTTGGTTGAAATTGAACACTTAAAACTGAGTTTGAAAAAAAAACTTTAAGACATTGGTGAATCAAGGACTCTCTTTTTTATTGGGTAAAATCTAACTAGAACTGTACTTGAGCAGCAAGCTCCTTACTGTTTTTTTTTCATTCATTCTTTGGCAATTGTCATGTGAGGCAAAGAAAAAAAATACAAACTCTGTGTGAAAATGAAACTTTGTGTAACTGTTTTTTTCGTGTGTGTTAAATGTTTTCCTAAATAACAAGCTATTACTATAAGAGCATGTGATCAGATAGCAGGAAGTGGATCAGGAGTGCCCAGCACAGCTATACACACCATGATACAGCACAGTAGGACTATTGCAAACAGAAACAAGTCCAGAGAACTTGTGCAGCGCACACACAGAGCGGAACATTTTGAGTAGAACTGCAGCGCACACACGGACCGGAGAGCACAGTGCGCACACACTTGAACACTGAGCAGTCGCTTCGAAGTCGTGCATCTTCAGAAGCAGAGCCACTCGCAAAGTTACAAAACCTGCTGCGCCAGAGTGAAACGTGATCGCTGAACATGGCATATTTTCGGCATAAGTTATTGACTTTGTCAACAGCACTGTATCATTGTTGTTAAAGAACTGTGTTTTGGTGTGCTATGGTGTGTTTTTTTCTGGTCTTCTTTGGCTCCTCCCACTCATTCTCTCTGGCCCTGTTTACAAAGTATTAAGATGCGCTTTGGTCGATCGGATCACGAGTGGACGACACTAAATACAGGTGTAAACGGGGTCTAAAATGTTTTAAGCTTGTCCACTTTACACCACTTCCAGAAGTAGTCGAAAACGCATTAGACCAGATTGCTTTCATAGTGTAGACACTCATGTGGTCGAATACGTTCGAACAGCCGCAAAAGACCGTCTGCTCTCTGACTGCTGACTTAATGCGTAAACTTCATGGGAAGTGCGCTAGCCAGACGGGATTTAAACTTTTTTGGCTGAAGACCCAAGTTTGGTTTGAAGACATACCATGCACAATGTTCTCTCATCATTCCTGATATTTTAAAACAAACTCACAGCGTTCGGCGTGGTCGGCTTTCAGAGCAAAAACGAAAGCTGCAGCTCTGTTTGTTTTTTTGTTTTGTTTTCTTCAGTCGTGTTCATATGTAAATTGCATGAGATGGAAAGATCTGAAAAAGCCCATTCATTTACCCGCCCATAGACCCCTCCCCTTGAAGAAATCTGAATAGAAGTGGTTGAAAGACGACAAAAGTGACTGATTAAAATACCAGGTGTAAATGGATATGTGTCTCCCTCGTCTACTTGTGATCAGATCGACCAAAACACCAGGTGTAAGCAGGGTCTCTGTCAGGAGCTGATTGTCCCCACTATACCTGCTTAAGAGTGGAGGAGACTCCTAAACACAGGAGGTTTAGGCCCCGTTTACACGTACATGGTTATTTTGAAAAAACAGAGACATTTACCTTCATTTGTGCCCTTCGTTTGCACGCAAACAGAGAATTCGCCTCTGCAAACGATTCTTTCTAAAAACTCTGGCTAGAGTAGAGATTTTGGAAAACTTTGTTTGCACGTTTGCATGTAAACTGATAAAATTGATTTGAGTTTCTGTTCAGGTGTGTCTCGTTAATTAGTCTCATTATGTTTGCTGTCTATTTAAGCCTTGTATTTTATTTTCAGTTCTATGTCATTTTAAGTTGGTTATTCTGTTCCTGGTATTCCTGTTCTTGAGTGTGATTTGAACATTTGAGTGTGTTTCTGAATAAAGACTGCAGCACCTAGATCCTGCTTCCTCTCTGCTGCAACCGTGGCAGTAGATACTTCAAATGACGTGGAAAAACTTAGTTTCCAAAGCTGAGAAAAATAAAGGTAAAATACACAACATGTTACTTCTGTTTCTGAATAAATAAATGTCATTAAATCACGATTTTCTGGTCTGAAGTTGGCTATTTGATGAATGAAAATCACAAACATGATACAATTTATTAATATGCAATATAATTTTAAATCAAACAAATTAGGAATATGAAGTGAATTGAATCCAAAAACCTCTAAATGAATTTTAGAATTAAGAAGACCTCAGTTAAGCAATGGCCCTCCCAAAATATAGGCCTGCCTACACAAATAAAAGCTGCATCTGTCTCTGAAAAACAAAAAATATTCAGCAGCAATGTGATGTTTTTGATCGATTTGATGTTACTGAACTCTGAAACCAGAACAAATAACTTTTTTAGTTTGAATGATCTGAAAATGTTCTCGGTTACGTCAAAGCGCGACTGACTTGACTGGATTCTAAAATTTAGCATAGGCTACTGGACAAATTAGCTGCCCTGTGTCCAAACCCATGGGGTTCGTCAAATAAACGCTGTTACATGCAGTCCTGTCAGACAAGCTGTCTCACTCCGCCATGATTTTTTATTTCCTAATTTAGTAATAGGCTATTTGTGAAAATAGTAAGCGGTAAACTGGTGAATTCCAATTGGCTCATTATTTTACAAATATTTGGAATGCGATGTCAGTATCTGTTTTACAGATACAGTATAATTTGCGATACGTGAAATGGAAACTCGAGGGCAGATTTTTTTTTTTGCGATACAATAAAACAATGCAGATTTTTAGGAAAACCATCATTACACACAACATTTTTTTGGTAAAAGGCCAATTGGATGGAAACAGCTAATTTTGCAATCTTTAACACATTCCTTTTGTCGATAACAAAAAAGAGCAGAAAGTGGATGGGAACTTGGCAGTATGTGTCAGTATTTTTGGCATAAACGTTTCATAATTGTTAAATATTTCATTATTTATATGATTGAAGAGTTCAAACCGAGTCAGATGCTTTGCTTGGTCAGATGATTTACTTTGTGTTATGAGGCCGGCAAAACCTCATGTTCTTTGTTACCCTGCAGACACTTCACACTTGTTGCATTAAACAATATTGGCAACCCAATAATTAAATTCCACAGGGTTCTATGTGATCCTGTGATGGAAATGTTTAATGTAATGGCCTCAGAAGTTATCAAAGGGTATTTGGAGAGTAAGTGGCTATTCACACAGAGCATGTTTTTCCATTTCAATGCGCTACTTTTCCATTGTTTTTCCCACATCTCTGCACAGTTTGTATGTCTCCCTCATTTAACACATCTGATTCAGATCATCAGCTTGTTAGGAAAGAGCTCTATGAACTGAACTGGGTTTGTCAGATAAAGGAGACATATAAAATGTGCAGAGCTGTGGGTCCCCAAGACCAGGATTGAGAACCACTGCGCTAGACAGACATGTGCTCGCATCTTGAGTCTTTTTCAGCATCTGTTGCACATGAGGGCCGTGTTTTTAAGACAGCGTGTCAAATTAAAAGAATTTCAACTTTTACACGCACTGTCCGTCCTCCGTTTCAGTTCCAAAACAGTGGAACAATCATAGGACCACGGAGGCAGGGCAAGCATTGCAAGCTTTTGTTTACAATAGCAGGTGAGCATGGCAACTGTTTTAATGGAAGAGGATTGGGTGAATCAAATGGATCTCTGTCCTGAGGTATCAAGGTCAAATGCCATAGACAGTGAGATTATTTTCTTTTTTTCCATGTCAAAACTAGTAGCTATCTATTCTGCTGTGCCAGTATTATCGCTCGGACAGAATCCTGGCTGGATGAGGAGACCACAGACTCTGAGGTCAATCTTGATCATTTCACCATCATAAGGGCCGGCAGAACTAGCCAGTCAGGCAAGGGGAGAGGTGGAAAAAGCTTTCAAGCAGAAGGACTGGGGCCCTCTCAAACTACTCAATAGACAGACAAAAAAATGACATCACCAAAGCCTAAATAAAATAAAAAATATAAAATGGAGCAGGAATTCAGTAACTTGAACAAAAAACACACAGTGGCATGCCTTCTCCATCCTATTCTTCAACACCTAGAGACATCTGGAAACTTTGCCTCAGTCCTCTTCATTGATTTCAGTTCCGCTTTCAACACAATCCAACATCACCAGCTTATCAAGAAATCACATTACCTCAATATCCCCCCACTTCTCATTCTCTGGATCCATAACTTCCTCAGCAACAGACCGTAGACTGTTAGAATTGGCTCAACAACATCATCAACCATCATCACCAACACTAGTGTCCCACAGGGCTGTGTTCTCAGCCCCTTCCTCTACACCCAGTACACTAAAGACTGCAATAGCCCATCATCCGTCACTGCTTACTACAAATACGCTGATGATATTGCCATAGTTGGGTTACTCAACAACAACAACTCCATCACAGCATATCAGGACTCAATTTCACTGTTTTCACAGTGGTATCAGAACAATTACCTCCAAACTAAACACAGACAAAACAAAAGAGTTGGTCATGTACACATCCAAATCACCACCTGGACTTAACCATACGCACATCCATGGTCAACCAATCGAACAGGTCAGCAGCTTTAAATACCTGGTACTCATTATAGATAATAAAATCAACTTCAAGGAAAATGTCACAGCCCTCTCTGTTGCCCCTCATCTCCTGCTCCTACTTAACAAAAGCATAATTCAACCCACCCTGCTGTACTGCTCAACCTGTTTCTACACAATGTTAACCGTCACTTGCAAACACAAGCTCACTAATATCACACATATTGCTTCTAAGATTATCAATCTCCCACACCCAGTTTATCACACCTGAATGACACAGCCATCACACGCCTAGCACCCCCAATAGCAGCTGACACAGACCATCCCCTGAATAAATTATTCTCACTACTCCCACCCGGTCGCAAATACAGAGCACTAACCTGGACCTTCGATTGCTCCTGTCTGCCTTCCTGCCTGCTGTGAGTTTGTTTGCGTCGAGGCTGTAAGCTCTAAGCCTCGTATTAGCTTCTTATTTCTTTCTGTTTTGAACCATCATTTACTATAATTTCTAGTTGTTTATATTACTAAATACAGTTTACCCACCATCTCAGATTAACCTTACATCGCTAGCTTCCGTTACTGTTAGCACAGAACGCTAGTGTTAACGGGCCACCCGCGCTCATTTATTTATTATTTATTTTCTCTCGCGCGCCCGCGCCTTTGAGTTCATAAAAGCCCAGGTAAGTAAGAATCAATCAACACAAACGGTGAGTAATGTCTTGTCCTGTTATTGTCACCTGTGTCACATGTCATATGTTTAGTATAGCCTTCTCCGATGGCAATATAGGATTTATTTTTGATAAATGCAAAGTGACAGTCAGGCTGACGGAGAAGATTTCAGAGCTAGAGACACGCATCCAAACTTTAATTGAGGATAGTAAGGATAGTACTAGAGCTTTAGATACTATTTATTTTGGATGCGCCTAGCATAGTGAACTCTGTACATGATTCGGTTCCGGCTGAAGTAGAGCCCACGCAGCAGGGCAGATGGGTGACCGTGAGAGATCGCTCTAGTCGCGGATTAAAAAAACCCTCTTCCGTTCCGATTACCATAACAAATCGATTTGCCCCACTCAGTGAAACACCCACTGAGAATTTTGTTGATTGTGCCCTGGTAATTGGTGATTCGATAACACGGAATGTGAAAATAGAGACACCAGCCACCATAGACACATGTTTGCCGGTAGCCAGAGCGCCTGACATCAAAGCAAATTTAAAAGTGCTGGCTAATGCTAATCGTAAATTCTCTAAGATCATTATTTATGTCGGCACTAATGATGTTCGACTCCGCCAGTTGGAGATCACCAAAATTAATATTAAAGAGGTGTGTGAACTCGCAAGTACAATGTCAGGCACTGTAATTTGCTCTGGCCCCCTTCCTGTTCGCAGGAGTGATGAGATAGTTAGCAGATTGGCCTCACTCAATGGTTGGTTGTCTAAGTGGTGTCCGTTGAATAATATAGAATTCATAGACAATTGGAAAAGTTTTTGGGGCAAGCCTGACCTGTTGAAAAGAGATGGTAATCATCCCTCCTGGGATGGTGCTGCTCTTCTCTCTAGTAATTTGGCTCATAGTCTTAGAGCTAAAACATGACAATCTGGGGCCCAGGTCAGTAAGCAGACAGACTGGCTAAACCGACCGTCTGCTAGCGGCCTCACGTCACCAAGATCAAATAAATCCCATCACATAGAGCCTCTTTAACCTAGATATCATCATATAGAGACTGTGTTTGTTCCCCGAATTTGGAAATCCAAAAAACGTCAGGTAAAAAATATATGATGTTCAACAAATAAAAAACAGATATAATACAGATGAGCAAATGATAAAGCTTGGGTTGCTGAATATTCGATCCCTTACTTCAAAACCGCTCATAGTTAATGATATGATTTCAGATTATAATCTAGATGTGCTGTGTTTGACAGAAACCTGGCTAAAACCAAACGATTACATTACTTTAAATGAGTCAACCCCACAAGATTACTGTTATAAACATGAACCTCGTCTAAAAGGCAAAGGGGGAGGTGTTGCTGTACTTCTTTTGAAGTGTTGGTGCTTAATGTAAAAACATATAGTGTAAACGATAAATCATGTTTGAGAATTCTGCTGGCTACTATATACAGACCACCAGGGCACCATAAAGATTTTATCAAATAATTTGCGGACTTTCTATCAAAATTAGTATTGGCTGCCGATAAAGTACTAATTGTTGGTGATTTTAATATACATGTAGATAATGAAAAAGATGCATTGGGATTGGCACTTAAAGACATTGTAAACTCAATTGGAGTTAGACAACACGTGTCAGGACCTACTCATTGTCGTAATCCTACTCTAGATCTAAAACTATCACATGGAATAGATGTTGATGCCATTGGAATTCTGCAGCAGAGCGATGACATCTCAGACCATTATCTAGTTTCATGTAGATTACATTTAGCCAAGGCTGCAAAGCCGACTCTGTGTTATAAATATATTAGACCTATAACGTCTGCCACTAAAGATTGCTTTATCAATAATCTTCCTAATCAGTTTCATCATCTCAGCATCCATGATAGCTTAGAAGAACTTGATATTGCAGCAGAAACTTTTAACTCTCTCTTTTCCAGCACTTTAGACACAGTTCCTCCGTTGCGCTTAAAGAAGATTAAAGAAAATAGCACACTCAGGCCCTTAAGAGAGCAGCCAGAAAAATGGAGCGCAACTGGAAGAAAACAAAACTAGAGGTATTTTGGATTTCATGGAAAGCGAGCTCAATTGCTTACAGAGAGGCCTTAAAAGCTGCTAGATCTGCTTATTTTTCAACCCTATTAGAAGAAAATGAACATAATCCTAGATACTTATTTGAAACAGTGGCTAAACTAACGAAAAAGAAAGCTTCAAGCCCATAAGTTTCCAAGCAGCACAACAGTAATGACTTTATGAACTTCTTCACTTATAAGATTGATAATATTATAGGGACAAAATTAAAACTATGCAAGCATCTACTACAGTATCGCATCAGGGAGTGCATTGTAGTCTCCCTGAGGAAAAATGTTATTCATTTGTTCCTATAGGAGAGGAAGAATTCTGCAAACTCGTTAATTCATCGATCATAAATCGACAAATTGTATGTTAGACCCTATACCGACTAAGGCACTAAGCTACTGAAAGAGATGCTTCCAGAGATCATAGATCCTCTTCTTAATATCATTAATTCGTCTTTGTCTCTAGGATACGTACCAAAAACCTTTAAGCTGGCTATGATAAAACCGCTTGTTAAAAAAACTCAACTTGATCCTTCAGAATTAGTCAATTACAGGCCGATCTCAAATCTGCCTTTTCTGTCAAAGATATTAGAAAAAGCAGTATCCTCACAACTGTGTTCCTTTCTTGAAAGAAATGATATCTGCAAGGATTTTCAGTCAGGATTTAGACTGTAACATAGTACTGAGAAAGCTCTCATTAGAGATTTGCAAATTATTTGCTCTTATCATCCGATCGTGGTTGTATCTCTCTATTAGTGTTACTTGATCTTAGTGCTGCATTTGACACAATTGACCACAACATTCTTTTAAATAGACTAGAAAACTATCTTGGCATTAGTATTGCACTAGCATGGTTTAAATCATACTTATCAGACCGTTATCAGTTTGTAGCAGTAAATGAAGAGATGTCTTATCGATCACAAGTTAAGTATGGCGTACCACAAGGCTCAGTACTAGGACCACTGCTGTTCACTCTGTACATGAGTACTCTGTACTCTCTACCATTAGGAGATATCATTAGGAAACATGGAATTAGCTTTCACTGTTATGCCGATGATACTCAGCTCCATATTTCTTCAAAACCTAACGAAACTTACCAATTCACAAAATTAACGGAATGCATAGCTGATATAAAAAATTGGATGACTAGTAATTTCCTACTACTAAACTCTGAAAAAACAGAGATTCTAATTATTGACAAAAAACTTCCACACGTAATAACCTAGAATACTGTCTAACACTTGATGGCTGCTCTATTAAGTCTTCGTCATCGGTTAGGAACCTGGGTGTGCTCTTTGATAGCAATCTTTCATTTGAAAGTCATGTGTCTAGTATCTGTAAAACCGCATTTTTCCATCTTAAAAATATATCTAAATTACGATATATGCTCTCATTAATAAATGCGGAACAATTAGTTCATGCTTTCATGACATCAAGACTATATTAATGTAATGATCTACTGGGTGGTTGCCCTGCACGCTTAATAAATAAACTACAGCTAGTTCAAAACGCAGCAGCTCGAGTACTTACTAGAACCAGGAAATATGACCATATAGCCCGGTTCGGTCAACACTGCATTGGCTGCCTATTAAACATCGTATAAATTTTAAAATATTGTTGATTACTTAAGCCCCTTTCACACAGCGCTTTGAACCCGGCAAATTGCCAGAGTTCCTTCTATGTGAACGCAAACACGACCCGGGATTGATGCCAGGATCGATGCCGGGTTGGGGACCTAGTAACATTGCCGTGTTCAGACCCGGAACGCGCGCTGTGTAAACAAAAGCCAGAACCAATGCCGTATAAGGGGTGTGTCGTAGTGATGATGCACGAGCCTTTGCAATGAGTAGTTATCGTGCGACTCAGTTACTCTAGAAGGAAGTTTGTGTTCGTCATCGATACAAGAAAGAACGAAAAAATTTCTGCAAACTGGACTGAAGTAGAGACCCGAGAGCTCCTTGCAATCCGTGCCGAAGATGAGATCGTTTGCCAGCTTTGTGGAACGGTACGTGATGAGTTAGTGTACGACCGAATCCGGAAAAAATGATTGAGCGTGGTTTCTCGAGATCGAAAGCGCAGATCATAAGTAAACTTTTCAACGCGTACCTTACACGTCACATCCAACGTCACGCGTCTTTCCGGAACATACACGGGTTGTGTGTGAACGCGCTCTCTGATTCCGGCAAATCACTGGCAGTGTGAAATCCCGGGTCACTTTATCCTTGTATTTTCCGGAATCTCTCTGTGAAAGGGGCTTTACAAAGCACTAAATGGTTTAGCTCCGCAGTACTTGAGCGAGCTCTTAACGCATTATAGTCCTTCACGTCTATTGCGATCTCAAAATTCGGGCCATTTGATAATACCGAGAATATCAAAATCGACTGCTGGCGGTAGATCCTTTTCCTATTTAGCACCAAATCTTTGGAACAGTCTTCCTACCATTGTCCAGGCAGCAGACACACTCTGTCAGTTCAGAGCTAGTTTAAAAACACATCTCTTTGACCTAGCATACACATAATACATTATAGACTAGTATAATTCAATGTTAGGCTGCATAGATTAGGTCAGCCGGAACTGGGAACACTTCCCTTAAATCCTGATGTACTCGTGACATCATAAGAAGAATGGCATCTACGCTAATTATAGTGTCTTTGTTTATCCTGAGGTTTTCCCGCAGCCTGCCGGATCCAGGTCGTATCCAGATCTGACTTGAGCTTTGCCTGGACCCGATGACAACGCAGTGCTGAAGTACCAACTAGCCTCTCCCTATGGAGGATCCCTTTCCCACTCTACAGATAAAACGTTGTGATTACGGTTCGTGTACCCACCCCGAAGTGATAAAATAAAACAAAATTCTGTATCAAATTACAGTTACTGTAAATCCGGGCTCTAGTTCATAAACGCCAGAGGAGAACTGGCCCCCGACTGAGCCTGGGTTCTCCCAAGGTTTTTTTTTCTCTCCACTAAGTCACCTGATGGAGTTTTAGGACACCAGTAGGTCACTTGATGGAGTTTTTCGGTTCCTTGCCACTGTTGCCTTTGGCTTGCTCAGTTGGGGATATTCAAATTAATTAACCAAGCATTAATACCATTGATCAGTCATACCAAATGTGGATGTTTTTTCCACTAAGAAACAAACATTGTTATGTTATTTGATTGATACTGTGAAGCTGCTTTGATACAATTTATATTGTGAAAAGTGCTATATAAATACACTTGACTTGACTTGACTAAAGCCTATTTCAAAAAAAAAGTTTTGTCCCCACCACCATCACAGTGCTGAACAAACTGTAATACTGCCATCTCAGTTGCCTTGTAGTTTTCACATTTGACGTGTTTATGTGGGTTTGTATGAATTTGGATATGTGTTACATGTTCTATGTGTTCCTCATATGTGATATTTCTTTGCTATGGAAGAAGGAAAAAAGGATGTGTGGAAATGATTATCCCTATGGGACAATAAAGACTATCTATATAAATGCATCTGATTGTTGAAAACACATATGTAAATTTTACTCCTCCCAACAATGCTAAAAAATAAATGTGTTAGAGCGTGTTATAGGCTATGTCATGTTATAGCCAGATATGACGGCACAATCATCTTCATTAAAATTAAAGGAACGAAATGATCTTACGAGTGTGGTTGCCGCTTTCTAATATTGTGGTCTTTTGATTTTGAAATTAGCTGATGATCAATAAATTGCAGCTCATACCTGTTGCTTTCGGTGATGTGAACTCCATTAAATCTGCATATAGTGCGGCAAATGAAGATTGGATTTAAATCCGTTTTGTGAAAACACTTGTATGTGACCAGGTTTAAATAGAAAAATTTTGATAAATCCGATAGCTCTCTGATCAGTAAAAACGCATGAAGTGACCAGGTGTAAACAGGCCCATAGGCTTTTATCCACATTTATTACATGGCTTGGTTGAATTCTAATGTAGAATGCTGTCTGTTATTTCTTGATAACAGACCACTGCTAAGTATAACACACCGTTGCCATGAAAAACAGAGCATTGCTATGGATTCTAACCATAGAGACGGAACAGACTATTTTCTTTAGCTGAAGCAATACAATCGTTTTTAAATCAATCAACTCCTTTTTAAATCAATATTTTGTGTCAAATTATTGATTTATTTGGTGGTTAGCCTTGTTATAAGCAGGATAATGTAAAGCGAGGCGGTTGTTATAGCGAATACAACCCCTTCAGGCTGATTCAAGCTCCGCTTCGTGTCTGGGGCCTGATCAGCCTGTCGGGGTTGTATTCACTAAAACCGCCTCGCTCTACATCATACCTTACATAAACATTGATCAGCGGATATAAACAGAAGCTCAACCAAACCTGCGTGACGCATGAGAACAAACCTCTTGCGGAAGCTCTCTGGCTCAAAGGCGCTGTGTAACACACAAGAATGAACCTCATTAGTTCTCACACGTCGAGTGAACATGTTTGAGCTTCTGTTTACCACAACTGATGTGTGAGTTGATGAATGTTTATATCCAGCTGTCTATGGAGGGACAGAAAGCTCTTTTTAATTTCATCAAAAAGATCTTAATTTGTGTTCCAAAGATGAACGAAAGTCTTATGGGTTTGGAATGACATGAGGGTGAGTAATCAATGACAGAACTTTCATTTTTGTGAGAACTATCCAAACCGCTAAGTCATCACAGAAAACGTTTGCATATTTTTTAAAAGAGATCCCAGAGTCTCTTCATTTGTCTGGTGTACTGCTCTTACAGTTTTGATTTCACGCCAATTAAGTCGAATTCTGCAGAGCCATTCTCATCTAAAAAGTGGTGTTGCATCACCTTTTACTATATACAGGGGTAGTCAATGTTTTGTATATTCAACTTAACGCACACTTTGATGACACACTCTGCAGAAATCACTTTGCCCGTGTATGTCTTAAGGACAATACTTGTGTGGCACAATCGAATATGGCTCTGTACAGTTCTCTCGAAATGAGGGAAACCGCTGCTCCCTTATCCACTTCCATGTCTGTCGCCAGCCCTTCAATTTTAGGTTTCACTTTCATCACTGATGACATTTAACTAGTTTAGTTTTGCATTATACTCACTTGTCTAGTGCTATTAAGTACCGCAGTCAATTTTTGCCATGTCAACACAGTATAAGTATCTGAGGTAGTGTCATCGTCACTTCTTTCTGCATTAGCATCCACCTCATGAATTCGTCTTTTCTTCACAGTCCTTATTTATCATGAATTTCCCCTTGAAATGTGGCCTCTCCTGCTACAATTGTGACACTGTGGCTCCATATAAAAACTCTCACTTTCAATGTGGTAACAAAACCATTGTTCTCTTGCTTCGTCGAATGCTTCGACATGTCCGATGACAGCAGCCATTCTGTACACTTGATCGACAGCTTAATCATGGCAGTGGGAACTTTGTGCTCTTTGACAATTTATGTTATGTTTGCAGCAATAAGCTAGTATAACACTAATTATATCCATGCCTTTTCAGGAACACACACAACACCACGAAAATGGGGAAAACAACTACTTTACGAGTTCACACTTACATGTAATCAGAGTAAAGGTTATAAGGAGGTAAGGAGGGGAGGGCTCCGGGGTCAGGCCAAAATTCCAAATCCCCGGTAGTGGAGGATATACCTCCTGTCGGGCTATCTGAGTTGATTAGCGTGCTCCTCCCATACTTTGTCAATAAAACATCAATAATTTTCAGCATCTGAAAAATAACATTCAGCTTGGAGCGCCCTCCAGTGGCAAACAGGGAAGATTGAATTATCCCGAAAACATGACATATTCATACATGAATAAGTTAAAGTAACTGTGTTCTTTTAAAATATAAGATCATGTTTTCATGATGTTAGCAAAAATGATCCTGCTGTCTATCTGATATATTGCGTCGCTGCTTACTGGGCACCTGTTCTTCATGCAATAAATTAGAGAAGAATACATATAAACCGTCAAGATTCATCATTTCGTATTGACGGTGAAACAATTTAGTTTAGTGTAGAAGGTGTCACTTAACAGTGTTTAATATAAACACTGAATCTTTCAAATAACCAAGGTCATTTCAATATTGTGCTCATTACTTACTTTCACTATATGGGTTTTCCAGGACAACTGTATGGAAATGACTGTGGTACTGTTTTGTTGATGGTAAGATGTACAGTATATTTGTGGTGAATTAAAATAGTTTCCCCCTAATACTGAGTTGGTTTGTCATATAGTCTGTGTAATACTTTATTTTAATGTGTCACTCTGAGAAATTGACTGTGAAATTCACAGTAACTAACTGGCAGCAAGTGACAAGTAACTTACTGTAAAATATTCACAGTATTTAACAGGCAACAATTGTCAAGTAACTCACTGTAGAAGAAATAACCATAATTTTGCTGTTTTCATTTAGAGTAGCAACCATGTTACTGTAAAGTAAAACGCACTAATATGCAAGTATTGCTTTTTTTAACATTAATAGTGTTGGTTACAAGAGTTTAATATTTATTTCTGATATTTACTGTAAACTAGAAAATTTAATTCCATATTTTTGAGTTACTGTGCCAGTAATGTTGCAACTGTAACCATGGTTCCCTAAAGAGGGAACGAGACGCTGCGTGATTGACGCTATGGGCAAGCTTTGTGTGATTGCGTAGTGAAGCACATGTAAATTCAGTCCAATGGTGTGACGAAACGTCAGAGTGGTTAGTGACATCACTAACCAGGAAACTGAAATGCATCATTTTCCTGTTATTACTGTAAAGCGATATATTAATAAAGGTGACTTGACTTATGGCCTTTTGAATGGATTGTAAATGATAATGAAATACAGTTTAAACTATTGAATATAAGCTCAATACTATGAGCTTCAATTAAAGTATATTGATTATGAATTTGGTTAGTTTATGTTGCAACTGGTTGTAAAACAGCAGGGCCGGTGTTGTAGCCATTAAAGAAAACGTACTTAGTTTAGAATTGATGTTTAAAATGTTTAATATTTGTTTAACATTCCATGTATTTAAATGTATGTTAATAATGAAATTAGACCATGATTGATATGTCATACGAGGCTGCGGCTAATCAAGTGAAAAGCAACAAAATGCTGCGAGATATGGAGTGGGTCAGATGCATTTTTTGATCACTTAATTTGACTTTCTTTTGGAAAGCTTTTCTTTAAGGTGAATTTTGGTTTGTATTTATTTTTTATTGTAATTTATTTTTTATTTTTTTATTTTTTTATTGTAATTTCAATCAACGTACTAATATTTTAATGGAAAACAAGACAAAAATATGGATTAAGCAAACAAAAATGACAAAAATCTATGGATTTATTTTTTTATTTTTATTGTATGGCTAATGAAGATAATCAAATTATACAGGGCTATAACATTAAGACAGCAAACCTTTACGAAGACAATAGCCATTTCCCAGTATACAGTGCAGAATAAATCTTTCTTCACTCTTAACAAAGCTGTTTGTGCCAATGACCATGTATGCACAAGTTCATCCTTTAAAGTTAGTAGTCACTTCAACTTTTGCCAAGCACAAATGTCATTTTTTTTATTACAGCATGTGTTAGATTTCTCCAGTACGCTGCAAAATCAAAACCATAAAACCACCTTCATAATCTGGTATGCATATGAAATGCTATAATCTCCCATAAAAAAAAAATACAAATTCTTAATTCATAACACATTAAAAATATATATTATTAGATGCAACAAAACAATCCAAATTTAACTATTAATTGATGTGTAAATAATATATATATACACTAACTGAATTATTTTTAATCCATATTTTTTATTGCAACATTACCATATCTTTGAATTAGTTTATTCCAAAACTGAACAACCCATTTTTAGATTTTCTGAATGACAAACAGTCCTACAGCTAAAGAGGGTGCACAGTTTATAACTGACTTTTTACAATATATATTGAAAACGGCAGTGATGAGGGGTGGGAAGCTAATTAATATGGTTTAAAGCTATCCTTGCATAGCACAAAGCTGACTACATAAATATCAAATATGCCTATATGTGCAAAATGCATAACAACAGGTTAGTACAAATAAAACGCTGCATCTTTAGAAGTATCATCATGGATATCATTTTATATATACTGTTTCAACATGATATTAAACATCAATTCAAGATATTGAGTTGAATACTCAATTAACTTCATTAAATTTACCGCATTCACGAAAGTCTGGCTCCATAGGACTCCATGACAGTGCATGTGCATACTGTTTCCACACATATCCCAGAGTAAACTTTCGGTCTTTGCTTGATCTGGCACAAACTCAGCAAATTCCCAGGTTCTATCAAAAAGGGTTTTAAATTGGGGTAACATGACATTTATCTGCATCATCAAGTGCAGATAATTTGTCAGAAATATATTTATTCGGTGACATAAAACATTCATTCAAAAATTTTGAAAAAGAAAAAAGTATATTTTAAACAAAGAAAGTAACAAATTGACAAAAGAGAGGAGCACTGCCAACTTAGGCATACATTAACATACCAAGAATAGCAATTCAAATTGATTATAAAGGTGTGCCTTTTATCACTTCAATCACAAAAAGCCCTTTCTAATCTATATTGCTACATCAAAGAAAAGTATGATTATGTCCAAGTTCCTCATTTAAAAGAACTTCTCTCTCTCTCTCTCTCTCTCTCAATCCAAAAATAGAGAGTATACTCCTTTATAAGTTGTTTTTTTTAATAGGTGCTTGAGCAACTGACATGCCACAAACATAAAAAAGGGGCATTGTTATAGCATTACAAGACATATTTATATGTAGAACAGTGTATTCACATACATGGATAATATCTAGAAATGTTTTCTTTTAGTTTGCATTAACAAGCAGGGACAAACATGTCTGTAATGGATTATGATTGTTTACTATAACATGTGAGACAAAAGGCAGTGTGGCTGATACTTTCTACAGTGATTTTTTAAAAGGTTGCCCATAAAATTAAAACAAATAAGTAGAGCACCTTCTAAGAAAGTACCCTTTCAACTTGCAAATATATACAAGGCACTACTCTTGAACCATTCTGACTTGATCACACTAAAGTGATGCTAGCGAGTAACACAGCACACAAGTGATAAACCTAGTGCCATAATTGTGCACCACCCACAATGTTTGAAAAACCATCTACCCAAAATAAAGACTAAAGAGTATTTTAATGTTAATATAAAATTGCATTCTGACATCAACAGAAGTTAACTTTCTTTTTTCTAAGTATCTACTGTAATCGCTCCTCTTAAACTCTTTATAAACAGTGCGACTGCACACATATACTTTCATTTATATATTATTATCGTGAAAAGGTAAATCCAAACTAGTGTCTAGTAGATCTAGGGGAAAAAAAATACATACCCAAATTTTCTCAATGATCTGCACAAATCGAAACACAAAGCTCTCTTTCTGGCAAGCACTGAGTTTGTACCTTGTAGTTACATTTAACAAAGCTCAAAATGAATATTGACATCTCTAACACTTTATATTTACATGAAAACTAAATAAATAGTATGCTTTATGATATACACATTAATCTTTTTTAAATTCTCTTACATTTTTTATATCCATGAGTATTTTTTTTCTCCACTGAGACATGTTTTATTGCTGTTAATGGAACCCTAGTAGAATATAAAGTCAAATAACAAAAGATTCAAAACACAGGCTAAAGAAAACAGAGAAACACATGACTGTTTAAATCAAGCTGTTGATTGGGTATAGAAAAGCTTCACCCATGCAAACTTATTCCATGTACATTGCTAATGTAATGCAAAAATCATAGTATTTAAATGTTGAAATAAACATCTAAAGAATAGTTCACCCAATTTACTCAAACTGTCGGCTTTTTTTTTTTTGGAACACAGAAGTAGAAGATTTTTTTATTTTTTATTTTTATTTTGCACGTACACCTACATAGTCACCACATAAAATAAATAAATAAATAAATGAAAGCACCATACAAATATTCTATACAAAATCTACACTGTAAATCTTCTAAAGCCAAATGGTAGCGTCATGTGAAGAATGGGACTTTAGAAGACTTGGAATGAAGTGTATGGTATATTTTTAATTTTATGGTGCTTGTTCTTGGTGTTTTTATCCTTTTCTGGTCTCGACAGACATAGTCACTAAACTGCCATTGTAACAAAAAGAACAAAGTGTCTCATTTTGTGTTCTACAAGATCATACATCGAAACAACATGAAGAAGAGTATATAATGACAGAAAATGTATTTATGGGTGAACTATTCCTTAAGGAAATTAGTTTTAAACTATTATTCTATTACACTATTTCGATGGTCCATTTTAAACACTCTACTTACAATAAGTAACTTTGCAATCATATAGGAAGATACAGTATGTTACATATGTTGACACAAACTTGAAAGTGGGAACTTGACTAACATTGAAACAAATTTGAGACAAATTGTTTCTTTTCACTTTTTTTGTAATTGTTTAGAAACATAAGGAGAAAAAAAGATAGAGGAGATAGACTTAGTGTGGTTGCACGGCACCCTGTAATTTGGGTTTTTTATTCAAGTAAGTTGCCCAATACACTAAGTTAAAGGTTCCGAAAAGCAACGGGAAGGCTATTCTGGCAATCCTATCGATCTTGCTCACGCTGTTGAAGGTCTTTTTTGCCTCAGGAGCTTTGGGTTTTGGCTCTTCCTTGGGCTCAGTTGGGGGAGGGGGGGCACTTTTAGCAATAGTTGCCAAACCAGGGTCTCTGGCAATGTTCGGAGCAAAAGCTGTCGCTGTTGCAGCAGTGTAGGTGTTGTTCTTTTTCAGCAATGACTCCTTCTTCTTCTTTTGCTGTAAAGGAGGTCAACAGGAAGTGTCATCAGCTGTTACTACCACTGGGTATTGCTGTAAACCTAACTATAGAGTATTTAATATACTTCTTCATATACATATTATTTGTCTACTACACCCAGGTTTTAAAGAAGTTACTCCAAAAAAATGAACATTCTGTCATCAAAAGAATTAAACGCTCAGCTCAAAAAGTAAAAACAACAACAAAACACCCTAAAATAAATTATTGTGCAGTATATTCCGAGTATTATGAGATACCAAGTTATAAGTATTAGAAAAGTTTCAGAAATAATAATATTTTTCTACTCAACCATGGCAGAGATAGGCTTCCCTCTCGGTTACTCACTTCGATGTGTTATAAATATTATGACACTAGGGGTCACACTTGGGAGCCCCAAACACCTCTGATACTTCAGAAAAGGCCAATGAGAATTGGAGAGTGAAATTTGCATGAGCCACTCCCCCGGACATATGGGTATAAAGGAGGCAGTGCACATCCACTCTTTCACATTTGTTCTTCAGAGCCGAGTGGATGTCAGCAGACAAACACTCATTTCCATTCAATCTACATGCTTTGCAGGGAAATTTACGCCATATTGCAGCGGTCTCTCCATCCCACGCATGGATAAATGTAGCAAGTGTCCCCTGGGCGCTTCAGCAAAAAAGCCGTTTCAGAACTCTAAAAGTGTAAAACTCTGGGGGAAAGTGTCTTTTTAAAGATGCATTTCCGCTGATGTTCTCATGAGGACGATGTTTCGATAGCAGAATTTGGTGGTGGGCTTTCACCTTGTGATGCTGAATACTCGGCTGGGCTCTAACCTTCTGATTTGGCAGCCATCCTTGCCCAGGCCAACGCGAGCATTGGACTAGAGTGGAATCCTTCACCCTGTCCTGAGTGCTCGCGGATGGATGATTGGTATCTGGGCTCGGAGAGCAACTCACAGTACCTTTCTGCCTGGAGGTGCATGATGAGCATAGGGACCTTTCACTGCCCGGTCCCACTTTGCGACAGTGGGGCAGTCAGGGGGTACATGGAGTTTCCCCAGGTGGAGTAGAAAATTGCAGTGCATTTATGCCCGCAGAACACTGGCACCTGGAGGAATCGTCCCTGACTCTCATCCAGGGTCTGGAAGTTAACTTTGTACCTAGTGCCCGACAGGGCACCTCTGTATTGCATGCCATGGCCATCCTGCAAGTCCATCAGGCCAAGGGACTAAAATACCTGCATGAGGTTAGTTCTGAGCCGGAATTAATGCAGGGATGGCAACCCAGGGATGGCAGAGACTTATTTTCCAGGTAGCAGTGTGCAGCAGTTTTCTCCTTCCCTGGGTTACACAGTTCGTGGCATGAGCATGCCTGACACGAGTACCCCACCTCCTCATGTTCAACCGTCTCAGGCCAATTGCAGTGGAATACACAAAGCAAGGTAGGTGCCTATATGCACCCACAGTCACAGATCTGGGACGCTATGAGAAAGACACTCCTGTCCTGCATGCATAAATTGCAGTCCTCTAGGTGAAGGAAGCGGTGGGCAATCCTAGACCTGGGTGTTCTAAATTGGACCCTACACAGGCTCCCTTTCAAGATATGGATGCAGAAATGTATTTTGACATGCGCTTGCCGACAGAATTGGTTCCCGGTGATAGACCTGAAGGTTCCTCTTCTTCCATGTCTCGATTCTACCTCGACACAGACTCTTTCTTTGGTTTGCTTTTGAGGGTCAGGCATAACAGTGCAAGGTACTCCCTTTCAGGCTGTTGCTGTCACCTCGCATCTTCACGAAAGTTGCAGAGGCTGCCCTTGCCCCATCTCGATGATTGGCTAATCCTAATGCACTCTCGAGATTTATTGTGTGCACACAGGGACCTGGTGCTCAGACACCTCAGCTCGTTTCAGTGCAGAGCATCTTTTTTCTCAGAATGGAGTTGAACATGACAGCACATCTTACAAACAGATGTGCCCAGTCAGTGCTAAACTGTCTGAGGACATTCATGGGGAGAATAGTAGTTCCACTGATGCAATTTCAGAGGCTCCTGTGGGATATGGCATCGTCCACGGCAGTAATGCCGCTAGGGTTGATGCAAATGAGAACGCCTCAGACTCGAGTTCTGAGATGGTGCTGCGTCACACAACGCGTGATTATTACACAGATCTGTCACAGTACATTCAGCCCTTGGAAAGACCTTGCATTTCTACAGCAGGGATTCCTTTAGAGCAAGTGTCCAGGCACGTTGATGTCACAGCAGATGCCTCCTAGTCCTCCAAGGCTGGGGCGCTGAATGAAATGGGTACATCAATTGCCTTGAGTTGCTGGCAGTATTGCTGGCCCTGCAGAGGTTTCGGCCTTTGATCCAATGCAAGTATGTGTTGGTCTGGACGGACAGCAGAGCGACTGTGACATATTTAAACTGTTAGGGCAGTTTTTTCACTCATGTCGCATGGCACAACTCGGCCGCCATCTCCTCCAGAGTCAGTAGTGTCTGTTAACTAACTGGTGTGCTTCACGAAGGGAAGACCCTCAAATATGTGCAATCTGGGTCAGTACTTTCCTTCTTGAAGGAGAGGCTGGAGGGTTGGCTGTCCCCTTCCACCTTGAAAGTTTATGTGGCCACTATAGCAGCACCTCACAATGCAGTAGATGGTAGGTCGTTAGGGAAACACGACTTGATAATCAGGTTCCTTAGGGGAATCAGGAGGTTGAATCCTCCAAGGGCATGGCTTATTCCCTAATGAGATCTCTCTGTAGTCTATCTGGATGCCCTCTCACCGAAGACGACACTCCTGACCACACTTACATCCACCAAGAGGGCCGGGGACTAGCAGGCATTCTCTGTCAGCGAAACGTGCCTTGAGTTCAGGGCGGCATACTCTCAGATTGTGAGACTCTGGCTGGGCTTTGTGCCCAAATTTCCCACTACCCCTTTTAGGGACCAAGTGGTGAACTAGAAACGAGGGAGACCATATCGTTGCTGTGTCCAGTATGCGTGCCCTGCATATTCATCTGGACCACACACTGAGCTTAGCAGCTCTTTGTTATGGAGGATAGCTATCACCAAACAGAGGTTGGCCCACTGGATCTTGGGTGCTATAGCCTTGGAATATTAAGCACAAGGTTTGCCATGCCCCTTTGGTGTACAGGCACACTCTACAAGGAGTGTTGTGTAGTCTTGGGAATTAGCCAAAGGCGCCTCTCTAACAGACATCTGCAGAGCCATGGGCTGGGCGACATCTAATACCTTTGTGAGACTTTACAATCTCCGGGTTGAGCCAGTTTCTTCCTGTGTGTTGTCAGGTACGAGCAGGTAAAACTGGGGGTAACTACCCAGGTGTTCCACTTGGCACCAAAGGTGCAGCACACAGCACCTTTTCCCTCCTTAAGGTGATAACTTGCACTTGCAAACTTGCAGAGCCCTTGATGTATTTCACCTTTCAGCCCCTGAGGCAGTCGAATTCAGCTGAATAACTCAACGCCAGGCCTGACTTATGATGCCCGTTCAGGTCTTTCAGGTAAGTCTATATACTAGGCCTGGTGCTCCATATGTTGTGATTCACTAATGGTAATTCCATATGATGTATTGCCCATGATACGGATTTCCTGATGGTAAACCTGTGTCTTCTCCTTGGCAGAGCTCCGTCTATGCCGTCAATCGCTGTGTTTGTAGTAGTCCTACTGCAAGGACTTCTGTCTACGTGTTGTACTTCCTGGAAGGTAAGTCCATGTGATGTATTTTCCACATGTAAACCTCCCTTCGGTCAGGATGTTCTTTCTCCCACCTTGGAGGAATCTTTCTGAAGATTCTGTCGATTTTTCCTTAAAAAACAAAACAAAACCGAAAAACCGAAAAGGTCAAAAGGAAATCCAGCTGAAGCAACCTATTGTAACTACTCTCCTTTCGATCCCCGAGTGGTACAATGGACTAGATAGCTTATGCGGGGCGCTGGGTAGGGTACATTGTCGCAAGTGCACCTGTTGCCGGCACACAGTTGTTTGAGGACATCTGCATCACAAGGACCTCATTGTGGAGTTTTCCACAGAGACCCCTAGTGTTATCAAAACCACGTCAAAGTAACTGACAGATAGGGAATGTCTTGGTTACTGTTGTAAACTCCGTTCCCTGGGCAGGTATAAAATGTCTCATTTATACCTGTATGTCTGGGGGAGTGGTGCATGCAAATTCCACTCACCTATTCTCACTGGCCTTTTCTGAAATATCAGAGGTGTTTGGGGCTCCCAAGTGCGACATCACGTCTTGTTCCCTCCATCAGAGAACGAAGGTTACAACAGTAACCAAGACGTTCTGAAGTTTGATCATGACTCAAGTTTTGTTCCCTTTCAGTCGGTCTACTCACGTCTCTGTTCCCTCCTTGGGGAACAAGGGTTACATATGTAACCAGGACTTTTTTCTTTTCAAGCTTGAATCTAAATGCCATCTAACTAATGATTCCAGGGCCTTAAAAAATTATGTCATGACAATGCTGATTAGCTGAGTGCACAACAAGAACATGAAAATGCACAGTCCAAAACCATTCACTATCAATTATCTGAGCATCGAAATAATTGATTCCATCACATTACACATTAGTGAATGCACGTAAATAAATGGTTAAATGGCATTTAGATTGATTCCATCCCATTAACCATTAGTGAATGCTCGTAAATGGAGAAAGACTTTTCGCAGCCAAAAGGTATAGTTATGAAATCTATCAGCTAACTGAGCTAACTGGACCATGCAAAACAGCTAAACTGGACAATTCAAAACAGCCAAACGTTGACCCCTTGGATGCAACACATGTAAAAGTGTTTTAATATGCCAGGCAAAAATTTGATTGTTTTTTTTCAAAGGGCCAAATTTACTAAACAGGCCAAATTAGCGTGAGACTGTAATCTCATAAAAGTGCCAATGCGAGTAAAAAGTTCTGCGGGTGATCTACTAACAGTTAGAAAATTAAAGAACACAGACACAGCCAGCTTATTTCCATTATGAGCAAAACAATATATCAAGAGCAGCACAAATTAGTGTAGGGTCACAAATTAGTGTAGGGTCGCAAACAAGTGGAGGCGATGGTAATCAGGTGTGAGTGATCTACTAACAACTCAGGTGCAACAAATTAAAAATAATGTGGCTTGGCAAACAATATGTTCAGATAACGTCTTTCTCTGGCATTGCAAATAAATGAACACAAGTTAAGAACATATTCTCCCTGTGGTGCCTCCATTTAGCAGCAACTATCACAGCCATGTCAATATCAAAACGGGTTAAGACATGCTTTTTGGGGGGCATTCAATAATGCCACAAATACCAGTAAATTGAATACTTCAACCCTTTATAAAGCATGTTGTATGCCTTTTTTAAATACTCTCCTCCAATTTTTGCTATTTTTTCATGGTATGTGTTTAGTAAATTCTGACAGTAGTTTTTTAACGCCAAAAGACCGTTTGTGGTGGCATAAGGTGTTAGTACATCTGGCCCATGGAATATAATTATAAATTAACAATAACAGTAAAAAAAAATATATCACCAAACACTTACAGTGTATGGAAAAAAGAAGCTTTAAAATACCATATGAAATACAGTAACATGAGTGAGAAAATTATGACAGAATTTCCATTTTTCTTTCAATAAACTAATTATTTAATTACATTTATCTCTATTTGTGTAAAAGTTTTTTGTTTTCCTTTTATTTGAAAGACTTTACCTTTTCTGGCACCACACTTTTCCCATCCCAAGCGTAACCCCTCTTTGTGAAGTAGTTAACCGTGGCAAACTCTATGAGAGCCGAGAAGACAAAGGCATAACAAACAGCAATGAACCAGTCCATGGCTGTGGCATAGGCCACCTTGGGGAGAGAGTTTCTCGCGCTGATACTTAGGGTAGTCATGGTAAGGACAGTGGTCACTCCTGCAAAGAAAAAGCATATGGAAAGCGCCTGCATTAAGAAAGTATATGTCAGGTTTTTATCAGTCTGCCAGAAAACAAAATAGTGTTTAAATGCTATTAGATTGATTGCTGGATTTGTTTTCTAGGTTAGTAGCTTCTTTAGAGATTTATAATTTTGTTTGAGGCATAAAGTAGTAAGCAAAGTCAATATCTACTTGGAGAATTCTCCTGAACCCTTATTTAACTGACAAAAGTATAAAGAAAAAATCTATTTTTTTTCACTGGCCAAATATATATATATATATATATATTATTATTTTTTACAAATAAACAAATTTTGATTGTGATGGCAGCACACACTCCAAACAGAGGCTAAATAAAAGTGAACATTATTTAAATTTTTAAACTGTTTAGAAACAGTCCACGATTAGCAGGTGAATTGGTAATAGGTAAAGGTATCGTGAACCGCAAAGAACATCCACCAAAAGCACAGATTATGCAAGCATAGATGAGTCATGGCTCACTACTTTGTGCCAAATTTCATGTGAGAATTGTCAAACAATTTACAAATCAATGCAATCTCAATGCAAGATTGCAAAGTATTTAGGTATTTCACCATCTAGATCTACCATCTATAATATTGTGAAAACATTCATGGAATCCAGAGAAATCTCAGGCTGTGTAAGGCAGGAACCCTCTGTTGAATGTGCGTCACCTTCGAGCCCTCAGACGACACTGCATGAGGAACAATGCTACTGTGTTTGAAATAGCCACATGGGCTCTGGAGTACTTTGGAAAACCATTGCCACTTAACATTAAGAAATCCCACTGCATTAAGAAATGCAACTTGAATGTCTGTTACACAAGGAGAAAGCTATACATCAATTCTATGTAGAGATGCTGTAGAGTTCTCTGGGCCTGAGCTCATCTCAGATGGTCTAGAAGACAGTGGAAATGTGTGCTGTGGTCAGATGAGTCCCCGTTTCAGCTTGTTTTGGGGAAGAAAATGGACATTGAGTTCTCAGACCCAAAGATGAAAAGGACCATCCCGACTTTCATCAGCGACTGATGCAAAAACATCTGTCATGGTATGGGGGTGCATCAGTTGCACTGCGAGTTTTGAACTGGGCCTTTAACTGGCTCCCGTTCAAGAAGCTAAGGAAGAAATGCATTTTCAAATGCATCCGTCCCTGAGATTGGATTGCAGTGATCAACGAGGGTTCCCAATTCGTCAGATCACGTCCGACATAACGTCTCCGTTCCATCGTTACATACTTAACCTAGACATTTGAGCTGCTAGATTTTTTTTTTAGGAAATGTCAGTTTTTAGGAAAAAGAAAAGGATTGGAATAGGGCCCATTCTTACTCTCCACATGAAAGTTCCAATTACCAGCTTGGTTTTCTTTTGTAATTCTGTAAAACTTGATTCTGTCTCACTCAGACAATGGTGAGTGAAGTTAGTGTAAATAGTTTTTGTCAACAAAATTAAGCGTAGCGTCAGTTCTGGCAGGTTACGTTAGTCCAGCTCGCATCAGTGACTCTCAGCTGATCCACGTCTACCAATAGGAATACGACGTCTATCACTGTATACATAAATAAGCTCCTTCAGTATTATCAGCAGCGATCGCGTTTCTCAGGAGCTGTTACCCTCCTCCCTCCCCAGCTCCTCCTGTCTCAGTCAGGATCTGGCCTTCTGATTCCCCTTGAATCAGAATAAATTCTCGAATTATGTTGTACATTAAAATTAATTAATGATATCTGCAATACATTCATGTTGGTTCTGTTCTGTTTACCCTGAGGGGGTTGTTGCTGCTCTTATCTATGCTAGGCTGCATGAATGCGCAGGGAGTTCAGAACAGAACCATACCACCAATCCTAACTATATGCTAATTGTCAATCGTATTTGACGATAGTGGTTCTGAAAGAAATAGGCTATTTTTTTTAATAGGTCCAAACACAAAACTGAGTGTCGCTTCTTTGACCCATTAGTAATTTTTCAATCAAAAGTGCATTTGTAGAATACAAGTTCATAAAATTGAGAATACGCATATAGTTTTCCAAGGCTACCCAGCAAGAAGTAAAGCACAGACAGCTCTCAGATGCAACTTTTTGTTTGTCTGAGATGTAAATGCTTGGGAATTCAGAGTGTCGAGTCAGGAGACTTCATACAAGGGTAGCCCAACAAGCTGACAAAAGAGCAAAATCTTTCCTTTCTGATATGTGTTATATAATACATTACACAGACACACATAATTCTCCTGGCACAGTTTAAAACTTTGAATCACTACTAAATTAAGGATTTATGATTTTGCAGTTTGCGGGCTTCTTCTAAATGAACTAACAACCAAAGCATGCAACCTTTTAATAAAATATTTAAAACTATTGAGAACAAACCTTAAGAATTTGACCAAAACATTTTTTTGCTATTAAAAATAAAGTACATTTCAAGACCAAATAAGAAATAGAAAGATGTTTGATTTTTTGATGCAAAATTATAGCAAGAACCCCAAACCCTGTTCCATTCCAAAACCTGCCTACCTGGTGAGCTGCAAACCTAGACAGCATTTTAGGCCACCATAGTCGTGTTTTCTACCCAAAGTCTGTTTCAAAATGTATGTGGCACAATTATGGGGAACGTGCAGAAGCTTGAATACCTTATTAAAAAAGGAATTGATAACGACTTAAAAAATAATTTCTAATTAAGAAAATTAGTAATAATAAACAAAACAAACAAAAACATTAGATGCAGTCACTCTTTTTGCTTGCTGGATAACAGGTGAGCCAGGTGACGGCACAATGTTTTAGAAACATCTAAAATTGCATTGCAATACTGAGTGCATAAAATGAATGAGTAAAATTTATATGAATGAAAATGAGCACAGCGTGATCAAATAGCCATGTTATAGTTTATGATATGCAACAGCAAGTACATGAATTGTCAAGGCAACCAGATACATTTACACTGATTTCCTTCAAGGGCAGCATGGGAAATGTAGCTAGAAACATAGAGATATGCAAGTAGCCTCATTTGTTAAGGTGTAAATATAGGAGCATACTGTTTTTGTGGTGTAAGGAGCTGCTAGGTAGATTAGGTAGATTATTCCAAATCAGCAATTTACGAGATTCCATTTCATGCAGAATGCTGAATTAGAAAGTAGCTATGTAGACAGTAAAACAGCTCACTAGATTTGAAGATTTTGGAAAAGAGCTGTTAAAGAGTTGGAGACTTCTTTAGAGTGATGCTAACATTGAATGGTTAACTTTAAGAACAATTTGGACACTCACCAAACACAGTTCTGGCAGGGACAGATTCCCTGTTTAGCCAGAAGGACACCTGGGACAGGATCACGGTCATGATACATGGCAAATACGTCTGGATGACAAAGTAACCAATCTTCCTTTTGAGATGGAAATGTGTTTTCATGACAACATACTCTCCTGAAAGTGCAGAGAAAGAGATTGAAGTGAGAAAGTTTTGAAAGAAGGACTATAAACATTAATTACTGTGAATATTAGAACATTCAATTAAACATGTTATTTTACCATGGGTTATTATAATGAAATGAACATGAAATTAAAGCAATTAATCATGCCCCCTGATCCACACATAAATCTTTATAAGGGATTTCTCTATCCTCTGAAAAAAATCAAGCTTGAAGAGCTACTTTCATGTTTGAGTCTTCACTAATAAATTAAGGATTTATGATTTTGCAGTTTGCGGGCTTCTTCTAAATGAACTAACAACCAAAGCATGCAACCATGCAACATACACATAATACATTATAGACTTCTATAATTCAATGTTAGGCTGCATAGATTAGGTCGGCCGGAATTGGGAACACTTCCCTTAAATCCTGATGTACTCGTTACATCATAAGAAGAATGGCATCTACGCTAATTTTTGTGTCTTTGTTTATCCCAAGGTTTTCCCGCAGTCTGCCGGATCCAGGCCTTATCCAGATCTGACAAGGAGCTTTGCCTGGACCCGATGACAACGCAGTGCTGAAGTGCCAACCAGCCTCTCCCTATGGAGGATCCCTTTCCCACTCTACAGATAAAACGTTGTGATTCCGGTTCGCGTACCCACCCCGAAGTGATAAAATAAAACAAAATTCTGTATCAAATTACAGTTACTGTAAATCCGGCCTCTAGTTCATAAACGCCAGAGGAGAACTGGCCCCGACTGAGCCTGGGTTCTCCCAAGGTTTTTTTTCTCTCCACTAAGTCACCTGATGGAGTTTTGGACACCAGTAGGTCACTTGATGGAGTTTTTCGGTTCCTTGCCACTGTTGCCTTTGGCTTGCTCAGTTGGGGATATTCAAATTAATTAACCAAGCATTAATACCATTGATCAGCCGTACCAAACGTGGATGTTTTTTCCACTAAGAAGCAAACATTGTTATGTTATTTGATTGATACTGTGAAGCTGCTTTGATGCAATTTATATTGTGAAAAGCGCTATATAAATACACTTGACTTGATTTGACTTCAAGTTTAATCAAATTGCACCATTGGTTCTCAATCAGAGGGCCGTGGTCAGGGACTTTTCCCTGCAATTATTGATATGCATGATTAATTATAATGAATCTGAACAGAAGCTGTATGTTTTTTGAATGTGTGTCTGCAATCCTCCATTGTGTTGTGTGTCTGTGAAATCAGTCAGGATTTGTCAGTCAGAACTCGCACCAGCTCTGCTGGGTTCAACTGCAGCGTCGCAACTCCGGTCATGGGGATCGCAGGGCAGAGAGACAGAGTTTGACTCGGAGGAGGACACTTTTTATCTCGAAGTTGACTCTGCGAATTCACTCAAGCTTTCTGCATCTGATCCTGAGGGACTGGATGTGGATAAACAGGCGAGTGCTTCAACAGAGCAGTTTCAAATTAAATCTGGATTGCCCTGATGAGAGAAAATGGATGTAAACTGCATGACCACTTCCTCATATGAACGCGAGTACAGCCTCCTCACCGCCATATCACATTCTTTCCCGATCTTCACATTTAGGTGTCAAGATTGTGGAAGGATCCATCCTCCACTCATGTTAATACAGAAGCGTCATCAACCTCCTCGCCCCATCTTCGCTCACTAGCGATTCATTCTTCTGGTCAGTCCGGATGTTCCCAGCCAGTTCTCTTCTTGAGGGCATCGAACAGACCAATTCTATTGAAAAAAAAAAAGATTCCTCTGTCAGACTTTGTGACAGTGAGGCAACTTCTGCCCGAGGTCTGTAACAAAAGGTTACAGGATTCAGTTTGTCTACCGTCCAACTCGTTTCCAAGGAGTAATGGTAACGAAAGTGCGCCAGTAAGGAGACAAAGTCTTCCTCAAACAAGAACTGTGCTCTGGCAAAAGGGGACATAGAACATCCACCCCTCCCAGAAAGAGACACAGGGTTTTACAGTTGGTATTTTATAGTAGCCAACAAAGATGTGGGTCTGCGTCCAATTTTAGATCCAAGGGGCCTGAACCGTACTATTTGGACATACAGGTGCTAACGATGAAGCTAATAGTACCACAACTTCAATTTGAGGATTGATTTGTGACTATAGATTTAAAGGACCCATATTTTCACATCGAGATCATGCCAGAACACGTTTCTCAGGTTTGCTTTCGGGGGCGAAGCTTACCAATATCGAGAACTTCCTTTCGGCCTAGCTCTGTCCGCACATATGTTCACCAAGGGCATGGATCCTGCTCTTGCTCTGCTGCGACTCCATGGCATCCGTGTACTCAATTATATTGATGACTGTTTGATATTAGCCCAGTCAGAAGAGCTAGCAACACAACCTCGATATCTTGTGCTCGCTCATCTGAAGCGTTTGGGGCTCAGGCTGAACCTCAAGAAGAGTGTGCTTTCTCCAAAACAGAGAACCACTTTTCTAGGAATAGTTTGGGAATCGACCATAATGCAGGCACATCTGCACATGTAAATTCAATCCTAACTGTGAGAGACTATCAAGCTAGGCCAATAGGTCTCTCACAGGCTGAGGTGCGGTTCTCGATCGCCGACCAGTCCGTGGCCTTTGGGAGGGCTTACCTCATGACACATAAACTACCTTGAGATGAGGTCAGTGTTTCTAGCTTAGAAACACTTCCTCCCCTACGCATGTTATGACCACCTCGCTGGTCTCTTATATCAATCACCAGGGCAGGCTGCGTTCGGGCCCTTTTTGCAGCAGATCCTGCTCTGGGCAGAGAACAAGTTCCTGTCTTTGAGAGTAGTTTATATTCTGGGGGTTATATGCCCTGAAATGGCAACTGCTTGTATCTTGGTCTAAGCAACATGATGTGGATCCACTTAACAACCCTGCCGGTCCAGGACTGGAGTTCCTTAAAGAGGATATCGCAGCAGGGATGGCTCCTGTTGCCTTAAAGGTGTATGTAGCAGCCATTTCCACTAGCCACAGATCTCTGAACGGATCATCTGCGGTTAGGCACCCCATCATTTCTCAGTTCATGCATAGTGCCAGAAGGATGCAGCCTATCTGTTAGATACGAGTTTCATCCTGGTACCTAGAATTGGTCCAGGGAGCCTTAACAGAGGTCCCGTTTGAGGCCTTGGAATCAGTCCCAGACATTACTCCAGAGAGTAGCAGGCCTGCAGGCCCTTTCAGTAGCCTCCTCCAGCTAAGACTTTGCTTCAGGTGATGTCAGAGCTATACTACACCCAAGACCGGACTATATTCCAAAATTTCCTTCTATGGCTGGTTAGCCAGTTGTCTTGCAGGCTTTCTTCCCTCCACCTCTGCGTCTGCTATGTCTAGTCTATGCTTTAAGGATCTACAACGTATGTCGACCGCTCAGGCTCATGGCATTGATCCTCTGTGCTTCTAGTTTCTTTCGGTGGTCACAATGGAGGAAATACGGTCACCAAGCAGTGCATCTTGCATTGGATTACTGATGATATCACCCTCTCCTACAAGGCATGTGGTATGGCTTCACCTGTAGAGATCAGGGGTCACTTCACTAGGAGTATGGCCTCTTCCAATGCCTTTGCTGAGGGTGCATCACTTCACGATGTATGTGCTGCAGCAGGTTGGTCCTCTCTGCACATATTCATCAGGTTTTACAGTTTGGATTCAACCCCAGGTTCTCAGAAATTGAACAGAACCGAACACAGATTCTGAAAACCAAGCTAAATATTACAATGTGTTTATATTTATGGTAGATTATGCATTGTTCATTCAATTCTACACTTTTTTGTTTCGTGTTTTGTCATGGATTGTCCATATTCTTGTGTATAGAAAACATTGTTGCTTTATGCACTTTTTGTTTGATTCTGCTATTTTGCACCCTAATTTGGCTCATGGGAACAAATAACCACTTATTGCTCATATGTTAGCAAATAATCTATCTGCTATGTGTTTTCATCTGGAAGCTGTGATATTTAGGGCATTTGCTCATGTGTAAAACTGTTCACAGTTCATATTAGAACAGCATTCATATGTTTATGATTCAGAATGTATTTGAATTCTGATCAATTGGCCAATAAAAAAGAGAACAGAATAAATCAACAAGAAAAATGATGGCCATGATACTTTAAAGTAAACTTGCAAAAATAAAACCACAGAATGGAAAAGTAAAGTAATATTGTTTAACTTAATTTAAGGGTATAAAAACGCACCAGTACTGGATTGCACCACACCCGAGTCGACAGTCTGTCCCATTAAGTCATACTGGTTGAGGCGCGAGCCGTCATCAGCCACAACCACAGATTGCGCTGCCCCTCGAGTCCATACATAAACCACTTCCGCCCTTGTGTACGCATCTGGTGCAAACAAACAAAACACAAAATAAACTGTTTAAAGTGAAGAAGTCACTTGTCAGCTGTCAGTGCTACCTGGGGTCATATACTGCAGTGGATTCTCAAGCACAGCAGAGACGCAGCAGACACTGAAATATTTAGAGCCTTGTGGCTTTGAGTCTCAAGCTTGTTTTTTATCCATCTTTCTTTCCCTCATGATTCTTTCTCTGGCGTAGACGCATCTGTTCTTTCTTTCCAATTATTAGTTGGGTCAGGGTAGAGCTGGCTAAATCTGTCCTGTTGGTTGTGTGAACTCAGTTATGTGAGATGCTATGTCAGAGATCATCTCTACACTCTGTGGACCTATGAGAAAGTCAGTTTAGAGACTTTGTGTAGGATATGAACTTTCTACTGAAACAAAAATGTAAAACAGCACAGCACTCACAACTGCCGAATTTGAGAGGGCAAGCATGGGCATCCATTGGGAAGTCCTCTAAGTGCATCGGACATTCAGCTCTGACTGTAAGCCTGAGAAACAAGAGAGAAGACCCCTTGACAGTTACTTACAATTTTACCCAGTTACAACATACTCTTTCAAAATGATAGAAATACAGTTGGTATTATTTGTGTGTATCTGTTATTAAGCGGTGTTATTAGATGCATTGATATGGAATTCACCTGATATGCAGTCACTGCTCATCCATTCCGAATTTAGAGATGTACACATCGATACATTTCACTTTTTGTGTTTAATATATTTAATTCACTAGATTATCCAAACATTGGCATTACCACAATGTTATTTAATATATACACATTTTGTCGTTGTTTTAATATATATTTAATATATATTTTTAAATATAAATAAATATTTATATCCATCCATCCATCCTATTCATCCCCAAACAGATTATCCTCTGTAGGGTCAAGCCACAGACAGGGAAACACCCTGGAAACACCCTGGACACTCAGGCCACCCACCCTATGGATATAAATTACTACTGCTCGGTTCTCAAGTGCAATCACTTGAGATAAAACACCAACATTTAAAGGAAATAGCATGAAAAGGTCACCAAATGCATCTTCTGTTCTTGCTTAGCAGATGAAAAACAAGTAGCAGCTTCACCTCATGGTGTAAAGCAGAGTTCCTTCCTCTGTGATCCGTAGAAGTTTGTTAGGCATGGTCATATTATGGGCGACTGACTTCTTGCCATTGTGGAAAAATGTGTCGGGGGTCCAGATTTTACTAGCCATGAGATTGTTGAGACGAAGCACTGCCATGGGACCTTTGAATTTCAGCCTCTCATCCTTCCAGCTCTGCCTGAAGAACACATCTATGGTGTACTCCTGCAAGACCACACATTTTCAGTTTCATTTAGATAATATTTTCAAATTTATCTTAAATCCATGTGTAGTTTTAGTTTCAATAAATAAATGTATACATATGTAATAAGTATATGTATATACACATTTTGTTTTAAAAAAAAAAAGTACACTCTTGTCATACAATTATAGTTCATAGTCACCATGTGCTGCTAAGCTTGGAATGTGACAAAACAAGCTTCTTCATTTATCCTCGAATTCTTTAAAGGGTTCTAATTGATACTTGTAGAGTAGCTGTTGTGCAGTAATTTCGGTAAAACTGCAGGCACAGGAGGAGCCATGAGCTTTCTGAAGCATTGGTGGCTATAATTAGCGGCATGAATCATTCTAACAACTACTGATTGTCATTGCTGCGATACATGATCATCCATTATGACACTGATTAGTGTTGAGTAAGTTACTCTAAAAAAAATAATTAATTGCTACTAATTACATCTTCAACACTGTATTTAGATTACTATACTAATTACTCTGTCTAAAAAGTATTGCGTTACTAATTTACTTTCTAAATAACATATCAACTTCGACCAGTTGAACAAGGATAGACATGAAATTGCTCTTTTAATTATTTTAAATTATTCTTGAACTGACCAAAGTATTTAAAGAGTGAAGGTTTCATCAATAACATACATTTTTAACACTGTTAAAATTCTGATGTTAAATCCACTATTGCTTTTAGAATTGTTTTATAGCCTATACAGTATACACGGGTTTCTGGTTTCTTGTATACAAACAATACTGGATGCGCGCACATCCAGGAGGCAAAAACCCGCTATCTGTTATGCCGAGTTCTGTAAAAGAACATTGTAATTAACGTAGATTTCGCATTGTTTGTAATTTCTTGTTGACTCTGAGTTGGATCTGTTTGTTTGTGTTTCATATTAATATAACATTATGTAAAACGTTCAACTGTTTACGCATCAAAATCCGGACATACTGTGATGCATGTATGAATTATCATGTTAGACTAAGTTAGTAATGTAATAGCCTCTATAGAGCCCGAATTTGCTTTTATATAAGTTAACCTTGTTTACGTTACTTTACGACCTGCAACATATCATGACTGCACACATATAACGTTACTTTACTGTAAATCAAAGATTTGACGATGCATATGCACCAAGTGTGTATACAAGAGAAATGATTAGAGCGTACAAATTCCTTGATGCATGCAACTACGTGCTATGTGGTCATGTGCAGCTCGTCAAATACTTTGATGCTGCACCGGATTTTTGCGTGTTGAGGTCTTTACTCCCTTTAAACCCTTTACTCCGGTACGAAGACCCCCGGTCTTGCCTCCTGGTTGCGTGCGCCGAGAAATCCATGTATTTAATGCAATTACTTCAGAAGTAACTGTAATTAAATTATAGGAAATTAAGAGTAATCCTTTACTTTACTTTTTCAAGGGGAAAGTAATTATATTATAGTAATTAATGGTAAGACTTTATCTTGATGGTCCCTTTTGAACATTCTGGTGACTATAAGTAACTTTGCAACTGCATGTCAACTAACTCTGATTAGAGTATTAGTGTACTGTCTGCTTAATATCTGATAACTCTTTATTGTGATGGTCCTCCAACAGACAGTCTACTGACTATAAGTAACTATGCAACTACATGTCAACTTATTCTAACCCTAACCCTACCAGTCTACTAATACTCTACTAACACTCTAATGAGAGTTAGTAGACATGTAGGTGCAACGTTACTTATAGTCAACAGAATGTGTTAAACAGACCATCCAAATGAAGTGAAACCTAATTGATTACATTTAAAGCAAAATAATATCATTATTGACCAACAATACATCATTAAAAAGGTCTAAGACTCAAGCTTCAATTTTTGACCTCTGATTTACTCTAAAATAAAAAATCATATAGTGACAGTAATTTGTTAATTTGTGTCAGGCGGTATGAAAATGAAAAACTAAATCAATATCTTTAATAGGACATATGAGCCTCAGCCGCATTGAGAAAATAACTCCTGTACTGTTGTCTCTCAGGGCTTTTAGTTCAAAAGCGTGAACTTCAAACTTCAAATATATTAACTTCAAATTTCTATAGAGAGGAATAATATTTATATAATTTTTAGTTCTGCATGTGATCTCATGACGACTCACAAATTAAAAAACACAGACGCAGCCGGATCATTTCCATTATGTCCAACACAATCTACCAAGAGCAGCGCAAATTAGCGTCTGGTTATTAGCGTTTTATTTATTGGCCTGTAAATAATTGCGGAAATACCAGTAAACCAGTGCAAACCTTAATAAATCACCTTGCATGATTCATTTAAAAACTCTCCTCCCATAAATTTTGCGTCTGAAACTCCTACGAAGGCATATGCAATAACGTCAGCCGCAAAAATAACCGCTCTCGACTTTTCAGTGCAAATTTTTGAGTGAATTTACTGTGTCTTTAGTAAATTCTGACAATAGTTTTTTAACAGCAAAAGAGGGTTTGCGCTGGTGCAAGCTGTTAGTAAATCTGGCCAATAAATGTATCAATCTTATGACGTTCCCAAAAATCCCTAATATGGACAAAGGCCTCCAGACATCGATACCATGAATAGCATGCAGATTTGACTGATTAAACATGAAGACAATAAACCGACGATTGCGATAATATATGATTTAGCCTTTATAATAGTGAAGAATACTATAAAAATATATATTTTCTGCCTTGTTTTGTGTTAAGAAGCCACATGGGATTACAGAAAGTTTTTCAAACACTCGAACGAAGTTATAAAGTGAGTTTGGAGCAAAAAACAAACATGTTTTTAATGTCATAAATTGTCGCATTTTTATGCTGTGCTAAGTTATCATGCTTGCTAAGCAATGAACCACTTCCAGGAGCAATTATGTTTTATGACTATTTTTGAAAATTAAAGATCAATGGAATGTTTCTTTTTTTTATCTCTTTTTTTATGAGGACATTTGATCAAGTCTAAGTCAAAGAATGTGAAATGACAAGTTTTAGCAGATATTATTTCAAAGAAATTTGGTATTAAAACAGTGTGAATAGAACGTAAGTATAATAAAGACAAAATAATAACAATTAGAGCCATATCCCGGCTGGAGGGTTAAATTTGTGCAGGGGAGGCTGAAACTAAATGGGGCCGTTTGCACCACAAAACAACTAACAGGTTAAATATATACACTAGCCCCAAAAATCATTTAACCATGTAAGTGATTCCTCTGAACAATGGCAACACTGTTGGTGTGACATTTAAAGAAAGAAAGAAAAAAGAGGTTTTACCATGTCATGGTCCGATACTGGTCCAATACTCGTCACGAAAATGTCAGTCTTTACTTCAGTTACACGCTCTGTTGAAGCAAGAAATTATGAGTTGGTCATTAGTTTAAACAACCCTTTAATCCAGAGGTTCAACCCGCCTGTCTTTGATCTAATCGAGGTTCAGCAAACTCTCACACTCAAACTGCATGAGTTCTACAGTAGCTCTCTCTGGCAACATGCTTGAACCTCTCTCTGGCAAATGAACCTTACTATTTTGCCTCCAAGAAAAACTGTGTCTATCTGTCATGCAATAATGACGGATGTTGATGGAAGTTGTTAGTCCATTAGGTATTGGGAGAAAAGCCAAACAAACACATTGAAAATTAAAAAATATATGCCACATGTGTGAAGAGATTCTTGCCAACTCAACTCAATTCATGACATTTTTGACAAGGAACGTTTCTGCATTTAATATCTAATGTTTTTAAACCTAAACTGATCATAGCTAATAATGCAAGATATGTTTCAAATGACCCTTTTTGTACATTTTACAAACTCTTAGTACAAAAATCCAAGCGGATCACATTTGGAACACAGCTAGTTCACCTCATTTTTTTCAAAACATGCTTTCATTACAGTTACACATATTTTTGGTCCACCTAATGATTGTTTTAATACAATATTATTGGTATATGTAATGAGTACATTCGGTTTAATCACCAAAACACAACAGTGTGATCTTCTTTCAATATAGTACCTTTAACAATCAGTTCATTCAATTACAAATAATCCAAGTTACATGTTTCAAATCACATTGTTTGTGAATTAAAGATGATTACAGTTGTCAGATTAGACAATACACTTATGTTTAATGAGTGACATAATTGACATAAAATGTATAATGTTTTTAAAAGTATATCCAGTGTGTTATCAAAAGGTTTGGTGACACTTTATAATAATATAGTAACAAAAAACTCATTTGCAAACAATTAGTTTATAGTTAACTAATAGTTTATAAATTGTAGTCTCTACATTGTTATTCTATAACAGCAAAGTAGTGAGTTCTTCATTCAATGTCACTGTAATTAACAGTGTATTAATTACTGTTAAATAATTAGGTTTCACTTCATTTGGATGGTCCCTTTAACACATTCTGTTGACTATAAGTAACGTTGCACCTACATGTCTACTAACTCTCATTAGAGTGTTAGTAGAGTATTAGTAGACTGGCAGGGTTAGGGTTAGAATAAGTTGACATGTAGTTGCATAGTTACTTGTAGTCAGTAGACTGTCTGTTGGAGGACCATCACAATAAAGAGTTATCAGATATTAAGCAGACAGTACACTAATACTCTAATGAGAGTTAGTTGACATGTAGTTGCAAAGTTACTTATAGTCACCAGAATGTTCAAAAGGGACCATCAAAATAAAGTGTTACCAATAATTATAATATTAAAGTATTATTGTTGAATAAGCTCATATGTAAAGAGTCCATCATGTTTTTTAATGCATTACTAACAATTTGTTAATTATACTGTACCTATCATGCAGTTCAATTTTAAACTTGTAGTAAAGGATTTGTCAATGATAATTCAGAGTAAATATTTCCCACTATAGATTAGGTCATTGAAAATACAAAATTGCCATTAATTAAGTGCTTTAAACATATCTTTATTAGACATTAAGCGTAAGTGTTCTTAAAATGTTTATAAATACAAGTCTAATTGTGTATTATTTTACTTTATACATACACCTTTATTTACATTTCTTTATCTTCATATATATATCAACACCATATGAGATACCTTAACTCCATCTCCAATCCTAAATAAAATTAAATAAATAATATTAATATATATATATATATATATATGTTTATAATTAATTAATGATTTATAAGCTGTAGTTAGTACATTAATAGACTATATACACATAATTGAGTTCTTCATTCATTGTCACTGTAATTAACAAAGTGTTATTGTTTAACTAGCTCATTTGTAAAGAGTTAGATAATGCTTTAACAGCTTATTAACCTTAAAGTCCCCCTGTAGTCAATAACTGTATCCCTTAAAACTAATCTTTGATCACAAAAATTACATTTAAAAGTTTTTTTCTTTGGAAAAAAAAATCTTCATGCCTTAAAATAGCTTGAATGTTACTCGACACCCTTGCCTCATTTAGTATACGCGGGTCTATGAATATGCAAACGAGCCCCGCCTCCACTCACTCACAGCAGCTCAGAGATCAAAGAGTTACAAGGTAGTTTATGATGTCAGAAAGACCAACGATTTTTGAGACGGTCTTTGATTCACTGCAGTTTTAAGGAGAATATATTCAGGTGTTGACATATAAAATAGTGTTGACTCATACATTTGCACATGGTTTGTTTTAAAGCATATTAAAAACACCCAATAGACATATAAACAACATTAAAAGCTTGATTTTCAACATAGGTTTAAAGCACTTAATTAATTTTAAAACAAAGTATGATTTAATTATTTATATATGAGCTAATTAAACAATAATAATTTGTTAATTACAGTGACAATGTATGAAGAACTCATTGTTTGTATATAGTCTATAAATGCATTAACTATAGTTTATAAATTATGAATTAAATATAAACTAAAAGTTTGCAAATGATTTGTAAATACTTTATTACTGTAAACTTATTATAAAATGTTATTAAAGGGGGTATAAAAAATGCCCGATCACTGTGCTGTGAAATTAACCAAGCGAGCTTGGCTGTAGCCAAAGGTGCCTGAGGTGCGGGGTCCACAGCTCAATACCCTCCCTTCCTTACTTACCTGTATAACTGTCCCGGGTGCCGATCTAGCAAGAGAGGCAGCAGCTTCAATGCGTCCACCAGCAACTCCAAATTGGAAGAGAGCAGACTAAAGTACTGCTACTCCGACCATAACAGTCCCTCGGCTATAAGCTCTAAAGGGCAACCTAACCAAAGGGAGCATATAATTAAGCATCCCATCCTTAAGGATTAGAAGAGGCCTCAGGAGAGAGCAGTTCAATCTCAACTGTTCGCTCTACCCTCAAGTCTCATACAAGGAGAAATAGCAAAAGCACTCTTAGGAGATCTGGCGAGAGAGCACCAAGAGTGGAACACCTACTCCAGGTCTATACACTTCCATGCTCTCCATTGGCGATCATCAAAGAATCATGTCGACAAAGCTAGTCGCCGCCTGCTACTTCCGCGGCTAGAAAGGCCCACACAGCCCATTCGTACAGTTCTAGCGAGGAGGCTTAGATGCAGATCCACCACTGGTCAAAGTGCTGAAGGGGAGGACAGTGGACTCAGTGTTAACAGCTCCACCACAATGTCCACATTATTACCTCCAGGTTCATGCTGGAGGTACGACAGATGAGGGAGTGAAACTCATCTCCTGTACAGCCCATTCTTATGTGATTACATGAGGAAGCACATTAATGCAACCTCTGTATCCATTGCACTGGAGGGGGCAGTAGATGGATGTAGGACGCTACTAGTGGTCATGCCCACTCTTCCTACTCTGTGAACAGCCCCTTCATCAAATCATATGGCGAAGTGCAAAAATACTGTTTCCACACTAGGAAGCCCATTGACGCTTCCTCCATACTCCAAGTGCCAGAAAGGGCAACGGATGAGGAAGTGGGATGCGAGTGGTGGTATTGCCCTTTCACCTCCTCTTTAAAAGCCCATTTATATGTGATTACAGAGGGAGCACATTGATTCCACCTCCATACTTCCAGTACCGGAGAGGGCGACAGATGAGGAAGTGGGACCTGAGTGTCGTATTGCCCTAATAAAGTAATTGCTCCTAATACCGGAGAGGGCGACATACAAAGGAGAGGGACGCGAGTGGCGGAATTGGTCACTCTCCTTCTTTGCATTAGCCGACCTATTTGCAATAGAAAAATAGGGAGGATACTGATGCTTTCTCCATACCTTGTGTGCTGAAGATCATGACAAATAAAAGAGTACCCACCATAGATATGTGGTAGAAGGGAAGCACATCAATACCAACTCCAAATTCCTTGTACTGGAGAGACGATGGAGTGGAATGATTATAGCGATAAAATCCGCTTTGTCATCTGAGAACACGCTTATACTATCTCCATCATATAAATGAAGAAGGCAACATATAAGAACAGTAGGGCACTGATGCAAATGAGGCCAGTTTCTTTTCATTAAAGCCTATGGTGTATGGTTATGAGATGTGATTACAAGTGAAGAACATAATCTCTGTTGATGTACTCCTGAGAAGGGTTTTTCCCGGAGTTTGAGGGGCTTTTTCCGCTGCCACTTGTCTCAACTGAAGCAGTTCTTTATGTGTGTTATGAAGAAAACACAATCGTAATACCTCCACACTCAGAAGGAGGGGCAAACGATGAGAGAGAACAGGACCAAGTGCATCTATCTCTAGATAGTATTAAACGCTTCCTTGCATCAGGGAAAAATCACATCTCCAACAGGAGAAAAAAACTGTTCCAATTCCCTGATCCAACACCACTGCAATAGTCAGATTCAATACAAAAGCTTGATCCTCCAGAGAAGGGAACAGTGTCCCTTCTATAGCAATGCCCCATAGCAATCTCTATTCTTTAATTTCCTAGCTGCACAATGCTGGAGAGAGCGTAAATGCATTATTTTCCTTTATTTGATTCATAAGTTCTCATAAGAACTTTGTTAGATATAGGATGCATGAGAACCAACCCCTGTACTAGACAATAAAAATGTTTCTTTAATTCTGGAGGGGTGGGAAGAAGTGTTCCGAAGAGACCACAACACTCAACCTCAAACATAACGCTTCGGCATCTCATGATGCGTTCTGACAGAGAAGTTAAAGACAGCTCATTTACATGATCTACCTATCCGAATAACACCTCCCCTTTTAAAAAGCGCAACATATTTTAGCTCTTTAGTGGGGGATGTATTTCTCCCATGCCGCTGATTAAATTTTCGCCTCCCTGAACTTCTGCAGTCTCAAGGGAGGATCTCCAGGACTTTATCTGGACACATCCCCTTGCCTTTATTGATGTCCTTCAATAATTTGGCTGGGTAGACTTGCAACACCACAATGGATACGCCATGCTTACGAGCTGCAATATATTTTGCCGGGGCTTAGGTTGCAAGGTGCGAGCCTTCCAAGAGGATGCCACGCCAGGAGAGAGATAGCTCGCAATTGTCTTGACACCTCATAGTGGAGATCAGGAATAAACGGAAGGCTCATGGGAGGAAAGCGTTTATGTCCTGGGAGGAATCACTCTCTAATCTGCCTGGAGCACATTCCTCCTTTTCTCTGGGGTGAGGGAGATGATGGGCTCACTTAAAACATCCGTCTCAACTTCAGTCATGTCTAACCAAAGTCCCTTTCAAGAATAGTCTGTTCACTCGGCGGCCATACTTGCAATACCTACGGGCAGCTATTTCAGGCATCCAAGACCAAGTCTTATCTATTTGAATCTTGCATGACATCTCAAAAACTGCTTGCCGAACTCACAGTTCAATAACATATTTCAAATCAGCAACAATATCTGACATAACTGTCCCATAAATGTTGTTTCTTATGCTCAAAAAGCATGATTTCTTTATTTTAGAAATCGTAATTTTTAGGCTAGACCAGCCAATGGACATGTGCAGTCCTAAGTGCGAGTCTTCTAAAGGCAGCTGTAGTGACGCAATGACTTTGCCAATCACAAATGGGCTCTTCTACTTAGAAGGCAGGACGTATTCTACCATATTGCGCGTTGCAGTTTCTCCAATTCATAAGTAATAGAAGTGAACCGTCTTTCTATATAGTCTTTGGTCTAACTCGTTAGAACAATAATGAGCTCTCTGCCAGATCGGAAGAAGCGGCCAAATGAGCTTCTAGATCAGGCATAAGAGCGAATAAGCCAGTGGGTGAAGTTTGAGAAAGAGATACATCCGTCTCTAACTCCTCCGCCAGTTCCATTTGCAAAACCCATGATCTAAGTCACTGCGCCGCCTCGGCAGCAACGGGACAGGAACCACGGGGTGCCGACACCTGGCTCTTATCCCCCTTAAAGAAAGCCATGGTAGAAGAAGAGCTTCATCACTGTAAAACAGTCACAGTGAACACCCCTTTGAGAGCTGACCGTGCATATGCTCCGCTCCAAGACAGATGACACACATCTCGTGTGTATCCTCTACTTGTAATGAAACGAGGTCAGCGCATGATACATTTTCTAACCCACTTTTTCTCTTCATGCTGCATGATATTTTTCAAACACAGAGAGAAACACGGGTTCAGATTTCACATGCAGACACTCATAAAGTGGCTTCCTGAAGACAAAAGAGCTGATGACATTTTCTTCTGGTGCCCTCTTATAGCCTGTCGGTGTGCCTATGATTTCACCCAACTGCCGTAGTCAATCAAAATTGCCATGTATGCGCACGTGTTTTAGACACCCGTGCACGCGGAGTACTCCCACATATCATCAACACCATGACGCAGCGTCGAAGTTCCACTTCGGAACATTGTGGTTATCATCTGAGACAAATTGCTTAAACTATTTATATTTTATTTTGTTTTCTGTTTCGGAAATTGCAAACCCGTTCTATAGAACCTACATCTATAAACATATTTGGTTTCACTTCATTTGGATGGTCCCTCTAACACATTCTGTTGACTATAAGTAACGTTGCACCTACATGTCTACTAACTCTTACTAGAGTGTTAGTAGAGTATTAGTAGACTGGTAGGGTTAGGGTTAGAATAAGTCGACATGTAGTTACATAGTTACTTATAGTCAGTAGACTGTCTGTTGGAGGACCATCACAATAAAGAGTTATCAGATATTAAGCAGACAGTACACTAATACTCTAATGAGAGTTAGTTGACATGCATTTGCAAAGTTACTTATAGTCACCAGAATGTTCAAAAGGGACCATCAAAATAAAGTGTTACCAAATATTTTGATAATCTGTTAATAGTACAATGCATTAATAATAGTATTATAATAGTATTAAACTAAACAAGAAGCCATGCAAATTAAACATTTGATAGTAATGGCATAATGAAAGGAAGCTACTGTGAATGAAAGATTTACATAGATGAAACACTTATGTGTAGTAATAATGATAGTTTTTATAGATTTAGACATTATAGAAAATGTTCAAATGCTTGGCAAAAACAAGCATTTTTGATGATTTTGAAAGATTAGTACTAAGAGCTTTGAAAATGTACCAATTGCTTGTGAAAATTGTACCTAAACAATTAAAAACAATTACCATAGTATGAAGTATGGATGTGCCCGAAGCCAAATACCTTAAATGTAAAGGCACGGATAATGGCTTCAAAACAAACAATGAATTTATCGAATAATAGGAAAAATATTCGGCAGCCACAGTCAGTCCTCATGTTTGCTGGATAACAGCTGAGGCAGGGGATAGCACAACATTATACATAAACCTCTAACATCACTATGCAATATTGAGTGTGTGAAGTGTAAACTGAATAAAATGAGCACTGCACGATCGCAGATAATAGCCATGAGTAATATAAACTAAAATACTACATCATACACATTTTCTACTTCCTAATATGTCTAAATGTTTTAAACCTTATACAATAAGTATAAGTACAATAAGTAATATATAAATATATATATATATATATATGAGTTATACAAGGCATATTTGTTAAATGATAACTATGAAGGGAACGAATTACAATTAAAACAGTCTTCTCAAGTAATTTAACAAAATCCGGTTAAAGCTCCGCCCATGTCTAGGTTTTATCTGGATACAGATACAAATAGTTTTGAGACTGTAACAGATACAGATTTTGGTTTCACTGCACACCCCTAGCATAAAGGAAATATTTGCCACTTTAAAAAGTATCTTACCATGATTTAATTGTGATGTAAAAATGTATTTGGCAAGTAAATAAAATTGAGCTACTGGCCGGTGAAACTTTTAGGTCTTTTTTTTTTTTTGGTGCAATAAATAACTTAGAAAAGATGACATGGTTTAATCCTAATAAAATAATAACAGCATGACCCTCTGTCATGGGTAGCATGTACCTAAATCCAAAGATGAGATGTGTGACGCAGAATGACGATGAAACAAGAAACTTTAATAAACACGGATAACGATAGCACACTACACATCTAACATCAACTTTACCGTGGAACAGAGTTTAAAGAAAACAGAAGGCTTAAATACACATAGATAATTAAAGAAACAGATAACAGGTGTAATCAAACCATGGAACAAACTAGAAACGAGAACTCAAGCAAACAGGAACAGGGAGAACCATGAAAACGAAATGAAACAGAACATGACAATGAAACTATTAAACTAAACAAGTCAAGATCACGACACCCTCGCTGACGTGAGTGCATCAAATCAGAGAGATACAAACAGCCTAGACATAAACGGTGAATGGTATGTGTTTGTGGAAACTTTTTTCTCTGGACTACATTTACCACCAGAAGATTATCTGGAAAGCCATTTTCTTTTTACCGTTAAAACCAAAGCACTCCCACAAGGCTGAAACTGGGACACATGTATAAAGCATTAGTGAAACTTCTGTACCTACCTCCTAGACCAGGCCTAAGACGGTTGTCGTAGCCATCGAGGAGGCTGTCCAGAATCCTGGTGAAAACTGTGGTGTTGTCTTTCTGCTCATCTGTATTCTGATTGGAGCTGACAATGCAAAACAGCAGATATTTAATTCAAAACCCAACAAAAGCAATAATCAACAGCAAAGGGTGGCTAGAACACACCCTGCTGTGTAATATCAGACACCCTCCTCGGGGTGATTCTCAAGCATCCAGTCTGTTTAAAGAGAATTTGCAATGTATTAGCCTGAAGACAAAAAACAAGTCTCCTTCCATCTTAGGAGCAAAGGGGTATATCAGAGGAACAATGCATTATTAATGAGCTAAAATGCTGTTTTATATGCAAATATCCATGTGGATATTCTGAGTTCTGGCATCATGAAGCCAAATGTTAAAAAGACACACTTATGACTGCAGAAATAATGAACTCAGTTAACATCTTTACTCATAAGTATTTCAGATGTGATTATAAGCAAAATGCAGTTTAATCATATAGTGTAAAATGGTATTTTATGATTAAGAGCTTGATGGACCAGCTAAAGATGGTGACCAATTTGTCACCCCCTAAGAACCATCACCGGTGGCCGTTCATGCGTAATTGCTTGCATTTTTCGTAATCATTGACATTCTTTTCCTGCTAAAAGGTACTGGACGACAAGTGCGGCTGCAGACTCAATCACACTGTTTGGTGTTTCAAAAATTAGCTTGGCATGGAAACAGATTTCAAGGAGAGGATGAGGTCATCACGATTAGTTAGCAAGGACCACGGATCAGAGTGTTTGACATGGCAAAGATAGAGGGAGAGAGCACGACAGAAAGAAAGAAACACAGACCCCAAAAAAGAGAGACATCAGACACATTGTATTGCAGGTTATCCTTGTATCCCTGTTATTGCACGTCATTTCACTAGGAATATTCCACTAAATCTACAGACAAAAGACAACTATCGATTCAAAGCCGATAAATAAAATTATCTGAGAAGAAGAGTGCACACGTAGTGTACTTGTTTTATGTGCTCATCTCAAGCAGTCTCCTTGCAGCATTTCCTTTGTCACACAGAACGTATGTTATGAGGTCTATGCGGTTTAAAAGTATGAACTTTGAAAGTCTGAACAGTGTCACCATGAAAATCTGGGATTTTAACTGTTTTCAAAGAAACGTTAGGATTGGTTATGACTGGTTGATACTGACCATTTTAATTACTTTGCTTCAATTACAGCAAACATTATAAAATCATACTGGTTTATACAAACTTGCAGACTCGAGATTCTCTCAATATTTTGGTATTAAATTCTGATTCTTTTCACCTGTTTTCATTTTATTTGGTTACATTTTATTTTAAGATGACGTAGTTACATTGTACTTACTTAAATAACATTGTACTTACTTAAATAAGTGCTGATATTAATTAACTACATGTACTTACCATACAGTTAGGGTTATGGTTTGGTTTAGGGTTAGTTACTTGTAATAATGCATAATTTACTGTTATTACTATAATAAGATGTAATAACATGTAACCATGTCACCTAAAACAATGTGTTAACCTTTTAATCTATTATAAAAATGCAAAATAGAGATTTTTTTTTTCAGAAGTGGTCACACAACTTTGGAGCTCACTGAATTCAACAACAGCCTGCCACAAAAACAACGAGAAAAATAAAATGAGAATACTTCCACCCCCCCCCCCCACCCCCCCATCGGCGCAGAGAGACATACACGCACATGCACACAGACTCTATGAGCGACACTGAAAAGGGGTCATGAGAGGAAAATGTAGTCTCATATATTACGCATACAACACTCACAGCATGCTGGTAATGTCAGCCTGACCTAAAATGACATATCCGCTGTTATCTCTGTGCATAATAATAATAATAATAAAATTAGAATGCACAAAATTCAGAGTCAGAGAAAAACCGCAGCAGACTTCTATGTGTGTATAGCCTATATATATATATGTATTACCACCAAGTGTACCAATATATGTATGTATATATATATATATATATATATATATATATATATATATATATATATATATATATATATATATATTTATTTATTTATATATATTTGGTGGTAATTGGGTGAATGAGAAACCATGCAGTGATGAATACACAATGTAAAATCCATGTGCTTGTGAGCAGAAAAGAGATCTCCATTAAACATTGTACAGCAACCCCATCTACAGGTCATATAGACAGCAACAGTGCTCTCACACACAGCTTCAAAACAAGACATTGTACGCCTATGGCATTTTTAAAGTATTGTTAAAAAATATTAATGGGAATGAATACAACACTGTGACTGTCACCTGTCTAAACGTATAACATATATCTAAGGCAAGCAAAACGTGGCATTACATTTGTGTTGCAGTGATTATTTTACAATCATGATTACTGATCTGTGCAAAAAATGGAATTACATGCATCATTAAAACACTGTTTTTGTTGTCGTTGTTTTTCCTAAACAGAAGCATAATTCTCTGCTAATAGCACAGAAAAATCCAAGCTGCTTTTATAAAAACGTAACAGTCATCACACTTCACATATTACATTTCAAATAAAAACTCAGATCAGATCAAATCAGATCGCGCAGGACGAATACTCTTTGAAGCCACATCCTCCCAGAGGGAAAAGTTTGATCACAACCTCTGCATTTATCCTCAATATTAAAGAAGCTCGAAAAAAATCGATCTTACTTTATGATTTTGTCTTGTTCCAGCTAAATAAACGAATTCAGTGATATTGCTTATGGATGATGGACTAATCTTGTTTTCTTACTTCACAATATATGTCAGAAAAAAAAATCACGTATAAATGAATAACACACCATGAGCCACGCAGTATAACAGTAAAAGCAAGTAACAGCAGAATGTACATTTTAATGAAAGCTTAATTAGCATGACATCCTCTTTGAAGTCGGAGGTTCTGATCCTTGGTCTAAGTTAACATCACAGGTTTAGATCAAAGACCTATTTAGATCAAAGTCATTACATATAAAAAAAAACATTACTGTAACTACAGCGAAGAGAAAGATCAGCAAAAGTAGAGCATGTGTTAATCATTCCAAGATATGAGTAAAATATCAAATAGCAAAATCAGGTGCATGAACGTACCTTTTTCCAGCCAGAACACTGGTCACCAGTAAACAGGCCCAAATCCACAGCCAAGCTGCTCGCCTTCCACCCCACATCATTCTCCAAAGGATGAATCCTCACTAAAGAACAGAAAATGCAAAGTTAGGGTAATAATCTGCTTCATGAAAAAAATAGCTTTGTGGTTATATGGAGAGCATCAATTTTCATTTGGAACATGATTCAAAATCTGATTAAACTTGAAGATTAAACAAAAAAATATATTTTTCAAAGTAGATCTTTAGCGTAACTCACAGTTAACAATCAAAGTCTTTCTATGGACAGCAATTTTGGGATGTGATTTGTTGATTTACAAGAAGGTAATTTGAGATACTGCATATAACATTATCTGGTAACACTTTACAATAAGGTTTCATTAGTTAACATTAGTTTACTAACATGACCTAACAATGAACAAAACATTTGTTACAGGATTTATTCATCTTTGTTAATGTTAGTGAATAAAAATACAGCGGTTCATTGTTTGCTCATGTTAGTTCACAGTGCACAAACTAATGTTACAAATACAGCCTTTGATTTTAATAATGTATTAGTAAATGTTGAAATTAACATTAATTTCGATTAAAAAATTATGTAGAAGAATTTTTCTTTATTCTAAATACATGTTAACTCAAAGTAGTAACTAATGTTAACTAATGAAACCACCCAATTATCTAAAAGCAAATCCTTTAATTTTATGGCAGTTTAATAAGTACTGAACAAAATGTTCATATTTCCTCATTTGAACCCTCAAGTTCTAATTTAAAGCCTGAGCATATTCATAAACACTGCGCGTTCATGTGAATTGGTGCTTTGTGGTGGTCCAAGCCCCCGTTACAATTTATGCATAGCGTAGGTTAATACTACAGCAATTATATATATTATCAGGATTATGATTATTTAAATGTCAAAGTTGTGCAAGGCAAAATAGATACGGCAGTCATTCCGCATATGAAAAAGCCACAAGCCCTTTATGCAAATATTAAATGTTTAATCGCACTTACACCTTTTAGACTAGTATTTGGCTCTCATACACATATACGGCTGTGCATCATATGAACTGAGTTCTATACATAGGCTGTAAAATATAGGCAAGAGCAGTGTGTTTTCATTCCGACGGTCGGCGCTACGCATTAACGCAAATCATTACACACTCGATCGGTGTGTCTAATCCTACATAAACATTATACAAAATGATTTACAGCTTAATGCCAAAACCTTGATCACTCGCCGAGGCACTTCCATGATGCACACATTAAAATTGTACGTGATATATCTGGGAACAATTACCTGACTTCACATAGATTGCGTACACAGTCCATAACATTCACACTTTTAGTATTCTGTCGCGAGAGTGCATCGTCAAAAGCTTGTCTCTCAAGGTATCTCAGAATTAGTATTGGGCGTGCGCCACGGGGTTCTTCCTAAACGTGTAGTAATTAAATTGGAGTAATTAAGCAAACAGTGCACTACTATTAGCCAAGTTCGCAGCAAACACGCACAGCACAAACATCATACATATAAAAGTAGCTCATAATCAATTTTAGATTTCCAGGAATATGGCACTACCTTTTAATCCCGTCGTGATCCCCCAACCACTGGTTTTTACAATTTCCAAGACACAACCATCAAGTCATATAGGCTACACTTACGTCAAATAGATTGCACCTTATCGTCAAACTTTTGCAAACGTCTTTTATGTCTGGATGCGAGGAGATGATGCTCTGAGATGCGAGCTGTTCTGAATTTGAGCTCGAGGCTGCTGCTACTGCTGCTGATGATGATGATGCTGAGCGCGCGCAGCTCTCGCGCACTCTTCATCGAAACTCTTCCCGGTTTACAGCAAAATAGTCATCAACCAGACCCAAATCCACAACAATACAGCTTTACTATAACAGAGCAGCAACTGTGCTATGTCCCTGAAATGAGATCACTTGAGTACATGGCGATTGTGTTACAGAATGGAAGGTACCAACCTCACATCGAAAGACCAATCCGTCCTATTTTTATATGCAGCACAATTTCACTTGCACTGCTGTCGACTTAATCTCTTTCAGTGGTTGGGGATCAAATCCTCTTACATTTTACCCGGATTTCACCTCTTTCTCGCTCTCTTCCATTGCGTTGGAACAATAACACAAAGCGCATCATCTCCATCACAATTAGCATGCTATTAATTATTACACCAACGATATTGAGCACTGCCACGTAAAAGGCATGTCAGACATGCATGCAAAATATGCATGCCAAACCGCAGTGCGTGCATATGCATACACCCAACATAAAGTGGAATGCATGCATTTCTCACCGAAAAATCACGATGACTCGAATCTTTCTCCCAAAAAAATTCACCTCGAAGCAGTCTCTACAAACCCTCTTCTCACTGACTCACCCACCGCCTGGAATATTGCACTGATATTTTTAAGCAAATGCTTAAGGAAGATCCGCAGTCCTTACAGCGCATCTGCAGAGGAGCTTTTTCGATAATTTACGTAGTGAGCACACAAACTAAAAGCCGGAGGGTGTTTGAAACGTGACATTAACGAGGAAAATAGCGCATCTTATTAGAGGCCACGTCGCGAGCTTCCATTTCAGTCTGCTGAGTGTTAGAGAGCGATGGTGGCACGGATTGAAACATTAAGAAAGCGTTCATACAAACTCCACGGAGTCTTGACGTTCATGTACATGTGCATGTTCATGCATGCGCGAGACAGGATTTATCTCAATAAACGATGAGTAGCTCGCGCTCGCTGTCAGTAGCAGACTATATTTCAACTTTAACCTGATGCAATGCGAGCAACAGCTGCAACGCAAACACTTCTAGTTTTAAAGTTTTAAACAGAATGTCAGTTTATAATGTCTTGTCTCTAAAAGTCACCGTGTTTCCATCCTGGGAATACCTGAGCATAGAAGTCGGATCTCGCGTATCACGTTTCGCACGTGACTGTGCAGACGGTGTCATGCGCATCAGGAAAGTTTTTATTTGCCGAGCGTACCCTTCATCTAATAAGTTACTCAGAAATGATTCACATTTAGAGAGAGGCATTAATTCTAATGCATGATCCGTATGACTTTGCCCGTTTCGCTTCAGCACCACGGACAGCAACGAGACAACAGACAGCTTTGAAAAGCTCTCCAGATGAGGTTTCTTACAGCAAGCACGTGCACTGGATGGGTTTGTACAGCAGGTCGAGAGGTCTACTTGGTGAAACCTCTGAATCACTGATTAAGCATGATATTGGATATAAGTCATCATGGTGTTTCCAAATAAATAAATAAATGAAAATGTCAATCATTTTATTAATATTACTGACCATGGTTGCATGTAATGTTGTTGTCAAGACCAAACCGAGACCAAATCAAGACCAAGACCAGTGTGTGTTCAGATAAGACGCGAGATCGAGTCAAGACCAAGACCAGACCAGCACACCTCAAATTCATCTGAAAAATCCACATTTACTGCCTGATAAACGTCTTATATTTAATCAATAAAAACAATTAGAATAAAAAGACACTGTAGAGCTGTTAATCAAATTAAATAATGCAGATGGCACATGTAAGTTGCATCTGAATTGGTAAAATTACAACTGCATAAATAATGTTGAGATTGTTTTAAGAATATTTTTTTTAACTATTTTGAATAGTTTTTGTTTTTGAACCTAGTATAAAATCGATATCACATTTGCAATCGTATATATTCGCTCATATTCGCAATCGCTCATATTCGTGAAAACAGCTCTCTTGCTCTTGTGATATTGCTTAATTGTATCATATGTTATACAGTTATATACATAACAAGATTTTGTACAAGTTGAATTTTGTGGGCATTTGTATTAATTTTGGTGACATTTTTGCACAAAAGACACCAAACTAGAAATAAGTTATTGATTGCATCTGAAGCAGGGAGTTTTATAACCAATCACATTAATGATGTTTACAAATCAATCAGATAATGTACTGGCAATTTAATTATATCCCTGCAGTTGTGGTCATGAAATAAAATCCCAAGTCCTCTTAATCTGAGACCAAGTACACTCAAGAACACTAGTTGCATGTGCATCATTTTCCTTGCAAGGTCAATATTTTTGGTTAAAAATGCTCCACAGACATGGTATTCACCATAAGTAAAATACATGGACATAATTGTCCTGCTATTCTATTAAGATATTGATTAAAATGTATAGCCTGCCCTAAATGCACAGTAAATTGCATTGTATTACATTTTCAGACAAATGTTCTTTTTCTTTATATAGTAATTTTAGACAGTAATTTAATTATCTCAATTCTCATTCATGTCTTTAACGCTTTTTCAATACTTTGATTTTTTGCAACTATCAGTCCATAATTTTAACCAGAATTTCCATTGTTTGGACATGTTAAGATATAAATTAATGTTCAGCTACAGTGGATATTAAGAAAAATAGGTGCTAACCTGGGCCTAATGTCATTAATCATACCTAAGTGCATTCTTGAGTTCTCATTGTACACTCATTGTACAATCTTTGACTGTCCGCTAAACTCACTGTTGAAGCTGATGTTGTGACAGTGAGCAGTTTATGTAACAGTGATTACAAGCTCGGGATTTAGTAAACCACTGCACATATTAATACTTCTCAGGCCATCTGTTTCACCTCTTGCTTGCCTTCTTTAATGTTTAATATTCTTTAATACATATTAAAGAGGACCTATTATGCAAAATTCAATTTTACATGGTGTTTGATCATAAATGTGTGTCGGCAGTGTGTGTACACAACCACCCTGTATTGGTAAAAATCCACCCACTCTTTCTTTTTTAATCCCTATAAATTACAAGCAGTGTCTTAGAACAAGCCGTTTGCAGATTGTAGCTTTTGTGATTTCACAAATGCTTAGGCCCCGCCCACAATTTCTAACGAACTCTGCCCTATTAGCATAAACCCCGCCCCCAGTGAGCTGTGCACAGTCTGCCATGTTCATCTCCTCGCCAGAGCATTTGGCAGCAGCATTCAAGTAAGACATTTATTCTTATTAAATCTAGTACAGTTAATTCAATCAAGAGCAGTGAGTTATTTTCTGTTTTTCTTTTGTTGTTTGAGTCATATTAACAGCATATATAGCAGTGGGTACTGTATATTATGCTGCTTTTACTTTAATACACATATCTAATATACACATGTGATTTCTTTACTTGCTGTTTACGTTCTCAGACATAACCGAGTGTTTTATGTGAACTTTTTTTTTTTTAATATAACCTTTTGTGTATTTGTAAGATGTGAAAGAGAACTTAGTTTAATACTCAAGGGACGTGCCACCTGACAGACAGCTTTCGGTGTGCGTGCTTCAGATGTGTGCATTCAGAAAACGGTATATCAGAAGTATAGACTTATATGGCTTTAAAACGCATGCAGATAATATGATGATGAAGACCTGCAATGTCGTGTGAGCATGACCGCGATAGAGATGATAATTAAAACTAAACAGATGTTTTGTTCGTTTTTGGCAGAATATCCAAGGCAGGAGCTGTACAGGCTCCGCCCTCTTCTGGAAATATGGGTGGGGAGCAGCAGTTTATTTGCATTTAAAGACACATGCACAAAAACATGTTTTTCCTTCCACTCAAAAATGGGCATTTACAACATGGTATGATAAATGATCTGTAGGGTATTATGAGCTGAAACTTGCTGACACATTCTGGGGACACCTGAGCCTTATATTACTTCTTGTAAAAAGAGGTGCCCTTTAAACAATTTTCAGCGTTGGTCTAAATAGGTAAAGTTACTATTAAGCTAAAATAACACTATTTATCACAGAATACCAAAGTTTCAAAAGGTTTCAGCTTGTTCAAGAGAAAAGTAAATGTCTGATTTCCAATTCTGAGTTATGATTGTGTCACTAGAACTGACCTGAGACTATGACAGTAACTGTCAACCCACGCTTGAAATAGGTAGAGAAGGATCTCAGATTATTCTCGCCTGTGAATGAAACGCTGGAAGAAGTGAAATAATCAACACCTATGTGCCTCAACCGTTCAAGGCTGCCAGATGTTGTCACTATTTTGGGCGAACCGGCAACTAGGCTTCCTGGTTTCTGAAGCGTGAGATACAATGAGGTGTACATTTAATCACATGACAGGTAGAAAAAGTGTCAGCAGGTACTCATAAGATTTCCCTGCCAAACCAGATGTGAATGTCATCAGTCAGGCCACCAACACATGGAATTAATTCAGAGACAAGATAGATAAATAGTATAAAATATAGAATCTAGACTCTTTGCTGCATATATAGTGCATATACAGTGTATATATATATATATATATATATATATATATATATATATATATATATATATATATACACACAGGTCCTTCTAAAAAAATAGCATATTTTGATAAAGTTCATTATTTTCCATAATGTAATGATACAAATTAAACTTTCATATATTTTAGATTCATTGCACACCAACTGAAATATTTCAGGTCTTTTATTGTTTTAATACTGATGATTTTGGCATACAGCTCACGAAAACCCCAAATTCCTGTCTCAAAAAATTAGCATATCATGAAAAGGTTCTCTAAACGAGCTATTAACCTAATCATCTAAATCAACTAATTAACTCTAAACACCTGCAAAAGATTCCTGAGTCTTTTAAAAACTCCCAGCCTGTTTCATTACTCAAAACCGCAATCATGGGTAAGACTGCTGTCCATAAGGCCATCATTGACACCCTCAAGCAAGAGGGTAAGACACAGAAAGAAATTTCTGAACAAATAGGCTGTTCCCAGAGTGCTGTATCAAGGCACCTCAGTGGGAAGTCTGTGGGAAGGAAAAAGTGTGGCAAAAAACCCTGCACAACGAGAAGAGGTGACCGGACCCTGAGGAAGATTGTGGAGAAGGACCGATTCCAGAACTTGGGGGACCTGCGGAAGCAGTGGACTGAGTCTGGAGTAGAGACATCCAGAGCCACCGTGCACAGGCGTGTGCAGGAAATGGGCTACAGGTGCCGCATCCCCCGGGTCAAGCCACTTTTGAACCAGAAACAGCGGCAGAAGCGCCTGACCTGGGCTACAGAGAAGCAGCACTGGACTGTTGCTCAGTGGTCCAAAGTACTTTTTTCGGATGAAAGCAAATTTTGTATGTCATTCGGAAATCAAGGTGCCAGAGTTTGGAGGAAGACTGGGGAGAAGGAAATGCCAAAATGCCTGAAGTCCAGTGTCAAGTACCCACAGTCAGTGATGGTCTGGGGTGCCATGTCAGCTGCTGGTGTTGGTCCACTGTGTTTTATCAAGGGCAGGGTCAGTGCAGCTAGCTATCAGGAGATTTTTCGAGCACTTCATGCTTCCATCTGCTGAAAAGCTTTATGGAGATGACGATTTCATTTTTCAGCACGACCTGGCACCTGCTCTCAGTGCCAAAACCACTGGTAAATGGTTTACCGACCATGGTATTACTGTGCTCAATTGGCCTGCCAACTCTCCTGACCTGAACCCCATAGAGAATCTGTGGGATATTGTGAAGACAAAGTTGAGAGACGCAAGACCCAACACTCTGGATGAGCTTAAGGCCGCGATCGAACCATCCTGGGCCTCCATAACACCTCAGCAGTGCCACAGGCTGATTGCCTCCATTCCACGCCGCATTGAAGCAGTCATTTCTGCAAAAGGATTCCCGACCAAGTATTGAGTACATAACTGAACATAATTATTTGAAGGTTGACTCTTTTTTTTGTATTAAAAACACTTCTTTTATTGGTTGGATGAAATATGCTAATTTTTTGAGACAGGAATTTTGGGTTTTCATGAGCTGTATGCCAAAATCATCAGTATTAAAACCATAGAAGACCTGACATATTTCAGTTGGTGTGCAATGAATTTAAAATATATGAAAGTTTAATTTTATCATTACATTATGGAAAATAATGAACTTTATCACAATATGCTATCATTTCTAGAAGGACCTGTATATATACCATATACTGTATATTGTGACGGATCGTCTGCCTCTCCCTTGTAATCAGCGCCACCCCGTCCCTTAATTCGCCACCCTTCGCCAGGGTCACGATTCCCTGGCACAACTGACAGCAGATCCCCTTTTATTTTAACACTTTATTTCCCCATTTTTGGACATTATATGTTTATTTAATTTAATAAATGCCTCTCCGAGGTCTGACACCACTCCAACTGTGTCTGTTCCATAGAGGGAAATCCCCAAATCAACTCAAGTGAGTGAGATTCTCAAGTTCATTCCAGTGAGTGAGATTCTCATGTTCATTCCAGTGAGTGAGATTTTTTAAGTTCATCCCAGTGAGTGAAATTCCCAAGCCCGCTCCTGAAGCTCCAGAGCTCGTTCCTGAGACCGCTTAAGCCCCAGAGCCCAGCTGATTTAATCTCCAGCATCCATAGTTCCTTCCTCATGGCCAAAGAGACTGTTTCTTCCTGGCTCCTTTAGCTACCGACGTCTCCCTGGCTCCATGAACTGACGGCACCTCCCTTGCTCCCTGAGCTTCGGAGGATGTGGCGAATGGGTGGTGATGGCAGGATGAGGCAAAGGGATGGTGATGGCCGGATGACGATCCCCTGGTGGTAATGGTGGAGAAAGTCCTCTAGCACAGATCCAGAGCTTACCAGTGCAGACAGCCCAAGGTGGAGTAGAGGGAGGGAGGAGCCAAGATTGTATGGAGGCTGACGACAACTAGGGGACGACCGATGGAGACGAGGCCGATGGATCCACAGGAGCAGAAGGAGAGTAGATGGAATTGAGCAACATCGCTGACACTGGAGACTAAAGCGATGCTGTGGTGAAACCAGATTATTACATTACTTTAAATGAGTCCACCCCGCAAGATTATCGCGTCTATCGCGTCTATTTGGACGCTTGAACATTTTGAATCCACTCGTGCGTCCAAAGCATATGAAGCGAGTGTTTGACGCGAAATAGACGCGTTCGAGGCCAGGTCCACCACAACATGCACATTTATTAAGTTTAGACCCTGAGTCACTAACTTTTTCAAATGGCAGGTTTTCCACGTTAGTATATAAGGTAAAATGATAAAATCATACATTATTAGTATATTTATTAATAGTATTATTAATATAACATAGTAAACAATCCCATATTCTCCGTAATGTTTTCTCAGTAATTAACCTGTCCTGTGATTTTTAGTTGTTGAATAGCATAGGATACTATTACACAGTAGCAATAACATTAAGCGCACCAGACTAAAATATAATATTCAGAAATAAACAGTGTAGCTGACTTCCAGATTCAGTTAACATCCACAAAATTAATAAGTGTGACGATTCAGGGAGCAGGCTACACAGTGAACTCAGAGAAAACGCTACTTAAGCTCCGCTGCTTTCTTCGACCCTCTCTGTCTCTGGTCCTGCGCTGTGCTCACTCAGTGTGCAGTGTGAGAGGGGGAGTGGCCACTCAGTGTGCAGTGTGAGAGGGGGAGTGGCCACTCAATGTGCAGTGTGAGAGGGGGAGTGGCCACTCAATGTGCAGTGTGAGAGGGGGAATGGCTAGCGGCTAGAGCGGCAAAAGACAATGTGTGCTCCTTTTATGCATTTCTAATCCAAACAAAGTCAAAAAGTCAAAGTCTGCACTTAGTCGTGCCTGCAGCAAGACACCTGTCAAGTTTGAAATCCATCGGACTAACGGTTCGAGAGATATGCGAAGAACAGTAGAGACAACGTTAAGCACACCAGAAGGAAATATACTATTCAGAAGTTCACGAGTTCACACTTACAAATGATCAGAGAATAAATGGTTATGCGTATTTGGCGTGCTGTCCGGGGGGAGGGCTCCGAGCTCGGAAATTGGGCCCGAACCCAGAGTACTCGCCCCTGTATCTCTTTTTAGGAGGATAACTTGGCAAGTGTGAGGAGATGGGGTGGTGGAGGGATGCTGAAAAATGTCGAGGAATATAGGTGAGTCGACTGAGTATATTTATAAGCTTTACTTGTGCTGATTGAGTGGACCTGTTGATTACTGATTGCTGACAGCTGGCTGGAATGACTTGATTGTTTGATCATTAGAACGTGTTCCTCTCGAACCTTGTTAATGAAACATCAATAAATAGCGTAGCTGACTTACAGATTCAGTTAACATCCACAAATGCATAAGCGACGATTCAGGGAGCAGGCTACACAGTGAACTCCAAAAAATCGCTACGCTTGAGCAAACAGTTTGTGAACAGGCAACTACAAATGATGGCCATGAATAAAATATAATTTTCAGAAGAAACAGTGTTGCCGACTTAATGTTTAGCTGACAGAGTGTTTATGTCAGAAAGTTTATTTTTAAACCACAACCTTTCTACTTCTTTTACCAATACAACCCTCTAATGTCAGAATGTTTATTTTCAAACCACAACCCTCTAAGTGCTTGTTTTACTGATATATATACCGATATATTTTACATTTCTTATCCAAACAACGTCAAACTTGGCACTGCACTTACTCGTGCCCGTAGCAAGACACCTGTCAAGTTTGAAATCCATCAGACTAAGATATATGCGAATAACAGACACACAGAGACAGACACACTAACAGACAGACAGACAGACAGAAGTTCCTGTAATTTATAGATAGATGAGTTATGATTAATAATTAATATTTCTCCTTTGAGCTAATTCACTACAATGGGCCCTATCTTGCACCCAGCGCAACTGACTTTGTTCACCAACGCATGTATCATTCGTATTTTGCACCCACGCAAAGCGGACTTTTCCCTCCACAGACGCACGTTGGCAATCTAGGGAATGAACTTGCGCTCCCGGGGCGGTTCAGCACAAAAAAGGAGGCGTGTTCCGGCGCAAACAATCCCTGGTGCTATTTTGTAGTTCCAGAAAACAATTGCGCCACTGACCAGAAAAAAAATAGTCTAAAGTCAGTGGCGCATTGTGCGTACATTCAGATGCTATTTTAAGCGCGCATGCTTGGTCAAAATACAGATTGTGAACAACGCGTATACACTGTAGATGATTCTCTCATCTACACAGATGCATTTTCCTTTTTGCAAATAATACATTATTATAAGAAAAATATTAAACATGAGGGAAATCATTGTTGTGTCCATGACGATGGGAAAAATAGGCATAAAGCTTACACATTTACCCAAATTATTATATGCATGTTTAACCGAAGCTAATTTGGATGGGTTTGTCCCATCCCCAATGTCATTTCTCTTTCTTTTACAGCCCTGAAGAGAACATCGATTTCCTCGGCTGTGACCGATTCTGAAGACTTGGGCTTGGACTTCAAGAGAGGGGATAAGTTAGCTGTGATGGAGCTTGTAACAACATTTAGTTTTACATTAAATTAGCTCAAATTATATATAGGGAATTTTAATAATTAATCATGAATATGATTAATATATTGCATATTACAGTTAAATTATCGAAGTTGAAAATAGATTGATTGTACACACGAATGATCAATCACAACGAATTATAATTCCTCATTCATATGTCAATGGTCCATTTTCAGATCGATTATATGAGATAACCTTTAATGGAGTTAATTTAGCTATCAAACTGTTTGTCCAGCAAACGGCCGTAAGATTAACTTATCAACTTCTCAACAAAGTTATCCCTTCTTATAAACTCCAAGAAATATCAATTTTCTGGCCGTGAACATTACTTTTCCTGTGTTTATAAAATTAGACTACGCAACGTAGTCAATAATGAAAGCTTTGTAGCTATAGGATCGAGATCTCATTGACTCTGTAAAATGAGCATTTTAGACAGAAGGCAATCAAGAATATAATGGTTTTAATAGTTGGACTAATAATACATCGAACTACAATTCACACAGAATATATGTATATACACCCGAAACAAACAAAACGAAAAACATTACAAACACGAATTAAAATAGGATGAGAGAGGAAGATAAAAATGAGAGGGAGAGGGAGTTGGGAAGAGAGAGAGAGAGAGAGAGAGAGAGAGAGAGAGAGAGAGAGAGAGAGAGAGAGAGAGAGAGAGAGAGAGAGAGAGAGAGAGAGAGAGAGAGAGAGAGAGAGAGATCCGTAGGATCACAGCTTGGCAAAATTCACCTGGACATTTAAACCTTTAAGAGACAACACGGAAAAGCAGTCTTAATGCTCTAAAATCTTGGTAACTCAAATATACTTGCATATAGTTCTCATGTGTCTGAGCCCTGCGGCGTCTGTGAGCTGCTGGTCTTTGTGTGTTCCGTTGGAGCGTCACGTGGTTTGCTGCGGTCTGGAGCGCGCAGTTTCAAAGAAGGCTTAAAAGTCTTTGACGTAAATTACCAAATAAATAATTCAGACTAAGTTCATTTCTGGTGAAATGAACAAAGGAAAAACAAACTTAAGCAACAGAAAAGAAGAGGAAAGATCCCCCAGGGCGGGGGATCACGAGTATGATGGTTACATCGGATCGAAGGAGAGGGAAGAGTCCAGTCAAAAGTCGAAGTTCCCTCGAAGAAGGGAGTTCCCCCAAAGATGCAGTTCTTTCTCCCCCCTCCTTACTCTTCCAAAACTAAAAACCTAAGATGAGGTGCTTGGTGGTCTTCTTTAAAGACACTTCTGTTTACGCCTCCTCTGGCGTGAATGCACCAATCAGCTGGGAGGAAAGTGTGCGGATAAGTGTTCCTTTGTTCCCTCGAGATCGACTTTGCATGTTTCATGACCGTGATGTAAAAATGCGTTCAATTTTACTCCAGAGATGATAAAACATAGTAACATACATTTTACGGTTTGCACCCATATATATATGGTTTGGTCAGATCAAGAGGATTCTAAAGGTGTGAAGAACGACATACAAACATTATAGGAAAACACAGTTACATTAAAAATGCATCTAAAAGCACCTTTGTTCATTTAGAATTATAATACGATCACATCTAACCCCAATGGAACATGGGCAAACATAAAAACATATCGAATATATCATAGTACAAGTCTCTCAATTGAGGAGATTGGAGGAAAGTTCTTGTGTGTGTGTGTACTGTGGACGTGGCTGGGTCATTCGTTGGTGAAGATGTGGTGAACTTTTGCTCACCCCCCTCCCGGGCAATGATATGTGTGTGCGTATTCTTTGAATTGATGAGTTTTTAAGTCTGGATTACAATGACCAGTGTGGTTCATTACACAAGGTTGTCTGTGTTTGTGAGGTGTCCTGAAGAGGGGACACCACGGGATCTCCGGCCAGAGAGGCGCCCCTGTTGAGTCACATGTGGTAAGACAGAGGACCCTGTGATTACTTATCAGCGAAAAACGCCGCGGGGGCACTTCTGGCATCGGTCATTTAATTAAGTCCCATCGCCATTTGCTTGTGTGTGAATCAGTAACTTAAAAAGTCCTATGACATCTGTTTCTTTCACAATCTGAAGAATGGAGGAGTGTTTACTTAAATAGAGACTTAGTTGATTAAAACCACATGATTGCGCTGATCATCTGATTATTGCTACAAGCTCCTGTTCTTGATAAAACGGCGGTAGAAGTTGGCAAAATACATGAAGTGTTGGACTTCTTTAATGATGGTTGGAATGAACCAGGATAGTACTGCTTTCACCTTCCCCTCATCCATCTTAATACCTTCAGGGCTGATGTGATATCCGAGGAACTGGGTGGAGGGTTGGTGGAATATGCACTTCTCCACATTGAGATACAGGTGAAATTTCCAAAGTTTTTCCAGGACCAGCACAAAATGTCGGCGATGTTTGGCCAGGTTCCGGGAGAATACAAGAATGTTGTCATAGTGCCCAGTATGTGTCACATAGGCTGTCTTCCACTCGTCCATATCTGATTGAAGTTGTATGCGCTTCTGAGGTCCAGCTTGGTGAAGACTGTGGTTCCACAAGGCAGTTCCGAGGCGGCTGGGATAAGTGAAGTGGATAATGAAATTTGATAGTGATCTTATTGAGGGACCAGTAATTGATGGAGGGCCACAAGCCTCAATCCTTATTTGTCAAGAAGAACAAGCTGGAAGCTGCAGGGGAAGTGGATGAATGGATGTATGCTTGCTGGAGGGCATTTTCCACACACTCCTCCATGGGCCAGTCTGGGAGGCAGTCAGGAAAGCACTGGGAGCCCCACTTAAAGATGTTGCCATTGGACCAGGACAGGATGGGATTATGTTCCATGAGCACCCTAATATGACATCGACTGTTGATTTCTCGAGAACCAGGAAGACACATGCAGTTGGATGGGACACACAAAATAACAGACACTGTCGTGGCTGAGGGTTTTTTCTATTATGGAGTGGACTTTTAAGCAGGATTCGCTGAGCCTTTTTTTGGGGGTTCTGGTTCATTCCAACCACTGGATACTGCTAGGGTACAAATCTTCAGAGCATAGTTAGTTGTTGATTTTTTTTTCCTGATGTAACTTTCCGTGCTCTTTTGGGAATTGGGGCTCAAAAGTTTGTCTCAAGAGTGCAGCGACTCAGTTCATGGGTCTGTAGTGTGGCCTTTTTATCAGGCTGGTCAGGTGGTTCGTTGTTTGTGTTTCCTCTGCCTCTAGACATGCATAATTGTGGTTGCCAGGGGAGACGCTGATACTGGCATGGTCAACTCTTCACACTGTGTAGATTGGTTGTGAAGGGGAGCTAGTGTGACAGAGGTGTCTGGTGCAAAAGTGTTTTCTGGTGTGGTGAATGCACGGCAGAGGGAGACACACAAGATCTTTGAATGGGTCTGGTGCCACTGGGCTCATGTTGGTTCTGGCCTTCTGTCAGGATATACCAGACTCAGAGACAGTTAGTTAAACCCAAACGTGGATGTTTATTGACACAATGGCAAAGGAATCAATGCAGGTAAGTAAATGAGAGATAGACAGTTCAATGATAAGATACGAGGTAAATAACCATGCTCTCTTTCCTGTATGAGTGTATTGGATGATCAGCGCACAGCAGAGCAGTTGAGACATTAGCACACACACACAGGAAAGATGCTGTGAGTATATGGGCAAGTAATTCAAAACACAGAGGTAACCAGGGGATCGCTGGAGTTAACAAAGGAGATCGCTGGAGACTTAAGAGCCAACCACCAAGGTAAGTGGAGCAGGTAAAGAGTTTGTTTCCTAGATGTAGGCCAGATGCTGACTGACTGTTGGTTTGTGGTTGTATGGAGAACGGTAACTGTGGTGCGGATGAGGGTCAGCACCTGCATGGGTTCATCTTGTGTATGTGTGTGTGTGTGTGTACAGCAAGCAGCACAGCAGCTTACCAGTTTTTTCATGGATATTTTTAATATTAAAAAAAGACATTTGGCAGAAGTCCTGTGTAGCGAGGTTAAAAAGAGTATTTCATTTAAAGAGTTTTGATGTGTGAATTTCATAAAATAAGCATTTGGTTATATTCATTGGTGTTGAAGGCTTAATTAATTTAAGGATTAAATGTACTGCAGACAGTGTATTTGTCGCTCTTCTCTTGCCGTACCACAGCAGATTCGAGTATAGCTGCTTGTGGGTATGTACGATTTTTCACGCTCTAACTCATTAACAGATTAATTGTCAAGTCAAGTGTATTTATATAGCGCTTTTCACAATATAATTGCATCAAAGCAGCTTCACAGTATCAATCAAATAACATAACAATGTGATAATAATGTTCTCTTACGAGAGTATCTCTCGTACTGCGTAATATCTTACGGTGGAAAACCTCTTTTCCACAAGATATTGAAGCGAAAAATGATCCTTAATTTTTAATCAATGTAAAACGCTTTGCGGCAGCATGCAGAAATAGGCAAGACAGCTTGCGCACCTATTGGCTGCTCTGCGGCAAAAGCAGCAGCCTATCGAGAGCGGCTCTGCGTGACGTCATGACCAATGGGGGCACTTTGCGCCCACTTCGTCAAGTCCTGCAGAAAAGGGCATGGTCTCGCCCTATAAAAGCCGGTCGTCAGGCTGATACAAACTGATTTTCATCACGCATCGCTGGATCCGGAGTGAGAAGCCACGTCGTGGAAGTAAGCCTTCAGCAGGACGAGCCCTTGAGCCTGGAGTCGCTGGCCTCGCCGCCTTCAGCCGCCGTACCTGCTGCGCTTTCCGGCGTTTAATATCATTTTAATCTGCTGAGAGTGTTTGTTCGCCGTTGCAACTCACACTTCTCCTTTCTCTAAAGAGCTAGTGTCTTTTTAAAGATGCCTTCCTTTGGCTCGTGCCGAGCCCAACTCAGCGACGGGAACCACCATGTCATCTGCGTGTCCTGCCTGGGAGAGGATCATGCGGCTCTCGCGCTCGCCGAAGGCGGATGCCATCACTGCGAGCTACTGCCTATGGTGACTCTGAGGACTCGCCTGGCATCCTTTTCAGAGCCTGCACTTCTGCTCGCCGTGGTACCGCGCCGTAAGAAGCGCCGTGCTCAGCGCGATCTAGATCCGCGCCCTTCCTCCCTGAACTTCACGAGGAAGTCACAAAGTCGTGAAACGCCCCCTTCTCTGCCAGGCTGCGTACCTCTGTCTCTGCTGCATTCTCCACTGTTGACGGTACGAAAGATAGAGGATACCTTTGCATTCCTCCTGTGGAGACACCTGTAGCGTCCCACCTTTGCCCGTCCTCCGCTGGACGGCGCGCTCAGACGGCGCTACCATCTAAAGCCTGCCGAGTGACGTCAGCCATGCACGGACGCGCTTACACCGCCCTCGGGCAAGCAGTTTCAGCGCTGCACACGATGGCTGTCCTGCAGATCTACCAGGCCGACCTTCTCCAAAAACTGGACGAGGAAGGACCAGGAGCGATCTGCTTGGCGGACTTGAGAAGCGCTAAAGACCTCGCTCTACGCGCTGCGAAAGCCGCCGCACAGGCCGTTGGGCGGAATATGGCCTCTCTCACCGTGGCTGAGAGACATTTATGGTTGACGCTGTCTGAGATGACGGATGCTGAGCGCTCTGTGTTCCTCGACGCACACATTTCATCAGTGGGCCTCTTCGGATCTGTCGTCAAGGATTTCGCGGACAGATTCATCGAGGCACAAAAAACGTCACAGGCTATGAAGCACTTCCTTCCGAAGCGCTCGAGCTCCGTTACGGGCCGCCAGAAACAACCGTCTGCCCGAAAATCAAAGCCACAGCCTGCGCCACCTGCCGCCACCGCTTCACAGCGGCGCTAGGCCCGAGACCAAAGACCGCGCTCTCGCTCTGCTGGACGCCGCCCCCCTCAGCGCAGGCCCCGGCTGAGGATTGAGATCAAGCCCGAGGTCTCGAAGCCTTCCTAGCCTCTCTAGGAAAGCGACGGTGTTCAAATCCCGCTGCGGCCGGATTTTCACCAAAACGTCTCACTCGTCCAGTTACAAACAGTGTGACTGTTCCGGCGTATTTTGCAGTGAGCAAGCCTGCTCCAAAGCCCGCTTGCCTGCACACAAAAGCCGTTTTTACGGCTACCCAGATAAATCCAATAAAAAGTGCATTTTCTGGTGTTCCGGCCACGGCCGATGGTGTTATGAGTGTTGTAAGAATGCCCAGTGCCCATTCCCACACCCAGACACAGCCCGCCATGGTGCAGGGCTAGCACAAATAAAAACGACTCATGTCGATTGTGCAAAAAATGTAGTGAACGCGCCCATATCTCAGTGCCCGCTTACACTACATGATACATGTCCCTTGGTTTCTGTAAAAACGAAACTAACACACATTCAGTCGGTGCGAGCCGACAGTGTTCTCAGTGCAGTAGATGTGCCCGTCATACCGTGCCCACATTCTCTCATGAACACACCGAATCCCACGGGGGGCTCGCTTTCTCTGCACTACAAGTCATAGAGAAGCTGAGCGCGGCCAGGCTGCTCGCTGTGATCAGCGCGCCCCCCGCCTCGCACGCTGTAAGCACAGCGCTGCGTTCTCAGCACACCGAGGCTCTCGAGCCACCGTCATGCCGTGGCCAGAGCCCAGATTTCATTCTACCTCTAGCTATTCACGCAGATGCGTGGTCAAAGCTCCCCGGGGTATCAGAATGGGTGCTGAACACTATAAAGAGAGGCTATTCGCTACAGTTCGCCCGGCATCCCCGCCGTTATACGACGCGCGTCGAAACTACGGTGAAAAACGAAGTATCTCATCTACTTCGAGCCGAGATAGCGAAACTACTGAGCAAAGGGGCTATAGAGCCTTTATCTCAGGTTCAGAGCGAAGGGGGCCTATACAGCAGATATTTTCTGGTACCGAAAAAAGATGGAGGGCTCAGACCCATTTTAGATCTGCGACAGCTGAACAGAGCGCTTGTGAAGCGCCAGTTCAAAATGCTTACAACCAGGAAAATCCTCGCACAGGTTTGCCAAGGGGACTGGTTTATGTCAATAGATCTGAAAGACGCCTATTTCCAGATACAAATAGCATCCCATCACAGGCGATTGTTGAGATTCGCCTTTAAGGGCCAGGCATATCAATACACAGTCCTGCCGTTCGGCCTGTCCCTAGCACCCCGTACATTCACAAAGTGCATGGACGCGGCTCTCGCATCCCTGAGACTTCGAATCTTCGAGTAATGCGAATTTTGAACTACTTGGACGATTGGCTGATTCAAGCTCGATCAGACTCAGAGCTCATAGAACACAGGGCCACATTACTCGAGCACCTTGAGAATCTGGGCCTCACAGTCAACTGGCCGAAAATTTCTGTTCTGGGAACAGTGCTGGACTCGCTATCCATGACAGCACGCCTGTCACCGGAGTGGGGACGAGACATTCAGCGCGTCGCGAAATCCTTCCGCCACGGCTCTGTAGTCCCGCCCAAAAGGTTTCAGAAAATGCTGGGCCTAATGGCCTCAGCAGCCTCTGTACTCCAGCTAGGCCTGCTTCGCATGCTCCCGCTGCAGATGTGGTTGAAAACGCGAGTACCACCCCGGGCATGGACCGCTGATCTGTTTCGCCTCAGGGTCGATCTGAAGTGCGTCTCAGCTCTGGAACCTTGGAAAGCAACCGACTGGTGTCAGTCAGGTGTGAGTCTAGGGACCTCCTCAGGGGTGCAGGTGGTGTCTACGGACGCCTCCACCTCGGGATGGGGAGCGCTGCTCAAGGGCAGACCGTTCGCTGGCCTGTGGTCAGAATGGGAAAAGCTCCTTCATATAAACTGCTTGGAAATGATAGCAGTCAACAAAATGCTACGGTACTTCTGTCCCCGGATAAAAGGTCGCCACGTCCTAGTCCGGTTGGACAACATGTCAGTGGTGGCATACATAAATCGCCAGGGCGGCGTCAGGTCCCGAAACCTTTACAGGTTGACGGAACGCCTTCTGGTCTGGGCTCAGCACAACCCTCGAGTAATGTGGCCCTGTGTTCTATGAGCTCTGAGTCTGATCGAGCTTGAATCAGCCAATCGTCCAAGTAGTTCAAAATTCGCATTACTCGAAGATTCGAAGTCTCAGGGATGCGAGAGCCGCGTCCATGCACTTTGTGAATGTACGGGGTGCTAGGGACAGGCCGAACGGCAGGACTGTGTATTGATATGCCTGGCCCTTAAAGGCGAATCTCAACAATCGCCTGTGATGGGATGCTATTTGTATCTGGAAATAGGCGTCTTTCAGATAAGAGAGCAGGGCATGTGCCTGGTCACCTGAATGTGGGACCAGACAGACTGTCCAGAAACAATGTCCCAGCAGGGGAATGGTCGCTGCACCCGCAGACGATCCAACTGCTGTGGGAAACGGCAGAGCGCAGGTGGACCTCTTCGCGTCCCACGAAAACGCTCATTGTCCGAACTTTTTCTCGAAAAACAAAGACGCGCTGGCCCACGTTTGGCCCCCCTGTCTCGCTCCTGCCTCAAGTGTTGGAACGAATCAGAGAAAATGGATGCCCAGTACTGCTTGTGGCCCCACTCTGGACGAACCAGACCTGGTTCCCAGTCCTGATGCAGCTGGCCAGCACTGCCCCGTGGCCTGTGCCACTGAGGAGAGACCTCCTCTCTCAGGCAGGGGGCTCGATTTGGCATCTTCGCCCGGATCTGTGGTCCCTGCAGGCATGGGTCATCAACAGAAACTTCCTACAGGAGCTGCTGGATAAGGGCAGAACCACGCTCAAAGTATACGTGGCGGCCATAGCAACGTTTGCAAAACCGGCATCTGGCCAGTTACTGGTGTAACAACATTTAGTTTTACATTAAATTAGCTCAAATTATATATAGGGAATTTTAATAATTAATCATGAATATGATTAATATATTGCATATTACAGTTAAATTATCGAAGTTGAAAATAGATTGATTGTACACACGAATGATCAATCACAACGAATTATAATTCCTCATTCATATGTCAATGGTCCATTTTCAGATCGATTATATGAGATAACCTTTAATGGAGTTAATTTAGCTATCGAACTGTTTGTCCAGCAAACGGCCGTAAGATTAACTTATCAACTTCTCAACAAAGTTATCCCTTCTTATAAACTCCAAGAAATATCAATTTTCTGGCCGTGAACATTAATTTTCCTGTGTTTATAAAATTAGACTACGCAACGTAGTCAATAATGAAAGCTTTGTAGCTAGGATCGAGATTTCATTTACTCTGTAAAATGAGCATTTTAGACAGAAGGCAATCAAGAATATAATGGTTTTAATAGTTGGACTAATAATACATCGAACTACAATTCACACAGAATATATGTATATACACCCGAAACAAACAAAACGAAAAACATTACAAACACGAATTAAAATAGGATGAGAGAGGAAGATGAAAATGAGAGGGAGAGAGAGAGTTGGGAAGAAAGAGAGAGAGAGAGGGAGAGAGAGATCCGTAGGATCACAGTTTGGCAAAATTCACCTGGACATTTAAACTTTTAAGAGACAACACGGAAAAGCAGTCTTAATGCTCTAAAATCTTGGTAACTCAAATATACTTGCATATAGTTCTCAGGTGTCTGAGCCCTGCGGCGTGTGTGAGCTGCTGGTCTTTGTATGTTCCGTTGGAGCGTCACGTGGTTTGCTGCGGTCTGGAGCGCGCAGTTTCAAAGAAGGCTTAAAGGTCTTTGACGTAAATTACCAAATAAATAATTCAGACTAAGTTCATTTCTGGTGAAATGAACAAAGGAAAAACAAACTTAAACAAAAGAAAAGAAGAGGAAAGATCCCCCAGGGCGGGGATCACGAGTATGATGGTTACATCGGATCGAAGGAGAGGGAAGAGCCCAGACCAAAGTCGAAGTTCCCTCGAAGAAGGGAGTTCCCCCAAAGATGCAGTTCTTTCTCCCCCCTCCTTACTCTTACTTCACTTCTCTAAGATCCCAAAAATGAGGTGCTTGGTGGTCTTCTTTAAAGACACTTCTGTTTACGCCTCCTCTGGCGTGAATGCACCAATCAGCTGGGAGGAAAGTGTGCGGATAAGTGTTCCTTTGTTCCCTGGAGATCGACTTTGCATGTTTCATGACCGTGATGTAAAAATGCGTTCAATTTTACTCCAGAGATGATAAAACATAGTAACATACATTTTACGGTTTGCACCCATATATATATGGTTTGGTCAGATCAAGAGGATTCTAAAGGTGTGAAGAACGACATACAAACATTATAGGAAAACACAGTTACATTAAAAATGCATCTAAAAGCACCTCTGTTCATTTAGAATTATAATACGATCACATCTAACCCCAATGGAACATGGGCAAACATAAAAACATATCGAATATATCATAGTACAAGTCTCTCAATTGAGGAGATTGGGGAAAGTTCTTGTATATGTGTGTGTGTACTGTGGACGTGGCTGGGTCATTCGTTGGTGAAGATGTGGTGAACTTTTGCTCACCCCCCTCCCGGGCAATGATATGTGTGTGCGTATTCTTTGAATTAATGAGTTTTTAAGTCTGGATTACAATGACCAGTGTGGTTCATTACACAAGGTTGTCTGTGATTGTGAGGTGTCCTGCAGAGGGGACACCACGGGATCTCCGGCCAGAGAGGCGCTCCTGTTGGGTCACATGTGGTAAGACAGAGGACCCTGTGATTACTTATCAGCGAAAAACGCCGCGGGGGCACTTCTGGCATCGGTCATTTAATTAAGTCCCATCGCCATTTGCTTGTGTGTGAATCAGTAACTTAAAAAGTCCCATGACATCTGTTTCTTTCACAATCTGAAGAATGGAGGAGTTAGAGACTTAGTTGATTAAAACCACATGATTGCGCTGATCATCTGATTATTGCTACACTGGGGAAGAACGACTTAGTCGTGCGTTTCCTCAGGGGAGCCCGGAGACTGAACCTTCCCAGGCCCCCTTCAGTCCCGATGTGGGACCTTTCCACGGTTCTGGAAGCCACGAAGGGTGCCCCGTTCGAGCCAATCCATTTGTCAGACATGAAGCACCTGTCTTTCAAAATAGTGTTTCTTATGGCTCTCACTTCAGTGAAGCGCGTGGGGGACTTGCAAGCGCTCTCTGTGAGTGCGTCGTGTATGGAGTTTGGGCCTAATGACTCAAAGGTCATACTCAAACCTAGGCACGGGTACGTGCCGAAATCCCTCAACACACCGTTTAGGCCCCAGGTGATTTCCCTGTCCGCCCTTCCGGTTTTCAATGTGGAGCGGGACGCGAGTCTCCTTTGCCCTGTCAGGGCACTAAGAGCTTATGTGTCCCGCTCGTCTGGTTTTAGACAGACTGAGCAGCTTTTCTTTTTGTTTGGCGGACGTTCTAAGGGACTTGCCGCATCAAAACAGAGCCTATCCAGATGGATAGTCGATGCCATAGCGCTGGCTTACACCTCTAAGGGCCTGCAATGCCCCTTGGGTATCAGAGCGCACTCTACAAGAGGTGTGGCCCCTTCGTGGGCATGGTCTAGCGGGATTAACCTACAAGATATCTGTACGGCCACGGGCTGGGCCTCGCCGTCTACATTTATAAAATATTATAACCTGGAGGTTCCCGCCTTACAAGCTAAGCTTTTGGCGGTCTAGAATTCAGTGCTATCTGCCCCGCTGTGCCGGCCCAGATGCTGAGTTTGGCCTGCGTATCACTCACTGACCGATACAGCAGCTCCACGAGTGTTGACACACGTATGGTCACCCAATTTAGGCTGAAAGCTTTCACCCTGACTACGTGGTATAATTTCCATATGATTAGCTCCTCTGGATGCTACTTAATAAGGAATGACGCTTCTAGCCCCTCTTCCTTCACTCCATGTGAGTCTATGGTTATTATGCACTATATGCGCCCCGGGTTTCTGCCCTTGGGACTTTGGTGTTGGATCCCTGTATGCACGGCGTGTTGCACTGTCTTCCCCATAGCGTAAGATATTACGCAGTACGAGAGATACTCTCGTAACAGAACGTACTCGATTACTAACGTAACCTCTGTTCTCTCTAGAGAGGGAACGAGTACTGCGTATCTTGTCATGCTTACAATGCACTCTGGTTCGCTTCGGTTGTATCAGCCTGACGACCGGCTTTTATGGGGCGAGACCACGCCCTTTTCTGGCAGGACGTGACGAAGGGGGCGCAAAGTGCCACCATTGGTCATGACGTCATGCAGAGCCGCTCTCGATAGGCTGCTGCTTTTGCCGCAGGGCAGCCAATAGGCGCGCAAGCTGTCTTGCCTATGTCTGCATGCTGCCGCAAAGCGTTTTACATTGATTAAAAATTAAGGATCATTTTTCGCTTCAATATCTCGTGGAAAAGAGGTTTTCCCCATAGCGTAAGATATTACGCAGTACTTGTTCCCTCTCTAGAGAGAACAGAGGTTACTTTAGTAACCGAGTACGTTTTAAGTGAATCTTTTCAATGCAATTTCTTTCATACATGTATTTGAACGTATATTTAATTAATTTAACGATTTAACGCGATTGTTGAGATTGTTATAATATGTACTGAATTTCCACATGCGTCACACGAGTGTGAACGAGTTCATTTCTTGTGGTTATTGTCTATGTCTTAACATTTTGACAATTATTTGTATTATGAGTTGAGTGAATGAGTAATTTCTATTTTTCTAGTCTTATGCATGTCTGCAGTAGTTTCTCTTCAGCCAAAGTGATTTGTACTTTTTTCTATTCAAACAGGTATGTTGCTTTCCAGTTTATTTAGTTATAAATATTAACTAATGGTATTTAGCAATTTATGGTTTCCTGTTGTCGTCGACTATTATTGTCCTGTACTAGTACACTGTATTATTAATTACAGGGATATTGTTACAGTTTTCACGTATACTGTTTTTATGTGTTTAATATGAATCATGAGAGCTTGGCTGTATGGCAGCAGATTCGAGTGTCGCTGCTGTGGTCTTATGAGTGTCTGCTGTATTTTCTGTGTTAAAGGGATTTGTACTTTTTTCTATTCAAAAAGATAAAGGCAAGTACAAAGAAGCCCACGTGTGAGTGTGTCCTTCCACATCTGTTACACCTGCATCTCGAATATTTTTTACATTATACTATACATATTATACAGGTCCTTCTCGAAAAATTAGCATATTGTGATAAAGTTAATTATTTTCCATAATGTAATGATACAAATTAAACTTTCATATATTTTAGATTCATTGCACACCAATTGAAATATTTCAGGTCTTTTATTGTTTTAATACTGATGATTTTGGCCTACAGCTCATGAAAACCCCAAATTCCTATCTCAAAAAAATCAATAAAAGAAGTGTTTTTAATACAAAAAAAAAGAGTCAACCTTCAAATAATTATGTTCAGTTATGCACTCAATACTTGGTCGGGAATACTTTTGCAGAAATGACTGCTTCAATGCGGCGTGGAATGGAGGCAATCAGCCTGTGGCACTGCTGAGGTGTTATGGAGGCCCAGGATGGTTCGATCGCGGCCTTAAGCTCATCCAGAGTGTTGGGTCTTGCGTCTCTCAACTTTCTCTTCACAATATCCTACAGATCCTCTATGGGGTTCGGGTCAGGAGAGTTGGCAGGCCAATTGAGCACAGTAATACCATGGTCAGTAAACCATTTACCAGTGGTTTTGGCACTGTGAGCAGGTGCCAGGTCGTGCTGAAAAATGAAATCTTCATCTCCATAAAGCTTTTCAGCAGTTGGAAGCATGAAGTGCTCCAAAATCTCCTGATATTTAGCTGCATGGACCCTGCGCTTGATAACAGTGGACCAACACCAGCAGCTGACATGGCACCCCAGACCATCACTGACTGTGGGTACTTGACACTGGACTTCAGGCATTTTGGCATTTCCTTCTCCCCAGTCTTCCTCCAGACTCTGATTTCAGAATGACATGCAAAATTTGCTTTCATCCAAAAAAAGTACTTTGGGCCACTGAGCAACAGTCCAGTGCTGCTTCTCTGTAGCCCAGGTCAGGCGCTTCTGCCGCTGTTTCTGGTTCAAAAGTGGCTTGACCTGGGGGATGCGGCACCTGTAGCCCATTTCCTGCACACGCATGTGCACGGTGGCTCTGGATGTTTCTACTCCAGACTCAGTCCACTGCTTCCGCAGGTCCCCCAAGTTCTGGAATTGTTCCTTCTCCACAATCTTCCTCAGTGTCCGGTCACCACTTCTCGTTGTGCAGCGTTTTTGCCACACTTTTTCCTTCCCACAGACTTCCCACTGAGGTGCCTTGATACAGCACTCTGGGAACAGCCTATTTGTTCAGAAATTTCTTTCTGTGTCTTACCCTCTTGCTTGAGGGTGTCAGGTCGGCAGTCTTACCCATGATTGCGGTTTTGAGTAATGAAACAGGCTGGGAGTATTGAAAAGCCTCAGGAATCTTTTGCAGGTGTTTAGAGTTAATTAGTTGATTCAGATGATTAGGTTAATAGCTCGTTTAGAGAACCTTTTCATGATATGCTAATTTTTTGAGATAGGAATTTTGGGTTTTCATGAGCTGTATGCCAAAATCATCAGTATTAAAATAATAAAAGACCTGAAATATTTCAGTTGGTGTGCAATGAATCTAAAATATATGAAAGTTGAATTTGTATCATTACATTATGGAAAATAATGAACTTTATCACAATATGCTATTTTTTTTAGAAGGACCTGTATATAATATTATTCTATAATAGAAAATTGATATACTTGGGACAGATGATGTCTCACACCCGCTCCTCTATTCAATGATGGACGCTCCATCTTCACATGAATCTCCTCCTTTACACCTCGTTCAAACCACCTGTCTTCTCTGTCCAGAATCCTCACCTCATGGTCAGCTGTGTTTCTTTTGTTGTAGGAGCATGTACACTGCTGAGTCCTGCCCCAAAGACCTAGCTTGTCTAAGCTGAAACCATGCGTCAATAAATTTGGCTGTTTTGTTTCCCCTATATACAGATCCTTGCATTACTCTCTGATGTTTAGGAATCCGGTCCTTTGGATAAACCATACGTTGTCTCAGTGTAGTCATTGATTTAAAATACACAGGAATGTTATGCTTAGAGAAATCCTTCTGAACTTCTCAGATACTCCAGCCACATACAGGATAACACATGTTTTTTTGTGTACCAAAAATACTACATTCTTGTCAACTTGTTTTTTATGTATGTATTCATCCACGTCTCTTGTCCTATTAAGGGAAAAATCTGTGCAGCCTATTTATTGGGTTGGTATTCCTGGGTTGAGTTCCCAGTTGGTGTAGTCATTACACTGATTTTTTTTGTAATTCCTCTTGTTGCCACACAACGATGGCAGACAATTTTGAAGTTGGAGGAGAAAATGAGACGGAGTTCTTCACCCTACACTACCTTTTTGAACCGTAACACCTTTCAACGTGATTACGTAATGCATGGCGCATCGCAGAGCTTGTGAAAGAAGAGCATTTGTGGTTAAAAAGTATACATATTTTTTTTTTTTTTTAGAAAAGAACAGATCGTTTGGCTAGATAAGACCCATATTCCTCGGCTGGGATCGTGTCGACCCTTTGAAGCTGCATTAAAACGGCAATTTGTACCTTCAAACAGTTGTACTCCAATGAAATCACTATATGGAGAAAAATCCTGGAATGTTTTCCTCAAAAACCTTTATTTCATTTCAACTGAAGAAAGAAAGACATGGACATCTTGGATGACGTGGGGGTGAGTAAATTATCAGAAAATTTTAATTCTGAAGTGAACAACTCTTTTAAGAACCGGGTTAGAACTTGATGACAAGTTTACGAAAGAACTTAAGCATATTTGGACAATATGCTTCATCTATTCAATTGAAAATCGTAAAGAGATCCAAAGATTTTAAATGTTACCTTAAGCTTTGCAAGCAACTCCAAAGGATCATTTAGATATTTTAACACATCGTTACTTATATTTTAACAACGCAAATTGCGCTATTTAATGCTTGTCTTCCATTATGTTATTTCCTTTTATTTGTGATGTTTGCCTAATCCACTGTCCCAGGGGTTCGATAAATAATGCAAAGAGAAGAGGGGACAAAGGCTGTCCTTGTCTTGTGTCCCTTTTCAGTTTGAACATCTTTGTCAGATCACCATTTATTTTAATTATTGCAAAAGGTCTTGAAAGGTCAATCCTGAATATTACAGAAATAACTTCCTCTCGCCATGAGGGCAGAAATCATTCTGATGTAAATCCATCTGGCCCTGGGGGTGTAGGATATTGCTTTATTTATTTATTTAGGAACATTCGATTATAGATTATCATTCTGGGTATAACTAATATTGGGAAGTTTTAAACAACAGGAGCGTAGTTGTTTAGTGTGGGTTTGTCTATACAGGTTGACCAGTCGCACATGGATGTTCTTCCCATTGGCAGTGGAGGTGTTAAAGTCAGACAAAAAGGAATCTAGCAGCCAAAGATGGACAAGTTACACATTAGTTGTGCCAGGACAGAGAGAGTTAATTATGGCAACGGTTATATCTCTCCTCACCATTAGGGGGCATTAACCTACCTCTAGGAAGAGTATTTATACAGGATGGTTACATGAAGAAGTCAGTTGGGGGTGAAATTGCTGTCAGGCAGCCAGAATCAGAAAGGCAAATGAATGGGTGGTGGGTTACAGCAGCTACATTGTGAATGTAATTGAATGGCTTCAGGATCTGAGGATGAACACTAGCACTGAACCAATCACATAGCAGTGAACCAATCGCAGTGTACAGGACAAAGGACCCTGGGACTAGAACCAAGGCGACCTCTATATAACCAAGGTGCAAAGACACCTGCGTGTGACCTTGATCATACGAAGTGGGTTCCCCCTTGGGGAAAACCCCTTTGTCTTGAGACTCCACTACATGGGCCTCATGTACAGCAGGCCAAAATGTATCACGTTGGCCGCAGCTGCCATCAGACCCAACCGTATCTGAAACTATTTCACAGTGAGTGACTGGCCAAGCTTTATCTCTTTTATGACTGTGAGGATAGCAGCAACACGAGCAGGCGATTAGATGGCCTGCATTGTCACTGAATCCCACACCAAGAAAGGTGATCCTCTATACTGGAGAAAGCACAATCTTCTTGGCATTCAGTCTCAACCACAGCTTTTGCATGTGTGCGAGAATGACATCTCAATCCGAACTGCCATCGCCAATATAGTTCAGAATGTGAATTCCTTGCAGAGCTTTTACGGAGCATCCACGCATTTCGTGAACGTGTAGGGTGATAGAGCTAGACCGAAGAGAAGAACCTGATACTGGTATGCTTCGCCCCCGAAAGCAAACCTCAGGAGTTTCCTGTGTTGTGGAAGGATGGAGATATGGTGGACATATGCGTCCTTCTGATCGATCGTGACAAACCAGTCCTCGGATCTGATTTGAGTCCCAATCTGCTTCAAAGTCAACATCTTGAGCTTCTTGACTGAACGATTCAGATGACGAAGGTACAACATAGGACGCAACCCCGCATCCTTCTTTGGAACGATGAAGAACCGTCTATAGAAACTGCATCCACAAGGAAACTGAATGCCTTGAAGTGGAGACTTTTCACTTCCTGGTGTGGAGAGCACCAGTTGGATCCGGTTAACTGCCGAGTTGGTGCAGTGCTGGAGTTTCTGCAGGAGTGCTTCTCTGCAGGGTTATCCCCCTTCACACTGGCAATAGCAGCTTACCACGGGGACACCCACTAATTACTTGTTTCCTTTGTGGTACTTTGAGACTGAGGCCAGCAGTCCGCACGAGGGTGTCGACATGGGACTTGGCTGTTGTACTAGAAGGCCTAGCTCCGTTCGAGCCCGTTGAGGAAATTTTTTGAGAATATCTCTCTAAAGACTGTCTTTCTCCTTGCTATTTCGTCTCTCAAGAGAATTGGAGACATTCAAACACTTTCGGTATCTCCCTCGTGCATGGAATTTGCTCCTGGTATGGTAAAGGATTTTCTTCACCCTAAGACCAGGTTACATTCCTAAGGTTCCTACTAATACTGTAAGACCTAGAGTACTGCAGGCCTTTTGTCTTCCTCTGGATGTCAGACCTAGAGAAACTTTATCTGCTCTGCCCCGTTATGGCCTTAGATGCTTGCATCCACAGAACTGTGGAGCAAGTCTAAACACTGTTTGTTTGCTTTGGGGTACTCATAAAGGGGTTCCTGGCATCTAAGCAGAGGATGAGCAAGTGGGTGGTCGAGGCCATCTCACTTGCTTATGAGTCGGTCAGTCAGCCTTCACCTTTGGCTGTACGGGCCCACTCCTCTAGGAGTATGGCTGCACCAATCCAGGTGTGCAGATGCTTTCGCATTGATTGTGCGCATTGATTTCACACAGACGTGGGTATTAGCGTTCCCACAGTGTTTCGACACAGCTCGAGTTCCCTTGACAGGGAATGTATGTAATGCTGCGTCACCCTGCCATACTCCCGGCATGCCCGTGATCGACTTGCTTTAGCCTATCAGAAGCTGATGCTGTTTGGTTCAGGTGTGCTTTGTAGTTTCCTGGTCGATGATGTCACATGACGTTCTGTCACCCCTTTAAACTGGTTTCATATGTGCTTCATGACGCAATCACGCAGAGGCGTTCCCACAGCGTTTTGACGCAGCGTCTCATTCCCTCTTCAGGGAACTAGGGTTACATATGTAACCTAGGCTTTTTTTTTTGTGTTTTCTGCAATTGAACTGTTTTGACAAATGATCTAACAAAATTTATGTTTTATTGTCTCCCATTGATGTCTATGGGTGATTTTTTGGGGGGGGGTGGGACATTGTGGATGTGCTATAGGTTTGCCATTTCACTTTGGCGTATTTGTGAACTGGAACGAGAGCATTACAAGATCCAAATGGAAATGGAAGTGGAAGAGAGGTGACACTGTGCACAGATGGAACATGATCAGGCTATGATGAGGATGCCGTGTCAAGTGATGAGCTCAGCTGTAACCAACACTTTTCCTCCTATGAACACACCTTTGTGCCCCAGTGAATTGGTCTCTCAAACCCATCCAACTGAATAACCATCTTACTTTGACTGTTGTACACCAACCAAGTGCTTCAGTTACTGGTCAAGGAGTCAAACTGTACCATGAAGCCAGTTTAGGTGGCTAGCCATGTATGTTTTAGGTTAGTTTGCGCCAAGCCTGGGTTTTAGGCGCCATGAACGTGGTGTTTATCACCACAGTAACTTGCGCTCCACGGCTACCCTGCTCTGAGAACTCAAACTGAAATTGGACCAATCAGCTGTGAGCAAAGGGACACATCTCTGATGGAATAATGTCACTCCCCCAATTACTCTTGCTCAAAATTAAAGGTCACCCCATAGTAAAAATTCAAAATTGTCTGAATTCAGACATATTTATTTTGTGACATACTGTTTTTCGCTTACTATATAGTAGGGAAGTATGCGATTTCAGATGCATCCCTTGCATTTGGGAGTGTAAATAACCCTCAGTAAGTTGAGTATTTTTGTGGTTTCATATATTATTCTAATAAATCTTAAAAGATTCCTCTGATCAGTGTGACTTCACTTCGCCATGATAGATGTCCTAGGGTCTATGGATGTACTTCAGAACTGAGAAGAATTCCTTCAAGTGCAGGGAGGACCTTCATGTGATTTATCCAAGCCCGATCCATGAATCAAAAGTTTTTGCAACTACCAGTGCAATGGACCTGTATTACAGAGTCTTTGTACAATAAACAAAGTCCAAAGTCTATCTTTATAAGGTTTTAACCAGAAAAAAGCTTGAAAAATTCCAGCTTGAGTCCACAGGTCCAGTCAGAAGTCTTTGTGCAAATTCAAGCCGAAAAGCTGCTGTTCTGCTCTGTCCATGTCCATGTCCTCTCTCTTCCTGGGGCAAATACAAGCAGCTTTGCTTGCTAGAATTGACTAAATTTCTTACAAAAATTCTGGTGGAGAATCAATACAAATTAGCAGATGCCAGAGAGAAGATGCTACAAAGTTATTGATGATCATTGTACTAAATTACATTTTTGGAAGCAAATATTTCCACTTGTCAAGGGAACCTTTTTCTTTTCAACAACCCCTTCAAAGTTTTTTTTTTTTTTTTTTTTTTTTTTTACAATCATTTAATTTCCCAAAAACTCTCCAAGGTATTTAAAACCCTCCAGAGTCCAAGTTAAACCACATGGGAGGTTTGGTTCTCCACTTAACCAGCTCCCAACCAGTATGGGTTCGCTTTTAGACCAATTTACTTGTGTAGAAGAAAACACTTTAAAATTAATATTTTTGCAACAATTTCACATCTCTCTGACAACTTATTAAAGTAACAACATCATCAGCATATGCTGATAACTTAAACATTTGAACAATTTGAAACATACAATCCATACAAATCTGTTCTCAAATTATTTAAAAGATGCTCTATTGATAACACTTAGAGCATATCAGACAAGGTGCACCCTTGTCTAACACCTCTAAAACCTTTAAAAGGAGCACATAAGTCACAATTAACTTCTAATATACACTCAAAATCTAAGTTGAGACTCTTGCCACACTCTCAATGTCTAAAACGTCCCCAATAAAAGAAATGTTATCAAACGTGTCTACAAGGTACACAATAAGTCTGTTCAGGATGGATAACATGTCCCAAAACTTTGCCCAATCTATAAGGCAGAGCCTTAGAGAGTAGTTTATAATCACTACACAGCAAACTCACCAGACTCCAGTTTTTAAAATCATTTAAGTCTCCCTTTTATGGCAACAAAGTGAGAACTGCTCTACGTCAATTTATGGGCAAAAAATACTTGTAAAAGTCAACTGGAAGCCCATCAACTCCAGGCACTTTACCACACTCCATACTTTGGAGATCTCTTTCCCAACTCATCCAGAGTTAAAGCTTTACTGAGTTCAGCATTAGCTTCTATGGATAACAGGTCAATTATCAAGGAAGACAAGCAGTTTGTTAATATGCAAGTTCATTTTTGTACAGTTCTTAATAAAAACAAATTTCTCTTCTTTAAATGTCAGAGGGATCTGACAACAGCAGGGATCTGCTGGAGAGAAAAATTTGACTGCATATCACCTCATGGACAACGCGATTTAACAGAACGCTGGGTAACATGATCAGGCTTTTGACACCTAGGGACAAGCAAAAATGGCCACATGTTATAAAATTGACCTTTGCTTATGACTGCACAGCCCATGAATCAACTGGTTTTGCGCCATTTTACTTCATGCACGGCAGAACTCCTAAGCTCCCGGTGGATCAGTAGTGTGTGGTGGGATGATCCATTGTGCTGTATATGCATTTCCGCAGGTGTGAATAAAAAACTTATCTATGTATGTACTGTATGTATGCCTTTTGGGGGCCCTAAGCAGAATTTGATTTGGGGGCCCCCTCCCACTACGCGAAGTCAACTGCGCTTGACGATTATTGACACAAATGTCACGCAATAATGATACATTATAAATGAATACAGTGAGGTTATGCATTAATAGAAAATAAATACTTAATAAAAAATAGATGCCTACTTAAATGAAAAAGTTTTAACTTTTACTTTACTCTTTTACTAACTCTTTGAAACTTCTTAAAACAAACTGTCTCAAAACATATAAAATAAATATTTGCTAAAATAATGACAAAACTGAGAAATCAGACACATAATAAGAGCAAGGGTTCAACAATGACAATTATTGTTGAAAACTGTAAAAATATTATTATTTCTCAACTGTCTCAATACAGTGTAACTGTCCTCAAAATCTTTTTTATAATTATTATTGTAACAGACTTTGTTGGATTGTACATGACAGAATCCAACAAAGTCTGTTACTATAATGCCGGTGATCAAGTACTGGCGCTCCTTGTATGTGTGTATGCAATGTGTTTTTCCCCTCGGGGCTCGCCGTAGATAGGAATGGGTCGTGCGCACTTGGTACTAGAGTGGCGCGGGTTTTTGGAGTTAGTGATCTGATGTGTGGTATAATAAAGTGGAGAAGAGTTCAAACTGCTGTTTATTATTTATTCAAACTGCTACCCATAAACCTAGAAGGTTAAGTTCCCCAGCGTCTATTTTCTCCAACTTAACCGTTACCGTGATTTTTCTATGCACGCACGAGGTGTCTAGATTATGCGCATGACTTAAACGCTGGCAGACACAGTAGCAGTTGTAGGCAGGTATATTGGTCATTAAATTAGAATTTTCTTGTCTTGAATTATTCATTCATTCAGTCATATTCATTCATTCATTTATGTCACTTGTTTAAGTCATCTAATTTCTTTTTTTTTTAAATCGATTGGGGGGCCAGGGGGCCCCAAGCAGCCGCTTAGTTCGCTTATGCCTCGGGCCGGCCCTGTATGTATGTATGTATGTATGTATGTATGTGTCTGTCTGTCTATCTATAATTTTTCTCTGCATTTTAAAACAGTACAGCTGAAATGAGAACACATCATACAAGGTCAATTTTAATGATCTTAGTAATATGTTTCAGCTAAAACTCAATGTTTTTTTTATTAGAACATGCCTTTCCTTCAAGAATGAATCAAACAAGAATCCACTTATTAAAACGCTAAGACAGAGGTGGGCTTTTACTTTATATTGGATAGCAGTAATTTACTTCTCCCTCTCCGGCCTCCGCTAACTCTCCTCCACTTCTCCTCTCCGGCCTCCGCTAACTCTCCTCCACTTCTCCCTCTCCGGCCTCCGCTGACTCTCCTCCACTTCTCCCTCTCCGGCCTCCACTTCTCCCTCTCCGGCCTCCGCTAACTCTCCTCCCCTTCTCCCTCTCCGGGCTCCGCTAACTCTCCTCCGCTTCTCCCTCTCCGGCCTCCGCTAACTCTCCTCCACTTCTCCCTCTCCGGCCTCCGCTAACTCTCCTCAACTTCTCCCTCTCCGGCCTCCGCTAACTCTCCTCCACTTCTCCCTCTCCGGCCTCCGCTAACTCTCCTCCACTTCTCCCTCTCCGGCCTCCGCTAACCCTCCTCAACTTCTCCCTCTCCGGCCTCCGCTGACTCTCCTCCACTTCTCCCTCTCCGGCCTCCACTTTTCCCTCTCCGGCCTCCGCTAACTCTCCTCCCCTTCTCCCTCTCCGGGCTCCGCTAACTGTCCTCCGCTTCTCCCTCTCCGGCCTCTGCTAACTCTCCTCCGCTTCTCCCTCTCCGGCCTCCGCTTCTCCCTCTCCGGCCTCCGCTAACTCTCCTCCGCTTCTCCCTCTCCGGCCTCCGCTAACTCTCCTCCGCTTCTCCCTCTCCGGCCTCCGCTAACTCTCCTCCGCTTCTCCCTCTCCGGCCTCCACTTCTCCCTCTCCGGCCTCCGCTTCTCCCTCTCCGGCCTCCGCTTCTCCCTCTCCGGCCTCTACTTCTCCCTCTCCAGCTTCCGCTAACTCTCCTCCCCTTCTCCCTCTCCGGCCTCCGCTAACTCTCCTCCACTTCTCCCTCTCCGGCCTCCGCTTCTCCCTCTCCGGCCTCTACTTCTCCCTCTCCAGCTTCCGCTAACTCTCCTCCCCTTCTCCCTCTCCGGCCTCCGCTAACTCTCCTCCACTTCTCCCTCTCCAGCCTCCGCTAACTCTCCTCCGCTTCTCCCTCTCCGGCCTCCGCTAACTCTCCTCCACTTCTCCCTCTCCGGCCTCCGCTAACTCTCCTCCGCTTCTCCCTCTCCGGCCTCCGCTAACTCTCCTCCACTTCTCCCTCTCCGGCCTCCGCTAACTCTCCTCCCCTTCTCCCTCTCCGGCCTCCGCTAACTCTCCTCCACTTCTCCCCCCTTTCCGGCCTGCGCTAACTCTCCTCCGCTTCTCCCTCTCCGGCCTCCACTTCTCCCTCCCCGACTTCCGCTAACTCTCCTCCCCTTCTCCCTCTCCGGCCTCCGCTAACTCTCCTCCGCTTCTCCCTCTCTGGCCTCCACTTCTCCCTCTCCGGCCTCCACTTCTCTCTCTCCGGCCTCCACTTCTCCCTCTCCGGCTTCCGCTAACTCTCCTCCCCTTCTCCCTCTCCGGCCTCCGCTAACTCTCCTCCGCTTCTCCCTCTCCGGCCTCCGCTAACTCTCCTCCACTTCTCCCTCTCCGGCCTCCGCTAACTCTCGGTGATGAAGATAGTGATGAATAGAGTAATTTTGAATCACATGATTGCAGTTGTTTTACAGCCTTCATTCTTTCTTGTTGATGTGTTTCGGGCAACAAGTTCATAGGCTCGATGGATATTACCGTTAACTTGTATTGTTCAGCCCATGGCCTGTCTCAAATACAAGCCGGTGCAGTTCGGCGATTTGGGAAAATAAAAACACGGGCTATTATTTGAAGTTTTACAGTAAGTTAAATGCAAACAAAAAATATTGAACAAATATACAGAATAGCACCCGAAAATGCTAGTTAATGTAATTGCATTGGACTAAAATTTTCCGACTTTACTCACTGAGAGTCAAACAAATTCCCAAATTTTTTGGGGGTACTTTGTGTAATTTTTTATGCATTTTTCCCCACATTTTTCCCCACTTGTGGTGTTCCCGGTCAAAAATGACCAGCCTATAAAATATTCCTTATAAAAGTCAAATTTTGCTACATCACCACCAATTATTCCATGCTATCTTTTGTCAACTTGGTTTCTATCAATTCGGACGGGTTTTGTATTTTTTTTAAATTGATCGATCATAGGCCTTGGGACGTATGAGGGTGTGTGGCTGCTTGCAGCTCATGAGCCGACGAGAAAAGGAAGATGGTCAATACAAGCCAAAGGTAAATTGGAAGGATTCTGACAATGAGCATTTACAGTTTAATATTTTTAAAGTGCCTTTATGATGATTCATAAAAACAGTTGATACTGTGGATGAAAAACAGACTCATCAACTAGTTAATCTCTTTAATGAGCTTTTGCAGTTTAACAAGCAACAAAATACTTTCAGTTTTAACAAAAATAAATCAAAATATTTCAAAGTACCCCTGGAATGTGCTTAAATACCCTCTGAGGTATATGTAACCCTGATTGCAATGTACTGTTCTTGTGGAAGGACATATGTGAACATAAATACCGACACATGCTTGAAACAGGATTCAACAGTGCCATATTGTTGAAGACTAATGGATGAGAGCACGTTTAGTCGTAGCCTAGTGGATCTAGAGAGAGCCGGATTCCACTGTCATGTTTATTTAACGACAGCTTGGTATTTAAGGGACAAGAGTCTGCCATGATTCGGCATGAGTAATTTCACTCTCTCCCTTTAATCTCTTTCTCTGCTATTTACATCAGAAAGACGATTGAATCACGTGTCATCAGACAGTCCGCTGTTGGAGCAGAGCTGAGCTAATTTTGGCAGTTTTAAATGAAAAAAAAAAATAGATCATTCTGATTGTCATCACAAGAGCAAAAAAAAGGAAAGGCTAAATCCCTAAATCATACAACATATGAGAGGAGTCCTAAGTTGCTGTGGTAGCTGACTGTTGATTGGGAAATGCAGAAATTAAAGAGAGTTAAAAAAAAAGAATATAATGTTCTTGGTAATATTTCAACCCATGATGCCTTTTGGGCCTCTTTGTCAGCCATCTGTTCCTCAAAACGCACTGCTCGCCATCTCTAAACAGCGCAAACTGAGCATGGTGCAAAAGTTTGTTAGTTGCATAACTGCTTGGTATTGGTATGAACACATCTGACGTGGCACTAGGCAGGTGGAGGAAGAAGGGAGGAGTGAGTGCATAGGGCAGGTTACAAGCTGTGTACCAATAGGTGGCACTCTCCCCTTTTTGACTAGAAAGGGCAACCCTGAGCATTTGGGCATTGGTCGGATGTGGGTCTGTAATTGTTATTTGCATAATCTCAAGCCTTTTGGCTTTAGGAGAGACATAGATATTACAGAGATATGTAGAGTAAGTAGATATTAGTCTGGGCAATAAACGGTCAGACATGATCCCCAAGGACAATACATTCGAGAACTTCCAGATAATGTATATAATTACATATAAATAAAGTGAATGAGCATTTTAACTTTTTAAAACTAATTTTTTGATCCAAGCTATAGATAAAGCTAATGTTGGCAAAATGTGCTTGCAAATACTTATAATTTCTGTCCATGGACACTCTTAGAATAATTATGGCTCACTATTTAAAATAGTTTTAGACCAGAGAATATTATTCCATTGCAATTAATGTCACAATTTTCATCCTAATTAAATGGCCTTATCTTTATCTGTAAATTGCTCAATTAAACAGTCTTGTTACAATAACGCCCCCCCCCCCCCCAAAAAAAAGAAATACAACAGAACAACAAACATTACAATTTCAAAATTGAAAGAAAAATTGTTTAAACGTGTAAAATAAATGAAACCTTTACATACCACAGCAGCATGTAAAACAACAGTCAACATGCAATATGTAATCAGGCCTTGTCATAGAAGGCTTTAACATAATTTACATTTGATAACATATTACATAAGCATGCTAAAATGTATTTTATTGGAAAAAAATACAACAACTTAACAATCAATCAGACAGGGATAAAACATTAAAAGCTCTCATTTATTAAATGGCAAAAAAAGAAAGAAAAACAGTGTCAAGCATCACATGGAGACATCAGTGACATCATTATACAGAGAGATTAGTGTATATATAATGTTGCGCTTTCAACATGTTATTTCTGCATTTTCTTAATGATGGCAGGTTTAAAACTCAACTATAGCCACATTTCCATTACCCTTCAAATTGCGCAAATTGAAATTGCGTATTGAAAATACGCCAAATGGAAACGTAAATTTCGCAGAAAGTCCCATATATGGAAATGGTTTTTGCGCATTTACAGGTCACCTGGCGTATGTAAAAGTCAATCATTCTTTAAAGAAGGCGCTGTATATTAGGACAGAAGACGAGAACGAGTTCTTTATTAAACTCATTAAAAAGACATAAGAATTACGGAATTTTATACTGGGAATATTGGATTCTAAACCACAAACAAAATCCTACAATCAAGACCTTGAAGAAGATGTGAGGCAGAAATGTCTCATATGTGGCGCTCCCAAGTATAAGGGGCTTTCCTTGCTATTAATGTCTGGAGAACACACCTACGTCTCCTTCGATTAAAAATTATGCTGAGTGCGGTGGCTCGGATATATAAACCTACCAACATCTGATTCTATAATCATTAGAATGACTGATCACGAGAGGAAAATCTCGTTTCCTCTCGTTTCAGTCGCATAACATCGGTTAATGGAAACGGTGTAATTTTGCAATAGTTTTTAATGATATTTAGAAAATATCGCAAAAGTTTTCCGCACATCATTAATGGAGACGCTGCTAATGATTGCTTTAAGCAATTCATCTCTCTCAGAGTGCATGCTGGGAGTGAGAAGGTGCGTGTGTGAGAGCGTGTTTCTGTTGTCCGCTGTTCTTCATATTTTCTTTTGTTTGCTTTTTCACTATTCTTGACTTTTATAGTTTATTGTTTGTAGAGATGAATATACGGTTCTATTAAGTAGTGTGCCTGTTTGCCATCCACATGACATTCTATCTCGTTCATGGTTTCAGGTGTGTGCGAGGCGAGTGCTACAACTGACGGTGTTCTGCAAGTGCTTGGTGAGCAGATAGGACATAAAAATATAATTTCGACTTCGAGAATGAACAAAGCTGTTGTTGGTTTTCTCAAAACAGAAGCATTGGTCAACAAGGTTTTTGAAAACAGTTTGTGGGTGAAAGAACATTTTGTTAAGACTACTCCACTGTTTGTTACGGCAACAAAGTGATCACTTCAAACGTCAAAAGTTATAGTGAGAGAACTGGCAAGTACGGTTATAACATTCTCTCTAGGATGTAAAAATCTTGTGCTTGGACATGTGATGTCTTTTAGGAGACAAATGTTCGTTCCTGAACTCTACGAGATAAATTGTTGGATGTATAATTTAGAGTAAATTATTGGCGATATTTGCGATATTTTGAATGTGGGGGTTACAGACATAAAAGTCTTTCATGCCCTCAAAAGGAAACATAGAAAGAAGACCCTAGGATTAGTAGTGAGATGGGTGGATCATTGATGCGTAAGAATATGGAGGTGAAACCAGGAGAGGAGAAGTCAGGCTTGGACGGAGATCCCGTGGCTGAGATGATTAAGGACATTGGACTGGAGGCAGGTAACTTAAGAACCATGCTGAGAACGAAAAGCCTAGTTGTAGCAGTTTAAACGGTACTGTTGTCATAAAAGAGCATCTTGTCAGTGGTGTGGAGTGTGCGAGTAAGGAGGAGGAGGATGCGGTTTCTGACATTACGACACATAGGATGACGGGAGTTTGTTAGATACGTCAGAACTCTATAAAGCTAGTGATGACTTGTGTTCTGTAGAATGGACAAATGGTTTTTTTTTTTTTCGACGAGACTAAAAGGAAAAACGCAGACAGAAGATTTCCTTCACTGATAAGGATAAGTTTGTTGCTTATAAGGCAGGATAAAAAATGTGAATGAAAGGAAAGCTCGAGGAAAAGCTAAATAAACATTATGGCTTTGCCTATATCTAGCCTTAAATATTAATATTTAAAAAAATAACATTAAGAATATTTCAGTAGGTTTTCTTATTAATATTGTTATAATCAGTGGCTGACATTGAGTGCACGACAAAGGAGATATTCAAAATAAATATTTAAATCAAGAATCAAGACAATAAACAAAAGTACTCAATATAAAACAATATAAAAAATAACTCGGAAGAAACACAATCACAAACACACTGACTTCAAACAATGTATGACAAGGAACTAGGAACTAGAACTAGGAACCCAGGAGGCTGACAAGGGGCTGGAGAAGGGGGTGGCCTAGGTGGCCTAGGCCTAATCAGGACAGAAATCCTCCTGGGTGATACTGAAAATACAGAAAGCCAGGGAGGTGCTGGCAGTTCAGGGACAGCATCTCTGGGACAGCCTCCGTGGCCGTGTCAGGGAGAGCGGGAGGCTCTGGGACAGCCTCCGTTGCAGTGGACGGGAGAGCAGGGCGTATAGCCCCACCCCAACATTTTCTTGGAAGGGGCAACAGCTGTGTGCAGCCCAGACACACTAAACGCACTATGATGGTCAGAGCTGTACTCTCTGGGCTTAGCTCTGGGGCTGGAGCGAACGATGGAGCAGACTCTTGGGATGGAGCCAACACTGGAGCGGATTCTGGGACTGGAGCGAACCCGCTAATTTCTCTCACTGGAACCAAAACTGGAACGGACTCAGGAATTTCAGTTTATTGAACGGACTCTGGAATTCCACTCTCAGGAACGGACACAGAGATATCACTCACTGAAAAAAAGACTTAGGAGTGGATTCATGGACTGGAGTTGATCTGGAGCGGACTTAGGGGCTACTGGGGGTTCTGAGACAGGTTTGGAGTTGAAGACAATTGGTACCAAGAGGGCTGGAGTGGGCTGGAGTGGGCTGGGATGGCTGTGACAGAGCGGTGTCGGTATTGGCGTAATCCACCTCTCCGACCATGAATGGTGCGCCACACCACCTGAGAACCAAGTCCAGATACCGCTCAAGGGTTATATCCACGAGGTGAAGTGTGGGTCTAAACCTCTCCAAAACAAAATCCATCAGCTGTTGATCATCCCAGGCAATCAGATGGCAGTGCTGTATGAACTCCTCCACATGTGATTCAATAACCACTTTGAAAGATGGAGCATAGTGCATTAACTGAGTTGTGTCCATTGTTGAGTCTTTGTTTCTTGGGTCTTACATTCTGTCATGGTCGGTGGCTATAATGAAGTGCACAATGAAGGAGATATTCAAAATAAATATGTAATCCAGGAATCAAAAAAATAAACAGGAGAATAACTTGGAGGAAATACAACCACGAACACACTGACTTCAAACAATCCAAGACAAGAAACTAACAGAAAGTGAGGGCTTAAGTAGAAGGGCAAACAAAGGAGCTAACAAGATAATAGTTAAATAACACACCTAAAAGGAGGACTCAAATCAAACTGTAACCATGTAAACAAACAGGAAGGGAAAACTGAGAGAACAGAACTAAACTAATTAACAAACTAGAAAGCTAACCTAGACAAAGACATGACAGAACAGGAAAAACAGACCAAAAACATACTCAATACGTGATGAATATGAGCAATGAGTTTGAATGGGGATTGTGCTGGAAGGGAGCATATGTTTTAAGTCATGGCTCTAATGTTAGTTTTTGATATTAGTTATTGATAATGTTAGTGCTACAAGCTGCTTGGAGGCTTTTGTATGGAAGGATGTTAGTCGGTTGGTTGGGATGTGACTTGTGGTCTTTTGAGGAGAGGAGGATGACTGGGACTAGATTGCAATTGTTTTGAATTCATTTAAATGATGTGGAACTAGTCGAATTAACACCCTTTTTTTAGACAGTTTTAAAATCAAGGAATGTTTTGAGAATTGTTTGAGAACAAGGTATTGTAAGTGGGTCATGGATCAAAGAGGAACATCTTTATAGTCCTGCTTTACCTAAGAAAATCTTGAACTCTCCTTCAATGCAGGCTGCTTTGGTCAAAGCCCAGTTTATAAAAGTCTCTCATCTCTTAAGGTAGCTAGATGACTTTGTATAAACTCCTTATTAAGTAGAGAACTGGTGACCTCCAATGGTGGATAATACTTGGAGCCATTTTGTTTTGAGTCTGAAGATATGTCTCACTTATTTTTTGTAGTGTGAAAGGTCGAAGCCAATTTTTCAATTATTGGAAGAATTGAGTAAAAAAATGAATTTCAAATTTACATTAAATGTTTATTTTATGGCTTGTAATATAAGTATCAAAATAGAAAAATAGATGTGTTCTTTATTTTGTTATACAGTATGGTCAAGCATATGAGTTTGAATTATGTTTTATCTCGATTGAAAGATGGAATTTTACAAATGAATGTATGAGGGAAATCTTCCGTGTATGCAATGTAGTTCTTAATGTTTTTTTTGTTTGTTTGTTAAATTAGTGTATACATGTTATGTGTATATTTATGTATATTTGTGTTTTAATATATTTTGATTAATATATTTTTGTCTCCCACACACACACACACACACACACATACACACACACACACGCACACACACATACACACACACACACACACACAGGTCACACACAGGTCAGAGAACCTGCTCATCAGTGTGTTTACATGAGAGGCCATGCAGTCCATGACAACAAAACAGTATGCTTATATATATTATAAATTATCCATAGTTACACATGTACATACACCAGGGAACATTTTTTTATAGGTGGGTCCCCATAAAAAAGGGAAGTCACTATACCCTTATAATAAGATGAGAATTTAACATAATTTCAAGCTTATAAATTGCAATTTAAAACACACAAATAAATGAACTCATTTCATGGCAGATGGACTGTTGCCAGGAAACCCTCATAAGATGTTAGTTGTGTGGTGATGTATTTAAACATACATTTTATAATGTGCTTTGATGAAGGCCAACAAATAAATCATCTTCAGTTTTTATAGCACCTTGTATAAGAACTACAATTTATCAATGTCAAAATGGACAGTGGCACTTAATCTATCTACTCCTGCACTCTTGAAAGGCCAGTATCTGTAGCAGTGAGAACATATCTGTGTGTTTTTTTAAATGTGTGAATAAAACAAAGCATTTAAGACATACTGTAAATAGTCATAGCTGTCCCCAAGAAATGCTGCCTTTATCCAAATCTTCCTTCAATGAAGCAAAAAAAGAGTGGGAAAAAAATATTCAAGATAATAGCTATTGTCAGAAAATAGCACACATTCTTTGATCTAGGTGGACTCCAGTGTCATGAAAGACTTTTGTAGAGAAGGTGGACCAAAGCCACAATAAATAAAGCATCTTAACTCGTAAAATAAAACAAAACTATAAATGCTTGTAAAGATTAGTCATATTAGGCTGTCTGACAATATTGTCAACAATAAATATATCACTGAAGAAGGCTAATTAGTTAGTACCCAAATTGCAGCTGTGCCAATTCAATGTGCCAAGAGGAAAATCCAGCACTTTATTTTACGGTACCGTTTCGCATGTATATACACATGTGAAATATTGTGTTGCATAATATATGTTGTTATTATTTTAGAAATTGAAATGATTGTAGTTACATACCCAAAACCTACCCCTAAACATAACTCCCATGTAGTTACCTTATTTTATTCAGTACTTTCTTCAGTACACTGTATAGTGCACATACTGTAAAATAAAGTGCAACCGAAAATTCCCCTATGGCATAGATCGACAAAATTGACACCAGACAGAGTAGTTGCTAAATAATAAAAAGTAAAATATCACAACCTACAATCCAATCCATAATGTGTCTCATAACCATAATGTATGTATCAGCACGCTGGGGGATGTGTAATGGTTTGGCTAGGTCCAATGATTATCTGGAGAGTCATACAGGGGGACAAATAACATGAGCCATTCACAAGACCAAGTGTAACCTATGGAAATAAAAAAACATGAATGAATAAATCACGTGCATCCTTTACGATGTTTTAATGCTCAAAGATTATAATGCACCAGTTCAAACAATTGTCAGTGAGTTCTCAACCAACATATCCAAAAATTGTTTCTTGTAGAATGGTACACTATCCCACTACACAAAGTTCTGGACCTGTATGACAGCCTTCGATGAATAGACTCAAGCTTTTATAGTAAAGGATGACCTTAATTCAATTTAGTATTGCCTGATGCTTCTTTTCAAGGTAAAAGTAACATGGCTGCTGTAAGGCTTGTATTTGCTGCTTGTATTCCACCTTGGAATGTTTTACCCGCACGTTACTGTGAGGGTTTTTTTGTGTTTTGATGAATGTGTGAAGGAAGTATGTCATAACAAGAGTACCAACAAGTGCTATTGCAGCTTGAATGTCTTTAGAGAGTAGGAAAATCATTCTGTAGTCAGATAGTTTCATGCCAGAAGAATGAGAGGTCAATACATGCTATTCAGGCCGACAGAGAGGGAAGGGGCAAAGGTGAAGAAGATTAACATTGAACCCTCTCAGGACAATCACAGTTAAATCTTCAGCAGCTGACCCTTATCGTTTCTCTCATTCCTCCATCATTCCGGTAGTTTATTAGCTGGTCATTGTCTACAGTCACCCTTCTCCATTGTTTCTAACAGTGCTCACACTTCCCTGAAAGAGAAAGAAAAAAGGAAAATCAACCAAAAGAGGAAAAGCAATAACTTCAAACAACTGGTTAAAATATGTATACAGTACTGTATATATATATACACTCACCTAAAGGATTATTAGGAACACCTGTTCAATTTCTCATTAATGCAATTATCTAATCAACCAATCACATGGTAGTTGCTTCAATGCATTTAGGGGTGTGGTCCTGGTCAAGACAATCTCCTGAACTCCAAACTGAATGTCAGAATGGGAAAGAAAGGTGATTTAAGCAATTTTGAGCGTGGCATGGTTGTTGGTGCGAGGCGGGCCGGTCTGAGTATTTCACAATCTGCTCAGTTACTGGGATTTTCACACACAACCATTTCTAGGGTTTACAAAGAATGGTGTGAAAAGGGAAAAACATCCAGTATGCGGCAGTCCTGTGGGCGAAAATGCCTTGTTGATGCTAGAGGTCAGAGGAGAATGGGCCGACTGATTCAAGCTGATAGAAGAGCAACTTTGACTGAAATAACCACTCGATACAACCGAGGTATGCAGCAAAGCATTTGTGAAGCCACAACACGCACAACCTTGAGGCGGATGGGCTACAACAGCAGAAGACCCCACCGGGTACCACTCATCTCCACTACAAATAGGAAAAAGAGGCTACAATTTGCAAGAGCTCACCAAAATTGGACAGTTGAAGACTGGAAAAATGTTGCTCTGATGAGTCTCGATTTCTGTTGAGACATTCAGATGGTCGAGTCAGAATTTGGCGTAAACAGAATGAGAACATGGATCCATCATGCCTTGTTACCACTGTGCAGGCTGGTGGTGGTGGTGTAATGGTGTGGGGGATGTTTTCTTGGTACACTTTACTTAGTGCCAACTGGGCATCGTTTAAATGCCACGGCCTACCTGAGCATTGTTTCTGACCATGTCCATCCCTTTATGGCCATCATGTCCCCATCCTCTGATGGCTACTTCCAGCAGGATAATGCACCATGTCACAAAGCTAGAATCATTTCAAATTGGTTTCTTGAACATGACAATGAGTTCACTGTACTAAAATGGCCCCCACAGTCACCAGATCTCAACCCAATAGAGCATCTTTGGGATGTGGTGGAACGGGAGCTTCATGCCCTAGATGTGCATCCCACAAATCTCCATCAACTGCGAGATGCTATCCTATCAATATGGGCCAACATTTCTAAAGAATGCTTTCAGCACCTTGTTGAATCAATGCCACGTAGAATTGAGGCAGTTCTGAAGGTGAAAGGGGGTCAAACACAGTATTAGTATGGTGTTCCTAATAATCCTTTAGGTGAGTGTATATATATGTTTGAAGCTAATGGTTAACAAATATGGCTGTCCTTGCTAACCCATCATGGACACATAAACATGACATTACACCGATAACCGTTCAATACTTTAAAACCTGTTTTTCAACCACATTTCACCTTTGATATGCTTTGAAAATGATTGTGTTGACAACTATTACCAAAAACTAACTGAATGTCAGCTTTTATTCCATACAAAATATCGATTTTGCATCACACTGTCTAGACTTCATTGATAAGTAAAAGGTCTATCCAGGCTGAGAAGGTTCTGAATACCTTTATAGATTTGCTTATTCATGTTGGCATATTTTGAATATGTAGCTTTTTTGCAGCAGGCCTGGTTCCTGCCAGCTACGCAAGCGTGACTCTACGAGATCACAATTCTATGTTGTTGCTGACTTCACTGATTTGTAGTTTAAATTTTCCTCATGCAAGAAAACCTGTTTACTTTTTTACATGTAGCCAATGGTTTCCTCTCCTGGAGTTAAATATGATTTAGTTCCTGTATTGATCCATTAAGAAATGGGGTGTGCAGCGGAGACAATATCTGTATCAATATCAAAATTATTTGTATCTGTATTCAAATAAATCTGGATGTGGGTGGAGCTTTAACCAAGAGTTCATGAAATTACAAAAGAAGCCTGTTTAATATTTAATTATTTTATCTTCTTAGTTTTTTTTAACAAATATGTAACTCATAAAACAATTATGTTTCATTATAATTATTAAAAATATATATATTTTCTAATTAAAACAATAATACTAAATGTTAAATACAAGGAAAGCCTATTTTTTTTTTTTTTTTTGCCAGAGTAACTACAGAGTTATGTCAAGACAATCATCCACAGCCTCAAGTAAGAGGACTCTATATGCATTATCTGATTAGAGAACATGGAAGTTGAAAGAAAATATTCAGTGTTTGAAAATTTCTAAAACAACTGTACTATGCATACCAATGCAAATCTGTCCAAATTATAAAGAATACATAAATGCTTTCTGTCTCTTGGAGCTAGTGAGACAGAGAAACATACAGTATTACAGTGGCTGAGAAGTGCAAAACAAATCACAATTATGAATAAAAAATCCAAACACAAAACAAAAAATTAGAAACACACACAAGTCAGACAACAAAACGACAATTCTGAAAAAAAAATTGTAGAAATTTGATTCGCATGTGCATATGTGTAAATATTACAGCTGTGTTGTCTACGATAATAATTTGTTTGTGTTTATTCGGTTTGACACTCACTTTGCAAAAAACAGACACCCCCTCAAACATCACAAACAGCTCTAACAGTGCTTGTGAAAGCATGTCCCAACAGGTAATATTAGGCTGTTTTCAATAAAAGTACATACTTTTTGCTGTGTTGCTATAGGTCATGAGTAAGCAACTGAGTAGGCTAACACTCGGTCAATAGAGAACAGGAGCGTCTCGCTTGTAATAAACCCATCCAACGTATCATGGGCTGCGTTTACCAAAAGCATCGCAAGTCTAAGTTGATCGTAGAACAATTGCCATCAGTCGTCTCTTCGATCAATTTAGGCTTATGATACTGTTGGGAAACCCAGCCCTGCTCTGTGCGCATTTTGGACATGATGCGCCGCTACCGTTTGATGCTGTCTACACTAGACACATCAAAGTAACATTATAAACCATACATTTGTCTTTCTGAACAGGTGCATGGTGATGCTGTTTGGTATTGAAGCATCTATTATAGCGTGTTCCATCACAATGTCCTGTTCGTTTTGATGTGTTCATGACCTGTTCTGAATCTTTAAAGGGTCACACTTTATTTTGATGGTCCCAAAATTCTGTTGACTATAAGTAACTTTGCAACTACATATCAACTAACTCTCATTAGAGTATTAGTGTACTGTCTGCTTAATATCTGGTAACTCTTTATTGTGATGATCTTCCAAAAGACAATTTATTGAATAGAATTAACTTTGCAACTACATGCCAACTTATTCTAACCCTAACCCTACCAGTCTACTAATACTCTACTAACACTCTAATGAGAGTTAGTAGACATGTAGGTGCAACGTTACTTTTAGTCAACACAATGTGTTAAAGGGACCATCCAAATAAATTGAAACCCTTTGAACGTATTTATGCAGCAAATATAGACATGTACTTCTTAACAAATCTGAACTTCTTTTCTCATGTAACATATCCACCACCCCACATTCTCGCTATAGGTGTAGCCGTAAAGAGAAAGATAGATCTGAATGGACCACTCTGAATGTTTTAATGGTGCCTGAGGGACTCAAAAGCCGCGTTTGCACCGCAGGGACCTTCCCCAGGAACTAGGGACTTTGGGGTGGTACTCCGTGTGTTTCCACCGCAGGAACCAGTGTCTAAATGAAGTTCCGGGTAAATATTTCCCCCTTGCGAAAGTCCCTGCTCGCGAGGTAGTACTTCTTCAGGAACTTTCAGAGGTGGGACTTGGGCGCTGAACATGCTGACTGGTTAAGTTCATGCCACATTTTGATTGGTTGACTCCACGCAGCATTTTATTTTAACCACCATCTGTTGCGGTGCGTGCAGTAACAGTTGTTTGCTATTCAAACCCACAGATGGACAGACGTGAGGTTCATGCTTTATTAAGCTTAAATTCAGAGGATGAAATTATCGGGAACTGTAAAGTCGCGCGCAGTCCTACGTCACCGGACTATTTGCCCAATCTTCACGGTACTTTAGATGGCGGTGGAAATGGTCTGGGGGGGGGGGAGTTTCTGGAACACATTTTTTCCAGGTAATTTAGGTAGAAACGCGGCTAAAGTTAACACTTTTGGGGGAGATAAACCCATAAATGGTATACTTGTAGTAGTCAATAAACACTAAACTGGATTAAGCAAATGTATTTTAACATAGAAAAATCGTACAAACTTCACCTTTAAGACCAACCCACATCCAATTCTAGCTGAGATACATTTACAGATAATGGCATCGCTGCATCCCCCTGCTTTGTGTATATTCATTCATTCATTCATTCATTCATTCATTCATTCATTCATTCATTCATTCATTCATTCATTCATTCAATGAAATGATCCTATGCCCTGGAGTGCTAAATGTAACAAATTCATACAGAAACACACATACAAAAAAAAAGGTACCTTAAACCGTGCCATGTGAGTGTGAATCCATAAAGATATGATAAATCTAGGTCTTTGGGTCTCACGTCCAACATTTCCTGACATATCTTTGGGCAGTAATTGAATGGTCATTACACCAAAGTTATGGCACAGGCCTGCGTGAAGATGAGAAAATGGGGGATTTCAGGCTGCGCTGACATTCATTGCTTTTGATTTATGAGAAAAGCACTTCCTCTCACATCAGGCACTCCAGTGGGCAATCAAGCGAAGAGCTGATCACCAGCAGTCGCATCTGTGAAACTGTGCATTCACACGCAAGTCAACTCAGACAATGTGCTTCTTAATGTCTGGACCTGAATGGAACTATTCATGAAAAAGCCACCAGCAGGCTGGTAGTGCCCACTTTGATTTCTTTGTCTAGCACACACCGGCATACTGAACGTGTATGTATGTGAGAGAGGAGATGTCTCATATTTTCATTTTGTCCCGTCACGTGGCAGCTTTATCAGACTTTGAGGCCTTTTTTGCATTCTTTATTTTTCCCTAATGGGTTTGAAAAGAGAAAGGTGACACAAGGACAGGTTCGTGAATGAAAAGCTTAATTTCATGTTTATTAATTTGTTGGAACAAAAGTCTCTCAAATTTTGGACATTCCCAAAATAAACCATTTAATATGACTTAATTATGTCTAATATTATGAAAACAATGAATCAGTTCTCAGAAACATTTCAATACTACAACATTAAAATGTTTCATTTATTAGCTCAGTTGAGTTATTTAAACTACAATTATTTTTTTTGTCAGTTTACCTAAAATGCATTTAAAGGTAGGGTAGGCAATGTTTGCTGGTTGAACAAATGATGCTGGTTGAAAGTCTTTTCACATCCTGATAGCAATCAGTAATTACAATAATCTAAATCTTCTGTGGAAGTATCAGGACCATAAAATATCCATCCAATTTATGAGGCTATGAGTTATAACAATACAGTACAAATCACATAACTTGTATACAGTTAATGTTGTCTCACAAGTTATAACGGTGGCGTGTTAGCGGCCCATAAGTTAATAACTAATGATCGTTGCGATGGAAGTGAATCAATCAAAACTAACTTCAGCTGGATAATAACTTTATTCTCGAGCTGCGTAAAGCCAAAACAATCTCTGTTACTTTAATTGCCTATTATCACTGTAAAGCTGCTTTGAAACAATCTATATTGTTAAAAGCGCTATATAAATGAAGGTAACTTGACTTGACAGTGAATATCACATGAGATAGTTTGAAAGCGCTCTGTTCCCCCCTCCACCAATGACATCTCTCGCGACGCTTTGCAGACTCTGCTCTGGCTGCGCACATTCCTGTGTTTTAGAGGAGACATGGCTTTGGGGAGAGCTCTGAAGGTAGGGCAGGATATACCTTTATACATACTTTTATTTCATATTATATCAGTAGTTCTCAACTGTTTTTCCTTCAGTCCACACATACACTGTCAACCATACACACTGTCACGAATTGCAGGGAGTTCAGGAGTCATGGATCTAATTTTATTGGAAGGAAAAGACTGGAATCAAATTGTTATCAAAACTAAATAAATCAACTAGGATAGCTTTTAAGCACATGTACAATAAACCGACATCATGTGCATCTATTCCACTCTGCAAAGACTACAGCAGTGTTTCCCAAATGTGTTCCTAGAGGCACTACACATTTTTTTTAACTCTTCCTAATCAAACACACCTGATTCAACTCATCACCAAGACCAGAAATATATGTGTCAGATAAGGGAGACATCCAACATGTGCACTGTTGCTGTGCCTCCAGGAACAGGGTTGGGAAACAATGGACTACACCCAACAGCCAACTGCCAACTAGCACATACTGTAAGCCTGAGCACCTGCATGTGAGGAGATAACTGTCTATACCAGCAGGTGGCTACATTTCTACATTCATCTACATATGTCATTCAAAAGAGGAAACTGAATCTAGGGCTGTATCCGAAATCGCCCCGTACCCTTTAATAGGGCACTACTGAGGGGTTAGCCATCTGTAGTGGTGTCTGAAACATAATGGATGTTATTGAGTGCACTCATTCAATCAATCAATGCATCGCAATAATGAGTAAATAAATGGTGTACGCTCAACGGCTAGAGAATACCCATAACGCACTGTGAGAGTCGAACGCCGAATGAATTCCCACATCTCGCCAGAAGATGGCGCCTGCAGCTGAATCAAATCATCCATTCATTTTCCAAACCACGCTTGTCCAGGGTAATATCATACAGGAATACATTTTTAATTTATTAAATTGTTTAATTAAGGTTTATATGCTAGTTTCCATGACAGAGATCAAGATAAATCTTTTCATTAATACTGTTGCTGCTAGTTTGCTACGTTTGAAATGATTATTAAACAGCAAGTACAAACTATGCAACTTCCGGCACACTCAGTGTCTGAATTCACTCAGTCGTTTTCATTCACTCTGTCAAGTGGACTATATTAGTGGAGTAATGTAGGGAATAGTGAATCAACGAGATTCACTAGAGAGGAGCCAATGAGCAACCATGAGCAGCAAGCCCCGCCCACTTCCACGCCGCTGTGAATTAGCTAAACCTCCCTGGTTCCTCCAACCATCATCTTCTCCCTGGCTACTCCCATTATCGTCTTCTCATTGGTGTTTCCCTCTTCCAGCTCCTAGTCCTCCTCTAGAGCCCCCTCCCTCCATCCCTCTCTCCCTCCATCCCTCTCTCCCTCTCTCCCTCCATCCCTCTCTCCCTCCATCCTTCTCTCTCCCTCTCTTTCCTCTCATTTTCAGCACAAGGACTAGCTTTCTGGGGTTGTGAGTAGTTTTATTGATAGTTTCATTACCATGTCCTGTTTAGTTTCTTTGTTACGTGCTGTCTTGCTACTGTTTTACCTGAGTTCTAGTCCTTTGTTAGTTTCCATGGTTTTTTGATTAGTGCACACCTGTTCTTTGTCTCATTAATTATCTAACCCCGTGTATTTAAGCTCTCTGTTTCTTCTGTTCAGTGCACTGCGTTAACATCGTTGGTGTTTGTATAGTGTTCTCACTCTCTATGTAATGAAAATTGTGTTTATTCATTCATTCTGCGTCACGCCACTCTTTATTGGATACTCTAACAAGGCTACCCTTTACACATGAGGGATAACAGAGAGTAGGGTGTGAGGAGAAAATAGCAGGAAATAAATGTGCCAATTGAATCCCGGAATTTGTCTCAGCCTTGGCCAGGAATTAAATTTATATTAAATATACATGCCCTATCATGAAAATTATATATTTGTTCCCTGTTCAGCAACATAAAAGCATTAATAAGTGTCTTATTAATTCTATTCAGTGAATGAGACTACTAATTTAACTGCTTCACACTTAAAATACATCAGCTGTACAACAGTCTCCAGTCACGCAAACAGGTACAGTATGGTGAATTCTAGTGCCTTTAGCTAGGGGTGTAACAATACATCGATATGGATCGATGCATCGATCAAACCTCTGACGGCACGATGCATCGATGTCACACGTAAAATATCGATGCGAGGTACCTTTATTTTGACACTCTCCACATCCTCACATAACATCCGTCTATGCACTTCCGCCAAAGCGGACATTTAAATTTACTCACCATACCGTCTGCCGGTGTGTCTTTGTAAAGTTAATCTCCTCAGCTGAAATAGACGCCTGACAAGATTTACTGAACCCTAAACACGTTTAGTCACAAAAGCCGGTATTGTCCACTGTCAAGGCATTGCGAGTTCATGTTTTACAGCAGAAACCGACAAGCAGACTGGTTGTTTGTGAACACAACCCGATATATGCGTTTTAGCGAATCAGCGCGCAATATTCAGGTCAGCTGACAAGGCTGCAAGTCAGTTAGAAAAGACGCGCTAGCTGAGAGGTTTTGTCAAAGCTGACTAAAAGTGATTGGATCATTTAAACGAACTTGATGAACCCGAGATATCTTCTTCGGGGTTATAACCTTGATAAAGCAACATGTTACAGTGGTGAGGGAAAAGCTCACTGTATTGCGTGTAATCACAACAATAAAGTTTGTCAGTCGCCTATGTCAGCTGAGGAGATTAACGTTACTAAGATTAACCTATTTATTATTGTAACAATGAGGCAAGGACGAAGCGGAGAGAATCCACATGCAAGCACTACTTCAATGAAACAAACAGGTAATCCAGGGCAAACAACAGAACATGGACTCAGGACAGGAACAAGGAACTGGAAACAGCTACAAGCAACAACGACGACAAACAAATGGGTAACACTTTAATTTGATGGTCCCTTTTGAACATTCTGGTGACTATAAGTAACTTTGCAACTACATGTCAACTAACTCTCATTAGAGTATTAGTGTACTGTCTGCTTAATATCTGATAACTCTTTATTGTGATGGTCCTCCAACAGACAGTCTACTGACTATAAGTAACTATGCAACTACATGTCAAATACACATCTGTGTATTTAAATACACAGGCAAACAAGCTAAACAAAAAAACAAGGGGGTGTGGCTAGTTAGAAACAACTGGAGACTAATAAACAACAACAAAAAACTAGGAAGGACTACACAACATGGCACAGAAAAGGAAATAACAAAAGTCCACACAAGACAAGGAGAATACAAGACAGGAATCATGACAATTAAATATCTAGCAATTACTTGCTTTTGCTTAACTCTGAAACATGAAATGTGGAGTTATTTATTTACTTAAAACAACCCAGCTGTAGTTTGATTGATATTACGTGGAATGCACAATAAATAATTAAAAAAAAAACATGATTTATGAAAATGAACAAGAACCGAGTGATCTGGTTTTGTAAATTAACTCCTCTGCTGTAAATGTCCCAATTGGGAGAGGGTGCACAATTTTCAAAGAGTTTAATTAAACGTTCATTTTATATATTTTGGATTCATTTGTGAGTTGGAATGGAAATGGAACTGGTTGTGTATACTAGGCTCATAATATCTAAATATCATTAAATCGATCGATATAGCCCTGAATCGAATCGAATCGTAATCGTATTTCAGAATTTTTTGAGGTATCGGCAAAATTCGTATCGCTGGCTGAGAATCGATATTGTATCGTGATGAACTGTCCGATTTACACCCCTAGTAATTAATAAACGTATTAATAAAGGTCATTAATAAACCTAAAAAAGATTACAGCTCAGAATTTAGGTTACACTTTATTTTAAGGTGTCCTTGTTACAGTGTAATTGTATAAATAAGCACTGACTAATATTAATTCCATACTTCCATTAATTTCCATCTCCACTTTCTAACCATTAGAAATAACTGGGACTTTATTTTAATGATTGATTGATTGATTGATTGATTGATTGATTGCCAGTGTGCCTTTCAAAGTTCTATGTAATTACCTTTTTTGCATGGACAATGAGCTGAGCGAATTATTAGCTATTCTACTTCCTCCTCATAGACCCTTATCACATTTCCAGGGTTCTCAGAAGCGGAAGTCATCATAAGGGAAACACTTCTAGAGGTGAAAGGAAAATACAGCAAATACATATTTACGTTTTAATTTGCTCCAATAGCAAAAGAAAAAAAAAATCAATGCCAAGATTTTTATGACTTTCCAAAAGAGAAAAAGTACTGACACATTTATTAGTGAATCCACTTTTTTAACGACGGGAAGAATGGTCGGCGCTCCCGGTGGATGGCCTAGAAGGGTTGTCTCTATTCTCTTAATGAGTAATGTGTGTGTTTTGGGCTTTACCTGCAATAAACCAATCAGAGTCTCATCTCCCATTCCCTTTAAAAGCCAGTTGCGCTCACGCCATGGTGGATTCGCTATTTACATGATGGAATTTAATAGTGGAAAGACTGAACGCGTCTCCAGAGAGCAACCGGATCTGCTCGTGCGCGAGGTTAAAGCTCAAGCACACCATCTACGGGACAAGCTGGATTCCACCGTCAAAATGATAACTGCGTCAGGCTGAAACTAGCAAAAAACACTTTTTTGTGAAAAACACGACACTGCATTGGCCCTTTGATTCAAAAATCCAAAGCAGGAATACACAGGAGATAACACAGGGAAAACATATAAAACAGCCTTGTAAAGACATTGATGACACAGAACAATGAACAGAGTAAACTGAGGACTTAAATATACAAAGAAAATGAAGAAACTCATTGAACAACAGGTGAATGTAATCAGTAACTAATGGACCTAAGTAGAAAACAGAATTCAGGCAAAACAGGGAAACCGAAACCAAAACACAGTGAACCTAACAGACTAAACAGAACCTAACAGAACCCTGGAAATGATTATAACCCTGTCATAAGAGGCCATTTTAATAACACTCACACAGCAGCATGAACTAGTTTTCTGTAACAGAACAACCCGCTCACCCTAAATGCGTCTCTATAATTTATACGCCAAAATGAGTTTTTACGTGTAGTAGGTTTAGTAGTGGTGTGGGGTGCGTGTGTATTATACGTTTGGGTAGGATTAGTGGTGTGGGGTGCGTGTGTATTATACGTTTGGGTAGGATTAGTGGTGTGGGGTGCGTGTGTATTACACGCAATAAAGTGCGTATCATATGCGCGTGAAAACTGCGTATCATATGCATGTAAAAACTAATTTCCGCGTACACATTGCACGATAAACACAATGCATGCTAAACAGACGCTTTTTCATGAGAACAGGCTGAATTGAATGACAAGGTAATATCACAAAAAGCACACTGTTATTAATGTTAAAGATTTATGATGTTAATGAGTGTGGAAACGCATCATCACATTCTGTGAAAAGGGTCCACTACCATGTTCCTGAAGACTCAATAGGCCCCACTGATGTGTACATGTGGACAGTACTTTGTAAATGTGGGTAAAATATATCAGAATGAGATTTTTTTTTGCTTTTTGTAACATAGTCTTACTAAATGCTCTTTTTGGATTTGGGAGGATCTCCTCAATACTTACTCCCACCCCTTTTCTGTCTGAGCCAGTACGCAGGTTCCATCTCAATAGTGAGTGTACACTTTTAAAAAACCATTTAAGTTACATTAAGCATTATGCTTCCTTTTAGTCAGAAGCAAACCCTGGTAGTGGAGACATTAACCGAGAATGGCACTGTTCTTTAGACCAGCAGACAGCACTCAGACGCAGACTCGACGCAGTCTGTGACCTGTTCTTCTTTCAGTGAAATTACAAAACAAAAAGCAACCAAATGAGTCCAGATTCTGACATACAGTACAGCCACTGCTTGGCTGTGGATATTTTGCCTGGTTTTCTAAAAGTTGCACATGGGCCAGTTTTGAACCCCAGACAACTCGTTACAAAGGATGTGTCTCTCAGAAATCATAGCTTGACAAGAGTAATAATGACTAAAATACTACATCATACACATTTTCTACAATTTGACATATAAATGATTTAAGCTTTGTATGATAGGATACACGAACGTATGAAACAAGCACAACACGATCGAAAATCAAATAGTCTCACCCGTGTTGCTGTCTCTGACCGTCTCTCAGAGGCCATCTCTCTCTTAAGAGTAATACCAACTAAGATACTGAATCATACACATTTTCTACTCGATACTTGATATGTCTATTTAGATGTTTTAAATCTTATAAGTTAGTGTGGGCTGCATTATATTTCTCTTTCTCCCTCTCTCTCTCTCGGAGATGGCATTTAATGCATTATTCATAATTGGTTCGGATTTGCATTTGTCTGCATAGTAAAAGTTGTTTTTAACAATTTTCAACCGGTGAATATTTTCTTCCCTACTTCCAAGCTCTTTAATCAGCTATTTTATCTAGAGTTTGACTTCTCTTATTTGAGGTGGATGATTGTCCTCCTGACATTGTCCATGAATAAAAGTTCTTCTGGAAACTTTATTTAGAACGTGTTTGGAACTTGTATCTTTTTTCACATTTAGTATTTATTTTTTTAAATCTCGAGGCACTGCCTGTGAGGCTTTCCACTCAGACAATTAAAATATATTTAAATAAATGTTATAAATGTGATATAAATAATAATGATTATTATTATACAAGGTATATTTGTGAAATGATAATTACGCAGGAAACCGAATTTACATTTAAAATGGTCTTTTAAAGTAATTTTGTGAACTTCCTGTCAAAGCCCATCCCACTTCCATTTTTTTTTCCTTGAATAGTTCTTCATATTCTTTAGAAGAATGAAAAGGTAAGGTCTACAACACAGAGCAGATCCATACCTGGACTCCATAGTGTCTTTGGTGAGATAGACAATCCAGTAGACCAGGTTGAAGGCCCCGAAGGACAGAGGAAAGAGGATGCGTGAGTACTTGTCAATAATACTAGTTCCTATCAGCATGTTGTTGGCAGGGAAAGGGGAACCATGCTGATGGAAATCACACTGAGGTGGCCTGGAGAACCTGTCAGGAGGATCTCTTTGGGAGAGGGAGTTCAGCCTTTTCTTCAGCACACCTCCAGGGTCTAGAGGATTCTAGACACAGAGAGATTCATTTGTGACATAAGAACAGGCAAACATCAAACTTTTCGGTAACACTTTATTTTGATGGTCCCTTTTGAACATTCTGTTGACTATAAGTAACTTTGCAACTACATGTCAACTAACTCTCATTAGAGTATTAGTGTACTGTCTGCTTAATATCTGATAACTCTTTATTGTGATGGTCCTCCAACAGACAGTCTACTGACTATAAGTAACTATGCAACTACATGTCAACTTATTCTAACCCTAACCCTACCAGTCTACTAATACTCTACTAACACTCTAATGAGAGTTAGTAGACATGTAGGTGCAACGTTACTTATAGTCAACAGAATGTGTTAAAGGGACCATCCAAATGAAGTGAAACCAACTTGACTGGTGACACAATGGACACTTTTTAAATGTTTAAGTTTGGAAAAATGCAATAACAAACAAAAACAGTGCAGCTAGTGTAATGTGATACTATAGAAAATTATATTACAGTGTTTTTTTTTTCCTCTAATGAAACAAACAAACAAATACTATCTAATAACTTATTGAATATCGATCTATTTATTTATTAGGTTTTGTTAGTGTGAGAATTGTGTAGTTATGCTGTGAGTTTCATTGCAGAAGTGTTGACTAATGCTGATTAGTGTTGAGTAGTTGCATGATTCATACTGTGAAATGAATAAAAAGCATATATTCAAAATTTGCATTTTCCAATTTAATATACATTGGAAATGGTCTTTGACCATACATTTATTTGTTTCATCCAAATCGACTACATTCACAGTATCTACTAACATCCTGATCTAAAGCTGAACTCTTATTTTATTTGATTGTGTTATTTTATCTTTAAAGAAAATAAAATCCTGTAAGCTAATCGCCAATGTTACCAATTGCTGTCTCTGTAAAGAACGGTTGTATGCAACATAGCTTTTTAGTTTTTGTGATGATGTAATTTTCAGGTCATAATCATTCAATTCTACAGATAGGTGATATCCGTAAAATGAGTTTAAATCAGCCTTTGCTTTGAGTGAACAAGGTTATTTATGGCTTTTATTTGCAGCGCCTTAGCCCTTTCTGGCTGGAAGTTTTGGCATTGAAAACGGCTTTGACTCGGTTCCATCATTGAACAGGTTTCCAAGCTGTGAGTGTCAGCTGCAGATCACTGTGTCGCCCCTACTGCAATGTGAAATCGCCCAGGGAGCACCTGGCTCAAGCTGCCATAATACCGCAGCTATTTCTGACACCGCAACAGGCAGCAGCTAACCCAGGCTAAATATCCAAGGCAATGGGACATTCACAATTGTATCATATGCCTGGCTCTCTATACAGTCGTGCTCAGAATTAATGGTACCCCTGGTAAATATGATGAAAAATGGCTGTAAAAAATAATTCTGCATCGTTTATCTTTATCTTTTGATATTTCATTCAAAAAATTGGCAAAAATCGAACCTTTCATTGAAGTAAAATAATTGACAGTGGAGGGGAAATCACATTATGAAATAAATGTTTTTCTCCAAAACAAGTTGGCCACAATTATTGGTACCCCTAGAATTGTTTACGAGTAAAATATCTCTTAAGTATATTCCCATTCGTATTTACCTTTTTTTTGCACACCAGGGTGACTAGGAACATGAAATTGTCCAGCCATGACTTCTTATTTTACAAGAGTTTAAATATGAGGAAACACAAAGGCCAAATTTCCTTAATCATCCATTACAATGAGTAAAACCAAAGAATATAGTTCTGATGTGCATCAAAAGATTGTTGAGCATCACAAAATAGAAAGTGGCTGTAAGAAAATAGCTAAAGCATTGAAAATCCCCGTTTTGACCATCAGGGCAATAATTAAGCACTTCCAATCAACTAAAGATGTTACAAATCTGCCAGGAAGTGGACGTGTGTCTATATTGTCTTAATGCACGGTGAGGATGAAAGTTTGAGTGGCCAAAGACTCTCCAAAGATCACAGATGGAGAATTGCAGAGATTAGTTGAGTCTTGGGTTCAGAAAGCCTATTAAAAAAAAAATGAACAACCCCTACATCACCACATGTTGTTTGGGAGGTTTTCAAGAAAAATCCTCCTTGCTCATCCAAAAACAAACCCCAGCAAATTCAGCTGTCAGACATGACTGGACCTTCAAACAGCACAGGGTTCTGTGGTCAGATGAAACTAAAAAATAGCTTTTTGGCAGCAAACATGCAAGATGGGTTTGGTGCACACAAGGATAAAAAGTACCCCATGTGTACAATTTAATATACCATCTTTAATGTTGCGGTCATATTTTTCTGCTGGAGGTCCTGGACTTCTTGTTCAGATACATGCATGGCATCGTGGATTCTATCAAATACCAACAGATAAAAAATCTAAACCTGACAGCCTCTGCTAGAAATCGTATAATGGGCCGTGGTTGGATCTTCCATCAGGACAACGATCCAAAACAAACATCAAAATCAACACAAAAATGTGTTAAGTAGCACAAAATGAAGCTTCAGCCATGACCGTCCCAGACCTGATGAGTGGAGTGAACTGAAGAGAAGAAGCACCAACATGGATCTGGGAATCTGAAGGATCTGGAGAGATTCTGAATGAGGAATGGTCTCTGATCTCTTGTCAGGTGTTCTCCGAACTCATCAGGCATCATAGGATAAAACTCAGAGCTGTTATCTTGGCAAAGGAGATTGCAAAAAGTATTTAATAAAAGGGTACCAATAATTGTGGCCAACGTGTTTTGGAGATAAACATTTATTTCATAATGCGATTTCCCCCCCACTTTCTATTCTTTTACTTCAATGAAAGTTTAGATTTTTGCCAATATTTTGAATGAAAGATCAAAAGGATAAATGATGCAGATTTATTTTTTCCAGCCATTTTTTATCATATTTACCAGGGGTACCATTAATTCTGAGCACGACTGTATGTATTTTATAAATGTGCACGGTTGCACTGTTCTCCAAAAGAGCTGTCATATATGTATTTTTCAGATTTAGGGGAAATTTCTAAGTAGCGTCGCCAAAAAGAATTGCACACCTGTTGCTACTTCCCCTACCGCATCCAATTCACATTTTTTCCAGTTTTGAGGTTTTCTTACCCCAATCTCCTGCCATTGGTTGAGCAACAAGATGTTTTGTCTGTTTTAAAAAAGCCACAGTGTGTCCACTTTTCAGAAAGTCAGCCTCAAGAGTTTTTGAACTGGGACACAAGAATAAATAGTAACACTTTACATCTAGGTTTCCTTTGTAAGGGTTTATAAAGGTGTTCATTAATGACTTATAACTTATTTACATATTACATTATGAGTCGTTGATAAGCAGTTATAATTGCATGAATAAAAACGGTGGCTTTAACACAATACCTGCCAAATATGTTATAAATGCTTAATAAATATATTTATTCATACTTTTTTCACGTAAAACCATATTCCTGATTTATTTCATTATGCAGCAAAAATAGACTAATATAGTGAGACTGAATGATATTGTATTTGTAGTTTTCTCATTAATATATCATAATTCGTGACACTTTTGTTGCTTACAAAAAGCTACTCTGTCTTATTCGTGATACTCTTCAAATAGTTCATCATGCCTATCCACAGCAATGTATAAAACATCATTTCTTGTTAATCAAGATGAAAGTATCAATCTGTATTGTGAACTTGATGAGTTGCAATGAAAAAATGTAGTTCCAATATTAGTTACCTGCAAAACTTAATGTAGGGTAAACACCTGTGCACCATCTATTCATGAGTAATAAACATGAATACCATGTGAAAGTGCACCTTTATGTAAAGTGGACACCTTTGAACCATTTATTCATGAGTTATAAACGTTTGTAACCTGTAAAAGTGAAACTCAAAGTGGACACACGTGAAGCATTTGTTTATTAGTTAATGCACAAACAGAAAAGCGTGTTTTTTCTAGTGTGGGTAGTGGGTACTGTTGATAAAATATATAAGTAAACAGAAATGAAAACTTTAAACAAAAAATATTAAACTTTTATTCTACAGCATATTGGACATTATATGAAAAGTGGCTTATGCAAGTAAACTCACATTAAACAATCAAGTCTTCCACCAAACGATAATCAAGTATCACATCTATAACGCAAAAACATTTGATAATTAAAGCTAAATAAAGGCAATCTTTAAAAAATATATTTGATCTAATTTAACAGTTTTGTATTAAACATTAAATAAATGACTGAATACACATTACAGAATATTCATGTAGAAAGTTAGAAAATGTCTTTGAACAGAACAACACAGAACTGTTCGTGGGAGCACCAGTGTGTTTATTTGTATGGCACTAATACAGTAAAGTAACACAACAATTACACATAACACTTGATAAAAATGTGACTTCTCATGTAAAGTGGCTTTATTGGATGCTCACTTGTGCAATCTCCTGTCACATGGCAGAACACATGCTTTAGTGATGTGAAGCTGAAAGAGTATAACAAAGTATATCCTACTAATATTACTAATAAAAAGAATGCATTGCATATTATATTTGTCAGAGTTGTTTGTGAAGAGCAGTGAACTCAGGACAAATATAGGAGAACAATCCATCCACATGAAGATGAAATCTGACAACCAAAGAAAAAACTCAGGGCTATAAATACACAAGACTAAATGAGCAACAAAACAAGATAGGTTGAACCAAATCATTTACTATAGAAACAAACAAGGACTTAGACACCAAATAAAACAGGAACTGAATACAAATACAACAGAATACAGTCAAATCAAAACAAGAATCTCTAAGCAGATGAACACAAAACTAGAAGTGACAATATGATATTAATACACTGCACATTACATATTATAATAATACAGCTAGATTATCAACATTAGAGATTTGTGGAAGTTCCAGTAAATTATGTTATTATATAATTTCTGATCTGTGATAATGTGTATATTGTTTTGCATTGTTTGTTATACACTGATACATTTTGGAAATAAAAAAAAAGATTCACATCACCAAAGCCTGCTAGTGGGCATCCGACAAAGCCACTTTTCCTGAGAAGTCACGCTGTCAGGGCTGTTCTAACGCTCTCTGAAGCAAAATTGTAATCACATCTTGTTTACCGATTTTTCTGGTACAGGTGACATCACAGAATATGTTTTTTTAAAGGGTTTATACTGTATGTGTAATCGCAGCGCTGCCTATCTGTAATCTCATCTTCTATTTCCTCTGGGTTTGTCCCTCTATCATTAAAACTGCTGCTGCTATGAAGAAATCAGTGCTAGATTATTCTGCTATGAATCATTTCAGACCTATATCCAATCTACCTTTCATTCTAGGAAAAGTTCTCATCTCATCTTTCTGTTAACAATCTTCTTGATTCCTATCAATCTGGTTTTCAATCAGGCCATAGCACTGAAACTGCATGGGTACAAATTACCAATGACCTTCTCCTACCTGCTGATTCGAGCTGTCTTTCTGTTCGCATGCTTGATTTAACAGCAGCTTTTGACATCCCATACTTATCTCTCATCTTTCAGCTATAGGCATCATGGGCAGCGCTCTTTCTTGGTTTACATCCTATCTCACTAATAGACACTTATTCATTGCTGTCCATAACTTCAAATCTTCCACCTGTTTTCTCTCTCAAGGTGTCCCTCAGAGCTCTGTTCTCGGACCTCTTCTTTTTAATATTTACTTGGTCATATTATCCATTGTCATGGTCTTAGATATCATTTGTATGCTGATGACCTGCAAATGTACATCTCTAATTGCTCTGCTTCTGTTCTTTCTCTTGACTCATTAAACGCCTGTATTTCTGACATCAACATTTGGTTTTAAAAAGTTTATAAGCTTATAAGCCACTTTTCACAAGAATTCATACTCAGTAATGTTTCGATGTGCCGTAAAAGAAGTTTACTCTTTTTTTTTTTCAAATTCAAAGTTGTACTGATATAGTGTATCAACAATAAAATACATTTCACCAAATTCACCAGAAAAATACAATTTCTTCTGTATGTGTAATATTGATTAATATTAATAAATAATAGTGACATTAAGGCTCACTTTCACAGGTTATTAATATTTACAATTAATGAATAAATGGTTCACATGTGTCCATTTTACATTAAAGGAGTAGTTCACTTTAAAAAAAACTTTTGCTGATAATTTACTCACCCCCATGTCATCCAGGATATCTATGTCTTTCTTTCTTCAGTCGAAAAGAAATTAAGGTTTTTGATGAAAACATTCCAGGATTTTTCTCCATATAATGGACTTCAATGGGACCCAGATGGTTCAAAGTCCAAATGAGCGTTTCAGTGCAGCTTCAAAGGGCTTTAAACGACACCAGACGATGAATAAGGCTCTTATCTAGCGAAACGAGCATCATTTCTAAAATAAATAAAAAACTTTAAGTTTTATAAGCACAAATGCTCGCCTTGCTCTGTTCTGTGATGCGTGCTAGTGACGTCACGTAATACGCAATTACGTTGAAAAGGTCACGCTTCTTGACGTTTGTGGAAGTACCGAGTCAGTGTTTACAAGTTGAACGCGCAAACAAAGTCAAACGCCGTTTACAAAAAAGGAAATTAAAAGGTAAAACAACGATGTCGGGCGATTTTGAACTTAGAGGAGAAGATGAGATGCAGTTTTTCACCTTTCTGAACCGGAATACACAGGAAAAGCGTGACCTTTTCAACGTAATTGCGTATTACGTGACGTCACTAGCACGCATCACAGAACAGAGCAAAGCGAGCATTTGTGCTTATAAAACTTAAAGTTTTTTATTTATTTTTGAAATGATGCTCGTTTCGCTAGATAAGAGCCTTATTCATCGTCTGGTGTCGTTTAAAGCCCTTTGAAGCTGCACTGAAACTGTCTTTTGGACTTTGAACCTTCTGGTTCCCATTGAAGTCCATTATATGGAGAAAAATCCTGGAATGTTTTCATCAAAAACCTTCATTTCTTTTCGACTGAAGAAAGAAAGACGTAGACATCTTGGATGACATGGGGGTGAGTAAATTATCAGCAAAAGTTTTTTTAAAAGTGAACTACTCCTTTAAGGTGCGCCTTCACAGGTTATTCATGTTTAAAACTCATGAATAGATGGTTCACATTGAGGTTTACTGGTAACTAATTTTGGATTTTTTTTCTTTTTCATTTTTATTCCGAATAGTCATGGTTGCTTTTTTAAATAAAGACTGATAATTTCATTTTGACAAACAAGAAATCATTTTTATACATTGCTGTGGATGACCTTTTGATAAGAGTATAATGGGTAAGACCCATAGTAGCTTCTGGTAAGCTTCATAGTAATACAAGTGACATGAGATATTAATGAGAAAACTGTTTTTTGCTGCATCATGAAATAAATCAGGTTTTGAGTGATATAAGTATGGATACATTTATTTATAAGCCCCTATTTATTACTCCTGTACTGAAATCCTTACATTGGCTTCCTGTTAAATTAAGGATTGATTTTAAAGTTCTCTTGTTTGTCTAGCACTTTGTCTAGCACTTTGGGGCAACGTCTATTGTTTGAATATGTGCTGTATAAATAAAGTTGCTTGCTATAAGCATTTTTAACATAAGAATTAAAAAAAATGGCTCACTAGTTGACAGGTATTGCATTCAAATCACCCTTTTTATTCACACAGTTATAACTGTTAATCAACTACTAATAATGCCTTTGTAAAAGATTTATTAGTCCTTAATGAACACCTTTATGAGCCCTTTACAAAGGAAACATTAAGGGGATAGTTCACCCTAAAATTAAGTCATACATTACTCACCCTGGTGTTGTTCTAATGCCGTATACCCTTCTTTTAAGGACCGCAAAAATAGAATAAAAAAAGTCCCATTTGCACTCGTCCATATAACGACCAGCAGCAAGCTTTTTAAAAAAGACTCATATGTATCGCAGAATGATCCCATGCGACGAGTGTCGTACATTCCAAGTGTTCTGGGGGTATTTGATATGAAATTGAATGTATTTTTAGCAAAAATCCAGACCTTGGCCATTGGTCTTCAGTGTATGGCTGCTTGACGTGTGCGTTCGTGTGACTCTGTTAGAGCCGCAGTAAATGAGACACTTAGCAGAAATACCCTGAGCCAATTTAATGTAAAATGCTATTTGTAGGTTGATCCCCAGCCTAAAAGTGTGAACAGTGTGACTCTGTGCTATCAAAACATGTGAGCATACCAACCAGGACAGCATAGACAGATCGGCTCAACTAATGGGGTGTGTTTGTAAGTCTACAGGTTGTCCTGTTAATGGCAGGAGTATCCTGGAAGCCTGTTGAAACAATCCAATATCTTGCAATGGAACACCTAGCACTGTTGTACAATACACTTGTATCGGGCACTCATGTCATGAGCTAACTATATTAGGTTTAAATATTCTTGGCTAGATCTTTTACACTGCATAGAAGCCAATCGAATCTGTTGCTGAGCTGATCAAGGTTAAGCAAACTCAAGCACTTCTACAATTCTGAATTTGTACCAAACAAAACTGAGCCACATACTTTGTCATTATGCCTGCGACATCAATGACATGAAATGAAAATCTGACTGTGACTTTACATGTTAATTTACTCACTCAGGGCAAGAGTACTGAGCCATTGTGTCTACCCCTACAGCGATCGAGACAGAGGATAGATCCCCTCGCTTTGAGTCTGGCATGCTTTCGCTTGGATGTTTTGCTACACTGAACTGATTATATAATATGCAGCAGAAAAATGGCTAGGGAGGCCACTGGCTGTCTCCTTTCGTCTAGTGTGCTTGTTATCGGCTAACACGAGAGTGAGCCATGAAAGGCAGAGAGAAGAGAGGAGAGATAAGAATTACCGAAACAACTTCTCCATCACTCCTGGCCGCCGCCGCCGCGGCCGCAGCACAGGCCAAGTTGGCCCGCCGGAGTTCCTTATTGGCCTGCAAGGTGGAGAAATAGTTGACAGCAGCAAACTCGATAAGGGCAGAAAAGACAAATGCGAAGCAGACAGCGATGAACCAGTCCATGGCGGTGGCATAGGAGACCTTTGGTAACGAATGACGGGCGCTAATGCTCAGCGTGGTCATGGTTAGCACTGTGGTGATGCCTGTCGAGAAGACATGAAAGTCCAAAGAAAAAAGACAAACAAAAAAACAGTTAGCTTGATAAAGATCTCTGTTTTGTCTTTTAGTTTCCAGATGAAGTTTTGGTAAACAGCTTCAGTTCAACCTAATCCTAAACAGCAGTTACAAACAGTGATTTAATTAATAGCTCATTCAAAGGGCACTGCACAAACATGAGCATTTTCTAGGAGAATTTCAAATGTTTTCTGTAAACACTTTTCATTTGGCTAATGATACAGTCAAAAGCGAAACAAATGTAAGGGCATATACTTGAAGTTTTTATTTATTTATTTATTTTCTTCCATATGAATGTTTATGTGTTACTATCATTTAAAGAATGGCCAATTAGTCATTTGGTTGTCATTTGCAATTTGTAAAACCAAAACACACCAGACATGATTTTTGGACAGGGTTATCATGGTAGCTTGTTTCTGCCAGAATAAAACATTTTAAAAGATAATTATCTCATAATTGCAAGTTTACATCTTAACTACTCGCAATGTTGAGTTTATATCTTACAATTTTGACTTTATAACAAGCGGTTGTACGTTTATATCTCACAATTCTGATTTTCATAACACGCAATTGCAATTATATATCACGCAATTCTGGCTTTATATTTCGCAATTCTAAGAAAAAAAATCTAAATTGCAAGTTTATTTCTCACAATTGAAAGTTTATATCACTCAATTCTGACTTTATAACACACAAGAACGACTTTATATCATGCCATTCAAAGATAAAAAGTCAGAATTGCAAGATGTAAAGTCGCAATTGTGAGAAAAAAAGTCGCAATTAAATTTTTTATTTTTTAATCTGTGGCGGAAACAAGCTTCCATGTTCTCATGATACCATTCTTAGAAAAAAAAAACCCTGTTAATATTGTTGATATATTTAATCACGTATTGTACCCATAGATATCTGTGTGTACTTGCACAGTGTTGCCAAAGATCCTGTAAATGTTACTTTATCTTCATATTATATTCCTGTAAAAATGTATTTATAAATATCGTGCTGTGTCAAAACATGAGGGCAATTATGTTTCATACCATACGTGGAATGGCGATTGAGCACGACCTGGATGCACAAGTGGTGTTTTTTTTTTTTTTTTTTTGCTAATACAAATTCTTGTGGCAGAAAAAGCATGAGAACTTGATTATGTCTGGTCTGTGTATCATCTTAGTGAGTTTTATACATTTTTACGTATGCACAGTAAGATGAATTAAACATTTTCTGACATTTCAGAGTGGACAAGGACATTGGAAAATGCTTAAAAATGCTATTATGGACGAAGAGCATTTTCCCATGTTTCTGGCCAGGTCTTGTCCTTTAACCAACATAAAGGGGCTGATGGGAAAACTAGGGCGTGGGGAGAAGTATACTGTTATTTCATAATGGATCATAGAGACCCATGGTCTACTAGCTCTATTGAACAGGCCATTTACTCAGAGCTCTGCATGAACTCCCATGGAATAGCTCCAGGAAAAGTAACCATTAGTTCAGTAAGATCTGAAAAGCCTTTCAGATTCAAAGTGATTTGTCTAAAAGATGACAGATAACACTATTTAACAAGCTTTGCAATGTTTTATTTTACATCTGAGCATTAGTTTGAAAATGTTGTTTCATTTAATAAAATATAGAATGGTAACCCAAAGGCAAGGGATTTTTATAAGGGAACAGTTATAGTTACATTTATGTTATTTTTTTTATAATTGCTTACAAGTCATGCATTTGCTTTTTCAATTCACATGCTCATAAACTATTATACACTGATTTATAAATGATCAAATATAAAATAAAAAAACAGAAACTTGTTTGCTGTACCAATTAGTTATCAATGTCTTTAATGGCTAATGTAATTTTGATATGTTGTTAAAATTTATATCTCCTCAGTCATATCCATGGTATTACTTATAGCAGTTATAGCAGACTCTCTACTGAAATTGTACTTCTAAAATGTCTATATATATATATTTTTTTGTTATTTTATTACAGGAATTATTGTTAATTAGATACATTTACAAATAAACAAGTTAAAATGTATAATGAGCACATCTTCACGATTTTTTTAACATTTGCTTTAGGAAAATTGTATTCTATGTTTTACTTAAAGCCATCAATGATGCATTTACAGGTTAGTAACCCTATTATCATTCACAATAAGTATTTATAAGAACACAACACTTATTATTATTATTAACAATCTTATATGACAGAAAAAAATCTGAATTACTAAAATGTCATTGTAACTATAATATAATAACATTATAGAAATGCAGGTTGCATCTTTATAAATAAATTCATGGAACCATACGACTGAATAATTAATACTTATAAATCAGGGTATAATGGATTATTGGCACGCGCATTAAAAAAGGAAATGCATGACTAAATTGTAAAAATAATATAAATCAACAATAAACTGCTCTCATAATCCAGTATAGGTCTAAATCATTTTTTATAAATATATTAATAATAGCAATACTATTCAAATAAATAAGTTTAAATGGAGCTATAATTCTATACAATTCTATGCTATTTAAAGCTTATATAGTATATTAGTAAAATCAACATCAAGATATTAGTACTGTCAATCCAATTGTCATACAGTCTAGTGCAAAAACAACAACGCCACCAAACCACTGCACCAGTTTTCCTCACAGCTGGCTAGATTACAGATTACAACTCAACTGCTATTCATTTCATTACACTGTAAAACACAAAAACATAGTATCACTCAGCCGGATCTCTGCCATATCATGCTCACCACCAATGGGATGCAGCCTCTATTCGTCGATCCTCAGCCCCTGCCTCAAGAGTAAACCCGCCCCCAGGTTCAGATGTCCTAGGACACCAATCGCCCTGATGAACACACACGTTTTGTGCGCTCAGAGAAGAATGCGCTGCGCCAGCCTGTACAGGGGCCGAGAGTCCAACCCGCCCTGATCATTCAGGCGACAGACCACCAATGTATCGTCTGTCCTGACCAACACACAAGTACACAAGTAGGTACACAAGGAATCTCCTGAGAGCCAGGCATAACGCTAGCATCTTTAGACAATTTATGTGCCAATCAATATGAGTCCACTTCCAAACCGAGTCAGGCCCATGAGACGATTTTATTCTGCCTGTGTCGTACGCTATTATAGACTCTTTGCTCTGTACGGTTGGCGTGTGCTCCAGTGAGTGTGTGGTTTGGCGAGGACCCTACGACGGCTGGACAAGGTGCAGACGGAGATCGGCTGGTGAGATGTTCGACAGCATAGCAACTTCTGGCGAACGTTTCTCGCTGCGTTCTGCGAACTATCCAGGAGTGAGTTTCCCAAAAGCAACTAGTTCAATAGAGTTCAATGGAATTCACGACTGTGCTAACAGTGCTTTGGGGGAGCATTGGTTACACCATCCAGTTCAGCGTGGTCGGCCTCATTTAATTGTCCGCGATTCTCCAGCGAATAATCAAGTATTTCTTTAAATAATGTGTGCCTTTATGCCCCATGCTGGTTTTACCCCATGTGTGGGGTAAATGGCCCACCTTGCCACCTCATACATTTATGAGATGTTTTAACAAACAAACAAACAAACCACTTTTATGATTTATTTTCTCAAAAAAAATCTGTTGCACCATCAATGTATATATACGAAGGTGTTACGATCCTTGGTATCTGTTTTGTGTGGGTTGTTGTTTTGTGTATGTGTGCAGGGATTGGCTGCAGTCGGAGGAGCCTGATTGGTGGAAGATGGCAGCTCATTCTGGCGTTGGCCTCGTGGCGTGAAGAGCTCCGGATTCCTCCTCCCCTCGGCAGATCCCAAAAGCTTCAGTTGATCATGTTCGGTTGTTTGTAATGGTTTCATTCGGTTTTGTTTTATGTTTTTGGAGCGTAGGGGTGTGCTGCCATTTGTTTTGACTTTGTTTGCGATTTGTTTATTTATAGGAAGTTAGGGAAGTTTCTTTGTAATTTGGTTTATTTCCTGATTAGGTAATTTATAAATGTTTGTTTTACAAGTGGCTGGATTCCTTCTTACCATCAGCAAAAGTTCACGTCAAGCCCGTCCTTATTGCACTGACATAACAGACGGTGAAAGTAGCACTACACCAAGCTATATTTCCTTTCTGCCATTCTCTCCATCTCTCACAGTTTAATGAAGTGTGCATTGTGCGTGTGCGGCTGCACATCCACTCCTCAGTCTATATATATATATATATATATATATATATATATATATATATATATATATATATACCGAGGCTGCATTTATGCATTTACCAAAAATATGGTAAAAACAGTAATATTGTGAAATATTATTAAAATAAATATTTTCTATTTGAATATATGTTAAAATGTAATCTATTCCTGTGATGGCAAAGCAATATTTTCAGCATCATTACTCTTTACAGTCTTTAGTGTCACATGACACATGATCCTTCAGAAATCATTATAATATGCTGATTTGGTACTCAGGTAACATTTCGTATTCTTGCCATCAATGTTGAAAACAGTATTTTGCTGCTTAACATTTTTGTGGAAATTCTTTGATGAATAGAAAGTGCAAAGAACAGCATTCATTTGCATTTATTAAATATCTTCAATGTTACTTTTGATCAATTTAATGCATCCTAGATTAATAAAAGTATTTTTTTTGTAATTTCCACATTTTCATTTTTAATAGATAAATAAATAAGAAAATAATAGGTAGAGGCACGTATTTCCAATGAGTCTGGAATGCAACTTTTATTATTCTCTATCAAGACCATGATGACATGTCAAGTCATCCTGTCACTTTACTTTCTATTTGCTATGATTATGTTTAAAAAGTCAATGTCATGCTCGCGACCATCAATAAAGGACAATCTTACAGGCATCTCTCGTCAGTAAAACAATCTGGTAACACTTTACTTGAAGGGGTGTGCATAAGACTGACATGACACCTTCATAATCATGACATGGCATAAATATGAAAGAGGTTTTATGCATATTGTCATTTAGTGTCATTCACTCAATTATGACATTTTTAATGCAAATATGACATTGTTTGAGATAAATATGTCATAAATATGTCATAAACATGGCATAGCAGATTAATTATCAAACTTAAGAAACCACTTAGCTTTATGGGTTAACATTTCATTAAACTGTCATGTGGTTGGTTTTGACATTGGCTGTCATGAAGCCATTATAACATTTTAATGACAAAGTAAATTTGCACTACTGTAGTTGAGGTCAAGAAAAACATTCATGACACAGTTGTAATGGCCTCATGACAGCCAATGTCAAAACCACCTGACAATTTAATGACATGTTAACCCATAAAGCTAAGTAGTTTCTTAAGTTTGATAATTAATCTGCTATGCCATGTTTATGACATATTTATGACATATTTATCTCAAACAATGTCATATTTGCATTAAAAATGCCATCATTGAGCGTCAATTGGTTGAGCAGATAGAAATCAGATAAGTTTTGTCATCCAAGGAGAGACTACATTAGAGAGAGAGAGAGAGAGAGAGAGAGAGAGAGAGAGAGAGAGAGAGAGAGAGAGAGAGAGAGAGAGAGACTAACACTTACTCTGAACTCATAACTTACACTCATAACTACTGTATTAAATATCACACATAGCTTCATTTACAACTTCATGGCCCTACCAAATTGATATCGTCCACGTATAAATATATTTTAAGCTTTTGTCTTCTCAATCTTATTAAAAATATCATTGAAATTTCACCTTTAGTTTCAAATCAAAGTTTGATATTTAGACAGAGCGTTTAACGTGTCCTGAGCATGAATAGAAATGTAGTGAAGAAAGAGAAAGAAAGCAAAGGAACAAAAACTAATTGCCTTAGGGGTAAAATAATGCTTTTGAGGGCAAAAAGCTGGTCCAAATTAATCTCAGTCAATTGCATGTCTGAACCAAATGCTTTGGGTTATTTCAGCTCTTAGTGGTAAAAGATTGTGATGTAGAGCAACTACAACAGAAATGGACAGTGAGTGCCTCCACCTATTCATCTCCACTCTCTAAAGCAAGTCATTTGTCAGAAACTCTCACTCCTTTTCTTTTTTACACTGTTTTAAGTTTTCTGTCACATCTATTTTCACAGGCATAACACTCTCAGCTCAGAACTGAGAAACATGTCGTAGGTTACTCACTTCTCCACATGAGCCGATGTTTGCTTGTAATCTACTGACATGGTGTAATTAACACCTCACTCAGAGCAAGCCATTTTTATACTGAAGTTGTGACTTTATCAGCAAAAGAAGAACATATCCCAATCACAGGCAACTAAAGCTGAAATGCACCTGGGAACTTCTCTGACTGATATAGGCAAAGCATCTTTAATATCTCAATGTATACGTTTCTAGTGTCCCTACCAAGACACATTTTGGCACTGAAAATTCAAATGCTGATGTGTTCATAAAGAGAAAAACTTCAGTTGTAGGTTATAGACTGATACACTAATAACTAATTATAACAGCCGCAGTGAAACACTAGCGGGAGACCACGAAGACCACAAAGACTTCATTCTTGCATAACAAAAATAATCAGCTGAAAAAGCAATGAGGACTAAGTAAAAGTTAATACATTTTAAGAGTACTTCATAAAGACCTAGAACATTTAGGGGGACCTACTCACCTGTACTTTCCTTTGTTTTTCTAACCCATTCTAGAATCAAGTGCCTTATATCATTTTATATACGCACACACACAACTACTTTCACTTTGCATTTGTTTAAATTTCCAAAGAAACATGCTAATAATCGGTGGTTCAAAAGACCAGAACCTATGTTTATTGTTTGAGTAGATGATAGTTTCAGCCAATCTGGGCATGGGGGTGGGACTACACATCAACAATCAATCCTGCTCAGAGGAACAAGCAATAGATATGTTTAACCGTGGACGGCTGTCTCTGTCTTTAAGGGTTAAGTAGCACTGTTTAGTGTGCAGTAAAGTTTAATGCAAGATATTTCCATACTCTTCTTTACACAACTGAAAACTTGAGTAACCTTCACATGTACCCATGTTTCTATTTCATAAATGAAAAAGAGAGCAAACCGAGGAAGGGAAGGAAGAGGATCTCAAAATGTTTGCTCTTGCACCACCACAGAACAAGGGCCAAGGCATGATAAGTGATTTAGGACCATTGCCAACAGCTGCCAAGAAGAGTGTATTAAGATAATGAAGCAGAAATGAGATCTACATAAAAAAATTCAATGTGCATCATCTCAAGGTAATAATAAGACTGCCTAGCAAATTCATCTGGCTTCTTTTTCTGGTAACACGTTAGTATGGGGAACACATTCATAAACTACAACTTTTGTCTCAATAAACTCCTCATTTACTGCGTATTAATATTTAGTACTGTAGTTTTGTAGCATTTAAGGTATTGGGTAGGATTAAGAGATGTAGAATATGGTCTTGCAGAGTAAGGCATTAATATGTACTTTATAAGTACTAATAAACAGCCAATACACTAGTAATATGCATGCTAATAAGTAACAAGTTAGAAGTGCGTATTTTACCCTTAAAGTGTTTCCCTTTAGTTTAAATAGAAAGACTTTGATGTATATGTGTGCTTTTTGTGAGAACTTTCAGTATCAGTCTAGCCATTCACAACTCTTCACTTTAAATTGTGCTGTAACTTTTCAGTGTAGAATAATTTGTTTTGTATCTGGTGTGCTTAAATTCAAACACCTTCTTCTGCTTTCTCTGGCTCAGTGCCAAAACTTAGTGAGCTGCTTTGTCCTCTAAATAGGCGTCAACTCAGAGTGCTACTTCTGTAGAGCATTCAAGTGACTCAACACACAGTCAATTAGGGGCCAAGCACCAAAAGTCCGCAGGCACCCATTGTAATCGCTAGTGTTCTTATTGTTCTTATTATTTTTCCACAATGGGAGTCAAATCCAGCCCATAGAACCACTTGAGGTAAAGTTTGTAAATTCGGCACACAGATAGGAAATAGTCTAAACATTTACCACAGCAAATTTGGAGTCTTTACCTCAATCCCTCTAGCGCCACCAACTGTTCAAATTTTCACTCACATTTATGCTAATAACTTTTGAACCATAAGGACTAGAATTTTATCCTCAGATTCCTTGGCTCAAGACAATTCGATTACACCATATGACATAATTTCTCATCATTAGTCAAATCGTTCTCAATTGAACGGCAAAATGATAGCGAGGCTGTATCTCGGCAAAGCTTTAGCATATTCAGACCAATCTTGGTTTGTGTTATGACAACCGTGACCTGAGGACACCCGCATAGTTTCGGCGCAGTGCCAGCTAGTTGTCAGGAGATATGAAAAATGGCTCTTTTTGCTTTTAACGTCTCAATAGTTCGGCCAAAAATCACAAAAATCCTTAGATCTCGTTTGACTTGGCATGCTGAAACCGAGTCAAACGAGATACATAATTTTTCCATATAGGCCATTTTGGACGTGTGCTGTTTTGCATTTCTTTGAAAACCTACTTTTCTGAACCATTGGTCCGATTTTCTCCAAATTCAATTTAGATCATCTTCAGACCATGCCAGCAAAAATGATCGATTTTGTGTTGATAGACAAAACAGTTATCGTTTTACATATCAACTTGTTTGATGGCATGATGCCAAACTGTATCTGAGGCTGTATCTCAAGTTTTTGCTGGATTGACACCAAACTTTGTGTATGTCATTGTCAACCCCATTACCTCCACAAATTGGTCAGAAGTTATAAGCAATGAAATCATATTACAAGTGATTGTATTTATATTTTTTTCTAAAATCACCTACAATCATCTAAAATAATCTGGCCCCTTAATAGATACTAGCAGCTATATTTTCAAATGAGTCAGCCATTAACAAGTTAACAATGAACACAGAATAAATAGCACACACAAAAGGTAAAATTGTCTAAATCGTCTATAGTCTGTTTAATGAATAATTTTCAGGACTGAATGAATTATTATTATTATTAATAATTATATAACTTCTTACACTTTGGATTTAGTATTAGCATACTGGTGCTTGCCCAGTGAGCACAACAGACAAACAGTTTGTGAAGAAGCAAAAAACAGATGCTTACCAAACACAGTTCTGGCAGGTACTGACTCTTTGTCAATCCAGAATGAGACCTGTGCTAGGATCACAGTCATAATGCAAGGGATGTATGTCTGGATCAAGAAGAAACCCATTTTCCTTTGCAGGTGGAAGTACACCGTCATGACTATGTATTCACCTGCAACAGATGGACATACGACATTAGTGGTATAGGCAATCCTAAACAAGTGTTCAAGAAACTGTACATTCCCTAGAAATACATTAAAGACGAATAGAAAATCCTATTTAACAAATGTCACATTCAACACATAAGTGTAAGATTGATTTAAATCAGGACAAAGAACATGTCGTTTTTCAACTGAAAAAAATATGTTGGCAAGAGGTTGGAATTAAGAAAGCTTTCGTCATTCGTGCAAACCAGAAAACAGCAGTCAAACTAAATGAAACGTCCCAAAGATCATACCTGTGTTTGACTTCAACCTCTCACTAGACACTGTCTGTCCAATGAGATCATACTGTAGGAGACTGGAACTCTCTTGAGGAACTTCCACTGAAAACAATGGTCCTTTCTTCCATGTGTAAACAATCTCACTCATTGGATAGGCATCTATATTACAGGCACAAATCAAAACTAAAGTCAGTCACACCAGTAAAACCATTCAAAGGGAATATGTGCCATTTTAACATACATACAGCTGCCAAATTTCAAAGGGCATGAATGTCCATCCATTGGGAAATTTATCAATCGCATGGGGCACTCTGCATTGATGGTTAACCTGGAAACAATAAACGTTTTACCTTTAATTTATGTGAAATAACAGATGGTATCACTGGTATATACTGTAATAGAATCCACTGTTGTTGTTTTATTTAATTCTTTTGTGGACTGGTAAGATAATGTGTTACATTTCTACTGCAATTATAAAGAGCAAGTGTGCAGTCCATCTTTGACTTGGAGAGCAAATGTTCTGGCACGCAGGTTACCTCATGGTGTACAGAATAGTTCCGTTCTGCATGATGCGGAACAGCTTGTTGGGAGTTGTCATGTTGTGAGAAATAGAACGTTTGCCATTTCGGAAGAAAGTATCCGGTGTCCAGATATTGCTGACCATTAGGTTGTTGAGACGCAGGATCTCAATGGGGCCCTCAAATTTCAGCCGGTCATCAATCCATGTTTGCCGAAAAAACACATCCATTGTGTATTCCTAAGAAATTATTATTCTTTTTAGAGTTCATTTTTTAGATATTCACGTGTGGTTTCCATGACTGCAGATTCAAATCAACAGAAATCTAAACTGTCATAACTGTGCAGAGCATGTGATTTTATATATATATATATAGACAGCAACCCACAATACAAATTTGTATGAGTGAACACATCAGGAAAGTGTCATCGGGTATGTTTACGAATCAGACTGGTATACATTCACCATCAGGAATGGTATTTTTCTTTTTTCCCCACTAATCTTGGCAGAGATTTATCTTTACTGTCTTTCGGATTGTCACAGTGCATCATATGGCAAGCGGGGTGGCTTTGGACACTGTAGGAAAATAGTGTAGTGTGTAACAGAGGAAAGAAAGCTGAGCCGGGACCCTCACTGTCAGGGATTGTCAACCAGATTAAAATCCCTAAGCTTTTATAATGACATCCTGCCCAAATGTCAGAATAATGAAGCCAGGCCAACATGAGTAGAGGCAGTGGACATAGAAAACATGCAATTACAGAGGATTTCAGTTTATATGCAAGAATGCATGTATTATATATAATTGTTCTTCACATACCATTTCCACATCAGAAACAGGACCAAAACTGGTGACAAATATGTCCGTTTTAACCTCTGTGACAGGACCTACAGTTTTTCAAATATAAATAAGTAATAGAAAGAAAGAAAGAAAGAAAGAAAGAAAGAAAGAAAGAAAGAAAGAAAGAAAGAAAGAAAGAAAGAAAGAAACGCTCCTTAGTGCACTCAATACAAATATTTTAAACACAATGACTTTATAAAGCAGTAAGGCAGTTTCTGATGATGAACTTGAGGAAGTCTGGCATGCAAAGTCCAGAATGATTTACAGAGAAAATTAAAGTAAATGTATTTAATAAACCACATTAAGTAACACCATGTTAAGTAATTCCTGCAGTTGCTTACCTCCAAAACCAGGTCGGAGTCTGTTGTCATATCCATCTAACAACCTATCCAAAATGCGCGTAATGTTATCCAAATAAATCCTTGTCTTATTTGGTGGATTTGCCAACACCTGCCCAACACTGTAAACATTTTCACACATGAATAAGCAAAGCAGAAAAATAAACATGTGTGAAGTCAGATAAAAACACTTTGCTACTTACCAAGACAGGATAAAACATGTGCGTATCCAAGCCATGCTTTACGCGCACTCTCTATCCAAGTGTCCCCGTGTCAACTGGTGTTAGTTGCACATCCCATAATTTATGTGTGCAAAAGGAGCTGGTGTGGTTGCGAGGCTTGTGTGCGTATCCTAAAGCTTTTACGCGTGAAGTCTTGCTGGAGTTCCTCAGTGGAGTTCCTCTTCTGACTCACTCTGATGGAAACTAAAGTGCTTTTAAAGAGGCAGAGAGATGCAACCAAAGGACATTGACAAAGATCGAATAAAGCATTATGAGGGATTAGAAGAGAAAGACTGCTGAAATGTTCTACTGTTTGAATTTGCATGATGATTGCTGTGCTTTTTTGTCAGATTACAAACTTGATCATTAATTAATGTACATTCAAATACTAAAAATGTCATGAAACTTTACTTAATATATTCATATTTATAATTAAATTCGCCACTACTGATCTTTTAAGCATCGTATAATATTTGCCAATTACTTTTTAATCAAGGTTGTTTTAAAGTGTTACCAAAAGAATTTTGTTTTTGCTTACTGAAACATACATATTTATTTCAATGATAAATAATACATTTTAGAGGTTTCCTCTTATGTTATGTCCAAACATTATAAAATAGCCTTTAATTCGTTTTGTCAGTTACTGTGAAAAATTTCACTTGTTAATATTTCATGGCTATCTTCCTTACCGTTAGGATGAGAATGAATAATATTAAGTAGAAAGATGTTGTTGTTTTTGGTTTTTGTTGAAATATGGATGTTTTTATGAACTATGTATTTATTTATTTTTGTTTTGTGATTCAATACAAAATCTCTGATGCAGTAAAATATCATGCTCAGTTATATCATCAGCTGTTATGAAATGGTGATAAACTTTCTATGCTGATACAGCCTTTTTCACACACTCGGAATTGATGGGATCACATCTGATAGCTCTTTCCACAGGAGCTTATTTAAATGATGCTGTTCAAATCTGCTGTACCACTCACGTTAGAAACAACTCTGAGCCATTATCCTAATCCACAGTCATGAGGTTTTAATGCATCGAGTCATCATCCACCATTGGATTTCTCTCCAATGTTATGGCCATTTAGTGTGCACTATCAGTGAATGACAATTACATGGTGACATGTGATCAGCAGGATTTAAAATTCCAGTTGTTGCCCACTCTCAATCATTTCATGAAATAAGGAGAGTTAGATCTATACCAAACCCAGATATGAGAATCATAAAGCTTTCAGGAAATATAATAATGGCTGAGGATGTTTTTGATATGACTGTTGAACAATGAGATTGAATGTGAAATACCAACCGAGGCAGGCCAGTTGACTACTGAAGCATAGCAAGAACTGGGAGGCAAAACCCAAGCAGAGCGGGTCACTGGAGCATGAACAGGGGGTAAAGGTGTGCCAGCAGACATGGATACTGTCCTTCTGGTCACAATAACACTATACCCAAGCAAATGTTATCTGTTATTTACAAAGTGCCGTACTGACCGAACAGTGTAGCTATTGGCTCTTACAGGGGGGGGGGGGGGGGGGGGGGGGGGGGTTGAACAGGGCACTGAAGGCAGTGCAATGAACATCATACCAACTATAAATTCAAATTACATAGACTGACATTGTGTCACATGTGGATGCTATATAGAGCGCATAGAATGCATAGAATGGTCTTTTATTATTATTATTATTAATAATTATATAACTTCTTACACTTTGGATTTAGTATTAGCATACTGGTGCTTGCCCAGTGAGCACAACAGACAAACAGTTTGTGAAGAAGCAAAAAACAGATGCTTACCAAACACAGTTCTGGCAGGTACTGACTCTTTGTCAATCCAGAATGAGACCTGTGCTAGGATCACAGTCATAATGCAAGGGATGTATGTCTGGATCAAGAAGAAACCCATTTTCCTTTGCAGGTGGAAGTACACCGTCATGACTATGTATTCACCTGCAACAGATGGACATACGACATTAGTGGTATAGGCAATCCTAAACAAGTGTTCAAGAAACTGTACATTCCCTAGAAATACATTAAAGACGAATAGAAAATCCTATTTAACAAATGTCACATTCAACACATAAGTGTAAGATTGATTTAAATCAGGACAAAGAACATGTCGTTTTTCAACTGAAAAAAATATGTTGGCAAGAGGTTGGAATTAAGAAAGCTTTCGTCATTCGTGCAAACCAGAAAACAGCAGTCAAACTAAATGAAACGTCCCAAAGATCATACCTGTGTTTGACTTCAACCTCTCACTAGACACTGTCTGTCCAATGAGATCATACTGTAGGAGACTGGAACTCTCTTGAGGAACTTCCACTGAAAACAATGGTCCTTTCTTCCATGTGTAAACAATCTCACTCATTGGATAGGCATCTATATTACAGGCACAAATCAAAACTAAAGTCAGTCACACCAGTAAAACCATTCAAAGGGAATATGTGCCATTTTAACATACATACAGCTGCCAAATTTCAAAGGGCATGAATGTCCATCCATTGGGAAATTTATCAATCGCATGGGGCACTCTGCATTGATGGTTAACCTGGAAACAATAAACGTTTTACCTTTAATTTATGTGAAATAACAGATGGTATCACTGGTATATACTGTAATAGAATGGTCTTTTAATTAAAAAAAATTCAACAGATCGCAGGTATCAGGAGTAAAACAGCAACCATTTAACAAAGATGAAACCGGATACTAGGAAAACAACAAGACAGGGAGAATATATACATGATCAACTGAAGGGACTAACGAGTTAATTCATGAACCTCAGGTGAACGGAATTAAATAGGCACGCTACATCTACACTAATCCGGATACATTTTTAATTCATAAATAAAAATGCCGTCTCAGTATGGACAGAAGGCCAAAACAATAGAAAAATATGCACTTTCAAACGAAAACGCATTAGTGTGGACAACGCAATGAACAGAGCATAATCCTGACATATTTTATGTGAAATTATATTTATACCGATGACAGATGTGTACCTTATGAAATATCTTTCTGTTAAATCACTAGACAAACAATCTCTCTAAGTTTCCTGCTGGATAATCCAGTTAATTTTATACAATTGCTACATTATTTTAACCCTGGCACAGAACATTTGGTATTCATATAGTTTGAATAAGAATAAGATGAATAATGTCCTCGTCACAGAAGGATCAGGATGATGGAGGAGACTAATTTAAGCCATATTTATTAATCAGTCAATGGTAAATACACACAAGGTGAAACTACGAAGGAGGGAAGTACTGCACAATAACATAGGGAACATGTAACTGCTGGATCATCCTCTGTTTCCCGCTTGACTTATGTTGAAGTGTTTTCTGTTCCTTGTTCCATATTTGTAGTCCTTTTAATTGGTTGCCCCTATTCATTAGTCTTGATTGTTCCCAGGTGTGTCTTGTTAGATTGTTAGCCCTTGTGCATTTAAACCCCAGTATTTCCTGTGTTCTTTGTCAGGTCTTGTCCATGTATGACTGTTTGTTTGGTGTTCTTAGTTCTGCACCTGGTGTTCAGTTTTGATCCTTGTCTTCCCTGGTGTTTAGTTATTATTTGTATTATTTTGTAGTGATGGGAAACCAAGGCTTTCTGAAGCGTTTGAGGCTTTCATCAAATTGTGCTGAAAAACGGTTCATTGCTTGAAGCTTTTAACACAATGTGGATTAGCGACATCTGGTAGGGATGGGCAAATGAAGCCTCATGAAACACTGAGGCTTTCCCCTGATTGTTCCGGGAATAGATTCAAAGCTTCGAGAGTGTCGAAAACAACGCCATCTGGTGTTTAGCAAAAAATAAAGCAACCAAAACCCTGTGAAATAAGCTTTGTCCGACGACGACGCCGCCATGCATTAGTGTCATGTTACGTGCACAAAATAAATGCCTAACAGTGCGTGTGTGTGTTGAATTTCTCTCTGTGATAAATTTGTTTAACCATTAAGCTGTGGCATTTAATTCCAGCATGAGTATTAATATTATGTAATAGAAGAATGATGTACACATATATGAATTGCATATGGCAAATCTATAAATATTTTTTCCCTGAAATAATTTGTATTCATTTTAATTGTATGACTGGGTATTTAAAAATGTAATTGAATAAGTTTGAATGAAAACTTACCAGTAAAGTAAGATCTGGGTGTTCGAACATTCCGACAAATAAAATGAATCGCAGACTTGATTGGACAGAAAGTGAGGCTTCTTTTGTCATTGGTCACGAGATTTGTTAACAACATAACCCTGGAATCGCGGCTTCATCGGGCATGCCGACAGCTGGAAACGAGCTCGGTTCAAATGTCACATCACTAACATCTGGTGGTCAGACTTGTTTTCTCCACCACATCTAACAAATAATCTTGGAGTAGAGGATGTACAGTTTGAAAAAGCACGTCACCAAATAAAGCTTCGGAAGTCTGTGACATACAAGAGTGGAATCAATCTGGGATGAATACAGTTCTACCAGGAAGACTCGGTAGGCAAGAGAAAGTATGAATACGATTTATTTAACAGTTTGTATGCAAATTAAATGTTAAAGTTCTTTGGTGTAGGCCGCAACTGTGATCCAAATCCGTAGGGTAGAAGACAGTTGCAGTTCCTGCCTGAAGATGAAGGCAAGGGCTGAGACTACCCCCGATGGATGGACAGGGACCATGGACAGAGACATGGACAGGTACCGACCTAGTGGTGGTGAGGAGGATGGTGGTTAACGCCGGTGTCAGTTTCTGCGAACGTAGTAATGGATTATAACCGGGATTAAATAATCCTTATATCGAGTAGCTAGAACTATGGTTAAAACATCAGTTGTCTCATCAAGCTGCAAAGCAGAGTACTAGCTTTGCATGATGTTAGCTAGCAATTGCTCCTTAACATCGCTTGCCATGTCAGATATGCAGCGGCTTAATATTGTGAAAAGATTCAGGGAATCCAGAGAAATCTCAGTCCATGTAGGACAAGACAGGAGACCTCGGTTAAATGTGTATGACCTTTGAGCCCTCAGATGGAATTGCATGGGAAACCATCATGCTTCTGTGTAAAATATTGCCACATGGGCTCTGGATTGCTTTGGAAAACAATTGTTATTTAACACAGTCTACCACTGCATCAAGAAATGCAACTTAAATCTCTGTTACACAAGAAGATATACATCTGTTCAATTCAGAGATCGTGTTTAGTTCTCTGGGCCTGAGTTCATCTAAGATGGTTTGGAAGACAGTGGAAATGAGTGCTGTGGAATTATACCCCCTTTCTGGGATAGAAGCTCCCTCCTGACAGAAGTCTCCCAAGGAGAGCCATACTTGGCCCAGCCACAGAGGGGCTACTAAGAGAAGACACCTTGTCCCGGCTCTCGCCAGAACGTATAGAAAGTGTACAGGCGTAGCCTTGGCCACAGCTACACCACAGCATCATAGAGGATTTGGATGCATGAGGGAAAACCATAGGGGACAGTGTGAGGTCTCTTGAGACGGCCAAACACCCTTGATAACTCAGGGTGGAGCCCCCACTCCCCGGGTCTCAGACCCTGCCTCGACAGGGCATCTGCTCCCTGGTATTGGCATTAAGGGATAGAAGCTGCCCTGAGTGAGTAGCTTTCCCTGAGACCACAGGAGGATCTGGTGCACCAGTTTGCAAAGTGGACCCGAACCCAAACCTCCCTAAAGATGTATATAGGCAACCACCTATGTTTTGTCTGACCAGACGAAAACTTGGTGGCCCCTGAAGTCTGAGAGAAAATTTTTGAGAGCAAGAAAAGGTTTATGTGCCAGAAGAAATGATGACCGTCAGGTGAGCTACTGTCTAGGATCGTTCCCCAGCCTGTGAGGGAAGCATCCCTTATTAGCAATTTGCAATGACAAGGAGCTCCCAACACAAGACCTTTGGAAAAGTACCAGGGCTTCTTCTGAAAAGAAGAACAATCTGAAAGTCTTTTGGAGGGATATACATACTAACTTCTCACAATCATTAAACTGGTTGAGGTCAATAAAATAATAGAACAGAAAATGTATTTTCTTAGGAGAGATATATTACGGAAATAATAAAAAAACAACAGTGAAATGCAAATAGTAGACCTAACGCAAAGTAACATATCATAAACCAATTGTACAAATGACCCAAAAACCAATACAAAATTAATAGTTATGATATGAGCCTGAAATATTGCATACAATTGGTGATGCTTATCTGACACAGTCTATAGGTGAAAGAAGAAACCTTGTAAACAATGTAGATACAAATTGTACTTAAACACTGGTAAAAAAACAAACCAAATTCTTTTTTCAAAATTCAACAATTCCAGAAACAAGCAGACATAGGAAACGTCTCGGTTACGTATGTAACCCTCGTTCCCTGAGTAGGGAACGGAGACATTACGTCGGATGACGACGAATGGGGTTTCGCTTAGAACACCTATCGACTTTGAGTATACAAAATGAGCCAATGGTAAAGAAATGCCATGGGTCTGCGGAATTTGCATGAAGTAATTCCGCCCCACCTCGTGGGTATAAAAGGAGGACACCGGCAACATGCAGTTATGTTTCTTCGCTGAGGAGCCAAGACTGAGAAAGATAGTATTAGAAAATACACACATGACCCGAAGGATGCATATGGAGAACACTGGGGTGTCCAGCCGCAGGTGGAATATTTCAACCCCAGGGGTGGCAAGGTGGCTTGCCAAGGGAAAGACACATGCTCAAAGAGGCTTAGAGTGGAAATACACATGTGGGGGTAGCTCCGGAGAGGGACCATGCACACGGGAGGCACCTAGCCGACGCACAGGCAATAGACACTAGTGCCAGCGTCAGGGGTGCTGGAGGAACTCAGGGCTTGCGGAGAAGCTCACCTGAGGAAATATCGCACGTATCCAGTCCAAGGAGTGGAATGGCGAGCAAGCGAAGACACCTGAGCGGGTCCAATACTAGCTGGTTGAAGCGAGTACATGAGAGGACACTGGCTCCACTCGGAGATTGTAGAATCTGGCGAATATGTTAGGTGTCGCCCAGCCTGCAGCTCTGCAGATGTCTGTTAGAGAGGTGCCATGTGCTAGAGCCCAAGAGGATGCCACACTCCGGGTGGAGTGGGCAGTCACACCAAAGGGGCACGTTCGACCTTGCTGCTGGTATGCCAAAGCAATGGTGTCCACTATCCAGTGGGACAACCTCTGCTTGGAGAGAGCCTTTCCCTTCAGCTTCCCACCATAACAGACAAAGAGCTGGTCTGAGGTCCTGAAACACTGCGTCCTGTCTAAATAGGCGCGGAGAGCGCGTACTGGACAGAGCAGTGCCAAGGCTGGGCAGCCTTCACTCCAACCCATCTTAAAGGAAGGAAAGCACGACACCGACCGAACACCTCCGTGGGTCTTCTCGGCGAGAAGAGCACCAGCTGACGAAGAGGTTCCACTTCAACGCATAGGCGTGTCTCGTGGACGACGCTCTAGCGGAAGTGATGGTAGCCACCACCGCTGGTGGTAGGGTACTCAAAACTACCTCGTCCCGTCCAGGAGCCACACGTGGAGGTTCCAAAGATCGGGACGAGGGTGCCACAGGGTGCTCAGAGGGATTGGCCAAGGAGGTGCTGTCGCGAGGAGCACCAGTTCAGAGAACCAGGTCCGGGTGGGCCAGTACGGCGCAACCAGAAGGACCTGCTCCTCGTCCTCCTTGACCTTGCGCAAGACCTGCGCAAGAAGGCTCACCGGGGGAAATGCATACTTGCGGCCCCGCGGCCAGCTGTGCGCCAGAGCATCCGTGCCGAGCGTACCCTCGGTCAGGGAAAAATACAGGTCGCAGTGGGTCGAGTCGTGAGAGGCAAACAGATAAATCTGTGCGTCCCCGAACTGGTCCCAAATCAGCTGAACCGACTGGGGATGGAGTCCCCATTCTCCAGGGAGGGGCTGAAGCCATGAGAGCTCGTCGGCTGCACAGTTCAGGACTCCGGGAATATAATTGGCTCGAAGCGACCTCAGATGCTTCTGACTCCATAAGAGGAGGTGGCGGGCGAGTTGCGACATACGGCGGGAGCGTAGACCACCTTGATGGTTGATGTACGCTACAGTGGCGGTAATGTCTGACCGGACTAGTACGTGTTGACCCCTGAGCAACGCCCGAAAGTGGTGCAGGGTAAGGCGTACTGCCAGCAACTCGAAGCAATTGACATGCCATAGGGGCTGGGGTCCTGTCCAGGAGCCCGCGGCAGCATGTCCATTGCACATGGCGCCCCAGCCCGTGGTGGAGCCATCTGTTGAGACAACAACATGCCGGGAAGCTCGTTCCAGGGGGACACCCGCCCTGAGAAAACTGAGGTTCGACCACGGGGTGAAGGTCTGATGGCAGGTCGGAGTAACTGGTACTCGGAGCGTGCCTTGTTGCCATGCCCACCTCGGAACTCGGTCGTGAAGCCAAAGCTGAAGCTGTCTCATATGAAGCAATCCGAGCGGCGTTACTGCGGCTGCAGATGCCATATGCCCCAGGAGCCTCTGAAAATATTTCAGTGGAACCGCACTCTTGCCCTGGAATTGTCTCAGACAAGTCAGCAGTGACTGTGCGGGCTCGCTCGTAAGCTGCGCGGACATGGCGACCGAGTCGATGTCCATGCCGAGAAAAGAGATCCTCTGCACGGGGCTAAGTTTGCTCTTCTCCCAGTTGACCCGAAGGCCCAAGCGAGCTAGGTGCCGGAGCACAAGGTCCCTGTGTTCGCAAACCTGGTCTCGAGAGTGAGCTAGGACAGTCAGTTGCCGAGATAGTTCAGGATGCGAACCCCGTGTTCCCATGGAGGAACAAGGGCTGCCTCGACAACCTTTGAGAAGGCGCAAGGAGACAGGGCTAGCCCGAATGGGAGAACAGCGTACTGATATGCGCGCGCCCTGACAGCAAACCGTAGGTAAGGTCTGAGTCGAAGGAGAACGGAGACATGAAAGTAGACGTCCTTCAGGTCTATCGGTGCAAACCAATACTGTGGCCGCACACATCCGGAATGCGTTTGGCCAGGAGCATCTTGAACGGCAGCCCGTGAAGGGGCGGTTCAGGTGTGTAGATCCAGGATTGGCCATAACCCACCAGATTTCTCCGGGACAATGAGGTAGGGGCTGAAAACCCGGACCTCATTTCGGCTAGAGGGACAGTCTCAATCGTACCCTTCGCCAGTAGGGTAGCAGCCTCTGCTCTCATGATAGGGGATTAGGCAATTAGACGAGTCCGCCCGACATCCTGCACATCAGACTGGTCAGCCCCAGAATGGTGAACATCACCTGACTCCGAGAGCGCACGGCCACCTTCGTCGCTCGGAGAGCAAGGTCAGTGGCGGCGCGCAGCTCATTGAAGAGCCTCGAGTCAGTCCCGCCCTCATGCATATCCGTGAGCATCTGGGTCAGGTAGACCAGAAGAACGGTCATGGGATGCAGTGAGGCGGCTGCCTGTCCTGTGGCACTATAGGATTTCGCCACAGATTAGTGTAGACGAAAAGAACTACAGGCTTCAGATGGGTACTTAGGATTGCTCCGGGAAGCACTCTGAGGACACGGTAGCATCGCAACAGAGCGTTCAACCAGGGGGACCCCAGTGTACCCATGGGCAGCGGCCCCGTTGAGGGGAGGGAAGGCAGATGAGACCAACGAGTGGTCCTGAGAAGACAAGGGGGTCTTCCAGGATGTCGAGATCTCATCATGCACATCCAGGAAGACGTCCTTTCTACTTCCAACATGTACCATACGATAGCAGTGGTACAGCTAAAAAAAGTAGGTCAAAGAGTCCTTCTACAAACAAAATATTAATAAATATTAGTATAAATTTTAACAAAATGAAATACAATTTATACAACCCCTTCAAACTTTATGGAAACTTTATGCTCTGAAGTGGAGAGTTTTCACTTCTTGGTGTAGTGACCGTCAGTTGGACACAGTTAACTGCCTGGTTGGTACAGTGCTGGAGTTCCTGCAGCAGCGGTTCAATGCAGGTCTATCCCCGTCCACTTTAAAGGTTTATGTGGCGGCCATAGGTGCTTACCACATTCCTTTGGGTGGAGTGTCTTTGGGTAAAGACCCCTTGGTACCTCGTTTCCTCCGTGGTACTCTGAGGCTGAGGCCTGCAACTCGTACCAGGGTGCTGACGTGACCTGGCCATTGTCCTTCAAGGCCTTTCCCTGGCTCCCTTTGAGCCAATGGAGGAGGTTCTGGCCAAGTTTCTGACCTTGAAAACATTGTTCCTTCTCGCTATCACCTCCCTTTAAATAATAGGAGATCTGCAAGCATTGTCGGTTACATCTCGGGCTTGGAATTTGCACCTGGTATGGTCAAAGCGTTTCTTTACCCTAGACCAGGCTATGTTCCTTAGGTCCCCACTAATGTGGCTAGATCTATTGTGCTGCAGGCCTTCTGTCCACCTCCTTTTCAAAATTCGGACCAGTAAATCTGAACAGTTGTTCGTGTGTTTCGGGCCACCTAACAAAGGGTCCCCAGCATCAAAGCAGAGAATGAGCAAGTGGGTGGTTGAGGCTATTTCACTTGCTTATGAGTTAGTCGAACAGCATTCACCTATGGCAGTGCGTTCCCACTCTACTAGGAGTATGGCGGCCTCCAAGTCCCTTATGTCAGGACTTGTACAGTTGTAACCAAGGTGATTTTTCTCCACTGCAAACTCTTATCACTCAGACAGAATTAAACTAAATAAATTTAGATATATAGTTGAGATATATTTTAGTTGACATGCTGCCGTTGTAGACAGTTAAGTCGGATCCTTTCCGGGCAATCATTATTAAAACGCCCAAAAGAGATGGGGTAGGCCCGCCATGCAAAAATACTTTTTCAAAGTACGTAGACGCAGAGTATGCCAGAATGAATGCCAAACTCAAAAAGACCTTTGAACACGTAGAATATGTCTCTACAACAAACAATATTTGGACAGGACATAATAAAAGCTATCTTGGCGTAATTGCGCATTGGATAAATCCAAACAGCATGGAGCGAGGGAAAGTAGCACTAGCATGCAGAAGATTCAAAGGTCGTCATACTCATGACATAATTGCAATTGAGCTTGACAACATTCACTCATATCATGGCATATCCAGTAAATTATATCAACTGTCACAGACAATGGCTCTTATTTCGTCAAGGCCATCAAAAGATACCAGCCAGTCGAGGAGGAGGATGACAAGGATGAGGTGACTTTTACTAACATTAATGATGTATTGCAAAACAGTGGTGGTGATGATGATGATGATGGTGGTGAAGTTTTTATTACTTTGCCGCCACGTCAGAGATGTGCTGCAAACACTTTAAACCTTGTTTCATGTACTGTAATGTACTAAGTGGTTACTGTCAAAAATACAAATAAAAACGATATACTGAAGCGCTACCACAAGATGTACAGGCTTATGGAACAAGGCTAGTCGTTCAATGGTGGCTGCAGAGACCGTAGATGACATCATTGCAAAGAAGCTGCTGGTCCCTTGCTGTACGAGATGGAATTTGTTTCATAATGCCCTGGTTCGAATCGGTGAGATTTCTATGGCTGAGCTGTACACCATCTTGTCAAAGTTCGGGATGATAGCCATCACAGAACAAGAACATCAGTTCATCAGGGAGTATTGTACTGTCATGAGGCCACTTACATATTCTTATATGAGGCCTTAGACTTTCTTCAGGGAGAAGACAACTGTTTCCATGGTACACTCCTATCCACATTGGAGACATTGATTTTCAAGACCTTGGAACTCAAGAGTGGCCTACAAATCCTAATTGACCATCCAAAGGCAGTTGTCACGGTAAGAACTTTAATTTATTTAAATATCTTTAACCAGTCACCCAAGAATTGCATTTTATTTATTTGGATGGATGAAAAATGAATAGCTTTATATTCTAGGCTTTACAGTTATGATCTGTAACTAGTGATTAGGACTGAATGATTAGCCGAAATCGAATCGGAATCGCGATTTGAAATGTGTCCCAAAGCAAAAGCATGACTGTCCTCTTTGTGTGGCTGTTTTACTAACCTAAGTGAGCGCACCTCCGTTTTACCCCAAAGAATCTAACCATCAATTGGATAGAAAGTAGTGTTCATTTCGTTAATGTTACTAAAAAAATGTAAGACGAGACGACACCAACGTCATTAAACCATAAATAAACTAAATACTAAATAAACATGCAATATTGTTGAGAAAAAAGACAAGACTAAATGTAGTTTTAAACTTGACTAAAATCACTCTTTGTTTTTGTCAGGAAAAAAAAAGAGATAACAAAAAAGGCCGGGTACCCTGCACTGCCGTTTGGCCCATAGGCACATACGACAGTGAGAGACCTATCCCCGACCCGTAGGCGCAGGGAAACTACCCTCTCGTTCAACGGGGTAAACTCCAACACATGGCGGCTGAGCTGGGGGGCTATAAGCAAACTCACACCAGCCACTCACCATGGGCAACTCCAGAGTGGTGGAGAGTCCATCCTCTCTCAAGGAGTGTGGTTCCTGAGCCCAAGCCGTGCCTAGAGGTGATCCCGACTATCTGTACTCGGAACCTCTCAACCTCATGCACAATCTCAGGCTCCTTCCCCGCCAGCGAGGTGACGTTTCACGTCCCTAGAGCTAGTTTCCGTGTCCAGGGATCGGATTGTCGAGGCCCCCGCCTTCGAATGCTGCCCGATCCTCTCAGCACCGGCCCCTTATGGTCCCTTCTGTAGGTGGTGAGCCCACGGGAAGGCGGCCCCACGTCGCCACCAGGCGCTCGCATACGAGCCCCAACCCCGGTCCTGGCTCCAGGGTGGGGCCCCGGCTGCGCCATACCGGGCGACGTCACGGTCCTCGATTTCATTTTACTCATAAGGGTTTTTTGAACTGCTCTTAGTCTGACCCGTTGCCTAGGACCTGTTTGCCTTGAAAGACCCTAACAGGGGCATATAGCCCTAGACAACATAGCTCCTAGGGTCATTCGGGTACTCAAACTCCTCCACCACCATGTTCTCCACCTCCATTGTCGAAGCGGTCGCTCGGAGCTGTGGCCGTAAGATCTCCAGTGCCTGTCGAGGCGGCAATCCCCGAACCCGGTGGTGGACACCGGAAGTAAAGGATGCCATCAAGCTGAAGAAGGAGTCCTATCGGGCCTGGTTGGCTTGTGGGACTCCTGAAGCAGCTGACGGGTACTGGCAGGCCAAGCGGACTGCAGCCCGGGTGGTTGTGGAAGCAAAAACTCGGGCCTGGGTGGAGTTCGGTGAGGCCATGGAGAAGGACTATCGGCTGGCCTCGAAGAGATTCTGGCAAACTGTCCGGCGCCTCAGGAGAGGGAAGCAGTGCCCTACCAACGCTGTTTACAGTGGAGGTGGGCAGCTGTTGACCTCAACTAGGGATGTAGTCGGACCGTGGAGGGAATACTTCGAGGATCTCCTCAACCCCGCCGTCACGTTTTCCATTGAGGAAACAGAGGCTGAGGGCTCAGAGGTGGACTCGTCCATCGCCGTAGCTGAAGTCAAAGAGGTAGTCAAGAAACTCCTCGGTGGCAAGGCACCGGGGGTGGATGAGCTCCGCCCTGAATACCTCAAGTCTCTGGATGTTGTGGGGCTGTCTTGGCTGACACCCTCTTTTTATGGTCCCTCCTTTTTTGTGGTCCCTCTTTTAAGAAGGGGGACCGGAGGGTGTTTTCCAACTACAGGGGGATCACACTTCTCAACCTCCCTGGGAAAGTCTATGCCAGGGTACTAGAGAGGAGAATACGGCCGATAGTGGAACCTCGGATTCAGGAGGCACAGTGCGATTTTCGTCCTGGCCGTGGAACACTGGACCAGCTCTATACCCTCTACAGGGTTCTGGAGGGTTCATGGAAGTTTGCCCAACCAATACACATGTGCTTTGTGGATTTGAAGAAGGCATTCGACTGTGTCCCTCATGGCGGCCTTTGGAGGGTGCTCCGGGAGTATGGGGTCCGAGGTCCTTTGCTAAGGGCTGTCCGGTCCCTGTACGACTGAAGCAGGAGCTTGGTTCGCATTGCTGGTAGTAAGTCAGACTTCTTCCCGGTGCATGTTGGACTCCGGCAGGGCTGCCCTTTGTCTCCGGTTCTGTTCATAATTTTTATGAACAGAATTTCTAGGCGCAGCCAGGGCCCGGAGGGTGTCAGGTTTGGGGACCACACGATTTCGTCTCTGCTCTTTGCAGATGATGTTGTCGTGTTGGCCCCTTCAGACCAGGACCTAAGCATGCACTGGGATGGTTTGCAGCCGAGTGTGAAGCGGCTGGGATGAGAATCAGCACCTCCAAAACGAGGCCATGGTCCTCAGTCGGAAAAGGGTGGCTTGCCCACTTCCGGTTGGTGGAGAGTTCCTGCCTCAAGTGGAGGAGTTTAAGTATCTTGGGGTTTTGTTCACGAGTGAGGGAAGGATAGAACAGGAGATTGACAGACAGATCGGTGCACCTTCTGCAGTAATCCGGTCGATGTACTGGTCTGTCGTGGGGAAGAAGGAGCTGAACCGCACGGCGAAGCTCTCGATTTACCAGTCAAACTACGTTCCTACTCTCACCTCTGGTCATGAGCTTTGGGTCATGACCGAAAGGACAAGATCCCGGATACAGGCGGACTAAATGAGCTTTCGCCGCAGGATGGCTGGGCGATCCCTTAGAGATAGGGTGAGAAGCTCGGTCATTCGGGACGAGCTTAGTGTAGAGCTGCTGCTCCTCCACATCGAGAGGGGTCAGCTGAGGTGGCTCGGGCATCTGTTCCGGATGCCTCATGGACGTCTTCCCGGGAAGGTGTTCCGGGCACGCCCCACTGGGAGGAGACCCCGGGGAAGACCTAGGACACGCTGGAGAGACTATATCTCCCGGCTGGCCTGGGAACGTCTCGGTGTCCCCCCGGAAGAACTGGAGGAAGTGTCTAGGGAGAGGGAAGTCTGGGCATCTCTTCTTAGACTGCTGCCCCCACGACCCAGCCCCGGATAAGCGGAAGAAGATGGATGGATGGATGATATGTAAGCTCTGTTCCATGCTCTACCAGAGGCCTCGTGCAGCACTCCACAACCTAGGTTGGATGCGTCTGTAAAAACCCCTTTTCTCCTGGAAACTACTCCCATGGTCACACCCTCGTGGTACCAGTCCTGAGCCCGCCAGGGAATCAGGGGTCTTAAACAACCGTGATTTACCAAGATGCGCTGGCTGCCTGACTGCCATGCATGGGTTGGTACATGGCATTTCAGCCAGTGCTGCAGCAGACGCATGCGCAGTAATCCCATACGGAGTACTGACGATACTGCTGCTATGAGACCGAGAAGTTTCTGAAATTTCTTTAGGGGCTTGTGTGAGCCGCGCTGTCATCGTCACTGAGACTAAACCTTTGCCCAGAAAGACCACGCTCTGGCTGGGGGTCAGTTTGCTCTTGGTAACATTGATTGTGAGACCCAGGCATTTCAAATGGCCGAAAATCAAATCCCTGTGAGGTAGTAGCTCGGTTCTCGACTGTGCTAAATGGTTTAATTTACCACATATTTTACACACCTTTCCTTTTGCAGGACAGCGAGATCGATCAACGCAAGGTTTGTTTCCACAATAGCCACATCCTTTGGGGTGCACTGGAGTAGTATTTCTAAGTTGCACATTCTCACTGTATTCCTTTGTGTATTTAGTGTTACGTTGCTTTGGAACGGTCACTTGAAGAACTCATGCTGCTTGAAATGTTTTTTATCTGTGCTTGTGCTAACTCATGAGATCTAGCAACATCTATCGCTTTTTTGAGCGTTAACTCAGAGCCCACATTCAAAATCATCTTGTCACTGCATAATTACAGTCCATGACAAGTAGACTCAGGTCCGTCAAAAACTACTCAAAAGGCTTGCGATCTCCCTGCACTTTTTCGTGCAACTTATAGCGTACAAAAATCACATTTGCTTTGGGCTCAACATATGCAGTGAAGCGGTCGTAATATGTCTTTAAGAGCTTTGCTTCGTCTGCAGACAGTGACCATGTATTAAAAATATCACGGCCCTCCCAGCAAACACATTTACGTCGTGGCAACGTCTGTGGCACGTTGCATTTCTCTATGGCAACGTTACTGTCTAAGTGCTCGCAACATTGTAACAACGTAGAATTGTAAGACGCGATAGGGCTGTAGCTGTCACGGTGTGGGTTTTGTGTTTGTGTATCTTGTTCTTGTCTGTCATGTGTTCCCCTGTCCTTTCATGTTTCAGCTGTTCCCTGTTTTGTTGATTAGTCTCCCCATGTGTTTCTGATTAGCCACGCCCCCTTGTTATCTTGTTTAGCTTGTTTGCCTGTCTTTTTATACCTCTGTGTTTCAGTTGTGGTTTGTCGGTCGTTGTACTTGCTTTAGTGTTCCTGTGTTCCTTGTTTCTCCTGTTATTTTGATTAAATATGCTGCACTTGGATTCTCTCTCTGCTTCGTCCTTCCGGCATCATGACAGAACGACCGACCACACTGAATCCAGCAGCATGTTCGCCAGTGTCTCATCTCCAGCCACCGAGCGAAGGAGAGGCCACTCTTTTGAGGGGACCCGGTAGGTCAAGTTTCGTGGGACACGTGGAGGCCTCAGTAGAGGAGGTGGTCGAGAGGAGCCCCGACACCACTCTCCACGCTGGCCATTTTTCGACCCTGGGTTGGTGATGTCCAGCCCAGGGCCCCATTCGCCACTGGTCCCGTCCAGCCCAGAGCTTCACGTCAGCCACGTCCAGCCAGAGCCTCACGTCAGCCACGTCCAGCCAGAGCTTCACGTCAACCACGTCCAGCTAGAGCTTTGCGTCCGCCACTTCCAGCCAGAGCTTCACGTCAGCCACGTCCAGCCAGAGCCAGTCTTCGAGCAAAAGCCAGAGCCCTCGCCGCTGACGCCGTCCAGCCCAGAGCCCTCGCCGCTGTTCACATCACTTCTGCTGATCCAGAGACTGTTCACATCACTTCCTCTGAGCCAGTGTCTACGGACAAGATGGCCGATCCAGAGTCTGTTCACATCACTTCTGCTGATCCAGAGACTGTTCACATCACTTCCTCCGAGCCAGTGTCTACGGACAAGATGGTCGCCTCCGAGCCAGTGTCTACGGACAAGATGGCCGTTTCCGAGCCAGAGTCTGTTCCTGTTCCAGAGCCAGTGTCTGATATTCCTGAGTCAATGTTTGTTTCTGTGTTTGTTTCTGTCCTTGTGGCCGCTACTGTTCTAGTGGCTGCTGAGCCGGTGTCTGTTCCCGTTCCTGAGCCGGTGTCTGCTCCCGAGCCAGTGTGTGAGCTGTCTGCTCCCGAGTCAGTGTGTGTGTTGTCTACTCCCGAGCCAGTGTGTGGGTTGTCTGTTCCTGAGCCCGAGCCAGTGTGTGTGCTGTCTGCTCCCGAGCCAGTGTGTGTGCTGTCTGCTCCCGAGTCAGTGTGTGAGTTGTCTGTTCCCGAGCCAGTTCCTGAGCCAGTTCCCGAGCCAGTGTGTGTGTTGTCTGCTCCCGAGCCAGTGTGTGTGCTGTCTGCTCCCGAGCCAGTGTGTGTGCTGTCTGCTTCCGAGCCAGTGTGTGTGCTGTCTGCTCCCGAGCCAGTGTGTGCTGTCTGCTCCCGAGCCAGTGTGTGTGCTGTCTGCTCCCGAGCCAGTGTGTGTGCTGTCTGCTCCCGAGCCAGTGTGTGAGTTGTCTGTTCCCGAGCCAGTTCCTGAGCCAGTTCCCGAGCCAGTGTCTGATATTCCTGAGTCAATGTTTGTTTCTGTGTTTGTGTCTGTCCTTGTGGCCGCTACTGTTCTAGTGGCTGCTGAGCCGGTGTCTGTTCCCGTTCCTGAGCCGGTGTCTGTTCCCGAGCCAGGGTGTGTGTTGTCTGCTCCCGAGCCAGTGTGTGTGTTGTCTGCTCCCGAGCCAGTGTGTGTGTTGTCTGCTCCCGAGCCAGTGTGTGTGTTGTCTGCTCCCGAGCCAGTGTGTGTGCTGTCTGCTCCCGAGCCAGTGTGTGTGCTGTCTGCTCCCGAGCCAGTGTGTGTGCTGTCTGCTCCCGAGCTAGTGTGTGTGCTGTCTGCTCCCGAGCCAGTGTGTGTGCTGTCTGCTCCCGAGCCAGTGTGTGTGCTGTCTGCTCCCGAGCCAGTGTGTGAGTTGTCTGTTCCCGAGCCAGTTCCCGAGCCAGTGTGTGTGTTGTCTGCTGAGCCGGTGTCTGCTGTTCCTGAGCCGGTGTCGTCACCGCCCTGGCCTCCCGAGGGGTCTTTGCCGCCCTGGCCTCCCGAGGGGTCTTCGCCGCCCTGGCCTCCCGAGGGGTCTTCGCCGCCCTGGCCTCCCGAGGGGTCTTCGCCGCCCTGGCCGCCCGAGGGGTCGCCTCCGCCCTGGCCGCCCGAGGGGTCGCCTCCGCCCTGGCCGCCCGAGGGGTCGCCTCCGCCCTGGCCGCCCGAGGGGTCGTCTCCGCCCTGGCCGCCTGCGCGTCATGCTCCGCCCACGTTCCATGGCCCATGCCCGCCATTGCAAGGCCCTGGTTCTGTTCCCTGCACGGGCCTGGCCCTCCGTCCCTCCCCCAGGACCGCCTCCACTTCACCACCCTCCTGAACTTTAGTGTTTTGTTTCGAGGGGCATCGGGAGCCGCCCATAGGGGGGGGGGGCTATGTCACGGTGTGGGTTTTGTGTTTGTGTATCTTGTTCTTGTCTGTCATGTGTTCCCCTGTCCTTTCATGTTTCAGCTGTTCCCTGTTTTGTTGATTAGTCTCCCCATGTGTTTCTGATTAGCCACGCCCCCTTGTTATCTTGTTTAGCTTGTTTGCCTGTCTTTTTATACCTCTGTGTTTCAGTTGTGGTTTGTCGGTCGTTGTACTTGCTTTAGTGTTCCTGTGTTCCTTGTTTCTCCTGTTATTTTGATTAAATATGCTGCACTTGGATTCTCTCTCTGCTTCGTCCTTCCGGCATCATGACAGTAGCAACGTTGTTGTGCGACATTCAGCAACTGAGAGACGACGTTCTGACTATATATTTTTTTTTTAAGATAGATGGGCCTTTAGATATATCCCCTTTTAGAATTTTATGTTTTGAGGTGAATTTATGTTAGATAATTATATACTTTTTAAATATTGTTTATCCTTAAATTAGCCTAATTATATTAAACACCTGCAAGTGTACACTTTAAAGAGTAAAAATTACAGAAGGTTACGTTAATTCAATCAAAAACAGCATATATAGTAATCAAATTGGACTTCCAAAAGTCATACATTTCTGAAAAAAGAAAAAAAGTAAATAAACGAATATACAAATTTATTTTTAAGTATAAATAAAACATAAAAAGCAAAGATCAGAACATTTAATGAACAAACCCGGGTTCTACTGTACACATGGCAGACAGTAGCCGAAAGCCGGGTGATAAAGGTCGGCAACGTTAACCGGAATCAGTCAAGGAAACATCCGCAAATCCAGAGGAGCAAAGAAACGAATGAGACTAAATAGCAGACAAACCAAAAGAAAAACTAAACAGTGCGAGCGAGGCAACATTAGTCACATTAGAAAATAAAGTTGTAGGTTGTGTTTGAATATATACTTATCTTATTTAGCTGAGGTAGGCTAAATTAAACGCAATACTCACATATCCTTGCTCGATGAAGAATGAGTCAACACAATGAATGAGCCCAACGGACGGTTGAAATTTAAAAGGCTGATTTTCACGCACAGGTAGTGACGAGTACATATGTAGTCCAGTGCTTGTCAAGACACCATAGGCACAAACTTAAGCAATGGCCCTGAACGGTGGTTTAATGTCAACATTGTGACAACGCTGTAACAACCTTCACCACACAACGTCGTTATAGCAACCTTTTGTTCAAGTTGTTAAAACGTTGTTAGAAGGTCGGGTACGTTGTGCCAACGTTCTGTGTTTGCTGGGTTTCTTTCCGACCCATAGGAGAAGAAAATTACATTTTTCATCCTCACTGTTTTTCTTTAGGGGTCCACTGAACATCAGCTCTACGTGCTGTTGAAACTTGCGCCATGCTTCGGGCAGGTTAGTTGCTTCCCAGTACATCGTGGTCCATCGTACTCCAGCGGTATCTATCCTTGCGTATAATCTGTTCACTCTGACACCATGTTGTGTTTATGTTACAGTGATGAAGTGTACAGGGTGCACGCAGAGTTTTACTTTAGCATGAGGATTTACTAAACTCTTTTCAGGTTCGTAACATGAGTGTTATCTCTCTAGCAGCAAGTACACAATAAATCTTCGAGGGCTATATTTGCATGAACTCTACTGACAAGTGCTATAGCCAATAAGATCACAGGAAGCATTGTCTCTGGAATGTTATTGGTTCATAGCAGAACATAAGAATACTACACATACTTCACAGCTGTTTTTCCCATAGCACTCAGCGCAGCATTGTGTGTAGCATCTGAAAGGGAACATTTGTGATCGTTCAGATTAAAAATGATTTATTTAGGGATAAATTTAGAGTCCATGTAAAAGTTTCAACATTTAGCCAAGCCTGACATATGAAATAATTGTATGATTTTCAAAAAAAAAAAAAGTTTTTTAATGGAACAGTTTATATATATATATATATATATATATATGTTGCCTACCCCTATTTCTTAATGGTAATTTAGATTATTATATTATATCAAACAGTTCCCTCTGTCAGTCTTTTATTTTGTTATTGGCACAATTTGTTGTTGATAAACAGCCCTCTATTTTTTTTTAGGACAATTTTATCTGAACAGACACTGACCAACAGTAATTATGTGTTAACATTTTTTTTTTCTACTATGGAACATACATTTTAACAGCTGGAATGTTGAATATATAGACCCCCCCCCCACACACACACACACACCACACCACACCACACCATTATTCAATCCAAGATACAAATGGACGAATCATATACCAATGCAAATTAGGTGCACAGCCTATTTTTTTCCTTGGAACTCCTTCCCCTTCATGCACTATGGACGGGTTTACTTAGGATTCCCCTTGTCGTGTGGGGATGGTGTAAGAGGTTTAGATGACTATCGATCCTTTTAAGCATCCAGTTTATTCCCTACACCTCCTCAAATGATGGACCAACAGAAGTCAAATAATTTAAAGTCCTAATTTATTATTATTTATTTTTTACCGGTAAAACAAGCCTCCTGCTCCACCTTGTGTAAGACTAATTACTTTTGTTCCTTAGTCAAATTTTCAAGACAGATGAGAAAGAACACTAAAACTGCTAATGAAGTAGCTTTTAAAGCCCACTTGACAAGAGACTCCTTTTTTGCATGATGCACAAACAATGCAGATGTAAGGCCGTCGATTTTACTGTTCACTCTGGTGTTATCGTAGTTTTCCCTTAAATATTTCCCTGTCTCTGGTCGGGAAGTGCTCTTCTAGCACCATCAGCGCCATACCGCTCCTGGATGCTGCGCTGGAGTACGCATGCGCACCACAGTGGAATTACTGCACAGCGCACTCTAAGTTGGATTTTCTCTGTCTTCACGGAAACCAGAAAACATAAAAGTATGGAGATCTTTAGAATACGAGAAAAGGGCTTTATGCGAGTCTGGACGTTCCCCGTGATAATGGCTGTGGTGTGTGCGCAAAGGTAAGTCTGATCCAAAAGCTCTCCTCACTTCATATGGCTGTCTGTACTCTACACACATACACACACACACACACACACACGCACACACACACACACACACACACACACACACACACACACACACGCACGCACACACACACACACACACCTAAAATGATCTCTAAGGATACATCTGAATCTAACGGTGTATTTTCCCTCTTTACAGTGTCAATGATCCAAGCAATATGTCTATCGTAAAAGAAACTGTTGATAGACTATTGAAGGGATATGACATTCGCTTGAGGCCAGATTTTGGAGGTAAAGCACGTTTTTAATTAGCTTTATTATCTCAGCCTTTTAACATCACCTCTAAACTTTCATATAGTTAAATCATAAGCGCGCCACGATGAAGAATTACGCTCTAATACGTCCCAATTATTTCAGGTTTGGATATGATCTGAACACTTGGTTTCACTTGGTTTAAAATACGTTTGATTAGGGGTGCTTCGCAAAGTTGACGAATTAATTTATAGCATGCACGTTTTATCCAGTCGTACCTGCATGTGGTTCTTCTGATTTTGGACCTATTAATAAGTAAGAGCATTATATCAGTAAACGATGATGATCATGATGATGAATATAAACTGGGAACTTACCATACTGAACGATCATATTGAAATCAGTGTGTTTGGGAATCTTTGGTGTACTTTTCACCACATCCTAGATGTTATCAGGCTGACATTGAGTTAATAATGGCTCCAGCAATTTATCTCAGTGTGCAAAACAAAATCAATTAGCTGTATACTCATTGATATGATTTGGTTTGTTTTATAGGTCCTCCGGTGGGAGTAGGGATGAATATAGACATAGCCAGCATAGACATGGTATCAGAAGTGAATATGGTAAGTGTCATCATGCTGTCCTGTTTGACACACATTTTTTAACCCCTGTTCCAGGTAAGTTATGTTTCATTTGAAAAGTTATAGATTATAAATCCATTACATTTCATCAAATTATTTCAATGAACAGTATGCCACTACATCCGTGAGTGTGTACTGCATATCAGTGGTTCTTGTATGATCATTTTGCAGTAAATGTTCTGTAGTGTTCATCAGAGATTGTGCATAACAAAACTTTTCAGAGCATGTATTACTTATTATACTCAGTATCCACATATGGGCATGAATAATGGCCAGGAAGAGCTAATGTGGTTTCTATGGCAACAGATTTCCTTCTTCAAATGAGCTGAATGTTTTTTGCTGGGATTTATGAAATAACAAAACAAGAAGATGCCAAAAATAATTTATCCATCTTGGTTTTTTATACACTTTCTATCCTTATTGTTATCTGGTAGAATTTCCCCCCATTAGATACAAGAGCATCCCCTAGTGATGGCTCTGAAGTACAACATTAAGTTTTGTGTTTGAGGTCTGGTCAATTGAGGTGATATTCATAACAATAACTGAGAACTGGTAGTGCATTTTCAATACACCAGGACCTGGCTGCATTGTATTTTGAGTTATTTGTACTCTTAGCAGGATTTTGAGGAATTGTTTCTGTTGTTCTCAAAATAGCCAAGTGATATTCACTATGAGTTACTCGTATTGATTTTGTTCACCCTGCAGAGAGATAATACAAGCTTTGAGAAGTGAATGTGTGATCATGTGCCTGCTTATAGTCTTTGCAATTCCATCACACAATAATTATTAATGTTTTAAGCAACAGTGCACGCATTCATTAGTACTGTCAAGATGTCTTTAGGACAAAACAATGATTACAATTTATGCAGTTTATGTCTGAGTCTGAGTGTGTTTGTCTGAGTGAGTGCATTTGTGTGTGTGTGTGTGTCCGCAAGCTTAAATGATGTCATTACTAGGCCAAGAAAGGGAAAATGCACAGATCACTGCTCTAAACCCTTTAACATTTTCTTGGCTTGGAACTTGCACGCATTCATTTGGATTAAACATTCTTTCCCACTGGATAAATAGCTAGAGCGAGTGTCCAAATCACCATGAACCTTGATGTCATGCAGCTCCCTGTGGCAATGGGGAATTTTTGGTATTGGCACTTGAAGCAATGTGCCAGCCTATGTTCATAATGGGAGAAGAGGAGTTGGCCAGGCTTTCCTCTGTGAATAAAAAATTAAAAGCTTCAATTCCACACATCCGCCGAGATTACAATATGTTGCCTTTGTTTTAGAGAATTTTTTATGTTCTCTGACTATTTATAGCTTTCCCTTCTTATCTGTTAAGCCTGGTTTTGTGTAATCTCTGCCTCTCCTATACACTGTAAACAATTTCAACCCACTAAAATTGAAAGTTGAATTGGTGCCTTGATCAAACTGTTTTTTGCAGTCAACATGCAGTGATGAGGTAATTGACCTCTACTACTTTGAATTTAAATATTGATAAAACCCATTAAATGTAGTTGAAATTACAGAAATGATTCAGTAATAGTAATATATGGAAACAAAACGTTGCTGAAACATAATGAAAGTATTTTCACAGTATATGTTGGTGCATTTTGTATTGTTTGATAGGCTTTAGGTCAGTGTGGCATTTATTTTATTGGCTTTTCTTGAATTTCAAAACACACATTAATGGTTTTGTCATATCACAGCTACATGGATTAGGGTCAAATAAGCAAAAAATCTTAGCCTAATCTTCTCCACTCCAGTTTATTCCCTTGTGAATCATTGCCCATAACTCTCGAAATGTCTTTTGTTAGCAGAGCAAACATTTTCTTCATTGCAATTATATATGAACGTATATGAGGCTTGCTCGGAATAACACCGCTGGAGCAGTGCCGAAGCAAAATGGCTCCATGCTTTCAACTTATAGCCATATATTGCTTCTGGCTCATCCAATTCTGTTCACTTATATGGTCACATGTCTCCATCATCAAAGGTCCTCTGCACCTCCCACAGTAGGTGTTAGATGATATAGTAGGACTGTCCAGAGAGGAGAGCAAAGGTCAGACATGACCGCAGGCGATATGACTCTGACATAGACTTGCAAAAGCTTCTTGACATTAACAACCTGCCATTTTCTTGGAGGCAGTTAGGGGTGTGGTTGTAGGGAAGGTTGTGCTCCTCACAGCGCCTTAGGTGTGTGTGATTCACCAAAGGACAGATGAATGCAAACAAAGGGTGAAACAGAGAGTGCTGATGAATGGTCTTGCAGTTTCTAGGCTGAAGTGAAGCCTGATACTTTTTGATCTAGGTGCAGATTGATGTTTGCAGTGCAAACATGTGATTTTTTTTTCTGTCTGTCTTCACTGCAGTCTTTGTTCTCACCATGACCTTGACCCAAAGAAAAAAGACAAATGAGATCTCACTTATTTCTCCTAGACAGCAATGAGATAGAGAGTGACTATGAAGTCCCCCCACCAAAAAAAGTCTCAGAAATCTCAGCAATGAGCTTCTCATCAGCTTCTCTTCCAATACTATGCTATCCACACGTTCAGTTATTTTACAAATACCTCTGGTTTACAACTTTAAGATTACAGAACTTACTACTTATCAAAGTTAAAAGAGAGCAAATGGACCCCATCAATCCATAACGGTTTCCAGAACTGGTTAATGGTATTATAAGCACATCAAAATATTCAGGAAACCAAGAGGCTGAAAGCTTAGTGGGAGTGTTTCAGGATGTTGGAACCCATCCCAATCTTTTTTTTAGTCTATTTTAAAACAAAAGAAACGCATAAATCCTCAAATTTTCATCTATTTGTAAAGGAATGCTGAAAATAATATTCTAGATTATGACACATCCTGTGACATGCCATTGTGGTGACCTCTGCCTTCTCTGATTGAAAAACATGATCATTTGTGAGCATGAAATGTGTGATGTTCTAGGATGAGTGGCGTATCTGTTCTAACTGAAGCATGCACTGGTTCTGTGCTGTTGACTAAGCTGGACCATGCTGTTTCAATACACTTGAGATAAGGAGCATATTTGCCTCTCTAACATACACACTGCAGGGCTCTCTGTATGTTTTATCATTGTTTTATTTGATTAAGATAGCTGTTACCTATAGAAAAACGTCAGATGATAGAGCTGCATTATGCTGTGTTGTAATGAAAATAAATGAAATGAAAAATCAACCTCTCCGTTCTCTTAATTCTCTTTTTTTTTGACGGCCCATGGTCAAGTACTAAATAACTTGAATTTTGGCTTTTAGTTGTGGTTCATTCAAGTTTATGTTTGTTTTCTAAAACAGAATGTCCATTGTAAAGACAATGAAATCCAGCTGCTTTTAATGGGCTTGCATTTGGAAAGAAGCTTTGCATTTACTCATGAAATATTCTTCATCAAGTTTGATGTAAACTTCTATCCCTGTTTTTAACTTATTTACTTAATTTAGTCGGAACCACTTATTGTACAGAAGTATTCAAACTTTAAAGAGCACCTATAATGCAAAATTCACTTTTACATGGCGTTTGAACATAAATGTGTGTTGGCGGTGTGTGTACACAACCACCCTATAATGATAAAAATCCACCCATTACTTTAAAAAAAATCCTCATAAATCATAAGCAGTGTCTCAGAACAAGCCGTTCTCAGATCCTGGGCAATGTGACGTACTTTTGCACAAGCCCCGCCCACGACTGTTGACTGATGCTGCTGTATTAGCATAGACCCGCCCTGAGTGAGCTAAACACAGTCCAACATTGTTTCGACACCGGGCCAGCTGTAGTCAAGAGTGTCTTGTAAGAGATTGAGGTGTTTTGTTGTTGGATGTAAGAATGAACATTGCAGTCTTCATTTACTCTCGTTACTCGAGGATGGATCGTGTATCGTGTTCGTGATCCAGCTTACGGTCTCTGAAGCGATAGGCCTAACGTTACTGATGACGGCAGAAATGAACGGGAGCGCGCACTTTATTACAGCTCATCAAGTCGTTTTACGAATATAAAGTTTACCAGTTTAAGCACTCACTGAAAAGGTGTGTATATATTTGTTTGCTGTTAGTTGTAGCAAGTGTTTTGTGTAATTCCCTGTGTATGTTGATAATGAAAGGGAGAGAGTCTATGGATAAGACTTTAATGCACACTTCTTATCCTGTGTTTATTCAGCTCTTAGAGTGATTTTTCTGGAGTAAAACTGAAGCTTCATCTTTTGTGTGATGTAGCCTACAATTAACTGTACTAATAGTAAAGCAAAATGACAAAAACGTTATAACCGTAGTTAAACTAAACTATACCTGTTTTATCTCCATACGGCATATATTCTCTGGCTCTGTAGGCATTATTGTCTGACTCCGGGTCGAAATGAACACTGCTATTGAGAGTTTCTGTTATGATATTATCATTCAGTGAGATGAGATTGTCCTGGCTCTGAGCGCGAGCTCGTGAGGCTCCGCCCTCTGTGCGGCATTTGCATTTAAAGGGATACACACTAAAACGGTGTGCTTTTCTAAACCCCAAAAAGTGACAATTTAAACATGCTGTAAAAAAAATTATCTGTTGGGTTAAAAAAAAAAATTGAGTTAAAACTTATCTAATTAAGTTAATTAAGTTTGCTAAAACAAATCTAATGTAGAATTAAAATGAAAGGTGGTTCTTGTTTGTAAAAACACAATTATATTAATATGTAACATAAAAGCCTAAATGATAAACTTGCATAAAGCATGAGTGTTTCCTACAGAAAATTCAAATCTAGTTAAGCAGGTGTTAATATGATTGACAGCTGCAGGTGGTTGGTGCTGCCCAGCTCAGCCCACTCACGTTACAACATCACTAATTATTATGGAAAAAAGGCAGAACACTAATGAATATCAACAAACCCAGAGGTGTACCAATTTTAACCTTCATCTTTTGACACCCTTTATGCTGCCTTTTGTGTTTTTGCCTTTAATGCGATACTGAAAGTCTTTCCTTTTCAATATTTTTACTACAGATAGGCACATACAATGACATGAGTGGAGAATACATAACACAGGACAAGTAGCTACCATACAGACAAAGTTACGTAGACTTCTGATGGCAGATTGCATACATTATGATAGCACTTATGGCATTTGATGCACTTGAGGTTAGATTGAATGCCTGTACTCAAGAAAATCTATGATCAATTTCAGGTGTCATCTAACATCTACTTAGAAACGTAATACGTGATGAAATTGTGTGTTATATTATTTGAGTGAACACTTTATACCATACCCAAAGAGGTTTTCTGGCAATGCTTGTAGATTTCAGGTTCCACTCTTGGCCTCTCAGACGCGTCTCGGAATTGTACTACCTCCAGGCATTTATTGATGACTACCCTAGTGAAAATAACTTTAAAATGTATTTATTTCATACTAAGTATACTACAAATCCATTAACATATTTACTGACATTTAGACTTACTGATATAATTCAATTAATTTTTATAAGGTTCCATAAAGAACCATGCTTTAAAAGTGCTATACAGGACCTTAATAGTGTTATAAATAACCTTTTCAACAATATTTATTTTCATTAATATGAGTATATTAGTGTCTTCATATTATTAATAATACTATTATTAATATTATTTAGTAATATTGTTCTATCTGCCTGGTCTTATATCTTGTTGACTCTTGGTTTTACATTTTTACACAAAAAAAAAACAACAACAACAACAGCATGTTGTCAATTAGGTGTTTTTTTTTATTTTTATTATTGACATGGCAGATTATAGCAAATGACAGTGCTCTAACAACTGTTGTATGTTAGCTGAATACATTAATCAATAACAATGGAACTTGGTCTTCATTACATCTATATCGTGTTCAATGTCAAGTGAAATATCTTCACAATCCTCTTTACGTCCTTCATTATGTGTGTATTCTGAGTGGCAGTGTCTCTCTGCAGATGATGAGGTTATGATACGTGACAGCATCTGAAATAAACAATTGAGTTTAGAGTTGCATTGTGTCTCTTCCATTTGATTATATAAAAACAATACTGACCGTATGAGTCCTTAACCATGTTAAAAGGAAAAAGTGATATAAAGTTATAGTATAGCATCAATGTTTTTTTGTGACCGGATATTTTTAGGCATAAATTTAGAATAAATAAATAAAAATCATAAATCATAAATTCCATATCTCTGTTACTTTGTGGAGAAGAGAAGATGATTATCCTTAACTGAACAGAGCTGCTCACACTTAGGGCATACATGTTCTGTTAAACTAAAAAGAGAAAAAGACATGATTTGTAGAAAATGATTGTTACAATTTTTAAAGTTATAATTTATAGACATTTCAAGAAAGAAATAATTTACCTGTTGAGAGTATGTTGACAGTCTGTGTAGTAACTGTAGTTGTATAGCTCCATATACAGCTTTGTACCATCAGGTTGATGTAAATTCAGCAGTTTAAAAGATAAACACTTCAGTTCAAATCACCTAAATGGAGGACTATTTTCTGAAATAATAGGCATTAAACGGCACAAAAGCTATTGAGAGCCAATTAGACATCGCAGATATTGTGAACTATGTGTTTTGGGGGTTTTGCTTCCCTGAATTATACAGTAGCTCATGGTCATATAATAGATCCCTTCTGTATTATGTATTTTTAATTTCAACAATAAGAGGTTGGACTGTGTGATGGGCTGTTTGTGTTGGTAAGTAGGCGTTACGGAGAGAGAAATAGGCTGGGGTGGACTGCTGGAGAACAAAATATGGAGAACAGTCGTGAGTGAAGAAATTAATTTCCAGAGAAGTGAGAGAAACCTGAGAAACTTGAATACTCTTATACCATTTATACTGTTTGGTATCTAATTGATGAGCTTGGGAATCTGTTATGGCATTATCCTTTTGATGGCCTTTTAGTTGACTGAAAAAAAAAAACCTTTCATTTCATTTTTTTACAACTATTCTTCATAAGCAAGGAGTTTACCAAGGCAGCAACATATAGGGTGAATTATTCATACATTATTTAAAGGGATTGGTCACCCAATAATGAAAATTCTGTCATCATTTATTCACATTTATTCATTTATCTGTTGAGAAGATGAAAGAAATTCATACAGGTTTGGAACAAATTTGCATCTATCCCTTTAAGCTTGATTTCACTTTGCTCAATGAGTTTACATTTTAAAAGCATATTAATTAAATAAACTCTATTTCTTTAAATGATCAAATAGGTCCCTTTCGAGGAACAATGTTGTGTCAGTTGCTGATGCTATGTGAACGCCTTCAGCGTGACTGGTGTCTGAAGCACATGTGAAATCACGCCAGTATAATGGCTAAGGCAGTCGCATGACCAGTGTAGGGGGTAGTGCATTACAAGTAGCACGAGTTAAAACTACAAAAAAGCTATAATTGTAAGGAATCAGGATTAATAGCCTATGTATTTAATTTATTCATGACTAATAGACTATCCAGTGTTATTTTACATTTGATTACTGACAATGTCTTTGCTGCTGACCTTCGATGATCCAGCTCAATCATACTAGCAAGTCTTTAGATAAACGTTGCATTTGTGTTTCATTTTGTGTTGAACTTTCCGCTCCTGCATCCTATTCTTCTGCAATCAAGAATGGTAGCACAGCTGAAAGGATTATTTGAAGGGCGCCCTCTACTGTACAGCAGTGAATTTGCATTTCCTTCTGCCTGAAGGTCCTTGCTAGCCTGGGAAAACCCAGACAACTTCCAGCAAATTTAGATTTGCTTTGCAAGTAGTCTGCCAAAGAGCTCATTCAGGCCCATTTCTAATCCGTCGAAATCGAGGCACCAATCAGAAACGTTGGGGCAGGATTTACATGATGACGACAGCGCAGCGACGGTGAAGCAGGTTTTGTACATTACAAAGATGGATGCCGCCGTGGAACATCACTCGTTTGAATCAGCTATTGTGTCTTTTTTAAGCGATTTGAACGTTTCCTTTTTGTTAAAATCCTAGCAAAGAACAACACTCAGAGATGTTACTCCATCGCTCTGCATACATCATCTCCTTCATCGCTCTGATTGGTTTTAGGTCTATCCAATTGCGCCCAGAGGCATTTGAGCGACGTCCGTTGGTGACGCCCCTTTGGAAATTATTTGTCTATGAAGCTTTGCCAGACCATAACTCAGTTACTAGTCCCACATTTTCAAATGAGTTTTTCCGTATTCGTCATTCGGTGGCCCTGAATTGTCAAAACACCTCTCAAAATGCTTGCTAGGGATTCGAAAAAGTCCGAAAATAGAACCTGATACAAATTTTGTTATGACGGAATTTTTACGACGTATTTTACGAAAGTTTCGGAGCGAGTGTGTAAACGTCATTGACACAACGTGAGATCGTATTTATTTTTTAATGTGCGAAAATCGGACTCAGTGTGCAAGAACCTTGAGGCTTATTAATTTCACTTTTGGTGTAAAGGGGCCTTTACATTCGCCAAAAAAAGATCTTTTGATTTGTTTTGTAAAAAAAAAAAAAAAAAAAAAAAAGCTAGCCTAGCCCAGGTGGGAAAAAGTAATGCAGAAATTATGTAACATTACTTTCCATAAAGAAAGTAATGCAATTTGGCACTTTTTTAGGAATTGTACTTGTACTTTTTGCACAACATTGTAACACATTACTTTTAAAAGTAAATTATCTTATTAACTTTCCCCAACACTGCACATGATTTCACTGGCACGTCTACAAAAGGTTGAATGCATTAAACATCACCAGATTCTTTATTTTCAGAAAGTGCTATATGTGTCTTGTGAGTCTTAGTTATTATTTGTCTGCCCAAAATGATTTAAAAAGATGGAAGTGAATAAACAGTGTTTTAGAAAGTGTTCGTCACAGTGTCCCCATTTTATTACGGGGGATGATGGGAGCAGAGCACGCTCAGTCAGTTCTCGAGGGAGCACTCACTGTGGTCGCTTTGCAGAGAGGAAGCTCCGCTCCCGTCTGGCTCTCTTTGTGGGGGATGGGAGTCAGGCATCTGTGCCTCATGGTTCATGTCCAACTGCTGCCGAGGCAGTGTGGTGACTTCCGTCGTGGGGGTCGCAAATGGAGCTGGTGGAGGAGTTTGAGACAGGTATGTCCCTTTCTCTGAGAGACTTGCGTATGGCCCTGGGGAGCTAGATGTAACAGGAGTAGAGGCAGACATTATCTACAAGCCTGCCTCCATTAGTTCCACGTACGAGATGCAGGTTGAGATCATGACCCACAGCTAGAATCAAAGGAAATCGCTCCAATGCAGACTGTCCCCTTGTGAGCCTTCCATTTTTCTCCAATCTCCAAGCTGAGGTGTCAAGATCATGGGGGTAACCTTATTTGCTGCACTTGGTGACCTCCACTACCTTGAATTATTCAAATGTGGAGGGACTATGTGGTGGCAGGTCAGGCTGGTGGAGCCCTGCACACTATGGCAGTGTTGCAGGCATATCAGGCTGACCTTTTGAAGGACTTGGCTCATTTTTCTGACAGTGCTTTCTCAGTTCTCTTTACACAAATGCTCAGGCTGTGAGGGCAAATGCAATAGGTCACAGAGTGAACTGTACAAATGTGAGCATCATTGAGATGTGAAATGGTGATGGTGAGCTCACTGACTATTCATGATCATCCACGCCTCCTCGCATATGACGCGTATGGCCTTTCTAAACAACATGAATAATTACTTACATATAAACAACTTACAACATTTCAATAAATATATTGTTATAATAAGTAGGCAGGATGATTTCACATATTTTTGTGACAAAAAAATCTATTCTACAAGATCCAGGCACATCCAAAATGTGCCTCATTGATATTTGGATTATATTGGTAACTATATTGTAAATAAAATACAAACCAAAAAATATTTTGCCCTCACATTATTTCTTGTATTTCCCTCTGTCACATTCCTCATTGAAAGGCCCATTAGGGGAGGGGTTTTTATCTCCTCAGGTGTGACTCACATCATTATTCATTATCATTCATGCCTCCTCGCATATGAAGCATATGGCCTTTCTAAACAACATGAATAATGACTTGCATATAAACAAATTACAAAATTTCAATCAATATATTGTTTTTTTGAAATAGTCGGCAGGATGGATTTCACATCATTTTATAGCAAAAATGCTATTCTACAAGATCCAGTATACCAACAACTACGCATAAATGTTTTTTTTTTCCTCAAAATTACAAAGTGTCAAGAATGAGTTGACAATGCATACGTGGCTAGAATTATGTATGTACACTTGATGAAGGCTCACCAGGAACGGATCATTAACAGAGTAGATGAGTGGACTTTTTCACTATTAGCATCCTACTTTTATCCATCGTCCCCTCCAGCACAGTAAAGGGTGTGAAGATTGCAACAATGCTATCATGCCTGGAGGTTCATGAGGATACAATAGTCCTCCATCCAGCACAGTCAGTCTGTAGGTGAAGGTGCAGCATCAGCACGCTTCCTTGCTGGAACCAAAATCAGAATAAGCAACCATTAAGCTGAGATGGGTTACTTTGCAGAAGACTGGTGGACGCTGTTTGACACTGTTGTCTTTCAGTTTCCCCTCCATTCTATAGTTAGGTTGGAGATAATAGCTTTACATAGTGAAATATACATTTATGTCAGCACACTTCCTTAAGGGACCTGTTACTTAGATAATGCACTACCTGGCAGATCGGCGGCATAGGTCTTTAAATTTGTAATGGCCAGGTCAGTTGGCAGAGAGGGCAGCTGGCAGAGATGTAGTGGGCTTTACTGCTAATAGCGTCCCATTTTTCCTCTTTCGGCCCCATGCAGCTTTAGCAGTGGTAGTGTAGACTTCATACATCGCCATATTTCCCAAATGGTCCTCTGGAAGGTTTTCCCAGCTGGATCTCCTGAAAGTACTGATACCAGTTTCCTCCAAGAAGGACTTAGGATAGAGAGGACAGTTTTTAGAGCAGACAGTCAAACTATAGATGGAGTCCCTCCACTCTCTTGGTCTGCAGAGTTTTCTTCACTGGAAGAATATACATTCTCGCCTCGGTTGGGTTGCTTTAAAGTATGGCCTATGAGAGTGGGGATGAATGCTTTTCCAACCAGTGATGTCCAAGGATGACTGTGAAGTCCTCCAGAACCAGAAGGGAAGTATTCTCTAGGTTAGTACAACCGATGCGTAGGAAAACAGGTTCAGAGCAATGTTATAATTCCTCCTCCAAGTGGCTTTCCCACTATTGAGAGGATGAGAAGTGAGATTGAGCAGGGAATGGCCTGGAGGTGGAGCTAATGGATGAGTTGCCCAGAGAACCAGAGAACTCGGCCGAATGGTCACTGGTCACTGTGACTTTGGAACAAAATGGATAATCTGTGACTGGAAAAGTATGAACTGAACTCACTGATGCACTAGGGGGTTTCAATGGGCACACTGTGATGACTCTCACCTCCACAGTAGAGACATAATCCCCTTTGCATGGACCAACGTCTATCAAATGACGTTAGCCGAGAAAAATCGATCTGCATTAATTTGTCTGCTGCTTCTGGATGGTAGAACGTGCTTCCAGATGAATAGGATTGCAGGGTTGGAGGTTCATGGGAACAGGAGTATAGATGGGAACAGTAATGGAATGATTACGTGTCACAGGTTGTATAAATGCTCATTGACTGAAGAATTACCAACATCTTTACGGAAGTGTGTGAGGAAAGTGTCCAGGGATTGAGTGACTGAGCCAGCCTGAAACCAATTGGTGTTGGCCCATTGAAGAACAAATCTGGTGAGTAGAAAGATGATAAATGCTATTTTGGAGTGATCAGTAGGACATCTCTGAGACTGCACCTTGAGCATTAATGAACTGCAAATTAAATCAACTGCAATCCTGATCTGGAAAATGATCTGGTTTTGACCATGGAATTGGAAGCATATGAAAATACTGTAGGCTGGGATAATGGCGGCTGCACGGTCAATAACAAAGAACTTGTGGCTGCCATTCCGGAGTGTGACGATTCAGATAATGCTCAATTAAGTCAATTTACCAGTTCCTCAATGGAATCAGAAGTGGATAGATATCCTGCTGAGTTCATGTTTGTGGTCTGGTCTACTGTCACTGTCAGGGTTCTGTCATGTCTGTCTGGTTTAATTCTTAGTTTGGTGATAGAGCTCTGACATTCCCGGTTTGTCATGTTCTTTTGTTCTAATGGATATTGAAATTCAAAGAATTGGCATCTATTCGTCAACGGGGGACTAACGTGAGGGAGTTTGCCCAGAATTTCAGGGCGGCGGCAGAGGGACTGAAACTTAGTGATAATGCTTTGAAGGATTTATTTAAAATGCCCTTGATGACCCCATGCCTTTCGGTATAATGAGAGGACTTCAGAGGTTGACTTTTGAGAAATTTGTAGGACTCTTCAATCGTCCCAAGAATCCTCCAACGAAGGAGGTGAGAGTTTCTCCAGAAGTGGCAGCTTCTTCATCGATGGGCCGTCTCCCCCGTGGCCACCCGAGGGGCCGTCTCCGCCGTAGCCGCCCGGTGGACGGTCGTCTCCGCCATGGCCGCCTGAAAGGTGGTCCCCACCATGGCCGTTCAAATGGTCGTCTCCACCATGGCCGCCTGAAGGATGGTCCCCACCATGGCCACCCGAAGGGTCTGTACAGCCTGCTCCGCCCTGGGGTTCTGCACAGCCTGATCCGCCCTGGTGTACTGTTCAGTTGGCACCACCCTGGCCCTCAGCCAGGACTCCTGACCTGCCTGAGGTTCCCTGGCTCAACCCTCCCATCCCTCCCTTGTCCAACCCTCCCGTCCCTCCCTGGTCGCTGTTTAGGACTCTATGGACTTTCATTTTGGCTCTGTTTTGGCTCTTGTTATGAAGCGACAAGAAAACTTTTTTGTGTGCAAAAAAAACAAACAAAAATAATGACTTTATTCAACAATTTCTTCTCTTCTGTGTCAGTCTGCTTCGCTGATCACATAGTAAACACGGTGCAGTGCTTCTGGCTTCTATGTCAGAATGCTGGCTCATTAGCCAGCTTTAACGTTGAACCACTGTAGTCACATGGACTATTTTAACTATGTCTTTACTACCTTTCTGGGCTTTGAAAGTTGTAATGGCGTTGCTGCCTATGGCTGGTTCATCCAAAATATCTTAATTTGTGTTCCGAAGATGAACAAAGGTCTTACTGGTTTGGAACGACATTAGGGTGAGTAATAAATGACAGAAATTTCATTTTTGGGTGAACTAACCATTTAAGGCACCAGTAACCAGTAATTACCAGTAAAAAAAACTTTATTATGTAAAGTGTCCTTGGGTTCTTGAAAGGCGCTATATAAATAAAACATATTATTATTATTATTATTAAAACATTGTGAATTGAAATGCTCTAATTGTAATCTTGCATCCTATGTAGGACTAAGTAGCATAAAAAAAATGTATTAATTTATTCATTCAGATTCGCCTGTGTAATTACAGCAGCACCGCAGTGCTTCCCCTCAGGATTTGATCAATATTTTTTATATATACATCATTGTATACACGCCTGGATGAAAGTATTGATCATATGCAAATACACTTAAGTGCTTTTTAATCCTTATTGTTCAGGCAAAATGTAACAATGCCATTGTCTGAATCATTAGAGAATGCTACCAGAAAATTCTCTCATTTAGAAAGATGGCTAAAATTCATGCTAGGAAACATTTCAAGACATTGACTTGCAATGGTTAGAGGCACATATTTGTCTGTCAGTCGAAATAAGCAACAGAAGTGAGCATATTTGCTTGATACAAACTATGTTATACAAATACAACACTAGAAATTCTTTCTGTCTGGATTTCAAACTCAAGTAATATAAAGAAGTCAAGAATGGGGATAAGAAGGGGGTTGGGATGTGACATAAAGGTGACAAAGCCAGCAGTGCATCTTAATTTATTACTCTAAAAACATAAATTGGTTTAGTAATATAAAGTAATAAATTAAAGGGTAGAAAAAAAGAATGAGATAAAAACTGAAACAATGGAATAAACTAACAGGAAGCAAAAACTTCAAAAGTGGGTTAAGGCAGAACATAACGAACAAAAGTAATCTTAATTAAAACAGAAAGATAGGCGATTACACCAATATTACTACTACTAAAAGAAAATGTCATACAACAGCATTTTACACATTTTCTAGTAACAGTAATATTTTGGAGCAACAACACACAATGCAGGCAGCTCAGACTAGCCAAACACATGGCCACACACAGCTCTCTCTTCTAGTCAGCAAACTTTTAAGGAGGACAGTATCAACAATCTACCAGTCCTCAACAACATTCACTCCAGCTCACCATCTCATTAGCAAATCAAAAGAAAGGAGACTTAGACAAAAAAGACAGGGGTAAAGGGAGAGAAACACACAGCCATCTTAATTTATCATACAACATAACAATTTATTTCTATATTTCTGCAAATTCTGCTGAAAAAATGTGTGGAAATGTAATTTATTTGAAGACTGGAGCAGTTACATAAGGTGTGATTACTTTCATTTGATTACTCATAACATGTGAGCTGCCATTACATTACTTCACAGTTCTAGCAGTGAAATGTCAGCTGGTACATGACCGGGACCAGATCAGGCTTCTTGCACTTATGAGGTTTATGGTTGCTAGGAAACAAAGTTGATAGAAACAAGTGTCATGGAGATTAAACATTCTGTTACATCTTCAGATGCCATCCACTCAGATTGGAATGATATGTTGGAGAATCATTGTTTTGAGAATCTCCCTTAATTAAAAGTACGTATTTGTCTGAATTATAAGACAAATACACTAGTACACCTCAATTATTTGTCTCCTTTAAAAGTTATTCTGAAAAATAGCTATAAGCTACACATAATTTGAATGGTTCAAACTACAATCAAGTTAATCTATTAAAAAAGTTAGTGGAAGTTCGAAAGTTCCCTTTCGAAGTAGAACTTTAACGCTTCCACATGGAGTTGGGGAACCCCATCAGTGTGACTGGCATGTTTGGTATATGTGCTTCAGACACCAATTTAATTTACTGACGACAGTCATTGATGTCACAAGTGGAGCGTCCATGAGTATAAAAGGGCACCTGTAATACACGTAATCAGCTTTTTTGTTTTCAGTAAATGGTTTGTTTGTAAATCCCATGGTGAAGGCAATCAACAAGTCAAGCAACCAATATTTCAGGTATTATGTGCCTCCTTGTCCTCATTTTCTGGGCCCTCTCCTTCTGTTAGTCCTGCATAAGGGGGACTGCTGGATATGGCCTGAACCACAGACAGACTGGATCTAGCTTGAAGGCATTAGAAACTGGAAGTCGCTTTCGATAGATTTGATGAGTGATTCTTGTCAGGCCATGAATCTCCCTCCCCAATGAGCCTTCCATTTCTTCCAGAGCTTCACGCTGAAATGGAGAAGTCTTGGAAGAAACCTTATTCAGCTAGTGTGTTTACGTTCAAATTAAAGACATGCTGGCCAGCTGGTGAAAACATACTGGTCAGCTCTCTTTTCTTTCAGGTCTTGCCATCTAAACCGCTACAGACCTCCAAACACTTAATTGACAATGACTTTGTTGCAAGCATACCAGGCCGATCTGCTGAGAGCTCTTCACATAACTAATGATTTCTCCTGGTGCCAGAACACCACTTCCCCGGTGAAGAAGGCCCAACAACGTCTACAGTTCATGAGAAGGCTTAAAAAAGCTGGCATGACTAAGGTCCTTGATGACGAAAGTTCTGGACAATGGCATTGTGTCCTGCTCTTGTTGCCTCCTTTTTCATATGTAAGAGTAGGATGTAAACTGGCAAACTGCAGACGGCCTTTCTCCTGTCTGGGACATATCTTCCCTTTGGCTGGCACTAAAGGTCGATGTTAGGTAAGGGGAGTTGTGTTTGGCCGTTTAGATTCCCTCTACTTCATTTACCTCCCTCCATTATTACTGTTTGGTCTTCAAGTAGGGATGTCGCTCACCTTTGAAATGGGCTCTACTGGGGCCTGGTTGGAAAATGCTTACAATTAGAGGAAGTTCACCTACGGGGCGTCCCTTTTTGTTATCCGTCACATACTATGGTCTAATGCTTAAAGGAAAGGATTGAACGCTAACCCATAATGGGACTTAGGTAGAGTGTTTTTACTCAAGGCAGGGTTGAGCTGCTCTCCCCCAGTTACATTGGGGTCTTTAAGTAGACACTCCAATGAATTCCAAGATCCCCTTCGGTTTCGTTAGAGTTTCAAGTCTGGGTGATCAGAGTTACTGGGCACTCTACATTACCCTTCTCTAATTTTCTCCTTTTCCTGAGTATGAATTGGGATGTAGACTCCCCCTTAGAAAAGTGGCAAAATCGAAGTTTGTGGCCTGAAGAGCTAATCACTGAGGTTTTAGCAACATTCATGCTCCCTTTGGTAAGCTACACTTTAGTATACCGCTTAGGGTTGAGTAATGTGAACTGAAGTATGGCAGAAAATTTGTATGCCCCTGTTTAGTTAACTCCCTTCCCAACTGTTGTTGGCTCTTAAAGTAGGGTCTTTTGCTCCCCTTTGGTTAGGTACTGTGTAAATTATCTCTAATAATCCATGTTCAAAGAACCTGACAAGTAGGGGTAGTTTTCCTGATAGCATCCCTCCTTGTTATTATAGCACTCTATTTCTTAGATGAGTGAATGGACTCTTTTTGGATCCCGGAGAAGTATCTTTGTTCACGCGGTGTGTGAGTATTCTCCCCTAACTGCTCTAGAAGTACAGCTGATGGTCTCCTGCGGTTTCCCTAGGGGTTGAGTTTTGAAAGCGAGATTCTTTGGCAATTATATTATGCCGGTCTCATTTTGGCATCCCTTTTGATCAAGTTATGGGTTTGCTTTCTCTCCATGAAAGTAGTGGTAATATGGAAGGTTATAGAATATACTCCCTTTGGTAGGCTACTCCCTAAGAGCTTTGTCAAGGTGCTGACATAACTGAGCCATTTTGCCTCAGAGCTCTGCTCTTTGTCGGTGCATCTCATTGCCACGCCTAGGGCTTGCCTGCACATCTCCTTCAGACAAAAGAGTTGATGAGGTGTATTATTTAGAAGTTTTTTTCTTTATTGTAATAATATGTTTCTAGATATTTTAGTCCATCACATGTTCTAATGTACGTCATACATTCCTGGTTCCACCAGAGGTAGTGGTTCCACCACTACAGTGCATGTTCACTTTACAAATTGTGCTTTCATTCTTTTGACACACCAAATATATATATATATATATATATATATATATATATATATATATATATATATATAATGTATATGATTGTACTGGTTGTTATGCATGATCCAAGCATGATCTATTTAAGTCCACATCTCATAATAACAAGAAACTAAATCTAAATGTTCTAAATGTTTGTTATTAACGTCAACTGCAAGAGCAGTGGAGGACCCGGAGAGTTTAGAGAGCGCTCAAGGTTTGGAATGGTTTATTATGAATGAAGCTTACTTGACAAAAACAGTTCTATGCTTACCTCATGAATACGATCCCGCAGCGACACCTAGTGGGCATTGTGAAATTGCAGTACTTACTAAGTGTGTCCTAGAGTTGCCGTGGTTTACTGTTTTCTAATATCTTATATCAATAACTTGACAAATAGAAAATAGCCTTAAATACTGTACAGTTACTGGTACGTGCCAAGATTTTCTTGCGATCTTGCTGCCTCTTATGTGTACACGTACTTTTTACTTACGAGAAGAGCATTGTATGTTGACGCTCAAGTGGTTGCTGTGGTAATTAACCTGCTTGTAAAAGTGAATTATCATGTCATGTGTCTGAGACTAAATCACTAAACATTGAGAATGCAATAGCGCATATGATATTTTTCTAACTTTAAACGCTCGGCCACTGATCGGAACCAGCTGATAATCACTTATTTTTATTCGATATATCTCTCATCTTGCCGCTCACATAAACCAATCACATTTTAACTATGCAAAAAATGTGCACGCTCAACCCATGAGAGGCGAATATGAAAGGCTGAGCGGCAGCAGATGGGTTTTAGTTTTAACCTGTCTAGAGTAAAATAATAATGCAGTTACAAGGTGTGTGTATAATTTGATCTAGTTTATTAAATAACTCCTGACCAGTTGGCACTAAAAGTAGCCACTGTTCAGTTTACGTACTGCTGCTCCCCTTCTACTCTCTTCTGAAAACGTTCCTCTCTTCTGAAATATTCCCTCTCTTCATTAAAGCTCCAGGTGAAGGGTTTTCAGATATCACAAAAAAGCATGCGGACAAGTTTACATGTTATCGCATTAAACTATTAATATGGCTAACCGAGTTGAGTTTACTTGCTAACAAGCCAATTAGCTTAGCTAATACAATCATCTGAGATCACTGTTGTAAGCAAACTAGCCGCAAGGATGACGGGTTGTGATGACATTTCTGGTCTGGAGGTTCAAGGGACTGAGATGACGACAGTGGACTGGAAGAATGGGGCAACGCTGGTGGGAATGAGGACCAAGGCAAAACCAGAGAGAAGAAGGATCCCGGTGGAGCTGGAGGGGTGGAGGACTGAGGCGCATCTGTAGGCCCGGAAGGACCCAGGTGGAGCCAGAGGAACGAGGGAGCCCGGTGGAGCCTTAGTAACGACAGACCATGGCGGAGCTGATGAAGTGCAGAGTCAAGGTGGAGCCAACGGGCTGACAGGCTGAGGTGGGGTCAAGGGCCTCGAGTCCTGGAGTGAAGCCAGTGGATCCGTCTCGCGGGTGTTTAGCTGGTGGAGAAGAGACCCGAAATGGAGCCGAGGAGCTGAACTGAGACAGCGGTGAAGGTGAAGCTGAGGAGCTGTGCGACACCAGCTTACCTGGTGAGTCCAGCCTTGATGATGGAGATAATGACTGGTGACTGGGAGGAACCAGGATGTCAAGAAGCTTACTTGAATTGAAATAATAAGGCTGAAGATAATGCAAGTTAACACCTGTACAATAGAGGTCGCAGCTCAAACAAACCTTTAAGCTGTGCAGCTATTCTGAACCACAGAAGAATAGAATGCAGGAGAAGAAAGTTTAAAGGGGTGGTTGATTATGTGTCTTTTCACATGCAAAACAGTACGCACCACAAATCATGCAATAGCATGACACTCTATAGGCATCTTACAACAGTTCCCAAACGAGCGATTTTATAGATTATCATGACAGAATATGCTAATAAACTTTCGCGTAGTATTCTGAATTTGCATTTATCTGACTTTATTCATTTTGAGGAATACTGAATCTTTTCTGGGCAAGTGAGATGAGTAAATGCTCACATTTACTCTAGAACTACAATAGTAAGAGAACACAGTGCCTCTGCAATTACTCACGATTGTTCTCAACATGGGGACAGGAGAGCTGCCAGTCAATAAATGGGAAAACAAAGTAACTTAGGTTACTTATTTGAAAAAGTGACTCTGATATTTTGTTGTAAATTTAAATGTTACTTTACTAGTTATTTAAAAAAGTAATCTGATTACGTACGTAACTTGAGTTACTTGTAATGCGTTACCCTCAACACTGCTACTGCCAACAATTGTATCCTGCCTATCTTACTTTGACTTCAACCGTCCGTAAAAACATACATGATAAGGTCCAGAAATCTAGAATAATCAGAATAAATTCCTGGGGAAAAAATGTGTTTGTTGTTGTTGTTCAATCATCACTGACCCCTTAATGAATTTAAAGTTTCTTCACAGAATCAGATATAAACCTGTGGTATTGTAAAGTAACCATTTGTATGTAGTCCTTTATACAATGCAAACTGATTCAAAACAGTTTTAAAATGATAGAAATGTCATTAACTATGGGCTTCTTTTCTATGTGTAGAAGTTGCATGTATATAATGAAAGTAAATAGGAGTGAACATTTCCCCAATGCCAATGGCAATACAAAATTGTCTATATTACATTGTCAAGTGTCTGAAACCATACAAGAGCATTGTGTGAGAAACAGACAGAAAATGTAATCCTTTATTCCATCCGTTTTAAAAAAAATCTCCCCTTCCATCATAGCTCTCAATTCTCATTTGGTGTTGTGCCAGGTTTGACAATGTTGTTAAGTGCCTTGTAACTATTTACTTCTCCGTTGTTTGGAAAAGAGAACGCAGAACAAACTGCTAAAGATTTTTTTTTATTTTATTTTTTTTATTCCACACAAGAAATCAATGACACACAGGTTTGCTGTAATGAGTAAATAATGACTTTAGGTTAACTAACAATTCAAACATTTAGCAGAATGTGACAATTTTAGAAAACATATTAAGGTATGCTTAATATGTTGCAGAATTTTTTGTTTCAAATGTGCCACTACAGCCCCTTTCACACAGAGATTCCGGGAAAAACACGGATAAAGTGACCCGGGATTTGACCCGGGTTCTATTGATTTTGGTTCATTCACACTGCCAGTGATTTTACGGAATCAGAGAGTGTGTTCACACACAACCCGTAAAAATCCTGTAAAGACACGTGAGATGTGACATGTAATGTCTCAGCACCGTCTTAAGTTTACTTATGAGCTGCAATTTCTCTCTCGAGAAACCACGCTGTGCATTTTTTTCTCTGATTCGATCATAAACTAGCGCATTGCGATCCCGGCTTCATTACGACACGCCATTGATTACGGCTTTTGTTCACACAGCGGGCGTTCCGGGACTGAACACGGCAATAATAATAGGTCCCCAACCCAGCATCGATCCCGGCATCAATCCCGGGTCGTGTTTGCGTTCACACAGAAAGCGTTCTGGCAATTTCCCAGGATCAACGCGCTGTGTGAAAGGGGCTTAACATGAATACTTAAGCATCAGTGGAGGTTTCTCTCCCTATGATGTTTTAGCCAAATGTTTGAATTTAGACAGCCGTTCTCAGAGAACAGAAGTCAGGGGATTCGAGACTCTCTGTTTGCTGAGACAGCAGACTAGAGACATAAGGGACATTGTCCAGAATCAAATGTGCTCCTCTACTGGAATGCAAAAGGAATGCTCCAACACATACAGATCTGCTGAAATATCGCCTCTGTGCTTTTCACTGGTGTTTCCTAAAACCTTGTTCTATCACAGGGGCAAGGCAACATGTAGAATAGTCCCTAATCCCAGATAGATAACTAGTTTCCACTGGGGTTGCATTAACACAACAAAAACTAGCTAAAGTCACTCTCAAAATTCAGTCGTGAGTCTTGAAAAGGCACGTTGGTTATAGATGTGTCTCTTGAGAGAGAAAAAAACTGTATGAAAAACATATTTAGCATTCCAAAGTGCACTGGGAACCATATTCTGCTGCTGTGTGAAGTTGCATTGGAGATTTCGGTCTTCACCACTGGCCTATCAACTGGTTTCCTCACAAGTAATTTTTGTCCTGAAATATCTTTCTATTGCTTTCCCGTCTTCCTCTGGATGTTTACCACAACCCTGCTGTTTCTCTCATCACTTCCTCTGCCTTGGTCTTCCTCTCTCTCTTCATCATCCCTCCAGTCCCAGTCTTGAGAGGTCTTTGATCAGCAGCATCTGAAAGCACTCATGGATTTTCAGCTGTGAAATTAAGCCGCCTTCCAAACCATGTCCAGGGTTAATTAAAGATTTAAAATGAGTGACTCCCCCCCGCACATCATTTGAAGGAAACATTGAAACAACTGTCATACTTTGACGTCAGAAGAAACTTTGACTTCCTTTTACAGAGTGGAGTCATACACACACCCAAAAAAAAAAAAAAGGAAAAAAAGAAAGGGGGATAAAGAAAAGAGAATTCTTTTGATTTTATAATAAAGAAGATGCATTCGAAGCATACTTTTATTTTATGGCGACACTTGTTTAAATATTGTGCTATTTCTTTCTTTTACATTTCTTATCAGTCTAATGAGGTTAAATAATTGTTGTCACAACTCAATGCAATTAATTAACATCATTAGACATAAAAAAAGAATTAAAGTAATATGTGGATCCAAATACACTATAAAGTGTCTATTAGATTGGCAAATATAGTTTAGCCTTCAAAACCAAATGGCTGTGGGTTTCCTCTCCCTTAATTCCTATGACATGAATGAGTATATTGTGAACACAAAGTGCACTAGCAAAGTCCTCGCTCCACTAAACACTGGGACACTGATGATGCGTGTGATTCGAATGTGAGGTTGCACATCAAAACAGGCCTATATGTTGTATTTAATTCACAACATTAAAAGGGAGGGACGTAATTTGTCTTGCGTAAATATTCTATGATAAAGTAAAAATAAAATAGATGCATCATAAAAGTATTTATAAAGTAATACTAAAATCATAAAAATAGTAATATTACTTCATAATAATATTACTTCATTTAATAATAAAAGTTTGAATAAGATATCCCAGACAAAGTAGATAAAGACAATATTTTCAGCACTTTGGCACTCGAGGCGATCTGTCAGGGTTATGTTTTGTTTTGTCTTAATTTTCATTGTGGTCAGTTTCTGTTTGCCTGTTTTCCTTTGACCCAGTTTTCCCATATGTTTAATTGATTCATCCTATTCACCTGTCCCTTATTAATTATCTTGTTAGCTTCTTTGTTTGCCCTTGTACTTAAGCCTTCAGCTTCTGTCAGTTCTTTGTCTGGTGTTGTTTGTGTTTAAGTACACACTGTTACTTCGCTTCTCATCTTTTGTGTTGTTTCATTAAAGTTACTCTACTATTGAAACGGATACCTTTCTCTTCGTCATCCTTTGTGGACCAGATCGTGACACGACCGTTATTTTAGAATGTATTACTTTATTATTTCCATGGCGAAGCACCATGCTTGTCGAGTGACAAACTGCAGCCACAATCGCTTCATTTAGTTTTTCCTGTCTTATTAAAAATATTCACAAACTTGTTAACTATATTATGAACTATCTGATATTCAGATTCTTAAATACATGTAAGTGAATGTGTTTTGTTATTTAAACACCTTTATAATGATCATGTTAGCTAATCTATAACGCGTGATGGATATGAGTTTGCGCCGCAATTCAGAGAATCGGATCTGTCGGATTTATATCACTTAAATTCATCAACTTCTCCCAAAATACATGAAAGTAAGTGTCTGGTGAACTGGGATAAGAATAGAGTGAACTTTATAGTTATCTACACAATGTGTATCTGAAATGAATAGAACACATCATCAAATTATAATTGAAAGGAATTATTATTGTCGCTTCCATAGACTTCAGTGTGTTTTTAACAAACTATAAATGTATATTTTGCTTTTACTTATGTGTATTTAAATGTCTGAAACCTAAAATAATACTGCTTAGATCTAAGATCCATAGAGTATTCAGGACATGTTAGATGGCTCCATTAGAGACCTCTTTTGTATTCAACCACATGTGGAGAGTCTAAGGTTTGATTTTGCTTTTGGATTGCATGAAGGTGTTAAAATTAACTCAAAGTGGAGGGTCTTGCTGGGACTGTGAGTTTCAATTCTTTGGGACATTCGTAATAAGCACGTCAACTTTCGGATGTACATGTGGTACGAACTGGAGACAGATGCCACAGTCACTTGATGACAAAACACCAACACCCTAACAAGAGTTTATGATGTTACCCAATGATTCAAATGAACCGCTTCTTGTCAGTTAATTATCTCTAAGCACTTCCACCACCCAGGCAGAGGGGTTCACAAATAATCTCGGCATGTCATTTGGCAGTGTGGTGTCTGCCTTTTGCTGACAGTGAAAGACGAGTACAATGTGCAGTCATCAGCAGATCGTAGACTCAGGCTTGTTTGTTTGTCATGAGGGCAACTGCGGGATTGACAGCATGTTGTGGCGTGTTACTTGTTATGCTATGTAAATCTTCCACATATCTGGTGGATTGCATGCAGTAATGACGCAATATGTTAGCATAGTGTATAAAGTCTAAAATGACAAATATTGGTTATTTGACAGCATCAGTGTTTATTTCTGATCATTGGATTTTTTTTTTTTTTTTTTTTTTTTTAGGTGTCCAGTATTACATCATTGCTTGGCTATGTGCAAGTTTTTTTCTGCATTGAAAAAAATGTGGACCTGTAAGATGTTTGCACTTTTAACTTTTGTTTGGTACTTTGGTACTAAATGATAATTGCTAGTCACTCTCTGCAACAAAACAAGAAAAAAAACTGATCAATTATCTGTGCAACAAACCAAACATTGCAAATCGATATCACAAAGTGTATAATTTCCGCAGCCACCGGATGGCATGGTACAGTACACATTTGAATTCTACTGAGAATTTTTTGCAAGCACTATGGAGGAATTGAAGTGTCTTAGATGGCTTCTAAACAGCAATGATACGATAATAACAAAGCTTCCTTGGAAAAGCTTGTTTTAAGCTTGTGTTTTGAAGTAGCTATTGATCTCTGAGCAAGTCTGAGGCTCAGGCTAAGGTTAGTGAGACATTTTGAGTTGTAGTTCCAATAGAATTTTATATAAAAAAAAAAAAAAAAAGAAACTCTTAGAGGTACATTTTCACATTAATAATGACGTATATCATATTCCAATATTTAATCAAAGGATGGCATGAATCCACAAAGGTCTGGGCTTATTCCTGAATATTCATTGTGATCCCATGAGTACTTTACATAAATTGTGGTTCTACCACATGTACATTTACTTGTGTTTGCATAGACATTAAAACATACAATAAAACATACTACTAAAATGTAAATCATTTGGTTACACTTTAGAATAATGGTCTGTTATTAATAGTTAAAGGTATAGCGGAGGATCTTTCCGAATTTTAGAGAAGACCCGCCCTCTCCAATTTGTTTTTAAAAATGCACATGCGCAACACTCTATTTGCTCCCGAAAGGGAAACGCCTATTAGCATCGCTAATCATAGCTTACATTAACTTTTACTAGCAGTGATTTTAAATGGATTTCTCCAAATAGCATGACAAACTTTACCTGTCTAGCAGAATCTTTGCGACTGCGGCATCAGTGGGAAGCCCAACCTGTGCTTTTAGCGCACGCCAGCATGTGAAATATTCACCCAAAATCACTCTGGTCTTGTTTCCATATTCTGCGGCCTTTCTCTTCTTATCATACACTTCGTATACATTTTTTCTCTTTCGACCCTCAGCCATTTTCAAAGGAATGGCTGAAACCGTAACTCATCACTCATAATACACCTGAAAGTGCGCATGCGCAGAAAATGAAAACTACATAGGGACGAGCACGTACGACGGCCTTAAGTAAACATGTCACCAGAATGATTGACACTTAGGTGGACCAATAGTATAGGCTACCCACCCGGAAAAAGAAAATCCTCCGCTATACCTTTAACTATGCATGAAGATGTGATTAATTATCTTTTTTACTCTGAACATGGCCATGAAATGCATCTCTAACTAAAGAACGTGCATAACATCGTGTGTACACCAGACATGAGTGGCGTGATGTGACGTGACACAAGCAAATATAAACCATTATAATCAGTGATACTGTCTACACTGGATGGGGCGCAACATGACAAATTTCCGAAGGTAAATTGATGCCCTGTTTTATTTATTTGCAATGGTTGCTTTGTCTCGCCTGGTGTGGTCAGCTTGTAGCTGTTGCGGCATGGAGCGGTGTAGACACGGTGTTAGGAAATGCAATAAAGCAATATGCATTTAAATGGGTAAATATAAGAGTATTATACCAAAGTTGACTCAGTTTCTGCTACTAGCTGGTGGCGCTATAACTTTAACTGAATATTGGCATGTAGATGTCTTTAGGCCTGGACTGTTATCAAACATGTAAAGTTTGATAAATATATTTGTGGTCAAATATGACCACATCTCTCCAATTCTCAAATCTCTACACTGGCTGCCAGTTCGACAGAGAATAGATTTGAAAATGTTACTCTTTGTTTTTAAATCTCTACATAACATAGCTCCTGCCTATCTCTCTGAACTTGTTCATCCTTACACTCCGTCCAGAAGCCTAAGATCCTAAACCAGGCTCTGCTGGTAGACCCTCGCGTTAGACTCTAGCGTAGAGTGTGCATTTGCGGTGGCTGGGCCACGACTCTGGAACACCATGCCTCTAGAGATTAGAACGGCCCCTACTCTGTCTGTCCTCAAGTCTCTGTTAAAACCCTACCTGTTCTCTTTAGCAAATTGATCTCTTTCCTTAGGTTGGTTTTACTATTTTATATTTGAGTCGGATACTGTTTTGCTACTCCTGTTTAAGGTTGCTCTTAGCTTTGCTGCTTTTATTTGTGTTTTGTCTGTTGTTATACATGTTTTGTTTGCTATGTACCTATATGGTTGTTCTGTAAAGCACTTTGGTCAGCCTAGTGGCTGTTGTAAATGTGCTTTATAAATAAAATTAACTTGAACTTGAACTAAAGTTTTAGGTAGATAGGACATTGCATTTTTGAGTTAAAACATCTCCCCCATTTCGTGGCATGCTTTAATGTTTAGCTAAGTGTTGCTAACATGGTGTAACATGTTTTAGCATGTTTAACACTTGCTGGCATATTTGAATATGATGATAGGAGTGCATGGCAATGTTAAACATGTCACTTCCTGTTTTACAGCAGGTGTCAAGAACTCAAGATCCTGACCAAATTGTTCAAGAACTGACCAAATATGATGTTGATCTGATTAAAACTCTAGGAGGAGTTTGTTAAAGTATGTGGCCTTGAAATGGCAAAATTGCAGTGAAAATTTCAAAATGGCTGACTTACTGTTGGTTTTAAGGGTTTAGCAGTAAGATACTTTTTTGTAGATATTAGGATGTTACATGTGCCTACTGAATTTTGTACAAATGTACGTGAAACAAAGGGCACTTTGTTGAAATGTAGGTAAAATCTGAAACTAAATCTGAAACCCATACCAGATACACAGTAAAAAAGTATGTGTTATTTAACATCATTAACTATTGCAGGTTTGCATAATATTCTGAATAGTTTGCATTTTAATGCTTTTATTAATTTTGAGGAATACTGAATCTATGTTGTGCTAGTGAGATGAGGAAATGCATGCTCACATTTAGTTTAGAACTACAATAATCATCACCACAAAAGAGGTGTCAGTTAACCTCTTAACCTTCACCAGAGCGTCGGCGCACTTTTTTTTTTCTTGACAAACTATAAATCATTAAAAAGATATAAGACTCAAGATTCAGTATTTGACCACTATTGTATTCTGAGAAACTTATAGTGACAGTTATGTCTTAACAGACAAAAGTACAAAGAAAATATATATATATTGGGACAGAGGCAAAATAAAAGTGAAACGATTATAGAATATCTGAGTTAAACTGTTTTGAAACTGTCCACAGTAAGTACATACATTATCGTGGAATAAAAGGAGCATCTCAGTCTTTGCAAACAAAGATGGGTCATAACTCACCACTTTGTGCCAAATATAATAAGATAATTATCAAACAATTCAAAAACCACATTTCTCAATGCAAGATTAAAAAGAATTTATGTATTTCACCATCTAACATGTGCATAATTTTGTGGAACGACTCTAGAGAAATCTCAGGCTGTGTAAGGCAAGGCAGGAACCCTCTGTTGAATGTGCGTCACCTTCGAGCCCTCAGACGGCATTGCATGAGAAACCGTCATGCTTCTGTGTTAAAAATAGCCACATGGGCTCGGGAGTACTTTGGAAAATCGTTGTCACTTAACAGTATGCCGCTGCATCAAGAAATCTCTGTTATGCAAGAAGAAAGCTATACACCCTGCAGAGATGCTGCCGAGTTCACTGGGCCCGAGCTCATTTTAGATTATCCAAAAGGCAGTGGAAATGTGTGCTGTGGTCAGATGAGTCCACATTTTTGCTTGTTTTTGTGAAAAAAGGATAAGTTCTCATCCATCCAGACTTTCATCAGCAACTGATGCAAACATCTGTCATGGTATGGGGGTGCATCCGTGAAAACAGCAATGGTGAAGGTATCATTGATGTATTGGGATTGTACAGAGACTTACACTGGCATCAAGATGACATCTTTCCTGGGAAGCAAGACAAGGAACTCATTCTGCATGTGCTACAACAGAGTGGTTTCTTGGATACTGGACACTGTATGTGTGGATGTGCCTGACTGCCTACCTGCAGCGTTTCACAAAAGCATCGCAAGTCGAAGTTGATCATAGAACCATTGCCATCAACAGTCTACGCTTTATGTAGCTCACAATGCTTTTGAAATATTCAGTCCAGATCTGTCTCCTATTGAAAATGTATGGCCCATCATAAAAAAGAGAATAAGATAATAATGAGCATTGATGATTGAAGCTGTCTTGTATCAGGCAAGATTGGGCAAAAATTCCACTTGCAAAACTGCAATAAGTCTCCTCATTTCCCGAACAATTAAAAAGTGTAATATATAGGAAAGGTGATGTGACACCGCGGTAAACATGCCTCTGCCCCAACTTTATTTGATTTTGGTGTAGGAGCCATCAAAATACAATTAAGTTCAGTTCACTGACTTTTGTCAGTTAAATCAGGGTTAAAATGAATTAACAAACCACAGATTCTTGATTTTATTGCATTTTACAAAATGTGGTTGTAATTATTCTCAGTTACAGCTATGTGTAATGCATCATCTTACACAATTCAGCTGTTTATTTACAAATGAATGCATGCATGATAATTTCCCATCATATGTAGGCTCTATGTATTCAGAACATTGCCAAAGGTATTCTGGTGGTGGTCTGAAGGTAATGATATACTGGGGAACTTTTTGTGCAATGTTGCTGAGCAATGTTGCCATCAATGGGCAACCAGGTGAGACACAGGGCTCACAATCAATCTAAAGTTTTGTAGCATCTGAACCAATCAGACACACGCAAATTATTCATTATATTTAATGAATAATCCAGCAAATTCTTAATTCTTGCTGAGAAGGAGAAATAAACCCTTTTAATCCTATATTTTCTATATATAACCACTTGAGAAATATATAAACATGAATCTAATTTTCCCATCTCATGATTTTCCTTTTATGTGGTTTGGCCTATGTATTCATTCTCTCTTTTAAATTCTTTTGGATTAATGTTTCAGACTTGCATACTATGGTTAACCAAAATCATATGTGTAGTATGTTTAGTCTCTATAACTCCAATCTTCGTCCCCCATTTGTTAATTTACATTACATTTAGCTAACTTTGTGACGCATTAGTATTATAAGAATCTTGAAGATTCTTTTGTTTAACACCCAATCAAATGAAATGTTCAAAGGCCTGCTTGAACAAAAGGTTGTAAAGAAATTCCCTCCAAAGGGAACAACTTCTTATTGTTCATGTCACATGTAAAGTTGTCCGTGTTTCAAGCTCATATACTGGAGTCCCTAATCATGCAGATTTTGACTACTTGCTCTTAGTAGTGCTGTACACTAAGAAAGACATTCCCCATATCCCGGAAATGTACATTTCTTAGAATTAATAAACAATTAAAACTGAGTGTTTACGACACAAACATGTTAATTGATTGTAATATTAATTTTACTACATTAAGTTAATTCTATTAACTGATCCAAATATTCATAATCAATTATAACAAGTTATGATTTATTATTAATATTTCTTTAGAGCTAATTTGCTACAGTTTCCAGATAGAATGTGTTGAATATGTTGCCCTACAACATTGCCTGGCCAAAAAACATTGCACATGACCTTGAGTCTCTCATCAGGTAAACAGTAACAGAGTAAGTTGTTTTTCAAATAAAGATTTCAGAGTCAGTGATATTAGATTGTGTATACATTTTTATTGTACTTACCCTGTAACTACATGGAACAAGAGGGTAACAAGCATCACTTTAATTTACGGCCCACAATGTCACACTTACCCTGTAACTACATGAAACAAGAGTATATTACCCAGTATTTCAAAATAAAAAAATGCAATAGTTTTAGCTTTACTTGCCTTGAAACATTTAAGCTTAAACATCTACACTTATGCTATCCAAAAAAGTATAGATGCATAGAAATGTACCTTTTATTTTTGAATATACAGTAATATACCTATACAGTTTTAATATACCTATACAGTATTGGTACAATACTGGTACAATATTGGTACACATTGGTAAACAATTATTACAAAAAGGAACGCAGTGTGTTCTCGCTAAATTGCTCCCAAACGTTAGTTTGTTGTATAATAATAGTAGAATAAGTACCCCTTAGTTAAGTACTTTATAGGTACACTATAATTACCGAAAGTTACGCTGTACCTTTGTCTTAATTACCCAGTACTTTCCAGGCTGTAATCTAAAGCGTTACCGTAATTTGTATTTATTGTTAAATGATTGCTGTCATAATGAACCAATTTCTTGTATATGAAAGATTATTTGTAAGCTACAATCGAAGACTACTTTTTGGCCCAGCAGAATGCACGGTCTGGATTTATTTATTTACCAAAGTTATAATACAAAAAAAAGAAAAGAAAAAAAAAAAGATAAAAGACCCTGCTAATAATTTCCAGTTCATCTCATTAGGACTGTGATTTTCCACAGAATGTTTAAATGATGATCTAATGCAACAAAGGCAGATGCTTGGATAGCTTGTACCTTAATAGGCTCATTTTACCGCAAATACTTTTAGTAATGGTTGTGATGAAATGGTAATGACAAACAATTCAGAGCAGCCTTTTGGTTACAGCAAGCAGTGCATCTTAATGGGATATTACGGTATGATTAAACATTTGTTCTGATCCAATTTCCACCTTACTAATGGTGAACTGCCCTAAATATGTATACAGAGTTTTTAATTTTGGTAAATTTAGCATTTCATTTCAGGAATCTGTGATGATTTCACATCCTCATAAATATATACGGCTCCATCCTCTCGTGTGATATAAACCTAGTTCACACATTACTGTGATGAGAAATTGAGACACGCCACAATGCATCTTTTTGTTAAACCGATAGAATTAGGAATTGTATCACTGCCTGTGTTTATTTTTGCAGATATAGTAGTCGCATGTGAGTGAGAAATAAAGCTGTCCGTTGATCTGTTCACACACTCCTGATGGCACGCACTTTCATTTGTTCTCACATTTTTCAGATCTTAAATGTGTTTTTGAGTGGGATACGTTACAAAGGATAGAATCATGGTGTCATAGTTAGAAAAAATTTAAACACTACCAATTATAACACTACATTTCATTAAACCATTGACTATTGACAACCTATATGATTTACATGATTAATGTTTTTTTGTTTGTTTGTTTGTTTTTTAAGCATCCCCTAAAGGCCAATATCCAAATCGCCAACTTCTACTCATCTAGAAGTGAGGAATAACACAACCCTATGAAACTTAGGAGAATGAAAGTGTTTGCATCAGCAGTTATGTTAAAGCTACAAAAAAAAAAAAAAAAAAAACCCTAAGGGCACTTAATAATTTAATCCTACATGCACAGTAAAGGGAGCTAACTGAAAAAGGGTAGAGAGAGGAGGGCAAAAATGCAGGCATAGAGAGCTATATGCACTAATGCCTTAGTGTCAGTCTGTTGACACTTACTCACTCACTCTCAATCATTGCCTGCCTTAATTACAGTGAATACATCACATTATAACGTTCCTCAAACATTTGTAATGTCTTCTGTGTTAATCTGTGCATGTTCACAGTAGCTACTATTTGATGCAATTCCTTTGAACCTCAGGATTTTAGCTACATTGTGTGGTGCATCATTGTATCATTACATAATAGCATTCTTTTTAACTGCAAAATGGTATGGTTGAAGGGGAGAACTTAATATTAATAAATTATTTAAGAAGAGCTTATTGTACACATACACACAACCTTTGAAGCATCAAATCTTGTACTAAATGCATAAAGTATGCCAGCCTCTTTTGCCAGTTTCTTTGTTATGTGGCGGATAAAATAACAGACTTATTAAGCGACTTAACACTGTTCCGCTTTCTGCACTTTAGCAAACAAGAAAAAAACTGGACATCGATGTTACAATTTACATGAGTAATAATAGCCTGAAGTGTTTTATTTGTGGGTGTTTTTAGCCAAGGGCCATTTTAAGCCGTGTGTTTTTATAGAAACATTATGTTTAAAGATGACATTATAAAGGAATAATTCAAACAAAACTGAAACTTCTGCCATCATTTACTCGCGTTTGTGTTGTTTATGACATTTTATGACTTTGCAATGTTTATTGCATTACACAGAAAATAACAGATTTTGAAGAATGTTATATTTGCATGTACAATATATAACAGGCAGTCAAGCTTTAAAAAGTATTATAACTATTGTAGCAATGTTCAGGGAAGAAGGAGGCGGGAACCGACGAAGAATCAAAATATAGTTTATTTAAAATAAAACAAACAAACGAAAATACCGCCAGCAGCCCCTCGCGGACGACTGCTGGCTACCGAAAATAAATATAACTAAAGTAAAATACAAAAACAAAACACAACTAAAATACAGGCCTGTTCCTCTCTCGATCATCAACGTCGTCGCTCCTCCTTTATGCTTCCGCTCCTCCGTGAGAGATGCGAGACCGGTGTGCCTAACAGGTGTTGCTCATTAGCAATCGCACCACCGGCCTCGCGCCGTTCTCTCACGTCCCTCGGCCGTCCTGTTCGCCACATACCCCCATCGCCCCTCACAGGCCGGGGGGTACCCACGAGGCTGTGCCTACTCCCCCCCCCGGCGGCGGCGATCCCTGGGGAGTATGGACAGACAAACCGAGGGAAACGGAGACGGAAGCATGAGGAGCGACAGATCGAGAGAGGGGAGAGAGGAAAAAAAAAAATTGGTCCGGTTCCCACAACGCGCTGCCATCTGGTCCCCCACCAGCTGGCGATCTCCTCCGCGGTGCCTGGCGGTGACGCTGGGTAGCCCTCGGTGGACGGCTCGACGCTCCTCCGCCGCCCGGTGGACGGCGACGGCTCCTCGGGTGCCTTGGGCAGACGGCAGGAGTCCCCCGCTCCCTGCTCCTCCCCTTCACTGGTGGACGGCAGCAGGCTCCGGCCCACGGCGAGCGGCGGCGACTCCTCCTCTCCCTCCCGGATGGCAGCCGCCCCTCCAATACCCAGGCGGCCGGCAGCGAGCTCGACCGTCCCACCGGCAACTCACTCCAGCGCCCCGCCTCGAGCGTCCGTGGCCGCGAGTCCCCCGCTCCCTGCTCCTCCGCTCGCTCGGCGGATGGCAGCAGGCTCCTGCCCACGGCGAGCGGCGGCGACTCGCGCACCATGCTCGATGGCACCGCGGATTCCCCACACCGGCGAGGACTCTCTGACAGCGCGTTCCTCCCTCTTCCCGGGTTTCGGCACCAGTGTAGCAATGTTCAGGGAAGAAGGAGGCGGGAACCGACGAAGAATCAAAATATAGTTTATTTAAAATAAAACAAACAAACGAAAATACCGCCAGCAGCCCCTCGCGGACGACTGCTGGCTACCGAAAATAAATATAACTAAAGTAAAATACAAAAACAAAACACAACTAAAATACAGGCCTGTTCCTCTCTCGATCATCAACGTCGTCGCTCCTCCTTTATGCTTCCGCTCCTCCGTGAGAGATGCGAGACCGGTGTGCCTAACAGGTGTTGCTCATTAGCAATCGCACCACCGGCCTCGCGCCGTTCTCTCACGTCCCTCGGCCGTCCTGTTCGCCACAACTATATTCTACCTTAGTTACCATGAACTAAGAATGAACAATACTTCTTTAGCATTTATTAATCTTAGTTAATATTAATTTCAACATTTTCTAATACATTATTCAAATCTCAGGTTTTATTTGTTAACATTAGTTAATGCACTGTGAGCGTCTCAGGTTACGACTGTAACCCTAGTTACCTGAGAAGGGAACGAGAAGCTGCGTCGACAATGCTTTGGGAACACCCCTGCATGATTGCGTCTGAAGCACGTATGTCTACTAGTCCAATGGCGAGAGTGAAGGTCATGGGCGGATGACGTCACGACCAGGAAAAGATAAAAGCACATCCAGTCTGACCGGCATTAGCTTCAATATAGCTGAAGCAGGTCGATCACAGGAATGCAGGAAGTATGGCAGGGCGACGCAGCGTCTCGTTCCCTTCTCAGCGAACTAGGGTTACAGTCATAACCTTCCCATTCGAGGGAACTCGTGTTGCATCGACGACGCTTTGGGAACAACAATACCCAAACGCCATACTTACGAATGCCTGTATGGGACATGTCTCGGTTACTAATGTAACCCTCGGGAGACGTAATGTCGCCGTGACGACGTAATTGGGATCGCCTTGAGAGACCAATTTACTTCGAGAGTATTAAAACGAGCCAATACATATTGGCATGCGATTTATTGCATCAGCTGCTCTGCTTGCAGTGCGAGCATATAATGAGCAGTAGGTGTAACGCATATTGTTTTACGCTGAGGAGCCGAGACACGTTCGGCCGTACATCGATGGTCAGCAAGCCTGGCGACAAGATGTTACGTCTCCCGTTCCCTCCTTCAGGGAACGAGGGTTACATTAGTAACCGATACGTTCCCTTTCAGTCGCTCACGTTCGACGTAACGTCGACGTGACAACGTAATTGGGATCCCATGGAAAACGCCACGATTGCTGCTACATCCAGCGCCCTACGCAAGACTCTCAGTCCCCCACTGGATGGGGGCGGAAGGCCTGCATAGATGGAGTTCGAACTGCTATTCCATTATAACCCACACAGTGGAACTCTTGGATAACACTAGGAAAGAGTGGCTTTCCAGGGGAGAGGGATGCTGCGGAAGCCACATCCTGCCCGAAGGGAGGTAACCTTTGAGATTACACATATGGACTGGCCAGAGGGGCAGTGCAACATATGGAATGTCACGGGGGTGGCTCCAGCCTTAGAAGGGGTAGGCAGCACCAGACAGTGACGGCAGAGCGGACTCTGCCAAGGGAAGACACGGGCTCACCGCAGGGAGCTGATCGTGGAAGAATACGCATATGGAACCCAGCCTAGCACAAGTTACACAAGCATACGAGCACAAGGCCTGGCGTCGGACGCTCCGCAACGTCTGACTGCCGAAGGGGCACGGAGGAACTCTACAGGGTTCGCCTGAGTGGGGAACTCGACTGGAGCAAGAAGCGCACGTATCCGCTCCAGGTGGAGGGGAGTGGTGCAGCAAGCCGACACAAGAGCGGGAACTTCGGTTGACCGGCTGGTTGAAGCGAGCACACAGGAAGAAACCGGCTCAACACGTAGGCTATAAAACCTAGCGAACGTGTTAGATGTCGCCCAGCCCGCAGCTCTACAGATCTCTGTCAGCGAGGCGCCGTGTGCCAGCGCCCAAGAAGAAGCGACACCCCAGTGATGTGATGGTGTCAACTACCGCTTGGGGTAGGTCGCCTAGAACCTCCACGTCCCGTCCAGGGACCAGACATGGAGTTTCCAGAGGTCTGGACGCGGGTGCCACAGGGTGCCCCGTCTCTGAGAGAGCAGGTCCTCTCTCAGAGGAATGGGCCAGGGAGGGGCTGTCGCGAGGAGCATCAGTTCCGGGAACCAGGTCCGGTTGGGCCAATACGGCGCAACTAACAAGACTTGCTCCTCGTCCTCCCTGACGTGCTCCCTGAGAAGGCTCACTGGGGGAAACGCATACTTGTGTAGGCCCAGGGGCCAGCTGTGTGCCAGAGCATCCGTGCTGAGGGTCACCTCGGTCAGGGAATAGAACAACTGGCAGTGAGACTTGTCCGGGGCGGCAAACAGATCTACCTGTGCGGTCCCGAAGCGCCTGAAATAAATCAGCTGGACCACCTGGGGATGGAGTCGCCATTCTCCCTGTAGCACCTGCTGCCGTGAGAGCTCGTCGGCTGCACAGTTGAGCAGGCCCGGAATATAAGTGGCACAAAGCGACCTCAGATGCTTCTGACTCCAAAGGAGGAGATGGCGGGCAAGTTGTGACATACGGCGGGAGCGTAGACCACCCTGACGGTTGATGTACGCAACGGTGGCAGTGCTGTCCGTCAGACCAGTACATGCTTGCCTAGTAGCGGCGTTTTGAAGCGGCCCAGCGCAAGATGAACTGCTAACAACTCGAGGCAGTTGATGTGCCAATGCAGTTGAGGCCCTGTCCACAGACCTGAAGCTGCATGCCCGTTGTACGTGGCCCCCCAGCCAGTGGCAGAGGCATCCGTGGTGACCACAGAATGCCTGGACACTTGTTCTAGGGGAACACCTGCCTGCAGGAACTAAGGGTCCGACCACAAGCTGAGAGTTTGGCGACAGTGCGGGGTCACTTGGACCCGGCAAGAGCCGCTCTGCCACGCCCATCTCGGGACTCGATCGTGTAGCCAGTGTTGGAGCGGCCTCATATGAAGCAATCCGAGCGCCATTACCGCTGCTGCAGATGCCCTATGCCCCAGGAGCCTCTGAAAAGTTTTAGTGGTCCCGCTGTTCTGCGTCTGAGAGTACTCACGCAGTTCAACACTGACTGGACGCGGGCCTCGGTGAGGCTGCGCTGTCATGTTGATCGAGTCTAGCTCCATACCGAGAAAAGAGATCCTCTGCCCGGGAGTGAGTTTGCTCTTTTCCCAGTTGACCCGAAGCCCTAGGTGGCTGAGGTGACTGAGCACCATGTCCCTATGTTCGCACAACTGCTCTCTCGACTGGCAAGGATAAGCCAGTCGTCGAGGTAGTTGAGAATGCGAACACCACGCTCGCACATGGGAGCAATGGCCGCCTCCGCGACTTTCGTGAAGACACGGGGCGACAGGGCCAGCCCAAAGGGTAAGACTTTGTACTCATATGCCCGTCCCTCGAACACAAAGCGAAGAAACGGTCTGTGTCGAGGGAGAATCAAGACATGAAAGTACACGTCCTTCAGGTCGATCGCTGCAAACCAATTTTGGGGACGGATGCACTTGAAAATGCATTTCTGCGTAAGCATCTTGAACGGCAGCCTGAGAAGGGACCAGTTAAGGACATGTAGGTCCAAGACAGGTCGTAACCCACCTATTTTATTGGGTACAGTGAAGTACAGGCTGTAGAAGCCGGTCTTCAAAACGGCTGGAGGGGCCGGCTCGATTGTGTCCTTCGCCAGTAGGACTGCAATCGCTACCCGGTGAAGGCTGGGGGAAGCCGGGCGACTGAATCGCATAGCCGGCCTCGAGCACATCAGGCTACCGCTGGCGAAGCAAGAGGGGGCAGAGGGTGTCAAGGCATAGCGTTGCACACCGCCAACCTCGCTCTCTTGGGACCCAGAGATAGAGAGCTGCTTTTGCTGAGAATTTGGTACCGCTGGTGTGACGCCAGTGGTGGAACAGAATGATTCAACAAAGGTTATCCACCCGGCCCTCCTCCGGGGAAGAGCAGCAGACTCTGGGTTGCCGGTCTCAGGGCTGCTGAGACAGGTGGTGCCGTCCTCCTGTGAAAACTCAACGTCACAGTAGAGCTGGCTGTGGCGGAGGTTGTTTTTTTTTTGCAGGGGACTGACACCCTTGGCGACAAACAGACTGAGTGCCCACTAGTGACTCAGGGAGCACCTTGTGGTGAGATTTTGGCTACCTCAGCCTGCTTTTGAACTGGGGAGAACCGCTGGGCACAGTCTCCACCAGTGTCGCCGAAAGCCACCTTGTGAGATGGGGGCATCGAGAAACCAAACTTTGGCGATGTCCCACACCTATGCAAGGTTTAGCCAGGGGGCACTTCTGGCTGAGGGCCAGCGCTGTGACTTTAACATGGTCAGTCACCAGGCGCAGCTCAACCCCGACTCAGAACTACCCTCATGCACTATGACTGTTTGGTCACGTGCAGGGAAGAGGCGGTCTGCAGAGGTCTGCACCGCCCCACCATTGAGGGTAGTGAGAGAGGAAAAACTTTCTGCGGCTTTTGGCACGTTTGACACGCCATATTGGCACCAAAATGCTTCCATACTGCAAAAAGGTTTTTCACACACATCCGGGAAGGCATGGGGCGGGGCAAGGCGATTACGCGTTGCACTGCACCCTCAGCGTAACCCAGGAAAGCATGGCTGTCAAGTCTGAATCTGATTCAGCATGAGCATGCACACCATTATAGTGAGAGCTCAGCATCATCTTCATTTCCAGAGCATAACCGCCCTCTCTCTGATGCAGCGATCGACATCTAATCCTCCCCTGGAGCCTCGAATGAAATGCTAGGTCTAACATGAGAATGACCAGCATCCCATCCAGAAGCTGCCAGGCATGCGAGACAGTGAATGTGGCTGAAGTTGACAGCACACAGCACGCTGATCGCTTAAACTTAATGAAAAGGCAAGACGAACAACGTGCTGACGTGATTATGTTCTCATAAGGGAATATAACCACCCACAAACAGAGTCTCAACATGTCTGCGATGCGATAGAGGAGTGAGGGGTCCACACGGATTGGTTACCGGGCGGGGAAGCCCTCACTATAATCCTCCGGTCACCCTGGCTATATGCAGAAGAAGCCCTTTTCTGGTGCACCAGAAAAAGAACTAGATCGGGGTATAGGCGAGGGGACTCCACCTTGTTTGAGGCACTTGAGTCTCGACCGCGCATCTAGAGCGCCGAACAACGCGCGCTGGGTTGCCGTGACAACCCGCGCTGTCAGCTGGCAGCTCGACGGCACACGGCACGCTGCTCACTTAAACCTTAATGAGAAAGGCAAGACGAACAACGTGCCGACGTGGTCATGCTCTCAAGAGAAAACATAAACCACCCACAAGCACAGTTTCAGCACACTTAAGCCCAGGCATGTGAAACAGTGATCATGGCCATCACATGAGGATAGGAAACGACCGCATCCAGAAACACACGGTTGAATGACGTCTTGAAAAAGACGAAGTGTCAAACCGTGTATGCTCTTTTAGTAAAAACTGCTCTCTCTCTGGTGCTGAAGCACCCAGGGATGACCGCGGCTACACAAACAGGACGATAGTGCAAGCCTGATGTGAGCACTCACATTCTCATTGAAGGCGCAACATTCTGAGCTCTGAAAACAGCTGTTTTGCCGGCTCTCAGTGAGATCGCGGCCAGCGCTGTCTGCGCTGTCACACCAACACCAGCTTGTAGAGGCATTCTCCTGAAGAGCAGACTCGTTTTCTTCTTTAGAAGTTCAACACTGTCAGAAGATTGTAGAGCAGGAACAGTAGAACCGTTCGGCTCCGAAGCGAAAGACAATATGCGACTCACCTGCTGCTCGTTATATGCTCGCACTGCAAGCAGAGCAGCTGATGCAATTATCGCATGCCAATATGTATTGGCTCGTTTTAATACTCGAAGTAGATTGGTGTCCCAAGGCGATCCAAATTACGTCGTCACGTCGAACGTGAGCGACTGAAAGGGAACTGTGACACTAAGTCATAAGCACCTGAGACTCTGGAGCAGCATCCAGGTCCAGGCTATAAAACCTCACAAATGTGAGCGGGGAAGACCAGCCCACCACATTGCACACCTCCTGTAGGGAAACCCCTGAGTGTAAGGCTTTGGAGGGCGCCATACTCCTAGTAGAATGAGCTCTGACCACCAAGGGTGATGGTTGGCCAGTGGACTTATAAGCAAGAGAAATAGCCTTAACTACCCACTTGCTGATTGTCTGCTTAGATGCTGGAATACCTTTCTTAGTTGATCCAAAGCAGACAAACAGCTGATTTGATTTTCTCCACGGGGCAGCTCTGTGGAAATATGAAGGCACTTTAGGGACATAGCCCTGTTTAGGGTAGAGAAATGACTTGACCATCCCTAGCGAATTCAAGGCAGGCAAGGTTTCCTACTCTCTTCAGGGACGAAATAGCCAGAAGAAAAATGGTCCTAAACATCAGAAACTTTTCTGAAACTGATTCCAGGGGCTCAAAGGTAGCCACAGATAGGCCTTCTAGGACTGTTGCCAGGTCCCAAGCTGGAACCCGGGTACGAGTTGCAGGCCTAAGCCTCAAAGTTCCATGGAGGAAACGGATAATCAGAGAGTCTCTCCCCAGATATGCATTACCCACAGGGACGGGTAAGCCGTAATGGCCGTCACGTAAACTTTAAGGATTGAAGGAGAAAACCGTGCTAGGAACTTAAGCACTGTACCAATTGGGCAGTTAACTGGATCCCACTGACGCTGATTGCACCAAGAAACGAAAACCTTCCATTTCAGAGCATATGATTTCCTTGTGGCTGAGACGCAAACTGATCCACTTGCGTTCAGCCACAAACTTCCCATATATACTCCATCACCTCGGGGTGGAGTCTCCAATCCCCTGACCTCAGCCCCTGTCTTGACAGAATGTCTGCTCCTATATTTTGGTACCCCGGAATATACACTGCCCTCAGGGAAAGTATCTTCCCTAGGCACCACAGGATGATCTGGTGCGGCAGTTTGCATAGTGGATGCGAGCGCATCCCTGGTTATTTATGTAAGAGACCACCGATGTGTTTTCTGATTGGACAAGCACATGATGGCCCCTCAGATCTGGGAGGAAGTGTCTCAACACAGTGAAGACCGCCATCATCTCCAGGCAGTTGATGTGCCGAGAGATGATGACTCCTGCACAGACCTGGAGCTGAGCGGCCTTCCATGCCAGTGAGGGAAGCATCTGTCGTGAGCACAACTTGATGGCAAAAAGCTCCTAACACTGGACCCTGGGATAGGAACCAAGGTTTCCGCCATATAACCAAGGCGCGGAGACACCACCACGTGATCTTGATCATACGAAGTGGGTTTCCCCTCGGGGAGAACCCTTTGGTCCTGAGCCACCACTGCAAAGGTACAGAAGGCCAAAGGGTATCGCATTGGACGCCGCTGCCATGAGGCCTAACAGTTTCTCAAACTATTTCACAGTGCGTGACTGGCCTAGCTTGAACTATTTTGTGGCTGTGCGTGGCTGTTAGGATAGCAGCTACATGAGCGGGCGATAGGACGGCCCGCATCGTGACCGAATCCAAGACCACACCAAGGAAATTGGTTCTCTGAACTGGAGAAAGGACACCCTTCTTGGCATATTTGATATTGATATTTGATATTGTTTGCCCCCGAAAGAAAACCTCTGGAACTTCCTGTGCTGAGAGAGGATGGAGACATGGAAGTATGTGTCTTTTAAATCTATCATGACAAACCAGTCCTCGGACCTGATTTGAGTCACAATCTGTTTGTCAGCATCTTGAACTTGAGATCCTTGACTGTACGATTCAACTGACGAAGATCTAGGATGCAACCCCCCATCCTTTTTTGGAACAATGAAGTATCGGCTTTAAAAAACAGATTCTCTGTCGGGCGAGTACACCTGCTCTATAGCTTCCTTTGTTAACAGAGCTTTCACCTATTGCTCCATTACCAGAGCATGCTCGGGATGTACTAACGTGAGAAACACCCTATTGTAGAGTGGCGGACGAGAACTGAACTGGATTCTGTAGCCTTTCTCTACGATCTGCAGGACCCACCGAGATATATTCTGTAGATTCTTCCACTCTGTCAGATAATCTACTAAGGGTACCAGTCTCTCTCGTGGCCTGTGGTGTAACTGGAAAGCCACTTCGGTGACCTGAAGCATACTGGCAGAAAACAACTGAAGTGACTGTTTTTGAACCCCCCTTAGAGGGTGCGAGTTTGACGCAGCGTCGAGTTGACGCTGCGCTGTGTGAGATTAATATTTTGTAAATAAAGTGGTCAGTTTTTTTTTTTTTTTTGCAAACAAAGCACTCACGTCGCTTCAAAAAAATTAAGTTAAACCACTGGAGTCACATGGATTAATTTAATTATGTCTTTACTACCTATCTGAGGCTTGAAAGTTGTAGTTGTGGACAGTAGCTGTCAATGGATGGGCCGATCTCCATTCATGCTCCTAAGATGAACCAAAGTCTTACGGGTTTGGAACAACATGAGGGTGAGTAATTAATTACATAATTATTTTGGGTGAACTAACCCTTCAATTCATTACAATCTGTCAATGCATCATCTCATGCAGACCCTGCCGGTGGATTTCACTCCTATAGAGGTGGGATATTGTCTCCTCAGGGGTGTCCTTGACCAAGGGTGTTTTGTGTATGTGGGTGTGTGCACATACCCCACCCTTAAACATACCATTTCCACAATGACCCCTGAACAAATGTTCTTTCATCAAAAACAACACACACACACACACAGACAAAAATCATATCCATTATTTTGTCCAAGTCTGTCATCCATTTTTTTTCAAACAAAATGGATCAATATCGATCCATGGACGTGAAGAGGGTTCTGTTATATCTCATCTTCATCAATAGATGAAGCTGGAGGAAAGGTGGACAGCATAATAATGGCTCCCAAGGACGACAGCTCGTCCAGGCAACAGCAGGGCCCAGAAATCGCCCACAGCGACATGTAGAACGCCCGCTGCTCTAAGCGCATGGTCATGAATACATCAACACACATATTGCCTCATACCTGACACCCACAACATATAATAATAGACTGCACAGAGCGTGCATGCAAAACACATTAGTGGATGCTTCACACAGGCACAGAATGTAATAGAAAAAGATGAGACATTAGACGCGTTTCCATTACAGATTTGCGCTTTTTTTTTTAAAATGTCGACAAAAAACTATTGTGAAATGACAGCATTTCCATTAACCGATGTAATGTGACTAAAACTTCATTTTTTCTTCTCGCGATATGTCATTACAAAAATCATGGCAACGGATGTTGGTAGGTTTATGTACAGTATATCCCAGCCACTGCACTGGCCATTATTATTAATCGAAGGAGACGTATGTGTGTTATCCAAGCTTTAATGGCAAGGAAAGACCCTTATACTGTGAGCGGCTCATATGAGGAGTTTCTGGGTGTTCTCCCTCATTTCTGCTTCCAGCTCTTGATTGTGGCATTTCTTTGAGGTTTAGAATCCAGAAATTCTTTTGTAATTCTGTCCAAACATACCGCGTCATCTATGCAAGGTGACCTGTAAATGAAAAACCACATGCGAGCAAAAAAAACTTTTTTGCGATAAATGGGAGTTTTTGCAAAATTGACGTGTTTCCATTGGGCTTATTTTCAATTCACGATTTCAAATTTGCGCTATTTGAAAGGTAATGGGAACGCGGCTATTGATTACTTCTATTTAACTTTACTCATTTATAGGGCGAAGTGTTAAAAATTTGTCTTAGCAAATAGTTTCATATTCAATGTGTTTGCTCAGAGGTTGCCATTTCATAGCTCAAGAAAATATCATGTACTCATGTTTTGAGTACATTTGTTGACTGTAAACTGATGAGAAGAAATAAAATAGACAGACTGTAAGTAGTATCATAACACATATCTTGAGCACCCCCTCACGTAACCTTACTTGTGAATGTTAAAATCATGGCATTAATATTTTGATTCTATTGTCATATGACATTATGTTTTCAGTTGCATTTATTGAATGCAGTTTACTCATCTACTTAATCTGAAATGTTCATTCATTCATTAATTAAATAATGTTAAACAAGACTACACCTAGACCTTAAAATGAATAACATTTCTGCAATCCTTTAAAATTTTTGTATCATGTAATATTTATTTTGTTTGCCGTGGGACACAAAAGCTGATTTCCCAGTGTAGTCCTATGCTTTAACTGACAATAAAATGCAACATAAATTCACAAAAGTAATCAATATTATTTGTGCGCTGTAATCCATAGAATCTCCAAAAGATTTACGACACGTTTTACAGCAGTGATGTCAAACTTCATGCTTCACCAGAGGTTGCCGTGTTTTTGGTGACGTGTGCTTGAATGATAAATGCGCGCCTTCAAGAAGTGAAAATTTTCACCGATTAATAGCTTCAATTCTGAAGACTCAAAACTCACAAAACTATTATATACCACCAGAGAGAACTGCGACTGCAACACATCGTCATTTGGACTATTTTTGGTACCGCTTTTGACATTTTTTTTTAAATAAATTAATAAATCATTTTAATTACACTTGTCTGTCGGTTATGTTTTTCTTTATAACTGTACATATTTTTAAGAAATGGCTATGGGTTGGTTTAGAGGTAAGAGTTGATAGCAGCTAAACATAATTTGTAATGCTATAGCTATTGTTATTAAAATTGTCATTTTCGTACATATTTCTGTCCATTACGTTTTGTATATTCTTTTTATTTTCTCTATGAAATGGTCATGTTTGGGTTTGGGTGTAGGGTTAAGGGATCTAAAATTGATATTTAAAATGACAATTATACAAATATCTTCATGATATGAAAGATTTGTATATATTTTATGTTTGTTTAGCTGTAAAGACATAATGATGTTTACATTTAAATGTTGTCAACACGTTTGTATTGTACATTTCAGCATTGTTAAAACAATGAGACCAGGCTGGCACATGACATATAATTCCCTCATTTAACTAAATCATGGCCACGTTTTGCTTATTTTTTCCTCGCTTAGCCTCCAAGTAACCACATAACCACTGGTAAAGCACTCTGTTCTTAACGTTCAGTCCAAAATGGCTCTCACTTAAAATGCTTGTAATCCAAAGCATTGAGAATGTCTGTATAACTCATTGCGAACCTAACATACAACATCGATGTCTCATAATACTACACACAGTAAAAAAATAATGAGGATGGATTCATAAAATTGAGGGCACAAATTGATAAAAAATGTCATGATTCAAACTCGAGAGAGCAAATACGTAAAATGTGTCCACAATTGAACTAAAATGAGATAATTAATTAATCTCATTTTAGTGAGATCCAACCGCCAATTCCTCCCGCCCGATAAATAAATTCAGATTTTATTTGCATGAAATATGCATCAAAAACACAGCTGATCACCCTTACACATCACAATGGCTCTGTATGTCTTTTTATCTCACTTCAGAGACATAACATTTGTGAAATGCACAGGGGAAACATATGGCATTTCATTATAGAGCCAAGGCATAGTGTGTACAATCTGCTCAAAGAGTGTCTAAATCATGTGGCGGCCAGCTACATCTTTATCTACTGGGACACACTCCACAGAACTGCACTGAGATCTCGTTTGTATTCCCTCTTCTAGTGCTGATACAGCTCTGATTGTATGTATTCTGAGTGTGATGCTCCATTCGATTGTGCTGCTGTGTCTTCAAAAATATCTAGGGTAAATCTCAGCTGGTGTGTGAATATCTGGTCTTTTTTTTTTTTCCATGAGTTTAATTTAAGGGGACAGGGATATTAAACATTTTCCAAAATCAAGCTCAAATGGAGTTACGAGGTTGGTGATCAGAGAATTTCAGAAATACATGTTTTGTCCATCATTAGAAAGACTGCATTTGTGGCAGTAGGTGCATCGCATTATGTTTTCATCAACTTATTAAGTTTACTTTAGCTCTGTGGGCTCTTAGCTTGTTCTGTCATTCGGCCATCATTTCATGTTATAAAAGTTCTTCACGCAGGCTATTTTAGACAGTACTGGCTATGACTTGAGGACAAATGCTAGACTTAGACACTCTTCTTCGCTCCTCAAATACATAAAACATTAGCCTTTATATATTTAGTGTTTCCTGAGTAAACGCTGTACTTATTCAAAGAACCAGGGGTGCTTTATTCATACCTCGCTTTTTACATCTGAGATGATGTGCCAGATCTTCGAACAATATCTCGATGAAGTTGTCTGAGATTACTGTGCGTTCTTGTGTTCTTTGGAAAGGGCAGATATATTGATACTCTAAACCATGATCAGCAATGCAGCGATTGGCTGGCGGCAAGACAGCAACATAATGACATCACATTAACACAGGACATCACACACCTGATGAAGAAATGACACATTTTTGGACCTTTATGGGGAAACGGAAAGAAGATTTTTCTCTTGGCACAGACTTAGCCAACTGATTCTGCTGCTACTGATGTTTAATAAATAGAAGCCTTGGGAACAAAAAGAAGAAAAGAAGAAAAGTTAGAAGAAAGAAGAAAGTTGGCAGAGAAGATTAGAGGCTTCACACTTTTCTCAGTAGTCATCAAGATGCTATCATTTCTTCCCCTGGTCAATGCACACAAATAAACAAAAAAACCTCCCTCAGAGAAAAGACACAGTGTGACAGAATTGAGAATAACAGTCATTTACATCACAGCCGCTCTGAGCTTCCAGTGGCTTTTATATTCTGGCCCTACAATTCACAGAGCACTGCCATGAAATAGAGAAGCTACTTCAAATGTTGATGGGAGGAAAGGATAAAAAAGGCATTTGCAGAGTTGAGCCTGCCCTGCTTTCATTCTAAAACTACAAAGGAAAACACCCAATAATGAATGTAGGCCGATTTCTATTGATACATATGCAAAAAAGACCCCTTCAAATCTGGATGCATATGGTTCTGAGACTTATATATATATATATATGGTAGAGATAGAGATATATAAGATATATATATATATGGTGTGTGAAATTGTGACTATTATGAACGTGCTGGTCAATTGAACTTGCATTTTCACATAGCTTGGGACTGTCTGTGGATCAAAATAGATCAAGGAATTATTCTAAAAGGAAATTGTACCCCACTTTTGTTTATTGGATCTTGTTTACCCTTAAAAAAAGAAGTATACTTCAAGTTAATTTTATGAAGTATACTTAGGTAAAGTATATTTTAGGTATACTTTGTAGCAAGTATACTACTATCAATGTACTAGTAGTAAACTTTACTACTGTACTATTTCAATATTGCTTGAGGCTAAATTGGTCCACTTTTTAGTAAATATAAGTATGTTTAAGTATACTATGAGAGTAACATTAGTAAACTTTAAGTGCACAACTAGTTCACAACCACGTTTCTCATTTGTACAGCATCTGTACTACAAGTGAACGTCTCGGGTTATGACTATAACCCTTGTTCCCTGAGAAGGGAACGAGACACTGCGTCGAGAATCGACTCTTTGGGGACGCTCCCTAAGCTTGCGCCTCTGAAGTATGAATGAAACTAATCCAATCCTGATTGGTGTTGCGTCGTGACGTAACATGTGACGGCATACCCGGAAGTATAAAAGTGACGCTGTCACAACACACACTAGCCTCGCGATGAAGCAAGACTCAGGGAACAAGGGTTATAGTCATAACCCGAGACGTTCCCTTTCGAGGGAACTCTACACTGTGCCGAGAATCGACTCTTTGGGGAACGAGTGCCCACTAGGCCACGCACCGAATAGGCCTGTCCCGGAGTGAAACTGTCTAGGCACTCAGCAAGGACTGAGCACGTGTGCGCCAGGCGTACTAGGAAGGTGGAGACTGTAGAACCTGATAAAAGTATGCGGAGTAGCCCAACCGGCTGCCTCACAGATCTCCTGTAGAGGTACTCCCGAAAGAAGGGCCCTAGAAGAAGCCATGCTTCTAGTTGAATGAGCCCTTACGGCTAAAGGTGAAGGCAAACCGCGCACCTTGTAAGCCTCAGTAATAGCCTGAACTATCCAATTACTAATAGTTTGCTTGGATGCCGGGAGCCCTTTCGTAGGTGACCCAAAACATACTAATAACTGGTCCGACCTTCTCCAAGAAGAGGACCTCTCAAGGTACACGCTCAAAGCTCTGACGGGGCAGAGCAAATTAAGCTTCTCTTCTTCTGCCGACACATGAGGTGGAGGATGGAATGCCTGAAGGACTGTAGACTGAGCCGTGTTCGAAGGAAATTTAGGCACGTAGCCCGGACTCGGGTGCAAAAAGGCCTTTACTCTGCCAGGGGCAAACTCCAAGCAAGCTGGTGTCACTGCCAGGGCTTGGAGATCTCCCACCCTCTTAAGTGAGGCAATGGCCAAGAGAAAAAACATTTTCTGCGTTAAATCCTTAGGCGAAGCCGACTCTAGAGGTTCGAAAGGGGCCAGGGATAACCCTTCCAGAACTATAGCCAGGTCCCAGGCAGGAACCCTAGACCTGGTTGCCGGCCTCATCCTTCAAGTACCGCGGAGAAACCGAATGACCAACTGGTGCCTCCCCAGAGGCCCATCACCTAACGGAGCGTGGAAAGCCGCAATGGCTGCAACGTACACCTTAAGCGTGGAAGGGGAGAGACCCGCAGAGAAACGATCTTGAAGAAATTCCAGAACTGAAGCCACCGGGCAGTTTACTGGATCTAACTCATGTTCTCTACACCAAGTGACAAAAACATTCTACTTGAGGCCATATAATCTCCTAGTAGATGGAGCTCTGGAGCTAAGTATGGTTTCAACCACTCCAGCTGATAGACCAGCATTTAGGTACTGAACCCCCTCAGAGGCCAGACCCACAATTTCCACAGCTCTGGCTGTGGGTGGAATATTGTGCCCCCCGCCTGAGACAACAGATCCCTCCTCAGAGGAATCTGCCATGGCGGAGCTATCAGGAGTGATATTATGTTTGAAAACCACACTCGGGTCGGCCACATTGGGGCAACCAGAAGAAGACTGATGCCCTCCTGACGGACCCTCTCCAGGACTCCCGGGAGCAGAGCGATCGGGGGAAAAGCGTACAGGCGAAGCCTCGGCCAGGCCTGTACCATGGCATCCAACCCCAGTGGGGCTGGAAGTGAGAGGGAGAACCAAAGTGGACAGTGGGACGTCCTTTGGAGACGCAAACAGATCCACTTCCATTGGTCCAAACCTCTCCCATATCAACTTCACCACATCTGGATGAAGTCTCCATTCCCCGGGCCTCAGCCCCTGCCTCAACAGGATGTCTGCTCCCTGATTCTGAACCCCCGGAATATACATTGCCTTGATAGACAGTATTTTCCCCTGGGACCAAAGAATAATCTGATGCGCCAGTCTGCACAGAGGGCGCGATCTGAGTCCCCCTTGTCGGTTCAGATAGGCTACCACCGACGTATTGTCTGATCATACTAAGACATGGTAACCTTTGATGTCTGGGAGGAAGCTCCTCAAAGCCCTTAATACAGCCATCATCTCTAGGCAGTTTACATGCCAAGAATGATGATGGTCCTGCCACAGACCCCTGGTAAAGCGGCCATCCATGACCGCGCCCCAGCCAGTGAGGGAAGCATCTGTCGAAATGGATTTCCGGCGACATGACACTCCCAACACTGGCCCTTGGGATAGGAACCAAGGTTTCTTCCCTTTTTGCAGAGAACGAAGGCATCTGCGCGTTACTCTGATTAAACGAAACGGATTCCCCTTGGGAGAAAACCCCTTGGTTTTTAACCACCACTGAAGGGGCCTCATGTGCAGAAGGCCCAAAGGAATGATGTTGGATGCCGCTGCCATGAGGCCCAGCATTCTTTGAAATTGCTTTACAGTGATGGCCTGGCCCAGCCTTAACCCAGATACCATCGCCAGAATTGACTCGACACGTGCGGGAGACATTCGTGCCTGCATCGTAATCGAGCTCCACACGATTCCCAAAACTATCGTGCACTGGGATGGTTCTAGCACACTCTTCTTTGCATTGAGTCTCAACCCCAATTTCTGAATGTGGCCAAGGACGACATCTCGATGCCGAACTGCCATTTCTCGAGACTGGGCCAGAATGAGCCAGTCGTCGAGATAATTCAATATACGAATGCCTTTAAGTCTCAGTGGAGCAAGGGCTACATCCATACATTTGGTGAATGTGCGGGGAGAGAGTGCTAGGCCGAACAGAAGAACCCGATATTGGTAAGCTTCGCCCCCGAAAGCTAACCTCAGGTATCTCCTGTGACATGGAAGGATGGAGATGTGAAAATAGGCGTCTTTTAGATCTATCGTGACAAACCAGTCCTCGGATCTGATCTGACTCACGATTGCAGGAATGGTTAACATTTTGAACCTGAACCTCCTCAGAGATCGGTTCAAAACCCTGAGATCTAGAATTGGCCTTAACCCCCCATCCTTCTTTGGAACTATAAAGTACCGGCTGTAAAACCCCCTGTCTAAAGGATGAACACGTTCTATGGCTTCCTTTAGTAGCAGAGTCTGTACTTCTTGTTCCATCACCTGAGCCTGCTCTGGAACCACTGTAGTTTGCACCACCCCAGAAAACTTGGGGGGGGGGGGGGGAGGGGCGGTGCGTAAACTGCAGTCTGTACCCTGATTTTATTATATGCAGGACCCATGCAGATATGTTGGGAAGATGATACCATGCCTCTACAAAATCTACTAGGGGTACCAGCCTCTCGAGACTGGCCTCTGGTGTTTTTCGAACATCTTTCTCGACTTCCTGAAGCGGAATACCGGCAGGCTGTAGTCGATACGGTTCTTTTAACCATAACTGATGCTTTCTTTATTAGAATATTTTCGCTGGAAAGAGATGCGGCCCGAAGCGTCGTTAACGGCGGGCAATCTACATCGTTTCCCAGAGGGCTCCGCTGCGAGAACAACCTCGGTTGCCCTGCAGTGGAGGGGACAGCCCTCAGAGGTCCTACCACTTCGGTCAAGACCTCTTCCCCGAAGCCCTCCTAGCCTGAATGACTTCCCTCAGGTCGCCTCTCTGGCTGGAGGACTTCGATTTCTGAGAGCGCTTCCTCTGTTGCCAAGCTCCAGGAGGAGGGGCTCTAGAGGAAACGCTCTCTTTCTGCTCTGCTCGGTGTGAGGAGCTGGCTGATGGCTGGGGCTGATCACTCGGCCCCACCCTACTTGATTTGGACTTCGCCTTACGGGGGAGGTACTGCTGGAACGCCGCAGATTGCTTCTTCACCTCCTGAAACCTGTCGACGACTGATGTAACGGCGTCGCCAAACAGGCCAGAAGGCGAGAGCGGCGCATCCAGCAGAAAAGACCTATCCTTATCTTTGATACCAGATAAGTTCAGCCACAGATGGGTCTCCGTAGCTACCATAGCTGCCATAGAGCGGCCAATGGCACGGGCCGTCTCTTTTGTGGCCCGGAGAGACAAATCTGTGGCCTTCCTCAACTCTGCAATATCTTCAGGAGTCGGCCCCTCCCCCTCATCCAAATCTTTCAGGAGGTCGGCCTGGTATGCCTGCAAGATAGCCATAGTGTGCAGACATGAACCAGCCCGACCTGCCGCCATGTAAGCCCTGCCTATTAAAGCAGATGTATCTCTGCAGGGCTTACTAGGCAGCGCCGGGGTTTTCAGGGAAGATGCCGATTCAGGGGAAAGATAACCTGCTAAAGCTTCTTCTACTTTAGGCATCTTCCCATAACCCTTGTCCCGTGCCCCCACAACATTGCTGTAATCCACCACACTGGGACTGGAGACACGGGACGAGTGCGGCTTATCCCACGATCTCGAGATCTCACAGTGGAGATCGGGGAAAAACGGCAAACCCCGGCGCTGAGGTTGTGCTCTGTGCTGCAGGAAACGCTCGTCAAGCTTACTTTTTGCTTGCGTTCCCTGCTCATCATGTGGCCAGCTGATGTTAAGTCTGGCCACCGCACGAGTCACAACCTCTACCAGCTCCTCATACGCTTGGCCGTGAACTGGCGCGCCAAAATCACGGTCATCCGCATCAATACTGAGCACATCCACTTCCTCAGAAGCAGAGAGCTCAAGCATTGGGACCTGATTGTGGGCAGCAGAAGCCGCGATGCGGGCTCCTGGACCACTCTCAAGGGCTATGGGATCCTCAGACGAAGAATGAGAAGGTGCCTCAGCAGCCTCATTCTCATCTAAAAGATCCCGCTGCGCTCCCAAACAATTCACACACAAAGAATGTGTCCCCACCCGTAATAAAACGAGGGCAAGGATGCACACATTTTCTGAATTGTTCGCTGGCCATAATATTAGATATAAGGACAAACAACACCAAATAAGACTGACAGTTTTTCAACACAGAGCGCTTGCTGAAGAGCGAAAGCTAGTGTGTGTTGTGACAGCGTCACTTTTATACTTCTGGGTATGCCGTCACATGTTACGTCACGACGCAACACCAATCAGGATTGGATTAGTTTCATTCATACTTCAGAGGCGCACGCTTAGGGAGCGTCCCCAAAGAGTCGATTCTCGACGCAGTGTAGAGTTCCCTCGAAAGGGAACTAGTAGTTTGCATTTTTTTTTTGTTTATGAAAGAACACTTTGAAGTGTACTCTCAGTAAAGTACTATTAGTTTATTAGTTTTATCCTGCGAGTATACTTGTAAGTTTACTTTAAGCGAACATAACATACTTATAGTTTACTATTTATATATTATTTTTGCACTTTATGTATGCTACTATGTTCCTATTTAGGTATTATTTTTATACTTGAAATTTACCTTTAACTGTACTTTAACTCTTTCCATTTTTTTGCACCTGCTTCTTCTTCACCTGTGTTTTGATCTGGAGATTATGTACTAAAAAGATGCATAATAGCGCCCCCTACTGTATACTAGTGAAAACATGGTTAGCCGAAAAATTCACTCAGTGACGGGGAGAGAGTATATGTATGTACACTCTATGCCATGGAACAGTTTTAGATTTATGGGACAGAAACATCTAAATAAGAGAGAACTACTATAAATGAAATGGAACTTAAAGTTAACCTAATAAAAAAATCTGATTCTCATATGGTTTCAGGAAATGTAGAGCGTACTTACTGAAATATCGCCCTTGGTAATGCAATTGCTGCATCTCCTAAAATTAAACTCAACAACTTAATGAGTCTGGACTTCAAACAGCTCTAATTGTGTCTAGTAATTGTTGCACTCATGTGGCGACCCTCTCCATTTAATTATCTCTTGAGTGGTGGTCAACCATTGCAGAAAAGCCATATGAACTCTGAAGATGATGTCAACTCTCTGATGAGGTTGAATAACAGGTCCATGCTTCTTCAGAAGACACTTCTCAAAACCTCTTTCCAGAGCATGCTACTCACATGGTTCCTTCCTTTCCGACAGCAGCAGCACAACAGAAACATCATCCGTCCTCACCCACACTAGCTTACTGTACACCATGACGCTCATTAGCTCCAAGCATTTGACAGCCACCTCCACTGAGAAAATGAAGGATAGCAATGGTGACAGCTATTTTTATGTCGTTTGCTGCCTCATTGTACTGTTTCTGGTGGCACACAGGATAAGTTTTCGCAGACTATGAGCCACACTCAAACTTCTAGCCAGAGTAAATAGATTACAGGTATCCTAATAGAAGACAGCTCTCTTCAGTATCCCAGTACCTGGCCTGGTAAAAATACTACGAGGAGATGATTAGAACCCTAAGAAGTCTTGCTGATCATACAAAGCATACTCTCTAAATCTCAGAGACGCAATATCTTTTAAAACTTTCCAGCACTCCCTTAAATAATGCTAAGAGAAAGCCATGAAAGCCCGTCTGGTGCTGCATGGCAATTCATAATAAGCTTTGCAGCAAGAGAGCAAATCTGAGATTGGGTTTATCAGCATGTAAACAGGAAAATGTCATCATCACCTTTGAGGTTCATTGGACTGGCATTTAGCACCACGTGCCACAGATATTTTTCAGTCTCTCTTTTAATGCTAAACGCTTTAGCAAATTTTTGAGCCATTTATTTATATATCTATTAATTTACTTACCTACGATGTCTTTAAAATGAACCCCAAACTGAAAGGAAAAGAAATTCACAAATTCTGTCCCTATACAGTAAACTCCCTTTCTTTTATTCATCAGTGTTATTTGCTTAAATTTGGCAAAAATGTATACATTTCACATCTTGTTTTGATTTGAATTCAGAACAACTAAGAAAACATATCACAATTTAAAATAAATAGTAAAAAAAAAACAGTTACAAACATTAAAAGCAAAATATGACACAACCATTCCCAATCTCCAATATTCTGTCGCCTGCTTTGTACTTTGTCATGTACGTTGGTAGCTTACTGATGAATGCTTTGCATTTTGAAATGCCTATGCAAAAAGTGTCATTGCTGTTTTAAAGGTCAGTGAGTTATTTGATAGTCCAAATCAGCATGCAGGTTTGGAACGACATGATGGCATTTTTAGGTGAACAATGCCTTTAAAGAATGATTGAAATGTTTTTTTTTTTTTTTCAGTAGAGTCCCATTGTGCTCTCTGTCATTATACCTGTACTAGTCTCCAGTGTTTTAACACTCATTTTTAACCTGGTGTGCACTCTTGCTTTTAACGTTACATCATCACATTTTAAAGCCAGTCATGTAATATTAACCCCCAAACGATTTAAAAATATTCCCTAAAATATCTCCTTCTTTCTTTCCTATCTTCTTTCTTTGACTTTCTTACATTGTGTTTACACCTGGTATTTCAGTAATCTTCTCTGTTTATGGTTTGTTTTTTTCAGGACTACACATTGACTATGTATTTCCAGCAAGCCTGGCGAGACAAACGCCTGTCTTATTCTGAGATTCCTCTTAACCTGACGCTGGATAACAGGGTAGCTGATCAGCTGTGGGTGCCGGATACATACTTCCTGAATGACAAGAAGTCTTTTGTACATGGTGTAACAGTGAAGAACAGAATGATCCGTCTTCATCCAGATGGCACTGTGCTTTATGGGCTCAGGTAACAATTCAAAAGCATCTATTCATCACACAATATCAATTTATTTAAAATATTACAAATCTTTTATTCAATATTTGCCAAAGCATCATAATCCCCATGACAGTATACACTCAGCAGATGCTTTTGATTTCAGGGTAAATCAATGCATCTACAACATTTTTTTAATTTTTTTTATTAAGTTAACAATTTGGAATGGTTATGTCCTCTAGATATGTGCATAATCAAACTGATTGAAACAGACAACACACACACACACACACACACACACACACATACACACACACACACACACATATATATATATGGTACAATTACAACATCATGTGTATAATTAAAGGAACAAATTAATTAAGATGAGGATAAAATCTGACACTGCTACTACAGTGACTGTTCTGAACAGTCCATGATGGGAATCTCTTCATTGATTTAGTTCACTCTTTAGGAAGGATAAGAGGCCAGCAGTACATGGAAGCTGGCTAAAATGTCAATTATAAAGGTGAACACGATGTGAAAGTTAGCTTCACTTACAATATATTGTGGTAAAAATAAATTATAAAAATGCAATACTGTATTCCATACTAAAATTTCTATCCTAATGGGTATTCGATTTCTCATAGAATTCGATTTCTTATGATTACCAGTTCCTTTTTGAGGGAACCCAACGCTGTGTCATGACTTTGACGCAATGTTAACGCTTCTGCTTGAGTGTGTCTTAAGCACGTGTGGAAACTACGGAATTTTTGTTCGAGGTCAGGTGATGGAACATAGGCGATGTCAAGATAAATGTCATAAGCTTCTTTGTCATAAGGAAACCACGAGTCTGTGTTTGTGTGGAGGATATTGCTTGTCTACCCTGTATTGTATTGAATGAGTGAAATATGGCATCTAGAAAAGAGTATAAGCAATGTGGGCTGCCATGCCCTCACTATCGGATGAGGGATGATGTTCATGATTTGTGTGTGATTTGTTTGGGAGCAGAGCATGCTTGATCAGCTCTCGAGATTCAGGCCCTTAAAATTAAATCTGGCCTGGTAGATACTGCATATGAACCTGCAGAACCTAAAACACCTGAACACTGGTGATGGACACTGCCTGTGCCATCGTTCAAGGGCTACAATGTTCGCCACGGAGAGGTTCCTTTTCCGTAATACCTCTCCGGCATTAAAGAAAAGGAAAAAGCTTTCTTGTTGGATGCCCGAATTCACCATCTGGACTATTCGGTGACGCAGTCAACTCTGTTGTCCATAGGGTTCAGGTGGCCAAAAAGCAGACGATGACAGTTTTTTTCCCTTTGCAGTTCCAGAAGCATGTGGCTTCTACAGGAGTAGGAAGGAGAAAAAGGTCAGTGTGGCTGCCTGTGTCCCCCCTGCACGTTGCCGACCTGACTCCATTGCGACTTCAGGGCATCCGTGTACTGAACTACACTGCCAACTGTCTGATTCTAGCTCAGTCTAAAAAAAATAGCATTTTGAAATCAATCTCGTTCTTGTCCACTTAAAGTGTTTAAAGTGCAGATGAGCTTCCCTGAGACGGTTTCTGACAGTTTGTGCAGAAATTCTTTGGCTATGCAAACCAACTGTTGCAGCTGCTGTCCGGGTGGCTGGTCCCAGATGATCTTGGAGGTGAAGATGACGGATGTGGAGGTCCTGGGCTGGTGTGGTTACACGTGGTCTGCGGTTGCGAGGCCGGTTAGATGTACTACCAAATTCACTGAAACGCCTTTGTAGACGGCTTTGGAGACAGCCTCTCTCCTCTCTCAGCTGGGCTTCGGGATCTTTTAGCAAATGCTTTGCTAGCTATGCAGTAGTAGTTGGCTTCACGTAACCTCTCATCTCTTTTCTCTGGAGCAAAGAGCATTTAGCCAACTATTTCAAATCTACAAAATGAGTTATTAAAAAAGCTTGCATATTATTGTCAGGGCCATTTAGAGTGCTAGTGTCCAGTGCAATCTCATCCGTCACAAAACTTAGTTTGATCAAAGGAGTTCAGCTCATCATTCTCTGTTTTGTTGTTCTCAGATTGAAGAATATTCTATCAGGTTTTGTGAAACCCTACTGCATAAGCTGTCATTCACTCTAAGACCCATCACATTTTCCTTGTTAGTGCTTAAATTGTGATGTGATTTCCTCTAAACTATTCAGTCATTATGACTTTTGGGTCATATGACTTTTAAAAACACCTGAACTTGATAATCAAGGTCTTTAAGATTGCTCGACACTTCCAGGCCGGTGTTTTGAAGCTGTTTGGAGCTACACTCTGGAGGACAGTGGCCCTCCAGCAACAGTGTTTGACACAGGAGTTTGTGCTCTACGTCATTGTCTGGTCTGTGTCCTCTGGATTACCTGATCTGCTCACCCTGTTTGGATTTATTTACCTGTTCCTGTGCTTGACCTTCTCCTGTCTAATCGTCTGATCATCTTCCAGTTATACTCTCCTCTGTGATCTTGTTTTGTATTATTTTAGTTTGTTATGGGGTTGGTCTTTTTCAAGTAGAAAGATACATTTTCTTCAGATGCTTATACTATCCCAGAAAGTTACTGTGAACATGTTACTCACCTGATGTTTTCTCTTCTATTTAAAGCTGTGTTTGGGTTCATATTCCTGTGAGATTTTACCTGATACATGCACCAGTTATCAGGGACAGTCAAACCTGCGCTTGTATATAAAACACTGCCTAAAACTATAAGTTAAGGCCCTCAATTTCAGACTTAAAATCACCTTTTTTGAGCACTGTCCTCATTATTATTGTAATGCAGAATCCACAGGTTTATTAGTGAGGTAACTTTCTGGAGTCTGTTGTTGATGCAGAAAAGGAATCCACAGACTGCTATATGCTGTGAACTACAGCAACAGTATATCTACTCATATGTTCGGGCAACTTAAACAGCAAATTACTTAGCATCTAGAGGTTGAGGTGAGGAGAGGACAGTTGGATTCAGCATTTATATTTATATTTACTTTATTTATATTTACAAAACAAAAACAATGAAGATAATCCACAACAAGAAACATCAGAGCAGAAAAAAAACGCAACCGCTCCGCATGCAAAGTGAAGACAATACAGGACAACCATCATAATAAGGCCCTGTTTACACGAGGACGATACCGGGTGAAAACGTACAAATATTTTATCGGATGTGCCTTTCGTTTACACGGCGACGGCGTTTTTGGGGCTTAAAAACGCAAAAAAGTGAAACCACCCTCCAGAGTGGAAATCTTAAAAACGCTCCACCGTCGCGTTCCCGTCTAAACAGTAAAAACGCAAATCTGCTCTCGGTGGCTCTCGTTGCGTACGCGTTTACGTCACAGGCATGCACCAGTACAGGAACAAAACAACCAACATGTCGGATTATTTCCAAACGTCGGACCTTCAAGTTGCCCTAGCAGCTCTGATAAACATACAAGAGTCTTTTCAGCAGTTGTACAAAATATTTTCAGATATTGGTGGTGTTGTGTGTCAGTGCTTCAAATCGCAACCTAGCCACCTGGAGTGCATACTACATCGAACTCACACACTTTTGCATCACCATATGCACGCGGATTCCCCCCCCCCCCATAACGCTCGTCTAAACGCAGAATAAAAAGTGATAACGCAACGCCACTTTTGCTTTTTCTCTTCAGATCGTTTCCGTGTAAACAGAGTTTAAATACACAGACAATAGCAAACTGAACAAGAAACAGGTGCACAAGGCAATCCATTACCATGACAGCAAATGATGACATGAGCACAGGGCACTGAAATGAACATGTGACAAACACAACTAATGGACCAAAACAGAAACATACGCTGACTCTGGCATAAGTGTTCATTTGTGATAAACACTAGGCAAAGCCTTAATTTTGTTTAGATAATCATATGTAATTATCAGATTGTTCCCATATGAGCTCTAGTGAAAAAACCTGTACAGTCAAATGACATTTACACTAAGAGGACTTTGATCCAAATGTTTGGCATCTGTTGAAGTCATGGCGGGTATTTACATTGTCTCTAAAATAAACCATACTGTGTGCCCACGGAGATGACACACAGTTTTAGGGAAAATAGATGCATGTGTGCATAAGAGATTACCTGTAATGTGTATGTTGGCTCAATCCACGTCAAGGGCATTTTTAAAAAGATTAAGATAGGATAATGTTGTGGCAAACATTCTCTCAAACAAGTTATTCTCTCATGACTCATTTATTTCCAAATGATTTGCCAATTTATTCTGCAGTTTATAATGCTGTACCTCGAACACATTTAGCATGTGCTAGACATAATATTTCAATTGTTTCACTGCACCTCAAGGTGATGGATACTTGTGGAGGCCAATCTCATTTATCTTACTCACAGGCTCTTACAAAGACTATTAAAGCAGCATGTGTGTGAAGTTATGTCAACCTGATACATCACATGCAGATTTAATATAAGTGCTGCGTTATTAAGGTCAGAATTATGCATGTGGAAGCTACATTTGTTAAGGTTTACATGTTAGGACATTCTCAGCATCAGTTCTTAGCCATCATCTGTGTGCGGTAGTGGATGTACTGTACTCTTTCATTGGATCTGTTTAAACTTGTCAACTGTTTTTTTCAGTGGCTTTCACTTTTTTTGTTTTATTGGAGACAATATTACAATTTGGCAAACGAGTGGTTTGGACATTTCCCACCTGTCCTGCACATAAATGGTGCCTTTTTGGTGCCTACAAATATTTACTACCCTTTTATGTACCATTTAGTATTGTTTTAATTATATTTACAGAAATTGTGTAGTAAAAAAAATATTTTATGAATTATACAAGGCATATTTTGTATATAGAAACTGTCAAACTTCTGGTTAGGCCTGGGCCATATCCGATTTGATCTGATTACAGACATAAATCATTTAGACTTTTCTACAGATTTAGATATTGCCTCTGCTGCAATCCCATAGTAACTTCATTCTGTTCTCCAATAAAATGATCTAAACATCCTTACAACAAGATAGACTTACTTTGGGATTAGAACTGAAAAAAAATAACACTTTATTTTTATTTTATTTTCATGTTACACCTATTTATATAGTATTAGCAGTAAATCAAGCACAATAATATTATCAAGTCATAATTGTAATGAAGCAGCGGACACTAGGGGATCCATTTGCAGCATTTATAGAGTAGTCAAACAGGCAGGGATCAACAACTGCAAACAGGGCAATGGAGACAAGGCAGAGATAAACCAGATAACAAGCAATGGTCGGGGCAGGTGGCGAGAAGCAAGGTCCAGTAACAATCCAAGTCGAGGTAGGCCGAGAACGATCAGAAACGGGGTACACAGTCCAAGGTCAAGGCAATAAATAATCCACAGTAATAAACCCTCAGAATGACAGCCAGGAAAGTTAAGACTTCGCACTGGTGTGGTGCGTGGAAGTGGTTTATATGTGTGTGTGTGAATGAGATGCAGGTGTGTGTAATCAGCGCCGTGCAGGTGTATGGTGTTTGGTGTAATCAGTCCAGGGAGGTGCATGATGGGAAATGTAGTCCTTGATAACCCAGGGAGTTAGTGGCTAGTCGTGACAATAATAACATTAAACCAAACCTTCAGTAAGTACATGTTGTTAGTTAATATTACCCAGCACTTATTTGAGTAATTACACTGCGAGAAGGATACATTTCAATAAAGTTTGACCATTGATGAGACTTGTTTTTAGAGAACATGGCCCAGATTTACTAAACAGGGTAAATTAGCGCCATTTCAATGTTTTGTTTTACAGCGTAAAACTGTCCTTAGTCAAGTCAAGTCATCTTCATTTATATAGCGCTTTTAACAATGTAGGTGGTTTCAAAGCAGCTTTAAAGAGGTAAACATATAATTTAAGGTAACAGAGATTGTTTTGGCTTTATAGCGGTTCTTGAATAATGTTATTATTCAGCTAAAGTTAGTTTTGATTGATTCACTTCCGTTGAAATTATAATTTGTTATTAAATTAGGGGCCGCTAAGACGACGCCGTTCTCTCCAAACAGACTTTAAACGTGAACCTGTGATAAACGCTGATGGCGTTCACATGCGCATTTACAATTTATTCTATAGTTATGTGCGTTTGAATATATGTGCGCAGGTTTGTAATTCCCTACAAATCATGCCTACACAAACCACTTGTCTTGCCTATAAATTTGATACAGAATTTTATTTAATTTTATCACTTCGGGTTAGGTACGCGAACCAAATTTCCCCACAATGCTTTATCTGTAGAGTGGTAAAGGGATCCTCCATAGGGAGAGGCTAGTTGGCACTTCAGCACTGCGTTGTCATCGGGTCCAGGCAAAGCTCCTAGTCAGATCTGGATATGGCCTGGATACGGCAGGCTGCGGGAAAACCTCGGGATAAACAAAGACACAAAAATTAGCGTAGATGCCATTCTTCTTATGATGTAACGAGTACATCAGGATTTAAGGGAAGTGTTCCCAGTTCCGGCTGACCTAATCTATGCAGCCTAACATTGAATTATAGAAGTCGATAATGTATTATGTGTATGCTAGGTCAAAGAGATGTGTTTTTAATCTAGCTCTGAACTGACAGTGTGTCTGCTTCCTGGACAATGTTAGGAAGATTGTTCCAAAGTTTTGGTGCTAAATAGGAAAAGGATCTACCGCCAGCAGTCGATTTTGATATTCTAGGTATTATTAACTGGCCGGAATTTCGAGATCGCAATAGACGTGAAGGACTATAATGCGTTAAGAGCTCGCTCAAGTACTGCGGAGCTAAACCATTTAGTGCTTTGTAAGTAATCAGCAATATTTAAAAATGTATACGATGTTTAATAGGGAGCCAATGCAGTGTTGACAGAACCGGGCTAATATGGTCATACTTCCTGGTTCTGGTAAGAACTCGAGCTGCTGTGTTTTGAACTAGCTGTAGTTAGTTTATTAAGCGTGCAGGGCAACCACCCAGTAGAGCAGTGGCTCCCAACCTTTTTAGGGTACTGTACCCCCAAAACATTTTATCCTGCCTGAAGTACCCCTACAAGCGCATGTAATCAGTGGGATTTTTAGATTTGGTGTAAATTTTAGGTGATACCTGAATTTACCTGTAAATAATGATATTTTAACTTCCTATAATAACTCTTATAATATAATACTCGTCTTTGTTCAATATTTGTATGACTTTTTCACATCTTCACATGTCCAGACCAATTATACAAAAACAAAGATCACAGTTTATATAATAATAATAATATTTATTTTATAGACCTTATGTAGCCCCGCCCCTTTTCAGCGCTGCAGTCATTGTCTTTTGACTTCCGGTCAGTATTTTCACAGCGATCTTGCGTAGTTATGAATGAGCGGCTTATTTAAAAAAATTCCATTCCATTTAAGACATCTGCTTCACAACGCTTATGATAAACATTACAATGCTCATGATAACTTTCATTAACTCTACAATAAGTAAATCTACTTCACCAGCTGATTACTCCTCGACAGCGATGCCATAGAAATATACAGAGCGACCGCAAAAACGGAAGTTCAAAGACAATATTCTAAAGATGGCGGCGCCCTTGTTTCTCTGGTGCATAAGGTCTATATAGCGCCTTTAAAAGTTGCTTTCTCAAAGCGCTTTATAGGCAAACATAACAACAGGGGAAAATACACACTTTATTTACAATACAAAAATGAACTAATAAAATTAATAATGAAGTAAAAGCAATCCTAAAATAAAATGTTTTGAGAATAGTCAATGGCTAAAAAAAAAATTTCTTTATTAATTATTTATTAATTAGTCTTTTGAGAATCATCCCACGTACCCCCTGTGGACTGCTCACGTACCCCTAGGGGTACACGTACCCCCGGTTGGGAAACGCATTACAATAATCTAGCCTGGATGTCATGAACGCATTAACTAATTGTTCCGCATTTGTCAATGAGAGCATATGGCGTAATTTAGATAAATTTTTAAGATGGAAAAATGCGGTTTTACAGATACTAGACACGTGACTTTCAAATGAAAGATTGGTATCAAAGAGCACACCCAGGTTCCTAACCGATGACGAAGACTTAACAGAGCACCCATCAAGTGTTAGACAGTGCACTAGGTTATTATTACGTGTGGAAGTTTTTTGTCCAATAATTAGAATCTCTGTTTTTTTTTTTCAGAATTTAACAGTAGGAAATTACTATTCATCCTTTTTTATAGTTCATCCAATAAAATTACTAGTTCATCCTTACTAGTCAATTTTTTTATATCAGCTATGCATTCCGTTCATTTTGTGAATTGGTAAGTTTCGTCAGGGTGTGAAGAAAAATAGAGCTGAGTATCATCGGCAAAACAGTGAAAGCTAATTCCATGTTTCCTAATGATATCTCCTAATGGTAGCATGTACAGAGTGAACAGCAGCGGTCCTCGTACTGAGCCTTGTGGTACGCCATACTGAACTTGTGATCGATAAGACATCTCTTCATTTACTGTGAAGTACAAGAACTTCTGATAAGTATGATTTAAACCATTCTAGTGCAATTCCACTAATGCCAACATAGTTCCCTTTCAGTCGCTCACATTCAACGTAACGTTGACGTGGCGACGTGGCTATCAACTTTGAGTGTCTACAGAACGAGCCAATGAACGTTGGCGTGCGTGAGAAGCGTCACTCGCCCCACAGCGCGGGTATAAACAGGAAGCGGGCGCACGCACTCATTGTCTTTTGCTTCGGAGCTGAGCTTTCGTTTTGACTCTGAGTTTCTGCAGACTGCTGCATCGTTGAAGGCTGCTTCAAAAGAAGATACTCTGTTCCAGTGCTGTAGTGAAGGCGCAATCAGCGGTGGCCGCGAGCATTACAGCTCACAACTGCTGTTTTCACAGCATTGCTTGTGTGTGTGTGTGTGTGTGTGTGTGTGTGTGTATGTGTATGTGTCGGTCTCTGTGTGCGTTCCTCTCTTGAGTGTGTACCCCGATTACACCGCGGCTATCCCTGGGTGATTTTAAAATTTCAAGTAAAAGAGCAACACAAGCGTGACCCTGCGTCCTTTTCAGAATGTCATTCCGCTTGTGCGTTTCTGGATGCGGCCGTTCCTTGGCGCTAGCAGACGGCCACAATAGTTGCCTCGCGTGTTTGGGCATTCAGCAGACTGAGGCAGCTTTTGTGAAGAGTTCATGTTCCTATTGTGGGAATATGACTATGACAGCGCTGAGATCGAGACTCGCTTACCTCAAGGGAGGTGCAGTCCCCTCTCACCTATGCCCCGATCTAGCGTCTATTCTGGACCTCAGAATAGACCTACTTCTGTGCATGGTCAGGGTGATACCGTGAGGACTTCCCCGCAGAGGCAATCTCCATTGGTCCCTCATGCCTCTCAAGCGCTGCCGCAGTTGGAGCCTCCATAGGAACACGCTGGTTCTTCTCATGGATGACCAGCCGTGTCCTTTGGAGCTCCACCTGACGACCAGATGTCTATCGCAGCATTGGAGGGGGAGCTTCAGTCCTCTGGAGATGAGGATTCGGCTGCGTTGCCACCTTCGGGGAGTGTAGCGTTGCCCGAGTCTGATCCAGAATGGGCGGCTATTGTTTCCTGGGCCGCCGAGAAGGTCGGGCTTGCGTGGAACCCTCCACCACGTCACGAACCTTCCCCGGTTGGACGATTGGTTCCTCGGGGCGGGCCATGCTGGTTCTCAGCGCGCCACCCCGGTTCCTTTCTTTCCGGAAATGCATGAGGAGCTCACTAGGACGTGGATGGTGCTGTATAGTGCCAGAAGCCGTCCTAGTGGCTCCTCCCTCCTCACCACCCTTGACGGCGAAGCAGCTAAGGGATATGTGGATGTCCCGCCGGTGGAGCGTGCAGCTGTGTCCGGCGTCTTACGGCGAAGGCTTACAGAGCCTGTGGACAGGCTGCTTCCACCCTCCATGCCATGGCGCTTCTGCAGGTCCACCAGGACCAGGCACTCATGGACATGAACGAGGGTGGTTCTGACCCAGAGCTCCTCCGCGAGCTCTGTGCGGCAACTGACCTCGCTCTCCGAGCGACGAAGGAAACCGCACGTTCAGTCGGTCAGGCGATGTCCACCTTGGTTGTCCAGGAGCGTCACCTGGCTTAAAGGTTTTTGGTAAGTATCCTAGAGACAAAGACGAATTAATGATATTTAAAAGAGGATCTGTGACATCTGCAAGCATCTCTTTCAGTAGCTTAGTCGGTATAGGGTCTAACATACAAGTTGTCGATTTTGATGAATAAACGAATTTGCTAAATTCTTCCTCTCCTAAAGCAACAAATGAATCAATTTTTTTTCTAATCTTACTATAACTATTTTCTTTTATCCTCTTTAAGCGCAATGGAGCAACTGTGTCTAAAGTGCTGGAAAAGAGAGAGTTAAAAGTTTCTGCTGCAATATCAAGTTCTTCTAAGCTATCCTGGATGCTGAGATGATGAAACTGATTAGGAAGATTATTGATAAAGAAATCTTTAGTGGCAGAAGTTATAGGTCTAACATATTTATAACATGGAGTCGGCTTTGCAGCCTTGGCTAAATGTAATTTACATGAGACTAGATAATGATCTGAGATGTCTTCGATCTGCTGCAGAATTTCAACGGCATCAACATCTATTCCATGTGATAGTATTAGATCTAGAGTATGATTACGACAATGAGTAGGTCCTGACACGTGTCGTCTAACTCCAATTGAGTTTACAATGTCTTTAAAAGCCCACCCCAGTGCATCTTTTTCATTATCTATGGGTATATTAAAATCACCAACAATTAGTACTTTATTATTAGCCAATACTAATTCTGATAGAAAGTTCTTTGATAAAATCTTTATGGTGCCCTGTTGGCCTGTATACAGTAGCCAGCAGAATTCTCAAACGTGATTTATTGTTTACACTGTATATTTTTACATTAAGCACCAACACTTCAAAAGAAGTATATTTAAAAATAGATTTCTTAGTGGTTTTGAAAATATTACTTTAAATTACAGCAACACCTCCCCCTTTGCGTTTCAGACGAGGTTCATGTTTATAACAGTAATCTTGTGAGGTTGACTTATTTACAACACTCACACCCCAAACTGATGTTTTCAGAAATTAACATAGCTGCTTCAAAATTTACATTTTTACTATGTATGTGTGTAATTTACATTGTAGTACAAAACATCAAGGTATATTGAAGTAATGTTTACCATGTTTGCTTTATTTTACACATAAATATTAATAATAAAAAAAACATTATAAAACCCCATATTCTGACATCATCCTTGCACCAATCTATAAGTATGTATTTTGTTTTTAGTACTGTAATAAGAATTGTTGGAAGCTCGGCTGGTGGATGAAAGTGCTTAATTTTCGGTTAAAAAAATATCAAAATACAAATGATTTTTTAAATCCATTTTCTTTAAGCAAAATATACTTTCTCATTTCCTTTCTTTTTGAATGAGGGTGAAATGTGAGATTCATCCATGCAGTAAATGTACAAGTACTGTTGTTTAAATGCAGGATTAGAGAGGCAGATGTCCAAAGCATGCTTTGCTTTAAATCCTGAAGCTACATGGATAGAAGGATATCCCAGCAGCGCACACCTGAATTTTACATCACTTCTGCACTTCTCATGGCTTGTATTGAGAAACAGCCCCCTTCATCTTGAAAGAGAAGTCAGAGACATGAGCAGGAAAAGTAAAGCTGGCAATTTGCTGCGTGACATTTGTGGTCAGGAGGATATATCACCTTGGGCTTGTGAGAATGCAATCTTATGGTTATCAGAAAGATTTTGTAATAGAAGAGTGTGGTGAGAGTCTAAAATCTGTATATTCCTATATATATATATTCCTATATATCAGTGTTTCCCAACCCTGTTTCTGGAGACAGACCAATAGTGCACATTTTGGATGTTTTCCTTATCTAAGGCTCCGTATACACTGGTATAAAATTTTACACACATCTGACACAGACCGGAATTTGTTGCACACGTGTAGACACTATTCACTAGACAGAATTCTAGAACTAACGAACCGTAGATCTGCTCTATGTCCATTCAGTCAGATTTTGCAATGAAAACATCAATGACAGCTTTTAACTTATTTATGCTGGCCAATAATAACCAACTGCAGAGCCATACGTCACAGCAGCCTGAGGACATCATCGTCATCATCAGTCTCAGGGTACGTTTACACTACACTAATATGCTTAAAACGGAATAACACTATTGTCAAAACTATCCCAATTCAGAAGGATCCGCGAAACCGATTAAAAACCCTGTATTCTGCTGTCAAGCCACTAGATGGCGATGAAACACTATAGACTGAACACGTAATACGCATGTGCTTGACGTCATCATCTTCAGAGATTCGTGTTTTTGTTGTTTACACGGAGACCGTTTTCAAAAACTTGAACTTTGAAACCCATTGTCAAAACTTAGCATTTTCAGGCACCCAAAACTTGTGTAAACTAACGGCCAAATCGTATAAAAAGTTTTACGTTTTTAGCTGAAAACGGTGTCGTGTAAACAGCCCCTCAGACAGGTGTTGGGGTGGAGCTTATAGCATCATTAAGGGTAGTTTAGTGGTGGGATGGGGTTGGGCATTCGTTAAGAAATAATGTATAGTTATAGTGAAAAGGTAATGTTAGCATTACCCTCACTTCCGGTCTGAGGCTGCTGTCATCAACACTGCAGTGATGTGTGGTTCTGCGGTTCTGCAGTTAGATATGCATGCTGGCAAATAATCATGGTGCCACCCGATGTGAATTATATAAATCATTTTAATAGCATTAAGACTTGTTTACCCATTTCAGGTTTTGGAGTCTCCTAATGAGCTGATGAGTTGAATCAGGTGTGTTTGATAAGGAACAGTTGTGTACTGTTGATGTAAAAGTGTATTTGTGGTGTGCCACCAGGAACAGGATTGGCAAACACTACTATATAAGGAAAAGTGTTTATCTGACCTGGTTATTTTTTAGTCCCACATTGTATCAGATGACCTTACTTCTATCCACTTACATTATAAACGCATTTGATGCAATGTACTTATTGTGTGCATGTTCTGCAGATTCACATTTGCTGCTGTTGAGGTTGGGATAGGGCTTTTCCTCCGAACAGGCAAGGGAGGCAGTTCCTCCTCCTCAAAAAAATAAAAATAAATATATATATATATATATATATATATGAGAAAATAATCCATATTACATATAAATCATATAAATCATTTACAATTACGTATAAATCAATTACGTATAAATCACTTGTTTTTCTAAAGTAATACTGTCCAACAGTGACACCAGCCGGTAAAGCTATGGCGGGATGTCTCTCTTGCCACCCCAGAGCCCATGGAATTTTAACAGACCCCCTAAAGCATGCAGTGGGTTTAGTCAGGGGTAACTGAGAATGGATGGGGGAAGTCACGTGAGAGGATGTAATGCCTTCATCGCACTATGATTGGATGTGATTGGTTATGATTGGCTATGATTGGTTCACTTGATAAATCCTGCCTCTGGTTTTCGTGCGTGATTACGTCAAGACTATTTAAAAGTAAACAGCACAGTCACTTAGATATCACCGCTTTGTCAGGTCAAAATCAAACTGGAACTGGACCAATCAGCTGTGAGAAAAGTGATGCATCTCAGACGCAGTCCGCTCGTTAAGTCTGATGTCCTTCCGGGTCTAGACGCTCTATCAGACACCAAAAATATGTCGTAAGAGTTTTACACAACGGCCCGTTATTGAAGGAACATTGACGTTACATTTGTACGCTCCTAAACATGACGAAACAAACTGTGATTGGTTGCTTTACATGTCAGTCAAACCGCCTCTGGGCGGTCCTTGGCCAATGAAAGCTGCTATGGTGTCCAGACCTTCTGCCATCAGTCTACGTATCATACACTATATATCATAGTGTACACTGTGTGTTAATGCTTAGCTTAAATGTCTAATATGCACCAACATATATATGTATTTTTATGTTTTTGATACTGTCGATTTGTCCATATTGCATGTTTCAGCATGGACAAGATGGTATCAAGAATCATGAAATTTCACTGGTATAAGTTGACTGACATTTAATTGTCATGAGCGAGTGCTGTGCTTTCATAAAGCAACTGACTCTTAACAAAATGCAAGTAAGAGCATTTGACTTCACTGACACTTTTTTGCTCTTTACGCGTAAGATCTCAAGCTATTATATGCACTCATGCTTGATTATATAAATATGCATGAGAGCATCTACTAATTAGACAGAGATATGCTCTTTATGTATAACTAATTATAGTATAATTAGCCTTACATTAGTTGAACTATCTTGCTGAAGTAAAGAAATGCATTATTAAAATTATATAACGAGTTACCAAGTGCCTCATAAATCTGCATTAACAACAGACTGAGTATAACATATTGTTTCACTTTTTGCTCAAGTACATCAGAGTTTGCTGGTTTTCCTGGTCAAATTCATATTTTAGAGTCAAATTTACACGTGTGTGTGTGTGTGTGTGTGTGTGTGTGTGTGTGTGTGTGTGTGTGTGTGTGTGTGTGTGTGTGTGTGTGTACTAAGCTTGGGTACACCATTCAGAAGTTTTGAAAGTAATAATTTAGTGACTGTCCTATTTATTTGACAGTCAGTTTGCCATTATACACAATCCGCACTGTTAATTAAACATCTTTTGACTTTGGCATTTTTGTGTCCCTGCAGTAAAACAGATGGCTTTGTTGTCTAACAGGGTTTTCTGAAAAGAAGAAAACAATGTTTTTATCTCAGTGATGCAGTGACAATTAAAGTATCATAAAAGACTGCATGAATAGAGCAGCGTAGAAAGTGTCCACTTTTCTCTTCCTTCATATAGTGTAACTTAACACGTTCTGAAGCACTTCATTATTGAGTATTTCAGTCCACCTCAAAGCTTAAAAGTAGCTAGTTATTTTTAAAGTGTAACTATACAGATTTTCAACATGCTTTGTAGTTTTTGCACTGTCTGTTTACTCTTTCTCTGTTACCTGGACTGAGAAATGCCATCCATTTGTCAGTTTTGCGTCATCCGGCAGACTTTTGACAGCTCCAGGGCTTTTTCAAAACTATAGATTGTAATTTCCTCATTTCTGTATCCCCACCCATGCCACCGACAGTCAGATTGACAGAAGGTTATTAACAAATCAGTTATTGTACGAGTAGGTTTATCACTGAAAATTGTATCATACATAATGTACCAAATAACTACCGTATGTAAAGGGCCTGTTCAAATACCCACACTTGTGGTCTCTGCACTTGAAGTATTGATGACTACATGATGTATTTCCTGTATTTGGCCTAAATGTTTAAGAGGTTGAGAAGAATGCAAGTTTTGATTACCCGATGGGAAGTGATATTTGAAAGTTGGTCAGACCGACCACCAGACACAACAACAAACGTGTAGCCAATCAGCATTAGAGAACGAGCAAGAGGGAGATTTAAAGAAAGACTGTAGAAAGAGAAATCTCTGAGAGACATTACAAAAGAGAAAAGCCCATAAGAATATCACTGGAAAATGAAGGGTTAATATATAACAGATTTGCGTTTTTTTTTTTCCTTCTAAATATTGACAAAAACTATTCCGAAATAACGGCGTTTCCATTAACCGATGTAATGCTACTAAAACATAATTTTTCCCTCTCGCGATACGTCATTCCAGAAATCATGGCAATGGATGTTGGTACGTTTATATATATTGCAGTCACCACACTAGACATTATTATTAATCGAAGGAGACGCAGGTGTGTTAGCCAAGCGTTAATGGTAAGGAAAGACACTTATACTTGTGAGTGGCACACACTGTATGAGGTGTTTCTGGGTGTTTCTCACTCATTTCTGCTTCGAGGTCTTGATTGTGGCATTTCTTTGAGGTTTAGAATCCAGTATTCCTGTAATTCTTTTGTCTTTTATCAATTTAATAAAGAACTCTGTCTCGTATTCTGTCCAAATATACCGCGGCGTTACGTCAGGTGACTGTAAATGAAAAACCACATTCGAGCATAAAAACATTTTTTACTTTTTTCCATTGCAGTTTTGCTATTTTTTGCTATTTTTTGAATTGCCTGAAAAACCACCTCATGCGAGAGTAAAAACTTTTTCTGTTGGCAACTAACAACGAACTGTATGTTCCTTTTTTGAGCCTTCTTGTAGTCTGTTCATCATCTTCACTTTATTTCTCATGAAACATTGCAAAATCTTGTATCTGATTTAATTTCATATACGGAAGTGGCCCAAATCAGAATCTAAAAAAAAAAAAATTGATTCCATGTATTTTGTGCTGTTCACACATTTGTTTTACAGCATGCCTCTGAACTGCATGTGCTTCTCCAGAATGCACTTTCTGAAACTCTTTCTTGAATAATTACTTAATTCATAATATATATGAGAGTAAATATTGTGATTTCAGAGAGATTTGACTCATCTAGCCTAATTGCAGAGAACATGATGGTACTTAAACTGCTGTTGGAGTAAAGTTCTTACCACACGTTTACCTTCAACCCCTCTCACTAACACCATTTGCTACCTTAACAACAGCTGCCAGTCCTGATAGCAAATTTAGCAAACTGAACAAGCTCTCCCTGAGGAATTCATATCATTCTTTTTCCTCTTTGTTCTCACCGAGGCTTGCCAGTCAGTGAACACCCCCAGGGCCCTTATTCTGCTTGACTGATTCTGGCAGGTTGTAACTTTGAAAGGTGAAAGAGTACAGCCCTAGAGTACAGTCCTTTCCAAAATGTATATCTCACCATCCAGGGTCAGAACATACTTTAATAAAAAATAAAATAAACATAAAAACAATAATAGCTTTTCAATTTTAATAAGCATACCCCAGGAAACTCAGAAGAATGGTATCTTTTTGTTTTCTATGGTCAATTCGAATTGCTAAATGATGTTAGGGGAATTATTTTGGTCTGAGTTCAGTATCCAGCAGCCAAAGTGACCAGGCTGGACAGTGATCTGACACTGGTTAGATTGGCCCTTTTACTGCTTTGAAATTATTCTTTTTTTCTTGAGAAGTTTCTGATTTATCAGCATCTTTGATGTAACCTAAAGGGAGAAATAGACAAGCCCCCTACTAGAAACTGAAAGCAAGTCTTTCTCAGATGCTCCTGCACTATTAAGTGTAATATACTGTAGCGTATACATCAAAGCAGATACTAATACCTCTCTTGCTTGCCCTCTTTTCTTTGCTATTGCCACTTTGCTATGACATGGAGGCAAGGTGATTCTGGTATGACTGGAAACTAGGACATGGATTTTCGCTCATCTATCCTTCCCTGCAAGAGGATTTCTCTTGCACCCACCACTGCAGTAAATGTTTGCAGTGCTGAAAACGCAGTTACTTAGTTCAGACCCTCTTTACTGCTCATTTCAGATACTTTCTATTTGGAAGAGGAAAACAGGGACTATTTAATTCACTAAAATATGTTTAGACATAACAGTCATGAAGTCAAGTGTAGTGACATGGTCGTATTCATTTAGAACTCTAAAATGCCACTGAAAAAACGTCTGGCACTCATACCAATGTCACACATTCCAAAGTAAACATGATATTTTCTGAGGATTTTGTTTTGTTTTTTATCCAGCAATAGACTTTTTTTTTTTTCACCAGTAATTGGATTTGATCTGCAAAGCTGTTAGCGAAGAGTTTTTGATGGTTAATTTGCTGCGTGATCATGTTATTCAGGTAGCAAGCTCATGATTTACTCTGAACCTTGAGTTTATTTATTTATTCTACTTTGGGATTTTAAAACCTTTAGTTGTTCTCATGCACCTAATTTAAATTTGAATACCATCAATTTGAATGACTTAATTGAATTTACATACATTTTGTCCACAACAATCTTAACAGCTAAAAAACATGAATCGTGCTGTTATTATCAAGGTAACCTTGTGCAGAATGCTTTAGGCATTAATATGGTAATTTCTAATCACTCATTTTACTGCCATTCTGGGAGTAAAAGTTGCAAACAGAAATGCCTTGCACCCTTCAGAATACTGCAAGTGCAGTGTCCTTCAGCCAAACTGTAAGCCAAACTGATGCTCCCTAGAGGGGTTAGAGGGCTCAGGAAACTCATTTTTAAATCCATCATAATAAAATGTAAAGAAAAAAAATCCTTGAAAATACATTACATAAATAAAATAAATTAATAGAATAAAATATGAAATGGGTGAAAAGGCAAAATAAAAATAAAAAAAAGGAATGTGAAAGAATATGCTGGACGTAATTGACTCCAGCACGGACATGGGCCTGTGAAGAACAGGATTCTAGAGAAATCGTTGCTTGTGACTAATAGTTATACTCTCTGTGTGCGCAGGATTACTACCACAGCCGCCTGCATGATGGACTTACGCAGATACCCACTAGATGAGCAGAACTGCACACTGGAAATCGAGAGCTGTGAGTGTCCCGTGAGACTTTTTCTCTGCTAATTTTCCATATGTATGTGATAAAAATAAAAAAAATGCATGTGTGTGTGTGTGTGTGTGTGTGTTGTGAAAGAAATAAGTACATCCCATGGAAATTGTTGACTTTTTTTTTACATATTTGGACAAGCAAACATTTGATTCTCTTTGAAACAGGGCCTATTAATAAAGTTAATCCACTTGAAAAAAAAGAAGAAAGCTTTTTCAATAATTTATTCAAAAGAATTATCAGTAGATGTGCATTTCTTATGTGGGAAAAGTAAGTACATCCTTGGCCTAGCTACTACTACCCCCTTTAGCAGAAATAAATTCTTGTAGACGTTTTTCATAATTGTCCACCATTGGCCTTTTTTTAACCACACTTACATGCAATATTATTTCATTTGCAAGGTGTTTGAAGGTATTCTTGTATGTACAGCCCATTTGACATCCCCTCACAACATTTCAACAGGAATCAAATTTGGGCTTTGACTGGCCCACTCCATTATGCTCTTCTTTTTGAGCCATTCTTTGGTGGATATGCTAGCATGTTTAGGATCGTTATCCTGTTGAAAGGTCTACCTTTGGTTCAATTTTAACTGTTGGACAGATGGCCTTATGTTCTCTGTAAGCACTAATTGATATGATGTTGAATTCATAGTTGAATCAATAAATGCAAGCTGTCCAGTCCCTGAGGCCGCAACCTCAAACCATAACATGTCCACCACCACACAGGGTGGGTTGGTATGAGGTTCTTCTTCTGAAAACCTGTCTTTGATCTGTGCCAAACATGTCTGCTGATACTGTGCCCAAACAAATATATCTTTGATTTGTCTGTCCAGAGCACATTGCTTTAATAGGTCTAATATTGTTTCCTTACAATGGAATTATAAATTTCAAATAATTTTTAAATCCCTTGCCAGATTCATAGGCAGCCACAACCTTTTTTTTTTTTTTTTCGGAAGGCCTCACGATACTCTTTAGATCGTGGCATGATGACACCACACACCTCAATAGCAAAGGGAACACCAGACACTAAATATGAGAGGTTTAAATAGCACGGGTTCCACCTGCACTCCCTAAGCTGATTCATATAGCACAGTGCATAAGTATTCAGACCCTTAACTCTGTACTTAGTTGAAGGACTGTTTTAACAGTGATTACAGCCTTTTAGATTAAAGTATTTTTGGTTATAATGTGACATGCCTTGCACACCTGGATTTTTTGGAGACACAATTTTGGAGATGTTTGATTAAATTTATGTCCAGGATCTGGCTGGGTCATCCCTAATCCACTATTACATTGTCTTGACTATGTGTTTAGGGTCATTGTCCTGTTAACCTTTGGCCCAGTCTGAGGTGCTGAGTGATCTGTCCCAGATTTCAGTTAAGGATATCTGTGTACAGTATTGTGTTGCATTCAACTTCTACCATGAACAGTCCCTTAAGCCCTGCTTCTGAAAAACATGCTTTCGGTCTGGCCACAGTGTGTGTAGCCTTCCCCTGATCTGTGTCTTGACAAGGAGCTCTGCAGGCAGTTCTTTTGACCTCATGGCTTAGTTCTTGCTCTGACATGCATTTTCACAGTTATCCCAAATATGTTATCAAAAATATGTTTTTTGCTTTTTCATTAAGAGGTATGAAGTGCATATTGATGTAAAAAAAAATGCGTCTTTGTGTGTCAACTTGCTGTCAGAGAGATGAGAGAGCAAGAAAACACAGCTGGTATCGTGTATCTGTGGAAAATGAGTATTGGAAGCGTTTTGGTATGATTTTCAGTATCGATACGTATCAAAAAATCTATATTTTAACAACACTACATTTCACTTAGTTTCTTATTTCAGTTCCTTTTTAAAATACAACAATTGAAAAATGCATACTGCATAGACCTTATGCACCAGAGAAACGAGGGTGCCGCCACCTTTAGAATATTGTCTTTGTAACACAGTCACTCCTACTAGCCACGTTGGCTGACTAGTGACTGCTGAAATCCTAGATAAATTCCCAATTTCTAAAGTAATTTGATTTTGTGTGGAAAAGACCAAAAATGTATTCCCTCGAAAGAGGACTCGCTCTGCGTCAAAAAAACGACTCTTTGGGGAACGCCTCCAGCGTGATAGTGTCTGAAGCACGTGTGGAACTAGTCCAATCTCGATCGGTGTTGTGTCATGACGTCACATATGACGGCGTAAATGGAAGCTACAAAGAGACGCCGGGACACAACAGTGTTAGCTTCTTTTTAGCAAGAGTTCTATGTTGCTCTTGTCAGTCTTATTTGGTGTTGTTAGTCCTACTATGAAAGCATTCTTCCTAATTTATCAAAAAAAGAGAATTGCACAAATTTCCTTTGTGGTGCTCGGAGGATGAGGCTGGTCGTCTAAGCCTGTATGTCGTCCTGTGTGGGACCTGGCAGTGGTTCTTGAGGGGTTATCCCTGGCACACTTTGAACCCAATTGACGAGGTGGCGGACAAGTTTCATAGTGACCTTCCTGCTAGCCATTACATCCCTCAAGTATAAAAGGTCACAACAGCAATGTTTCCCTTGTGAGGATGAGTTCTGATCAGTGATATTAAAGAATCATTCCTTGATTGACAATTGACTTCCAACAGGAAAAAGTAAGAATATAAAGATAAACATACATAGTTTCAAGTATTATATATTTCAAACAAATTAACTCAAGCAAATAACACTGTTTAAATGAATGTCATAGCATTACAATCTTTATCATTTTGATTATCATCTTTATCATTCGATTCATATCGAATTCTAAGGGTTATTTTTTCTAGTAGAAACACATTTTTGGTGTGAGCACAGTGTGTGTGTAGATCCAGCCGTACTCCACCGTTACCTTAATTAGGATGACCTTCATCTCCATAAAGCCAAGAGATAAAGAAAGCCAGTCAGCATTCATGCAACACAGCGCCATGAGCAGAAAAGGCCTAATCAAATCTAATTGTGACTCTCTATATGCAGTGTACACTGGGAAATCAGTGGAAATCCAGCAGTAATCCTCCAGCGTCTACTGTTACGCATGGCCCATTGGCTGCTGTCATTAAAGCAGAAAGATAGAAAGCTGAGAGCTAGAGGAGATCAGAAGAGGGCATGTGTACACACTTGCTAATTGTGCTCTTGTGAACTACAACACATTGGCTGCATTGTTGAGAAGAGCTAATGGTTAGTGCTAATATAAATTGAAAAACGCATGAAGCCTTCCTTGTTTTATTATGGTTTCCACCATAAGAGCTTACAGAACTGCAATGTGATGTCCAAGTCCATGGTTTCTCTGGGAAATGCTTCTTTCTTTCTTTCTTTCTTTCTTTCTTTCTTTCTTTCTTTCTTTCTTTCTTTCTTTCTTTCTTTCTTTCTTTCTTTCTTTCTTTCTTTCTTTCTTTCTTTCTTTCTTTCTTTCTTTCACTCTTTTTTTCTTGTCCACTCTTTCTTTCTTGTCTGAAATGGCATTCTGTATTGACATGTATTGACATCCTGTCAGTGAGCATAATGTGTCTATAACCTCAAATCCTGGGAGAATCCTATGAACTTTTGCCTAATTAGTTTTACCTTTTTCTTTCACAAGCTCTGTCCAAGTTTTTCACAAGTTTTACTTTCTTTCAAGTAAACTCCACAGAGGTTTCTGGGAACACAGTGTATGCTGAGAGCATCAGCTATACTCTAACATTACCCACAGCAATGCCAAGGTCATGGGTTAATTTCCCTGGGAGCACATATTGATGAATGTATACTGAATGCACAGCGAGTCATTTTGCAAAAAATAGTTAGTGGGGTCAGGTAGCTAGGTCATCCTCTGATGGGACTCCCAGCAGTCCATTCATGCACCATCTGATGGATATAGCACACAATATAGAAAGAGCTGGCTGAAATTGTCAGTTCCAACCTTACTAGTACTGTAGGTGTTATGCAACGCTCAGAGAGTGCAAGATTTTACCAGTCGGATGAATAGTTTTCCAGGTTAGTTGCATGAAGCATGTGGCCTGCTCCATCATTTTTATTCTTTTAACCAAGAAATCCCAGATGGTGTCGATCTTGTACATGTGGATTCAACACGTACCAGATGCGGCCAGGATCTGGACTGACACTATGGGCCCTATTTTAACGATCTAATCGCATGGTCTATAGTGAATGGAGCAAGTGCACTTAGGGCGTGTCTTAATCCACTTCTTCTAGTTTAACAATGGAAAAAATGTTTGGCGCACCCGGCGTATAGTCTAAAAGGGTTTTCCCTATTCTCTTAATGAGTAATGGGTGTATTTTGGGCGTGACATGCAATAAAACAATCAGAGTGTAATTTCCCATTTCTTTTAAAAGCCAGTTGCGCTCGCGTCATGGCGGATTGCTATTTACATGGCGTAATTTTGTAAGTGGAAAGACTGAACGCGTCTCCAGAGAGCAACCGGATCTGCTCGTGCGCGAGGTTAAAGCTCAAGCACACCATCTACGGGACAAGCAGGATTCCACCATATCTTTGTGTACACATTATTAATATTTTACATTGTAATCCTTTTTGTTTTATATGTGGCATGTTTGTGTGCTGCTGCGCGTCCCTGTGTGTGTAATAAGCAGTGTACGCGCGTTGTGGATCCGCCTCTAGGCTGATATTACTAAGGTGCCTTTTAAATAATAATAAAAATACTGCACTATTGACTTTAGATCAGGTTCCAGTTGGTCAATGGCGCTGTGTATTTCAGTTTCCTCAAAATATCAAAATAATACCTCAAAATATCAACACGCCAACAATGCGCCTGAACACACCTCGCTTTCAGACCAGCAGCCGATGGGCACACAGATTGGCGCAAATGCATTTGCTATTTAAACAACGGGGCGCAGAACATGACAATGATAACTGTGTCGGGCTAAAACTAGCAAAAAATACATGTCGCGTCTGGCGATCCATGGCGATTTCTCACAGGAGAAGCTTTCATTTTTTCCCGCTTGCAAATTCCGCCATGTAAATAGCGAATCCGCCATGGCGCGATCACAACTGGCTTTTAAAGGGAATGGGAGATTCCAATATTACTCAATGGCTAACCAACTACAATACATATACAAATGGATTCACCCCACCCAATCTGATATTATATGGCTAGATATAGAACAATCACTATGCAAAAAAGTGAAAATAGTAACTATAACAATAACAGTGAAGATGGTAATAACAATGATGACAAACAAGTTCAAACAACTAAAATGCATTAATATTCGTGGGTTGATTCACTTTTTTACTATTTTCGATTTGAATCTTGTGACATATAAACGCGCGCATCAACCCGATTACTTTATTTATCGTTCATGTAAACACCGTGTTCGGATTCATCAATCGGATTTATTCCATTCCGATTGAACCATGTAAACGTAGCTACTGATATAAAGGGAGGCAGATCCTCAGCCAACACCACTCTGGTTAAAATGTGTGGGAAAGATTTTGTGCTAACGTTATAGCTACAGCTAATTTTCCATCTAGCTAATGTTCCGTCTAATGGTTATAAAACATTATGTATAAAAGTATAGGCACCTCATGGTTTTATTTCAATTGAGTCACAATCCAATTCCAAAACGATTGTTGGTGCTTCTCATTTTTTTTTTTAGAAATGGCTTTTCATTTATGATGTATATAACTGTAGACATTGAGCTGCAAAATTAACTCCTGAATCCCAATAAGATGTTTTTGTTACAGTATTATGCATTGATCTCACTAGTGTGAAATCACTCTATGTATTTGTTAGGTTTTGAGTGTTATTCTGACAAATGTGTTTTTGGCTAAAATAATTGTGTTTGACGTGACAGTTTGAAATGTTTAAGTTGGTGTGTAGTTCTGAGATTGTGTTTATAGTTGTAAGAAAATGGTGAATTGAAAAAAAAACTGTAACAAAGCTTTGTTCATTAGAGTTGACATGGAATTTGGAAATCAGCTCAAAAGGGCATGAAATGCATCATCATTAGTGTAAACAGGAAGCCCAAAAGTTGCAGCATACACATTTTTCCTGCAACTCTAATTGGAAAGGTGAGCTTCTAGTAGAAACAGTGCAGATGTTTGCAAAACATATTGTAGGTCACAATAAATAGATGGCCAAGATTACGCATTCTGTGTTTCTAGGAATTTCTGTGCAACTTCCACTCCATCACATAATTGTTCTGTGCTGCTAGACAGCTGTTGGCTGCTCAGTGTATGTCTTGAGAAAATGTCATGCATGGAGAAATGAACTGCTACTTAGCCCCAAGGAGAGCTAGAAAAAGAATATCTGCCATGGATGTAACTCTAAAAAAGGTACAATAATAAAGGAGCTGCCACACAAATCCATCCACCCACTAGGTCACAACAGAAAGATGCAGATATTGTAGCAGCATCGGTATTATAAGTCAATGCTGAGAACTCCAATGACGCACAATCCAAAGATCAACATGAGAACAACAAAGGCCTAATAGTTCTTCAGTGGCAGTCAAGTTATGAGGACATCTATATGCTATTGTAAGTCCTAAACCATAGCACAGTGGTTCACAACCACTTTGACTCCAAGGAGCCCCTTTTACCACAATAATAATCCCTAGTTTTGTTTTCAACATTTTTTTGATCTATGGGCTCCTCCTACTTTCTGAAATAAAATATGAAAACTATTAGAAAAATTATAATTAATTGTATTAACCCCTATGCACCCGGCGGTACACCCAACCTCCTCCCCCACTTTTGTTGTACTATGTACTATAATATGTCAAAAACATTATTCAGCTCAGATGAAATACAACAAGCATAATTGTTTTTGGATTTGAAATTTGTGCAAGTTTTTGTATGTGAAGATATGTTAATAATATATGGATGCTGCATTTACGTCACGTTTTTGCTTGTAACTTAATGAAACATGCTCTGATCGTGGAAAATAACTCATTTTCTCGATTGAAAAGAGCCCAACTCACCATAATCCGTCACTTAGATCTAAATATATTCTCCAATGGAGTTATAACACATAAAACTCCTCAGGCACACATGTAGCTAAGTAAAATCAAATGTAGCTTTCACACAGCGTTTACGCTTGTAACTTCATAAAACATGCACATTTTGTAGAAAACGGCACATCATGGATGCTCCCGATGTCCAAATGTAACAATCCCCCCATTTTGTCATTTTGACTCTCCCTGCTATTGTTTCGTAGTTATCTTTACTTTTGTGTATGTCACTCATAAATCAAAAAATGCGTTCAGGGCATAAAAGGTTAATCAGTTGTATTGTATTTTAATAAATGATTAAATTCTAGGATGCAGGATCCAGATTTAGCTCAATGGCCTTTTTTTTTATTGAAATATTTCAGTGTGTTTCCAACTCTATCTAAACGCTCTGTTTTAGTTTTATTTCTTTAAAACCCAGCTTGTGAAAAGCTGTTTTCTGCTCTGATTACTCTTTCGGCCCCTGTCTGCTGTGATCAGTCTAGCCCTTAGAGCGTGTGGTGCTGTAAATACTACTGTAACTACGCTAACTATGGCGCCTGTTTTATCAGTTTGACCCACGAGTCCAATAATGACAGTCAAGAAGAACGAGTTGATTGACCCAAACCACCTTCACAAGCATGACTTAGCAGGACGTTTTACAGTGTTTCTTCTTCTTCTTAAATTCATACTTCTCTTACATTTCTGATGTCTCATTTCTCTTCAGTACATCATGGCATCAAACCGCAAGGTTCAGGAAGCAATCATTTGAAAAAAAATGTGTGAATGAAAGGTGTTTGTACTGCTGAGGAATAGTTTTAAAAATACATTTTAATTACTGATTCATAAATTCCTCTGCCTTTGTAAGTCCATGTAGCCTAATTATGTTTTGCCCTTGCAGTAGAAAAAAAAAAAAAACAGTGACAGTGATAATCTCTGGCCTTATAACTACTTGTGTTTGTTGGCGATACTGAAACCTGAACTAGACAAAGTAGCCAGCAGACGGCATTATGCAAATGTTTAAAATGGTAACGTAGCTGCTTCCTAGAAACAATGGCAGTATGAAAAATTGTGCATTCAAGGCCGTTGTTTTATGTCGGAGAGATTAACTCCCTTTAGTGAGGACTTGTTTACAGTACATGCACTTACAGCTATTACATACTAAAAGGAAGGTAAAAAAAAAGTGGTAGGGAAGTTCAATGCTGGATCAAGCTCCACAACCGCTTCAGCTTGGTACTTATACAGTCGTGCTCAGAATTAATGGTACCCCTGGTAAATATGATGAAAAATGGCTGTAAAAAATAATTCTGCATAGTTTATCCTTTTGATATTTCATTCAAAAAATTGGCAAAAATCGAACCTTTCATTGAAGTAAAATAATTGACAGTGGAGGGGAAATCACGTTATGAAATAAATGTTTTTCTCCAAAACAAGTTGGCCACAATTATTGGTACCCCTAGAATTGTTTACGAGTAAAATATCTCTTAAGTATATTCCCATTCGTATTTACCTTTTTTTTGCACACCAGGGTGACTAGGAACATGAAATTGTCCAGCCATGACTTCTTGTTTTACAGGAGTTTAAATATGGGGAAACACAAAGGCCAAATTCCCTTAATCATCCATTACAATGAGTAAAACCAAAGAATATAGTTCTGATGTGCATCAAAAGATTGTTGAGCATCACAAAATAGAAAGTGGCTGTAAGAAAATAGCTAAAGCATTGAAAATCCCCATTTTGACCATCAGGGCAATAATTAAGCACTTCCAATCAACTAAAGATGTTACAAATCTGCCAGGAAGTGGACGTGTGTCTATATTGTCTTAATGCACGGTGAGGATGAAAGTTTGAGTGGCCAAAGACTCTCCAAAGATCACAGATGGAGAATTGCAGAGATTAGTTGAGTCTTGGGTTCAGAAAGCCTATTAAAAAAAAATTGAACAACCCCTACATCACCACATGTTGTTTGGGAGGTTTTCAAGAAAAATCCTCCTTGCTCATCCAAAAACAAACCCCAGCAAATTCAGTTGTCAGACATGACTGGACCTTCAAACAGCACAGGGTTCTGTGGTCAGATGAAACTAACAAATAGCTTTTTGGCAGCAAACATGCAAGATGGGTTTGGTGCACACAAGGATAAAAAGTACCCCATGTGTACAATTTAATATACCATCTTTAATGTTGTGGTCATATTTTTCTGCTGGAGGTCCTGGACTTCTTGTTCAGATACATGCATGGCATCGTGGATTCTATCAAATACCAACAGATAAAAAATCTAAACCTGACAGCCTCTGCTAGAAATCGTATAATGGGTCGTGGTTGGATCTTCCATCAGGACAACGATCCAAAACAAACATCAAAATCAACACAAAAATGTGTTAAGTAGCACAAAATGAAGCTTCTGCCATGACCGTCCCAGACCTGATGAGTGGAGTGAACTGAAGAGAAGAAGCACCAACATGGATCTGTGAATCTGAAGGATCTGGAGAGATTCTGTAAGAATGGTCTCTGATCTCTTGTCAGGTGTTCTCCGAACTCATCAGGCATCATAGGATAAAACTCAGAGCTGTTATCTTGGCAAAAGGAGATTGCAAAAAGTATTTAATAAAAGGGTACCAATAATTGTGGCCAACGTGTTTTGGAGATAAACATTTATTTCAAAATGTGATTTCCTCCCCACTTTCTATTCTTTTACTTCAATGAAAGTTTAGATTTTTGCCAATATTTTGAATGAAAGATCAAAAGGATAAATGATGCAGATTTATTTTTTTCAGCCATTTTTTATCATATTTACCAGGGGTACCATTCATTCTGAGCACGACTGTGTATATATATACAACATTCACAAACGACACAACACTACTTCCTGGCCGAGGCACTGAAATGACTGAGCAGCAAGGGAATCCGTCTAGCAGGATACACAATCTTACTCAACACGTAGGGACCCCAGCATGTACCATTGAGGCACCATTTGCCGAAAGCACCATGTCATCTACATGTGTGCCGAGGCATGACTTGTGTGTTTATGCGTGGACCACAAATGAGTAGATCATTGCAACTCGTTCACAGATGGTCTGCTGTTGTCCGAAGTGCCAGATGCAGGGGAGCTGACAGAACAGATTCTTGATGGCAGTGAGGAGAAAAGAGAATGCGCTTCAGCGGTTCAAAACGATTTTCGTGGGGGGGGTCTCTGTTTCCTGACCAAGACGGTGAGAGATGGGCAACTATAATCTCCTTGAGATTCTATCCTCAAGGTCGAAAGAGATAACATCATGAGCTTCTAAGCTCGGGCATAAATCCTCACATGCAAAATTGACTGACAACATGCGTATGCATTCCAGCGAGAGAGAAAGAGAAACAAAGAAAGCTCACTCTCCATAGACCTGAAGTCATCATCAGATCATGGGGCAGTACTAGCAACATCAGCCAATGAATTGGTGTGTTTTTAACGGGCTTCAGACAATCGTCACATCTACGAGTGTTGCCATAATGCCAGCCACTACTGCGAATATTTCTATTCCAGGGTGCGTTTCCCGTACAACGACGTAACTCGCTACCACAGTACGATGCATCGTTGAAGAAATCAAGTAGCTAGTCACGACTGTTTCCGAAAACCATACTGTCGCAAATTGGTCGTTCAACCATGTTGGAGGTGGTGGAGTACTAAATTATTTTAATTCATCTGTTTGAGATCGAATTAATACTGGATGTTTTGCTATAAATTATGGACAAGGCATATGAGGACTATTTCTCATTGTTCTCAGTTATTTTGCTTTATTTCCAGATTCAATCATAGGCTCGTTCTTACATACTAGAGCACGTTCACACATGTGCACTATTCAAAAAACGATGCATTACATCTCTTGACAAACCAAAAAAACGTGAATGACATTGGTATATATTCTAAATTAAAGACACAGATTGTACTGAATGTCAGATTGCTTATTTGGCTCAAGATAAGGATTTATTGTGTCCACATGTCATGCAAACAAGAAACTCTGCTTCTAACCACAGGTCGAGAGCTGTCGTTCCAACCACACAACTTTGAAATGCTGTTTGCGAATGTTCGTTTGAACTATGTTTTTGGGAAACACCAACTTGGTGAACTATGCTGATAGCGACGGAACTTGCGACCATAGTTGACTAACGGTGCTTTCGGGAAACGCACCCCTGCTTGATTTTTAAAGACTGAAATGAAATACACAAATCCTGTTCATCAGAAAAAAAGGGAATCCACTACATTAGGAAAGGAAAATTCATTATTGTCTATTACTCAAGAACATTAGAAAATGTATATTATAAGACATTATGAATACCATACCATACTTATGCTTTGGAGGCTAAAGTGAAATTGAATCGAAATTCATTATGAGATGCATGTGCTTGTTTAGTCATTGCCTTTATAGATGTTTAAGAGCTTCAGTTCAAGGATCAATGTGAAGTGTGTCATTCTGCCAGGTGCTGATCGTTACCTAGACTGATGGCAGAACAGTAACACCGGGGCACAAGAGACAGACAGGTTAAGCTCCTTATTGAGAACTGATCACTCTCTGTTCACTTGTGCTCGTCTGCCTAGACATCCGCTTAATTGGAGACGATGTTGGTAGAGAATGTCCTGGCAAACTGATCTCATTAGGAACTTGCTTGTTGTCATGTTGAGGTTACAATTAAAGTAATAAAAAAAAAACTCACAGAGCACCAGAGATATTGATTAGAATACATGCATGGTTGTACACCGATCTAAGCACATGTAGCTTCGAATGACGTTTAAAGTCATTTGACATTTATGCAATTTGGAAAAAGAATTACCATTTTTTTCCCCCATACAATAAATAATAATATGGTTTACATTGGCATACTTCTATATATGGAATAAATCATATTTTATGGTGAATTTAATTTTTTAAGATTGAAAGCCTATGAGAAAAGAGTTGGTCAAGGCATGGTTTCCAAGGTAAATTTAATGTTACCTTCATATGACAAAAAGAAAATGTTTTGATAAGAATCGATATGTTGGAAATAAAAATGCCCATATCGAAATAACACTATGATATGCTTGAAAATAATCTAATAATATGTTTTTGTAATTCTGCCTAAAATTATATAATAAATAACATACGAAAAGTCACTGTAATTTGTCCACAACCCGTTTAGAGTTTATTTTGTGATATTGATTGGTTGACTGTACTGTAAGGATCACCCATTGGCCCAATGACAGAATCCAATGGCATTGGCAATGGAATAATTCTTAATCTGACTCCAATTTTAAACGATTTAAAAATTTAGCCTGAGATTATTATTTAGTTCTGTTTTAATTTGGATATTTGTTTATTCTTGTATTCCATAGTTTGCTTGATCATATAATCACGGGGCAAAAACATAGGAAAACAGGTTTGGCATGGTCCATGGGTAAAGTTTGTTCTTAAATTGAGAATGAGCTTTTAGATTCACTTTCTTCAGATTAGTGGGTTTATTGTTTTATTGCCTGCTGTCTGTTTTTGTGAGAAATATTGTGTTCAGCCTTATAAATCATTATCCCACGTTATACATGGCTGCTTGCTAAGTAAATCAAATGAATTGGACATTGCATTATTTGAGTTATGTAAGAAGAAAGTAGCTGGAGTGCTCAGGTTGATCTTAAATATTGTTGTTATACAGAATATATTTTATAAAGAAATAGGGGATGGGGAAAGCTTGTCCTTTCATAGAGGTGTCTTAGCATAGTGTTTGACTTTTATGTTGACTTTTGATGGTCTAATCTCCTTTTACCAGGCCTCTACATATTGCTCAAATTTTCTGCACTGCTGAAGCACAGCATATAGAGCCAGGTAGCCGTCAGAACCAATTCTTGAATTGCATATCTCCGCTGGTGTATAAAGAGGTTTGCCTGTATAGATGTCTTGTATTGACTTCTCCTGCTCTGTGTTTGTGCAAAGATAAGGAGATGATGTATACCATGTGTGAATTTAAGGACACTTTTAATTGCACATTAGAAAAAGGATTAAAGTAGCTTTGAACCATCTGGGTCAAACTTTCTGCAGAGGCACACGTGGATTACTGGAGACGCTCCCACTCTAGATCTGTTTTCTTTTTTGTTAAATGCGCTAGTAGACGATTATACCACATGCATATAAATAAGAATGGGAAAATATAACTAGAGGGCCTTTTGCTCCTTCAGTCTCAAACTGCCACCTAGGAGTGAGGGTTGTATCCTTTTTTTTCTTTCTTTTTTTTAGGAAGGACTGACTTATTAAGAATTGTCATGTAGTTCAGACACATTAAAGTGCATCGTAACTTCAGGTTATTTATTTTTTAATCCTTATTAATATCTATAATGCTTTAGTGGGGCGCAATTTTTATGCAAACATGAGAAATTGAAGCACATTTCAAAGCAGGACTGTTCTCAGATCTTACAAACCTTTATAAAACTTTGTGGGCTGCCTAAGAAGGAAGCATTTTTTAGGCATTATACTGTAGGCACACTTGACATAAAGGCTGAAAAAACGTTCAAAAAGTCCTTTATGTCATTTCCGAGGCAGTGTCACATGCATCCATGTGCAGAATCCATAATCAATTCCATAATCAATTCCATAAGCACAGTGGACAATCCATTAAAGATGGCAGACAAAGCAAGAGAAATTAAGTTGATTTTAAATATACTTTTTTTTCCAATACTGAGTTTTAAAACAGATCAGACTAATTACAAATGGGGGTCCGAAAACCAGTCAGTATCTGATGTGACCACCATTTGCCTCACGCAGTGCAACACATCTCCTTCGCATAGAGTTGATCAGGTTGCTGATTGTGGCCTGTGGAATGTTGGTCCACTCCTCTTCAATGGCTGTGCGAAGTTGCTGGATATTGGCAGGACCTGGAACACGCTGTCGTATACGCCGATCCAGAGCATCTCAAACAAACTGACATGTCCGGTGAGTATGCTGGCCATGCAAAAACTGGGATGTGTTCAGCTTCCAGGAATTGTGTACAGATCCTTGCAACACGGGGCCGTGCATTATCATGCTGCAACATGAGGTGATGGTCGTGGATGAATGGCACAACAATGGGCCTCAGGATCTCGTCACGGTATATCTGTGCATTCAAAATGCCATCAATAAAATGCACCTGTGTTCATTGTTCATAACATACGCCTGCCCATACCATAACCCCACCGCCACCATGGGCAACTCGATCCACAGCGTTGACATCAGCAAACCGCTCACCCACACGACGCCATACACGCTGCCATCTGCCCTGTACAGTGAAAACCGGGATTCATCTGTGAAGGGAACACCTCTCCAAAGTGCCAGACGCCATCGAATGTGAGCATTTGCCCACTCAAGTCGGTTACGACGACGAACTGCAGTCAGGTCGATACCCCGATGAGGACGACAAGCATGCAGATGAGCTTCCCTGAGACGGTTTCTGACAGTTTGTGCAGAAATTCTTTGGTTGTGCAAACCGATTGTTACAGCAGCTTTCCGGGTGGCTGGTCTCAGACGATCTTGGAGGTGAAGATCCTGGATGTGGACGTCCTGGGCTGGTGTGGTTACACGTGGTCTGCGGTTGTGAGGCCGGCTGGATGTACTGCCTTTCTCTGAAATTCTCTGAAACGCCTGTGGAGACGGCTTATGGTAGAGAAATGAACAATCAATTCACGGGCAACAGCTCTGGTGGACATTCCTGCAGTCAGCATGCCAATTGCACGCTCCCTCAAAACTTGCGACATCTGTGCCGTTGTGCTGTTGATAAAATTTCACATTTTAGAGTGGCCTTTTATTGTGGCCAGCCTAAGGCACACCTGTGCAATAATCATGCTGTCTAATCAGCATCTTGATATGCCACACCTGTGAGGTGGATGGATTATCTCAGCAAAGGAGAAGTGCTCACTAACACAGCTTTAGACAGATTTGTGAACAATATTTGAGAGAAATAGGCCTTTTGTGTACACAGAAAAAGTCTTAGATCTTTGAGTTCAGCTCATGAAAAATGGGGGCAAAAACAAAAGTGTTGCATTTATAATTTTGTTCTGTGTATTTGTATGATGCACAAAGTTACAGTCTTCCAAATCAGCCACTTAAGAGTTTCCATTTCAGATAATAAGCTGTCTAAGGCAACAACTAAGTTTCGTAACAGATCCCAATGGAATTAGTGTATCACTATTAATCTTCCTCATTCTCATCCTGGATTTCCTGTGCATGTGGGTTCACAGTTACCAGAGCGATTCAAATACAGTGATGTAAGAGCCCTGACAGGAATGTTGGCAAAAGCTAATTTGCAAAGTCAGGCTCAATGACAAAGAAACAATGGAGTTAAGTGGCTTTGAATGGCCCAACCAACCACACAAATGCCATTAAACCCTGCAAAATAATATGAAGTCATGTTTGTGTGATGTAATGGTCATTTTAACAGACAAATGAAATGCAATGAAAGCTAAACCAATTGGGACTTTATTGTATGGATATCTTCACAAACATTTTCAAGATCATTAATCATCTTTGTTTTATTTTGTTTTGTCACTGTAAATGAGTTAATCACTGTAAATATAATTTTGTCCAGAGCAACAAGTATTTTCCAATTTGGATTTGATTGTGTGCTAAACTTTTTCACACAATACACACAAGTTAGATGAATTGGAGCTGCAAATTTGTCTGTAGGTTTATGTCATTGGGTTATGAAGGAAACAAGAGGACCCAGAATAAATGTCTAGGGTTATGTACAGTATATAACCCTGGTTCCCTGAGAAGGGAACAAGATGCTGCATTATTATGATGCTGAAGCACGTGTGCTACACATCCATTTGGACTGGCTACTGCAGTACACTCTAAAAACGATTGGGTTAAAAAAAACACAATTTGGGTTGTTTTCAACCCAAGGGCTTTGTTAAATATAGGACAGAACACATGTTGGGTTAATTCTACCCGGGAAATTGGGTTGTTTATTTAACCCAGCATAGTTGATTTATTTTTATTATAAAAAAAGCTTTTTGTTTCTTTTTCTTTTTTAACTTCATGCATGAATTAATGTCTACGGATACATTTAAATCATCTAAACTTTTTTGAAATACTCAATACAACCACTGGATTGCATGATAATTCCTTTATTTTCAATCATATTTTACAGTATAGTATATTTTATATAATTTTTAATACATATTGCCAACATTTAAGCTCGTTTAACAAATATTAGAAGTAGAAATGAAACATTTAGAAGAAAGTCAAGTGTAATCGACCAATTATCCCGTTTCCACTGTAGCGGCGCTGGATCTCGTACCGCGTACGCTTGTGTCATGTTCAGCGGGGGAGCTTCTATCTTTATACCGCTTGTAGACCAAATATGCTGTGACTGACTCCATAACCTATCCATGAACAATCAGTGTAAATTTCTGAGAACATACTTTAACATAAACGTATTTATATTCTGTATCTTTTTGAATAAAATCATAAAATGCGGGTCGCAAAAAGCCCGCGATAATTAACTCAATCCATGGGTTGTTACGTCTGACCCAGGAGCTGGGTAACATAAAAACTACCCATATACTGAAAAAATAACTCAATATATTTTAGAGTGTCACAATGGCACACCAGCATGTACTATAAAGGGCACCCAAACAATGCGTCACCAGCTTCAGGTTGTCTGAAGTAAGACACAACAGGCTTATCTGAAGTATGACAATGAGACGCAGCATCTCGTTCCCTTCTCAGAGAACATGGGTTATATACATAACCCTAGACGTGTCCTTTCGAGGGAACTCTACACTGCATCGTTACGTTAGCAATATGGGAGCGTTAATACCCACTGCATATTTATACCCACTACAAAATCATGCCTGCTCACTGCATTGCTCCACCAAGCGAGTCAGGCTATGGCCAAAAAGCTGCCATGCAGTGTTCCAATGATTCAACTCCTAGGGAGCTCACAGCTCTATCCCCCTTACTATTCACTAGTATACTGTACTAAAGGCAGAGCCTGGTCTCAACCTGAGCATATGTTGGCGGCCCAACCAAGTGGAACTTAATCATTTAGTCCCAGATGAACAGAAGATGTCACAGGAGAGAGCAGCGCCCTCTCAAAGTTGATGACGTGTAATGTCGTGGCCTTTTACAGTCTAGCAAGTGCACCAGTGACCTCAAATGACTGAGGAGGGCAATAATCTGTGAATACATGCTTCATACACTTACGCATGCTGAAGGCACTCCCATAGTGTTACATAAGTAACCCTAATATGTTTTCAATTGCTCCTAGTCTTGAACAGTCATAATGTATTGATTTTCATGTTGTTCTAAACAAATAGGACTTTCCTTTTGTTCATGGAACACAAAGGAGGTTTGAAGAATGTTAATGCTGTTTTGTTTTTTTTTCCATAAAAAAGGACCAAAAAGGACCATAAAGGTAGTCTAACTCATGGACTTTATTTCCCTGTCTGTTACAGCAATTTTATAGCTTTAAACAGTCATTATTCACTAAATGGTCAACATTTACATTCATTGTATGGAAAAGAGCAGATTCACCATTCTGCTTTAAATAATTTGTGTTCCAAGGAAGAAAAAACGTCATATGGGTTCAAAAGACATGAGAGTAAATACAATTATAGATTTTTTTTTTTTTTTGATGTAATACTTTATTTTATCTGCTTTGGATCTTTTTCTCTGATATATCATTCTTTTGCATTTTGGCCCTCAGTCTGATGAGTCAACAGTCGCTCAGGGGACCATCCATGGATGGATTATGCAAGACCAAGTTTTCTGGTCTAATGCAGAGTGCTGTTTGCTCCGATACAATAAGATGTTTCTCAATCATTTATGGCTAGATGGGCTGGCTGTCCGTGTTTCTGTCAGTTTCAGCACAGGGAGCACTGAAGCAAACAAAATATCTCATGTTTTGTTTGAATATTTATGATGGCTTTTTTCTGCAGCTGAGGTCAGAAATGGAGTGCCGTATGATTTGACTTGACAATGATTTTGACCCAAGGCTTGCATGTGCTTATCCTCTGCTCTCTAATAACTCAGGTTCAGCACGACCGGGGCTAGATTGGTAATCTGGCATTCTGGGCATTTTCATGATGGGCCGACGCACTTTGGGGTCGATAAAAGGTTTATATATATATATATATATATATATATATATATATATATATATATATATATATATATATATATATATATATATATATATATGCCATGGACTGGCCCATCATGCAGGGACAGCGGCCCATTGGTTTGTCTTCTGTTTTGACAAGCTAAAGCGAGAGAGACCTTCCCAATATTAGGTGCAGGTTTTTATTTTAATTTTATTATTGTAGCACATCTCTAAGGGCCAGATTTACTAAACTGTGCTGTGTTTCCCAAAACCTTCTTAACGCTACGTCGTTCTTAAGTTACACCTTAAGCAGGTACCTCATCGTTAATACGCGTTTCCCAAAACGTTCTTAGTTAAGTATACCTTCTGTTAGTCATATGTTCAAAGGTTGATCTGGACCACTCTTAGCTTTACTTTATCACTGTTGCAGGTCTATACGAATATAATTCTGAAGTTTTAATACACCCAGACAGTGTTCAATTGGGCTAATTCTGTTTTCATGCCAAGAATAAAATTGTCATTGCACTGATGGCTGTTAGATTTTTAATTATATTATCCAAAGGTACATCAGCTGGCAAACCATTAAAGGCTTAATAGTCTATTTAAAGGGAATGATTGTGGTGGGGAGTTTGCTGAAACTATGGCAGTGATAAAGCGAATAGTTGTTCTAAAAGACAGCACCGTCTGCGGAGTGCCTAATAAATGCAATTTCAAATTTCTAAAGTGCTTCTTTTATAAAGGACACAGCTTTCTCACATAACGCAGTGAAGCAGCCCCGGCTCAAGAGAATAATTGATTCTCGAGCCATCGATATCAACGGACAGCACCTGGCTTCGCGGAACACGCCTAGAAATGGTATACCTTTAGTTAAGAGTCTTCCTAGCGGGCTAAGAGACAACGTTATCGGAAAACGCAGCCCTGGGCAAATTAGCCTGGGAGCGTAATTCCAAAAAAGCACAGGAAGTGCAAAGTTCAGTGTTGATCTAGTGACGACGCACACATGAAAGAACACAGATGTAGCCGGATAATTTCCATAATGAGCAACACAACCAAGAGAAGCGCAAATTAGCGTTTGGTTTAAGACATGCTTTTCTGGGGCGGTAAAAAAATGGCACAAAAAACAGTAAATTGACAAGCACAAACCTTAGTATAAAAAAAAACCAAACCCTCCCATAAATTTTGCGTCTGAAAGGGAAAGTCCTGCACTCTTAAAAATAAAGGTTCCAAAATAGGGGTCATAGAAGAACCATTTTGGTTCCCAAAAAACCCTTTAGTGAATCGTCCTAAAAAGAACCATTTTTTGAACATATTAATAATCTAAATAACCTTTTTCCACTATAAATAAACTTTTGTGGAACAAAATGGTTCTTTATGGAGTCAATGATGCAGATAAAGAACCATCACATTACATTTAACAGAATGATTATTTATCTTACACAAACCTTTCTCAAAGTTAATAAAAAATTGACTTTTGGATTTTTGAACTGACACTAGGTGGAATGAGCGGCCAAATCATCAAAAAAAAGGTTATTTTTAGAACGATTCACTAAAAGTTTTTTTGGGAACCAAAATGGTTCTTCTATGACCCCTATTTTGGAACCTTTATTTTTAAGAGTGTACAAATTCATATAGCTGCGTTTCTGCCGCTCTATGAAGTGAAACAGCACAAGTCGCTTGATCCATTTAGATTTGACTCCGAATTTTGTGTTATACAGTCGTGTGATGTGGGAACATTACAGGTTCTGTGGTGAATCTATAGCTGCAAACAGCCGCGAACATGTAAATACATGAAGAGGTGAATTGGAAAACGCCGATACACACAGCTGATCAATCCATCACCAACTTCATAGTCATTTACATTGCAGCTACTAACACTGAAGAAACGTGGCTATTATTTAAATGAACTTTTATAGAGGTTGTCATATTTTTATTGTACAACATTTTTATTACACATTCTATAGTTTATAATGATTTATTTATTTTAGAAACCATATACGCACAGTAATGAGGAGCATCATTTTACCTGTGACTTCCATGATCTTACAGTTAAATAGAACTGCAGTTAGATGTTAACTCAATGAGAGCCTGCTGAAAGGCAAATATCAGTGTCTTACATAAATTAGGTGTCAACTCTTTACAGATGTGATTGTTTTTAAAGAGATTCAACCCAAAATGCCATCATTTACTCACCATAGTGTCATCCAAACCTGAATGTCTATCTTTCTGTGGAACATGACAGAAAATCATTTGAGTCTGTTTTTTGTCCATACAATAGAAGTCTAGGATATAGCCTAACCAAAATGGTTTGTTTGCCAACATTCATCAAAATATATATTTTTTGTGTGTCACAGAAGAGAGAAAGTCATACAGGTTTGGGACAACATGAGGGTAAGTAAATGACGATAGAATTTATCGCAATAAATGTACGGCATCCGTGCTCAAAATCAGTGCTTTACTATCAAGTGCTTTTCAATGTGACAAAAATGCAATATTAAGTTTTGTTAACTGCATTTGCAGAAATTCAATTAAATCTATCATTATTTGTCCCTGTCATAGTTTTATTTATTCATTTATATACTCAAATTTAAGGCCCTAACCTCAGCAAAAAAACATTCAAGGGGGAACTCGTGGGCCAGGGTTGGATTTGTCCAAGGCCGAATTTTAGCCACAAAAATAAAATAAAATAAAAATAATAATTCAGGCAACAACATATGGCACAGACACGCTCCTCTGTTGGTATTAGATAGAAGAGAATATCTCATATCATGACCCATATTACAGGTCCATTTCAGATGAAGTAAATGTTCACAGCTGAACTTTACCACATTTTTCATCATTTATAATTCTTCACATCTTAGCATGCCTTGAATGATTTAACATGTTAAATTATGTACATGCAAAGTTTATAATGAATTAAGACTTTTGCTGTAGATGACGGTTTATAACCTGGCAAAGTTACATTTATCCAACATTTTAAGAGCAAATAAGATTCAATTTATTTATAATTCAACAACTGTTTTACATTTTTCCCAAAATGTCTTATTGTATTTTTTGGCATCTCTCCAGACAACATCACAGCTGCTGCAAATATTCATAAACATCTTGTTGTTTTTAGGTCACTAACTAATTAACTTAAGTTAGCTTTGCACATGTGTGTGTTCATTTGTGTAATGGATTTGCAAGATTATGCAGATTGTCATAAGGCAGGACAGTAAGCTGTATAATTTTTGTTTTCATTACTTATGCACTTATGCACTAGTGATGTCAGAATATGCCTATTTATTGGCCATTTTTATGACCAAGACTTCAGAACAACCAATGAGACCTCAATCACATGACTACCATCCATATATGCTTTAATATCTGTCTTTGTCTCCCTCAGATGGCTACACCACAGATGATATTGAGTTTTACTGGCGAGGTGGCGACCATGCAGTAACAGGGGTTGAAAGGATAGAGCTTCCTCAGTTCTCTATAGTGGACTACAAACTCATCTCGAAAAACGTGGTGTTTTCTACAGGTAATAAAACCAAACTACAGAACACTGTAGGAATAAGCCAAGAACTGAAACAACTATATGATTAGATAAAGTAAAGGTAAAGTCTTTACCAAAAAAAAAAAGTTTGTAGATTATTAAAATAGTAAAGTCATGGTGGTGTTCTCAAATGCAAATGCAAATGCAAAAAAAAAAAGCCTACACTACTTAACTGCATCAAATATTAGGACACTTTGAGGTTGAAACCCTGTCCCATTCAGACCCATTTACTACATATTAACTTATGCTGGGCAGTTTCTGCTTCAGGAAGCAGTTTCAGTCGAGAGTCGGGCAGTAAGCAACTCATTCATGAACCCTAGTAAAACATAAGCAACACGTCTGGGTTTATGAACCCTCTCAGTTTGGCATGGCTAGTGGTGTCCCAGGCCCCAGCGGTTGAATGAATTAACTCTGGCCTGAGAATGAAAAACACATACACTAAAAACAAGACACATGGTGTTCTTATAAGTTTTTTAACAAATCGTTGTTACCACTTGATTTATTCATTGACTACATTTCCATATTCATGAATTTGTCATGCAAGTCAGGAGGTTCGCTGTAGATGCGGTCTTTAAAAATGACGTTAGGTTCAGCATGTCAAAGAGGATGAAGACTGTTCTGATGTTAAACTGCAACAGCTCCACCAAGCCTGCTAGCTTTTAACAAGACGACTATGTCATTAAGTCTAGGTGTTGATCAAGTTGGAAAACCTTTCCTCCATTATGATTTTTTGTGACCATCTACAATTAAGAAACAGTTGTCCTAAACTAACAATTAAGAAGTGTCCTAAAATTTTAATTATTCACCTTTTTGAGAGAGAGAGAGAGAGAGAGAGAGAGAGAGAGAGAGAGAGAGAGAGAGAGAGAGATATTTAAGACATATAAATCATCTCAATCAACTGTATATGTTCATTATATATGTTCAAGCATCTCTTTTTTCCTACAGGCTTACAAAGCACTATGCACAAATGTGAATATTACATATATTACACAATATGATGCGTAATTAAGATTAACAGAGAATGTTTTGATAGGGACTTTATCTGGTCCTATGACAAAATATGCAAGTCCATTAAACTGTATAAAGCATTTTATAAATGTAGCTTATGGATTGTGATCTTGTTGCTGGGTTATTTTCATCCAGGTTCGTATCCTCGCCTCTCCCTGAGCTTCAAGCTTAAGAGAAATATTGGCTACTTCATTCTGCAGACCTACATGCCTTCAATCCTAATCACCATCCTATCTTGGGTATCCTTCTGGATCAACTATGATGCCTCGGCTGCCAGGGTTGCTTTAGGTAGGCGCACATATGGAGACGATCATCTACACACTCATCTTTCTACTGTTATAGTGCAGTAGTGTTCTCTCCTTCTTTTCTGCTCTGCCCTCTTCCAAAATCTTTTGAAAAATGCAAATGTCGCCTTCATGTCTTGTTCTGTTCTGTTTAGTTTAGTTGTATTATCTTGTTTTGTTTGTTTTAATTTTCATCTTTTGCCTGAGTTCTGATTCTATCATTAGTTGTCATGAACCCGTTCCGCACTGTGTAGTTATAGGAACTCGGTTACAGGAAGGGTGGTTGTTCTAAATGTCCCTTAGGAACATTTTCTTGCATTCGAACCACCTGTAGGAGCTCTGACGTGACATATGCCGCGCTTGTTGTTGTGACTTTTACTTTGACGACATTGCGGACATTTATTTTGACGGCGCTGAGTACGCCAGAGCCCGAACACACTGCGTTCCCATTCTACATCTTCATTAGTTTGTGAACTGTTTAACAGTCCTGTCTAATTCGTTAGACAGAACTGTTATGCAAAGTAAACAGTGTATGAAAGAATATTAGCGGTTGCTGTGTGGTTGATGCTCAATGCACAGCTGATTGTTTAGCTCAATGATTAGCTGAGCAAAAATACATAATCATGTTTTGCTTGGTCTCCTCAGTTGCGTTGTATTTTCTCCTCAGCGTAAAGGTTGAGAGGTCCATCTATCACTGTTGTCCATAGTTAGTTTGTAGAGTTAATATATAGGCTATAATCTGTGTTTATACACAACTTTTTTTTAAATGGCGAGTGCTGGTGTTTTGCCTGCATTCGGCCAATCAGCATACACTTACATCACTGGTAGTTCCTATAGTGCTGGTTTAGACCCTGCTCCAAAGCTAATTTAGTTTAAGCAAAAGGCGTTCCTAGAACTAACATCTTTCCCATTTCCTACGGTGAGAAGACGCCAGAAAGCGGGTTCCTCCGGTGCGAAAGTCCCTATGGTTCCTGATCCCTGTTCTATTAAAAATCTTCCCTTGTGTATATAATATCGCTGATTCACCAAGTACACTGTAAGATCCTTTTAGTCTTTAATCAAGCATCATGACAGACATTTTTACTCATTGGATTTTCTTTTTCACCACACGTTCTCCTTCTCTCTCTCTCTCTCTCTCTCTCTCTCTCTCTCTCTCTCTCTCTCTCTCTCTCTCTCTCTCTCTCTCTCTCTCTCTCTCTCTCTCTCTCTCTCTCTCTCGTAAACCTCCACATTTTTCCTGTCATCACTGATTATGTAAGGCTGAGACTGGCTTCTCAGTGTGAATAAAAGAGCACTCTTTGTGATTGCTGTCTGGCATGGCCTCGTTCATCCACACAAGTTTAAACCACTGTTGCCATGTATAGTTCCTGAGGAAGATGAACAAGATTCAAAGGGCCCAAAACAAAAGGTATTTGTTAAATAAAACAAACTCAGGTGGTCCACAGATACGAAGCAGGCAAAGAAACAGCGTGTAAACATGAATGTGGATCGTTTTGACAATGGTGTCGTCCGTACGTGGAAAACTCAAAGGAAAAACGTCTCTGTTTTAAGCATATCGTTGCCGTGTAAACGTACCCTAAAAGTCCATGAAAATGAAACACACATGGATCATGACAACTGTAGCATTTAACATAACTCTGGGTTATTGTGTATATATATAGGATAAGCAGATATAAGTGTTTAAAGCTCATTCTGATTAGAATCATCAAATATTTGGATACAAATGTGCATCTGCATGGATAGATAGTGTTTGTCAATTACCACAGTACTGTGTATCAAGTGCATATCTATCTGATTTAGCCAATAACACGAGGCAGGAGTAGGAGTACGGAATATGCTGTGCTATTGGTCATGTTGTATCATGGCTATATTGGTACCATATGCATATTGCATTTTCAGTACGTAGCAGCCAAAAAGAGATAAGAAACAGAGCAGGCTGAAATGTTCTTTGACAAAGAGGTTTCAATAACATGACTTTGGCATCTGTTATAGTGCAACAAATAATAATAACAATAAAAAAAACAAGGATTTTTGAACAATACCTCAAATACCTCATAAGCTCTGTAATACCTGTCAAAGGATCAGCGGTGAAGTTCATGAAAATTGTCAGAATGACACTGAATGGATATTTCACTGCTTAAAATGACAGAACTATTTCTTAATCACTGTTGAGAAGCAGGAAGGCTTTGTGTTTCACCAATTAAGGTGCCTTGCTCCCACTCTGCCGGCTGAGAGCATGAAAAATCACACCATTTTAAGATTCTGAATCATCAACTGAAAGAAAAGAATTTTGATATTCTGATAATGCCCCCTCACACATTGCACATGTTTTTCGAACTTTCTAAATGAGGACATACTTAGGGTGATCTAATTTGGTTTTCATAGAATGCAATTGCCACACGCTGACGTGATAATCCACAATGATGCTTGATGCAGAAGAAAAATGAAAAAATGTATTTTATAAACACCAGGAACAATACAGAGAAAAAGCAGCACAAAACTTCAACTTCAACTCAAGACAATGATTAGATGATGACTGAGGGTTTAAATACATAAAGTTAACAAGAGACTAAGTGAAGGACAGGTGTAGGTGATCAGTTGACATGGAAACGATCAAGATCCCCCTTTAAGGAGTAGATTCCAGACGCTCCTAAAACTGACACAAAAAGGGTGGTGGAGTGAAGACGGAACAGGTGGAGGGATGAAGGGCCAGGACCGTGTGGCAGAAGTGGGCCTAGAGGCCAAGGGGAGGCGGCAGTTCAGGAATCCAGGACAGAGCTGACAGTTCATTGAGCCAGGGTGGAGGCGTAGGAGCAGGAGACCTCCAGGGTGGAGCCAGTGGAGAACGAGACCTACAAGGTGGAGCAGGCAGAGCAGGAGACCTCCGGGGTGGAGCAGGCGGAGCAGGAGACCTCCAGGGTGAAGCAGCCGGAGCAGGAGACCTCCGGGGTGGAGCAGGTGGAGCAGGAGACCTCCAGGGTGGAGCAGCCGGAGCAGGAGACCTCCGGGGTGGAGCACGCGGAGCAGGAGACCTCCAGGGTGAAGCAGCCGGAGCAGGAGACCTCCAGGGTGAAGCAGCCGGAGCAGGAGACCTCCAGGTTGAAGCAGGCGGAGCAGGAGACCTCCAGGGTGAAGCATGTGGAGCAGGAGACCTCCAGGGTGGAGCCGGCGGAGCAGGAGACCTCCAGGGTGGAGCAGGCGGAGCAGGAGACCTCCAGGGTGGAGCAGGCGGAGCAGGAGACCTCCAGGTTGAAGCAGGCGGAGCAGGAGACCTCCAGGGTGAAGCAGCCGGAGCAGGAGACCTCCGGGGTGGAGCAGGCGGAGCAGGAGACCTCCAGGGTGAAGCAGCCGGAGCAGGAGACCTCCAGGGTGAAGCAGCCGGAGCAGGAGACCTCCAGGTTGAAGCAGGCGGAGCAGGAGACCTCCAGGGTGAAGCATGTGGAGCAGGAGACCTCCAGGGTGGAGCCGGCGGAGAAGGAGACCTACAAGTTGGAGCTGGAGACTATCACGGCATAGCAAGTAGAACAGAAGACCACCATTGCAGTGCAGGAGAAGCAAAAGACCCCCAAGGTAGAGCTGAATACCAACACAGCAGAGCAGACGGTACTGAAGATCCCCTTGGCGGAGTAGAGGACCTCAGCCAAGCAAACGGGACTGAAGACCCCCACAGAGAAGCAGAAGACCACCACCTCAGAGCAGGATACCCCTATGGTGGTTCTGAAGACCACATCAAAGCCTGGAGCCATGTCCGTACTGTCGGTGCTAGATACCACAGCATCACTGAAACAGAGCACAGAGAGATTATTTACAGCCTCAATGACCATAACTGGGAGCTCGGAGAGTTCAAAATTGGTTTCCGTGACAGGAAGCTCAGAGAGTTCAGATTCGGCCTCCTTGGCCATGACCAAGATAACAGGTAGCAGAGGTGTGGTGAGCAGGACGAGGCAGAGGGCCGTGAGAGATAAGAGACTGGTGCGTTACGCAGTTGGCGCTCATCAGTAATCACGCCACCGGCCTCACGCCATTTTCTCACGGCTCTCAGCCTAGTCCTGCTCGCCACAACAGGTAAAACATAGTTCACAAACGGTAGCCATAGACATTTTTTTGTAAACATGATTGACTCAATTTGAGGTAGTATGTGTTTGCTTTATTTAAGTTTCCTGTTTCCGGGCTTTTTATTTTGCTCTTTTACTTATTAAAATCCTTGAACTTCGAGCCACTAGCTTCTACGTCCCTTCCTTGATCCTGCCTGTCTTCTTTGTTTCCAAGAATTACGGTTACTCAATACAATCCACTTTTTGCCATTTGCACCCTTAACAATAATTCCCTTTTGACCTTAGGCATCACCACCGTGCTGACCATGACCACCATCAACACACATTTGAGGGAGACTCTTCCAAAGATTCCGTACGTCAAAGCCATTGACATGTACCTGATGGGCTGTTTCGTCTTCGTCTTTCTGGCTCTGCTGGAGTATGCCCTGGTCAACTACATCTTCTTCGGTAGGGGACCGCAGCGCCAGAAGAGAGCAGCTGAGAGAGCCTCCACAGCCAACAATGACAAAATGAGAATGGATCCCAACAAAGTATGTTTGAAATTCAAACACTTAGCAAAGTTTATAAAAGCTGCACAGTAACTTTAACAGTAACTATACATTTCAAGTTGAAAAAGTGAATTATAAAAATTGTGGAGACACTTTACAGTAAAGGTTCTATTTGACCACTTGGTAAAACTTGGCTGTCTAGAAAAGCAGTGTTTTTTTTGTGTGCCACATGACTAGAGAAAACCATGGAAGCTTATTTCCATCACAGAATGAAACATTTTAAAAGATAATTGGGACTTTTTATCTCACAATTGCGAGTTTATTTAATAAAGTCAAAATTGTGAGATTTAAAGTCAGAATTGCCAGATATACTCACAATTCTGACTTTTTTTCTCGCAATTCTGAACTTTATACAATTTAAAACTTTATAACTCCCAATTGCGTGTTATAATGTCAGAATTGCGAGATATAAACATGCAATTCATAGAAAAAAAGTCAGACTTGCAAGTTTATTTCTCACGATTGCGTGTTTAAATCTCACAATTCTGACTTTACAACAGGCAAATGCGACTTTATATCACACAATTATGACTTTATATCTTACAATTGTGACTTTATATATAAAAAAGTGCTATTACCTTTTTTTTTATTATGTGGCGGAAACAAGCAGGAAAACAGATAAAAAGGTTGGTAACTTTGGCACCCATAATGCACTGGGCTTCACCTGACTGCCCATGAGCAGGGATACAAAATGTGAAAGTATGATCTGTAGTTTTTTATAAAAGCCTTGGAGCTCTCAAAAATATGGTTTACGTCATCCAGCGGACATTTGCTGAAAAATATACAGGGAGGTAATGTGGATCTGACATTGTAACAATACAAAGCTGTTTAAATATCAGTGGTTACCCTTTAACTATATTAGTTAACATGAACTAATTATAAGTATTATTAGTGCTTTTTATAAATGCTTTTTAAGCATTTTTTAATCTTAGTTGATGTTCAACATCTACCAATTAACAAAATCAAAAGTTGTATCTGTTAATATTTTGAATGGTCCTGAGCTAACATGAACTAACAATGAACAGTTGTCTTTTATTATATGATGTCAAAACAAAGATTCATAAATACTGTAAAAAAAAAAAAAAAAGAAAAAAAAAAGTATTGCCCATTGTTAGTTAATGCATTAACTACTGGGCCGTTATTGTAAAGTGTTACCAAAATATTATATTTTTATACTGAAGTAGTTCTGCTCAGAATGTTTTCACAAAAACAGTGTTTAAAACAGAACATTGAAAACGGTCACTGACACTCATGTTGCCGGGAATCTGTTGGCAACTCTGAATTTAAATAGACCTAAATGACTCCAGGTGGCTTTGTCACTGCAAATCAATGTCAGTGTCAATGCCCGTTACTTGTGAATGGTTGTTTTGAATGTTCTGTCTAGTCTGTATTCATATTTTCACTGTAATTTCAATGTCTGATGTGATTGTAACCAACATGAGACTGCCCTATAAAATCTGTACATTTAGAGTAGTTTATTTGTTTGACAATGAAAGCAGAGGTTCTTCTTTAACATTTTGTTCGCTGTCATATTTGAAGGCTGTTTGGCTGTTGCAGACATCAGTGTGGTTTTATGTTGAGGTAGAATTTGAGTCAAGCCTTTTTTAACATAATGCAAAGAATGCAACCACCACTACATTAGTATACACAATTTAATACGTTGAGAGATATTCGCGTAACTTTTGCAAATAGTCAAATGCAATAACACGTCATCGCAGTGAGAATAACTAATTAACTTTTGTTTTACCCTCTAGGACATCAAACTCGGGTGACATCAGGTTAAATTAATAAAAAGGCAAATAAAAAGATAAATATGCAGTGGCTACAATAAGCTTGTTAACCCTTTGAAAATACAGTTAGTGGATTTCTGCATTGATTGCTTATAATGTGGTCTGATCTTCATCTATAGACACAATCTGACTTAACACAAAAAGTTGTGCTTTTCAAAAAAAATGTAAAAATTGAAAACACTAAGTGAACCTCTGTGTTACGACTTCTCCAAAAGCTAATTGGAGTCAATAACTATTCCATCCGCCTATTTCTATGCACATTTTGGGATTTCCCATAATAAATAAAAATAAAAAACTGGATGGAAATACCAAAATGAGCATAAATTACAACAACAAAAACGTGCATAAAAAAGTTATGCATTCAATTGGGTCAGATAAGCTTTTCATCCAATAAGAAAACATTTGCATAAACCATGATGGAAACACATTTACCGAATAAATTCCTCGATGCGCATCAAAAACGACATGTGACTTTGCGATGGGACAACATAGCTGGCCTTTCCAGCGGACCAATTTCACTGCACAGCATCTGAAATACTGTTTTGTCGTCAAAATGGTTCTGTATAATTACCTGCCAGAACTGTTTTATAAGTTATCAATGCTGAAAACCAGATATTTTGCAAGGGTTCACAAATGTTTGCTTGCGTCTATAAGAGAAATGCATCTAAGACAGATAAGAAGAGGCAGAAAACAGCACTCGCATGTTATAATAGTGCTTATTACTTCCCCCTTTTTTCCAAGTTCACAGTATCTGTAATATGTTAAAGCAACATAATAATCTAGATTGGACTAGCAGTATTTCAGGAAAACGATGATTGCTTAGGATAATGCTGTCTAGTAATGTACTATGGTTAGAAGATAAAATAATAGTTGTGATACTGTAGTCATTAAGTTGTTTATATATTTTGTATAATTATAACATAAAGACATATATCAGTAGATCTCATCTGGATTTTGCTTCTAGACCGAGATATTTATATTTATATATATTTTTTTGGAATTCAGCATTGTTTTCCCCATGCTCTCTGAGACCCAGTAGTAGCTACAGATCTGTGACTTATTTTTGGGTACTGACCCTAATATTTGAAAACCACTGAGCAATAACAGCACTCAGGGAACTGGTCAAGACTCTTGTTTGTTAAAATTTGAAGATGTTTCGCTGGTGCTCAGATGTAGTAGAAGTTATTGAAGGATGGCCTTGGATTTAGAGCTGTGGTTTTCTTTGAATCCACAAAATGCCAACATTGCCTCACACTTCTAAATTTTTTTTGAAAAGTGACTGCTTTTGATTTTGTATGCTTTCAGTGGTTGATGGGAAATGTAGTTCAGAGAGACGATGCTCTGTATGCCAGAATGAAACAGAGGGATATTGACGCACATGACTCCATGTGGGAACCGATCTTTGTGGACGATGCGGCATTAGGACTAGGCAATTCAAAAAATAAGGTACTGAAAACGTTCATCAAGAGAGTTATGGCGTATAGCGCGGCAAATTTATTTGATACCCAGTCTTTTTTTACAACATGTTCTCACTTCCAACTTGTCACATATGGACGCTTGGTCAGGAACCCTTGGGGTCACTTTCTAATGTGCAGGGTACCTTTTTATCATCATTTTTAAATGTGCAGGGCACTCCATTGCTTTTTGTTGTTTGCCTTATGCATCAAATCAAGCCACATTTGAATGCATTTGTAAAAGTAGAGAGGATTTCATAAATATTTATACTTTTTCCTAGATATTTTGGAGCACCTAGCCCCACCCCTACCCACTTCTCAACAATATAAAACACGTAACAGGCAAATAAAAGTAGTCACAGGTATTCATTGCAAAACTGACCAAAAATACAGTATAAAATGATTTAAAACAAGCCGTGTTGAATTCCAAGTCTTCTGAAGCCATACAGTATCTTTATGCTGAGGACACAGTGGAACTTAAGGCTTTCAATTAATTGCTGAAAATGATCTCGCTCCTTGAACGCATGCAGTCATATCTCATTCAAATGATACACCCGAACATTAGCACGTCACAATCTGTCGCAAGGCACCAAAAGCCAATGGCATTTCTCAATCAAAGCTGATGTAATGCTTCTTCTGGAAGTTGACACCGATATCCGACTCCCACCGTATGGAATAGACTCCCGGAATCGACTCCATTTTCTCCATTTATTGTGTCAAAATAGGTTCAGCAACGAGAATACAAGATTGCCGTCATTATTATACGGAGTGCCTAAAGGGACACGGGCCTAAAAAAATATGAGATGGAGGAAAAAATATTTGTCAAAGCTTTTGCGTTCTTTCACAAATGTTTTGCGTTTCACTGAGAAACTTTGTGTACGCAAAGTTTCTCGGAGGTACCCAAACCGTTTTGCGATCGAACGCTAACTTTCTCAGGGGAACACAAAACGTTTGTGAAAACACAAACGGCAAGAAAACGCAAAGTTTCTCGAGGGAACGCAAAGGTTTTGCCAGCACACACAAATTCTCTTGGGGGAACGTAAAACATTTGTGAGAGAACGCAAAATCATTGACTTATTCTCCCATCTAATTTTTTTCCCCACCATAACTATAATAGTAATAATATTACAATATTATAATTTTATTACACACTAAATGTTGGCTAATCTTTTTTTTTAAACTGAAACCTAAACCTAAAACTCCTTTTAAGCCACACACTGTTAAGCGTGATTTGCCAAAGTAGTCCAGTTTAGTCTAAAAAGCTGCGTGGACAGGAAAGTTCAAGATACTGAAAACAATGTCTTGCCTAAATACATATAATACACATAATACACATATTAATGTGTTTATTTTTTTAGCAGGTTTTTTTTTTTTTTTTTATTGATTAGTTTACTGGGTAACACTTTATTTTAATGTGTCCTTGTAACACGTTACATGTACTATTTAATTTACTGTATAATAACTTTAAATTAGGCATAATTACATCCAACTAGCCCTAAACCAAACCCTAATCCTACCGTAACCCTATAGTAAGTGCATGTAGTTAATTAATATTACTAAGTATTTAAATGTATAATTACACTTTTAACAGGGACACACATTAAAAAAAATGTAAACGTTTACTGATTATGAACACAAATTAGAATAACCATGGCAAACCAAATTAATATCGATTGTATTAAAAAAAAACAAAGCTGGCATTGAGGTATGTATAGTTACAATGTAATTGGCTGTTATCTTTTGTAAAGCAAGCTACATGTAGGATAAAGGTATGTGACTGTGGTGTTGTTTCTGCGACAGCTCCAGCTCTCTGACGCACGATTGAGCGATTTCAGACACAGCAACGGAGTCGACAACGACAGTCGATTCCTGTGCTGGAGTCAACTCCCACATGAGGGTTATTACGAGTCGAGGAATCGACTCTTTTGGAGTCGACTCCCCATCACTAGGAAATGAGCTTTACGGCGGATGGAAATTGTGATCACTTTTTGGGTCTGCTCCTCATGTAAATCAATCGTTTGGCCTCAGAACCCTCCAATATATGTACATCTTGAATAAATTGTGACTGTAGTTGTATCTGCCTGTTATATCCTGTGTTTTATGTTATATAATATACAAATGGGTTGGTTTAGGGGTATGGGTTGGGTTATGTGTGCTAAAATGTTTATATAGTGTAATGTAAATAAAATTATTCTGGCTGTTTAAATTGAAAATCATACCACAACATATATGCACTGCCCGGCCTAATTTTTTTTTTTTTTTTTTTGGATATAAATAGTCAAATGCTTAAGAGTCTAAGATTGGGTCATTGTTGCAGTGATTATTATGGTTCTATCATGTTATATGTTCGGCAACAGTTCTTCTTACCATAATTGATGGAGTGTGTAGCTTTTCATTTCTTAAACAGCCATATATGAAGACACATCATGGCCGGATTCCAGTATGACATTGATTCCTCAGGCTCAAATTGTGAAAGAATTGTTGGGAGGAAGCATGAATAATCATTTTCACCCATGAAGTCTAGTGCCCGGTTGCATAAAGCACCTTAAGTTTTTCCCTTAAGTATGATACTTACGGGGCGAATTACCCTTACCTAAGAGAATAACTTAAGAGTGTTGCAAATAATTTCTTAAACGGTTATCTTAGGTAAGGGAAACATTTAAGTGTTTCACGACAGCGATATTGGATTCACATTATAAAAGTCTGTTGTTGCCATAGATACGGAAAACACTAACATGTCGGAATATCACGTGTCAGTCCTCTGACGCTATCACGCAACACCGCGTTAGCTCCAAAGTGGCGGCAGTTTGTGTTGTTCACCGCCCCATGCTTTGGCATTTGTTTAGGTTTTGTGAATGCACTTCTGGCTCTGTGTTTCGAAATACAGCTGAGTATATTTCCATAGCATACCCGTTTTCTTCTGTCATGATTCCTTTTAAAACACGAATCAGCTCGTTCTCCTGTGAATCTTTTTCTGCACGGGTCGGCCACACACTCTCTTAACGTTGTGATAGTTTACATGCGAGTCGCGTATAATGACAGACAGACAGCCGTCTAGTTTGATAGCAATGTCAAATATTGCGCGTCGAACAAATCGGTATTCTTGCAACAATTTTTCATCGCTAAATTGGTCCAAAGGGTTCTCCCTATTCCCTATAATCTTCAGCTGGTTCCATAAATTCAGCCATGTCGTCTTATTTTTGTCCGCGTTACTCTTAAGGTTACGATTTCCAAACCTTAAGTTATACTTAGGGAAATTACCCTTAAGGGGTTTTATGCAACACTTAACGATTACATAAGTGAAAAAACAGCATTTAAGGTAAATTCTAAGTGTTTATGACGATTCACTTAACAAAAACGTTAAGTAACACTTAAGGGTATTTTTCTGCAACACCCTTAGGTTTAAGGGAAACATAAGGGTGACCTTAAGGGAAAATTACACTTAAGGTGCTTTATGCAACCGGGCACAGACCTTAAATTCACTGAAAGTATTTGGGATGTGCTGGAAGAGAAATTACAGAGTGCTGGACTCTTGCATTGTCAAAATGTGTGTACCTCTTGACGGAAATAACATCAAAACATTAATTTGCACACATTTTTGGCCAAGATCTTGTATTGACAATGCAAGAGTCAAGCGCTTGGTAAAGTTTTGACAATTTGAGCCTGATGAATCTTGACATTGTCATCCTGGAATATGTCCATGATGTGTCTTCCTACATGGTTGTTGAAGAAATGAAAAGCTACAAACTCCATCAATAGGGTTAGAAGGACTGTTGCCAAACATATAATGTGCTAGACACATTATAATCACTGCAATAATGATCCAGTCATAGACTCTTAGACATTTGAATCCAAACATCCACTTTTTGAGCCGGGCAGTGTATGGCAAAATAATACTCTTTCTATATTTTCATCATGATGACACAATTCCCATGACCCTTGCGTCTGTGTATTAATACCTGATGTTTCTCATTGAAAGCAATGGAGAACCTTGCATGTCGAAAAATGGTGCTAAAGGGGTAGCCTGTATGTTAATGTGACGAGTTGGTATTAAGAATGTGTTGTCATTTTTTACGATTTCTTGTTTCTTCTTAAAACAAATTGTTTACCCAAATTGAAAATTATGTCATTTAAACACTCTTATGTTGTCCAAACTCTGAAATGACTTTCTTCTGAATGGAAGATTTTCCGTGGTCTTATCGTGCAGCTTCAGATTACTTTGCAAAAGTCACATAAAGTACTCAACACCTGCTTTCTTGGTCAATATTTGTTATATTTATATATATATTGGTCCAGTTCTCTTTCAATATATAGAAAAAAGAGTGGGCAGGATATTTTTCAAAATCTCTTCTTGTGTTTCGAGGAAGAAAGAAAGTCAGGTTTTGAATGACATGTGGGTGAGTAAATCATAACAGAATGTTGTTGTTTTTCCTCCATTGCCATCATCACCTCTCTTTTCTCTCCACTCACCAAAACAGATGTTTACTATTTTAGATACTCTTCAATAAAATACCATTGAAAGTACAATTCAGAAAGGAAAAATACTGTATTTTTTTTATTTTTTGTTTTTTATTTATTAGATATTTCTACATATCGGTTCAGCATCCAAAAGGGTGGCCTTTTATTTGTCATGAAAAGGTCATAATGTTGTAGAAATATATATCATAAATTCTATCATGTATACCTATCTATGCCTTACCTTACTTTGCTTTACATCTCTGTGTGCACCAACACATTTCCATTATTCTGTGTTACTGGCACTTTGTTGGTTTGTCTCAGTCTATGTGAAATACTGTGTTAAAATGCCCCAAAGTCTAAAGAATAATTCATAAAAAGCAGCAGGTAAGTTAGAATTTGTTCTCTTATTCTTACTTTATATTTGATGTAAATGTGATTAATTTAATCGGAAATGTATTTTATATATGTATATATATATATATATAACGTTTAAGATATTTATGAAAACAGACACCAATCTGTAATTTTTTTTCTCCAATTGATATTGTTTATAAGGCATAACAAAGTAATGGAAACCGAAAATAATAGTTACCATTACTAACCTGTCCATCTGTCTTATGTCTTAGATGGACCCCCATGAAAACATCCTTCTCAGTCCTCTGGAGATCAAGAATGAAATGGGCACATCAGAGTTAAGTCTGGGTTTGGGCGACCCCCGTTCAACCATGCTGGCGTTTGACAGCTCCACGCTGCAGTATCGGAAAGCCGGCCTGGCCAGGCACAACTTTGGGCACAATGCGCTGGAACGCCACGTTGCTCAGAAGAAGAGCCGACTACGACGGCGCACTTCACAGCTCAAGATCAACATCCCTGACTTAACTGATGTAAATTCAATCGACAAATGGTCGAGAATGATCTTCCCCACCGTATTTTCTTTCTTCAATGTCATCTATTGGCTTTATTATGTCAACTAACTGGATTGCGGAGCCGTCCAAGAAGCGCCACTTATTTTTATGTCAGTGTATTCTTCCGTTATCCTGCGTCTGATTTTGCAATACAAGAAGGACTTATGTTGACAGATTAAAATCAGGACTAACTCTCTGTGACCTTGGGTTCACCTTAATTGCTGGCTGACACCGATACTCTAAAGAGGTTAAGAACAAATGGTGCCTATTCCAAAATTCTGTAGTTTTTAATGCGTTTGAGTTTTTTTTTATTTTTTATAATTTTATCAAATCAGTTATTGCTGCAAATTAGTATCTTTTTAGCAACAGAAAATCAAAGACCTAAAGATTAGACATCCACAGCACTTCACCGTCAGTTCGTTCCTCCTTTAGCAATAGAAAGCAGCACTCAATAATTTAATGTTTCTCTTTCTTTATTTGTAGAGTAAGGAGACTATAGGAATAGTTTTATCATGTGGTTGTATTTTCTACTTCACACACAGATGATAGTTCATTTATTCAAGAGCATTTATTATACACTTTTACTTAACCTCATATATTTAGGTAAAACGTGTCACTCAAATCCTTTTCTCGAAAGTGTATTGACACTTTGGTAAGCTTTACATTTCCAATAGGCTTATATTATGTTTAATTTTGATGATCAGCATGCTATAGTTGAAGGTATTACTTCTATCTACCCCAAACAACTCGATTCAGCTGCTAACTCTAATCATCTTTATAGCTCCCATAAATCTTACATTATGCTGTCTACCCATTAGCATTCCCATTCATCTCAATTGCAGTTGTTCTACTGATGCTTGAAAGTATGTGACCTGAATTCCGGCATCATTGTTCTTGATGGTGAACATGACGGACTGTTATTCAGCAGGAATAACATTATTAGCTGATAGCATCAGAGGAACAACCCTAAACCCAAACCCTTCAGCAGCGATTACTCGGAGCTGTGATGTGAAGGAAAAATATAACCCTTTTCCCGTTTGTAAGAGCACTCCAAAAAACTACGCCACTGGCAAAAAATGATGAATATTTTATTCATCAGACTATAGTATATATGCTTTTAAATAGCAAAATGGTGTAGTTACAACATCTAGTGACCCGGCCATACCTTCTCACTCCGACGGCATCAAAAACTGCAGCATTGTCAGATGCCTTGCCACTATTAAGATGCTAAAGGCACACGTTTGGCTATTGCTAAACACTGTCTACAGACTAGGATAACCATTTGCTTTTAATGAGAAACCATTCCTGTCAATGGATACAAATGACGTGGGCTTTATTATTGGTAAAAAAAAATGTATATTGATTTTTTTAAGCCAGAATTTTATTTACACTACACTCGGGGCTTGACAACTTAATCTTGAATTTTATATATATTATATCAATTTTACAGTTGTAGTCTTTTAAAAAGGCATCTGAAATAAAATAAAAAAAACTAAGTGCAATGTAGTGTTATAGATTATAGTTTTTTTGATACACATCGATATTGAAATATCCAAGACTCATTTTCCGCAGAGTAGATACATGATACCAGCTGTGCTTTCTCGCTCTCTCAACTCTCCTCTCCTCACTCACTCGTTTCATTTGCTCCAGATGAATATTGTTGCTGTTGAATTTCGGCATTTCGGCATGGAATTGCTCGTATTGTGCGTAATTTTACTCTTTCCCGCAAATTTTGTGCCACCTCTCAGTACTTAATTGAGTTATTTTCTGCTGCTTATTGCACTTCAACAGTCAAATACACACAAAATAATGTCAAAGTGCTGGTCTTCGTGACTATTCACATAACCACAATCAGTTATGTTTGAATTCAACGTGAACATTTGAGAAACGCATGTGTAACAGTATAATGGATCCGTGCGTCTGGTCTTAAAGTGACAGCAGCCTAATAAACCTGCTGCCAATTTATGAGATAAAATAAAAAAATATCTATATGGCAGCTTTCCCCCATGGTATCGATGTCAAAATTGTGGCCAGTGTAAATGCTGAGTGGCCGTAACTTTGGAAAACCACTAGTCACAGTAACTGGTGCACAAAAAAGTTTTATTTTAAAATTTTTACAATTTAGACAGTTTGAGCACCTAACCCGACCCCTAAACCTAACTCAAACCATTTCTCAATAGAAACGAGGATATAACAGGATACAAGTACAGTCACAAATATTTATTCAAAACTTGCAAATATTCCAAGTTTTACTGAAGAAGCGTCATCTATTGAATGAGGTGTGTGACTTTCTTCAAAGAGCATTAAGATTTTCAGTGATTAAAACCTTAAATTTCACTCTGTTCCTCACATAAAAATAACATATGGCTTCAGAAGACTTGGAATGCACCACAAGTCATTTTTCAGACTTGTATATAATAAATGACTGACTGTTCTTTCATCTGCCTGTTACGTGTTTGATCCAGTTGAAAAGTGGTCAAGTTTAGGGTTGGAGTAGTATTAGGTGCTCAAAAATATCTTTAAAAGGATCAAAATAATTTCTACTTTTACAGATGCATGCAAAGTATTAAAAGCATAATCCATTTTTGTTTTTACAAAAAAAAACAGTAATGTGGAGACATTTTACCTGAAATTATAATGATATGAGACACATAAAGCAAGAAATTGCAAGCAAGCATGCAGTTTCATATTGTCTTAGTAGTTGCACGCAGAGCGATTGATCATGCTTCGGTTTTTGTCTCCTTTTGAGTGAGAATAATAACCTTTGACAAAAATCTTGTCCCTAAGGTTAATCGACGGCACAGATGTCTCTGTGAATAGTTGTAGAGAAACTAATGAAATGAACGGAAATTGAGCCAGACAAGGCTTAAGACTAGTCCCAGACTAAATTGTTGGCATGTTTGAGCTGTTTTAACTCCAAGTAACTATTTTAAGAGATATGTCAGTGCCATTTTTATTTTTCTAAGTCATGTTTATAAAAGCTACTTAAATAAGGCCTATTCCTGGCTTAATCTAAACCCTACCTGTGAAACCGGGTCATTGTTTTACTAATATATCACTAAAATGAAAGTAGGCTATACATTTGGGTAACACTTTATTACGATGGTCCACTTTAGACATTCTACTATTATCTACTAACCAGTCAAGTACATGTCAACTAACTCTCTTTGGCCTATTAGTAGACTGTTAGTAGACCTTTGGCAAACCCAGCGTGCTTTTTCTTTCTTTCTCCTTATCTTGCATCAATTGTCTATCTTATAAACACTTGCACCTCTGTGTGGGCATGCCACGTCGAGAGTATTATTCAACTTCTTTCTTTCTGATTGGATGTTTACAGTCAGTATATGCGCTTTGAACATCTTAAAGCATTATACATATTCATACTGATTTTGCTTTAGAAGCCAGCAGTTAAGGAATCTCTTGGCTTCGGCAATGAAAAATAGTTAGCAAAATTAATTCCTCTGTGTTATGTATTGTAAATATCACTTGTACAGAATTCAGAAGAAGAGAGTAGTCCTGTGTTTACATATGAAATGAAATGAAAATGGTGAATTGTTGATATGGTGGAGGGGCTCATGGTGTTGAGCCAATACTGTAATTCCATCAAAAGGAGCCAGTCAAAGCCCATCATCCTCCACCTGTGAGAACGGCATATGAATATAGTTTAGCCTTACAATGCTTGAAAAAAATTAAAAGCACAATACTGAACAGATTTCATTGAGGATAGTATATATACTCACTGATTTATACATTTTAATTTAATTACATATTTTATAATTATTATTTAAATTAATATTTTTTTTAATGGTACTGTACATCTGTCATATTCAATTCATTTCTAAATATGTGTAATCATGATGGATCTGCATGCAAGACATTTTACATCAAGGTGTGAAACTTCAATTTTATAGCAACTATATATATCATGTTCACCAAGATTTCTTTGTAGTTTGACATTTTATATCTCAATATATCAATCTGTTTTCTTGGCTTTTTTAAGATCAAAAGTCAACAGAATTGAAACAACACATAAGAAGTTAGAAGCTCAAGGAAGTAATAATTAACACTGGATTTCTTTTCTTTTCTCCCGCCCCCTTTGAACACGAGTAATAACTACATATTGAATGAAACTAACTAAATCTTATGAAGCACTATTCATAACCAGGGAATTGTGGACTTAGAAGCATGCAGGAAATCAAGCAACCCGTACTTATTACCAATATTTAATAATGCATCCCTAACTCATATCTTAACTGCATGCAATACTGGTACCATACATTCCAAAAAATATTTTGCAATTCACATTGCTAAACTGATCTAAAAAGTCAAATTAAACAAAAGTTATCATATCTGTATAAGCATAGCTTCGTCACTCAATGATCAGAAATGTATGAATGCACAATGGACAATAAATATAGGTTAACATTGATTGTATATTCATAGTGATGGTAAGAGATTATGTAACAATTAAGTGTAACAATATGATATTTTAGGCATTGATTCTGCTGTCCATTTGTCACAATTACTTCCCCTATTCATGCCCACATAAACGGTTTTCTTTGTCCATTCTTTAGAAGTTTATTGATTTATTAAGGTTTATAAGATTATTGGACTCAGTCTGCAGAAGATATCTTGGTGTTGTACATTATTAAAGGACATTATGGAAGGACTTGGGCATTAGGACTTATTTTAATATATTCCAAAAACAATTTCTAGATGTAAATATGAACTATACTAAACATCTAATTGGAACAGGGTGTTCATGTAAATACAAAATTCTTTCTAACAATGTGTAATGTAATATTTCTAAGCTTTCTTGTTTGTACTTTACTGGGTAATGCAAAGGTTACGAAGCAATGTTATGGGAAATACTTGATGACTAATCAATAGTGTAAACAATTTGAAACAACTCTCCTTAGTGAACAAATATTTCTAGTTTTCACTTTTTTTATTTTTTATTTTACCTGGCAGAAAGTCTATAAGTCAATATCCAGCATTATTTATTGTGCAGTCCCTTCTCTCTCCGTTCCTTTCTGGCATTCTTTTTCGGATCACATTGACATTCGGAAAAACTACAATGGTTTATTTTCTTTGTATTTGAACATGTATTTTCACTCTCGTGTCCTAACAATTATTAGATGCCACAATTAGGCCTTTTTAGCTGTTTTAAGAGAACATTGTGTATGATTGTGTTGGGGGGAGGGGGGATGTGAGACACACAATCACACACTGCATGTGTGTGAGCACTAGCTTCTGAGAAAATGCACAAATGTCAAACACTTGGTTACTGCTTTGCTTTTTGTTTGTGCCTCTCATTATTTTACTTTACTTTTTTAATTAATATTTTTTTATATATTTGTACTCTAACAAAATACTCCAAATACTCCAACAAAACTCATTTGAGAATGATAAAGACGGCAAACTGACTATGTTTTTTGCACATGTTCACAGATTAAGCCTTAGCTTCCATTCACAGAGATGTAACAATATCTCACAACATCAGAAACCAACAAACCCTCTTTGACGGCAACCAGAGGGTCATCAGATGCATATGGACTGACAGAAAAACAAAAATTCTGTTATAATCTTCGAAAATCTATGAACTCTCAATAAATACTGTATAAAACTCTAAAAGTGTTCAGATTCAGTTTATGATGATGTTTTCTCGTGTAATGTTCCTTCTCTGAACACTACCTAACACATTCACACCCACATTCACTGTCATTATTAGTGGTCTGAATCTGCTTATATTCAAAATATCTGTTACTATATATAGGCAACCTTACATGTGTGCTTACTATCTGAGCCTGTTATAATGTCCTACACTCTAATTCTCACTTTACAAAATTAAAAATATCATTATACTGACAAACTGTCACAAGTAGCTCCACAAACGATGACGACAAGTATGATTGAGCTCAAATAAGGTAGTTAATAAAACAAAACAAATAATGAATAATAAACTACTAATAAAAACAGCAATGTAGATGTCCTGTGGCTCTCGACCCCGTCCTATTTCATACCACAGTAACATTAATAAAACTTGAACACATTAGCTCATACACGATTTCTGCCCGAGTCCATCGGATTGCTCTCCATCGGCTGTGGAGGTGAAGACAACAACTCCCATGATTCCACGCTCATTTATGGCATCATCAAGCTAGGCCTCTGTAATTGTTTTAACAATCGACCTCTAGCGGCAAAAATTACATACTGCGCCTTTAATAGACTCATTTCAATGATGTAAAAACAATTAGCACAACAATTTGTAACAAAACAGATTGTATTTTAATACTTTTAATACTATGTCTGTACAGAAAATAACACATTTCTGTAAATGAAATTTCCAAACTTAAAGGTACACTATGTAACGTTAATTAACAAAAATAAAATGAGTCAGATTCTTCTTCCAAAACGTGTTTTTGTCTTTCCCCGATTTACTATGGTAAGCCTGTTATAAGTGTTGTATTTTAGACCTGACGGGTGGATTGTAATTTGAAATCGCATTCATACGTCACTCATAATAATGTGAGAATATGCATTGACTTGGCTTTTCAGAGATGGCAAGAAGAACTATGGGGTTTGACATGTAAAAGTGAAGCAGAGATTGTGTTTTATACTCAACAGGAGAGTAAGGTATTTTATTGAACAGATAAATTGCCATATGTATTTCTCTAACAGAGTTCATTGTAAAGTATTATCTATTGAAAAGGCCATGAGAAGGAGAAGACTTGTTCTTTAAGGTGAAAATGCTTTAGGGATGTATGATGTATACTTAGCTAGCTAGCATTTATTTTAGGCTCATATAGTATTGCTCATGTGTTATACTGTTATAACATATACTAAAGCCTTCTTGATCAATGTCGTAGACCTATAGAGAGACAGATTTGTTAAGCTTCCTCCAGGTTTAGTTATGATCATAAAGCCTTCCTTGGGGGCTCTATTCTTAGTTGGGACAGAATAGGAATAAGACAAAAGATTATCAATGTGCTTCACATACGTTACCCAAACGTACTTATTCCAGGCGCTTATCCACACGTACGTTATTTAGATGCAAACAAAAATTCTCAGCCACGTCACATTGAGCTCCAACACGTGACCGTGACATCTAACATCTAAACTTAACATTTAACGCATGTGTACTATTAGGATTAGTCCAGTTCATTGTCAGATTTCACACCCCATCGCCAGACAGTTTGCAACGCGGGCATCCTACATGTGGGTCGTGTGTGTTAACTATATAAATGTATGGCATTTACATATTGCTATGACAACAATGCTTTTAAAAAATAATTCTAAACTACAAAGTATTAACATTAAGTTTGCTGATTATTCTATTGAGTCTATCTCTTTCTATCGCTGAAATAAATTAACCAATCAGAGGCCTCTAGAGGAATTTACAGCCCATTTGGAGCTTTATACACCTATTTGGATCTGCCCTGTTCTATCGGAGCTGGCTCCAACCTCCATATGAGCAGGGAAATGTGTGTTATTTGTGACCGTGTGCTCAGTGCAGTTCTAATGTAGTACTTCACAGTCTCATTACCTTGAACTTTTAAGTTATCAGTTTATATTAGTCTAACAACACACTGAATCAGTCAGGCGTGCGTTTCCCGTACAACGTCGTAACTCGCTGCTTAACTACCATAGTACAATGTATCGTTGAAGAAATCAACTAGTTAGTAACGACTGTTTTCCAAAACCGTATTGACTCGAATTTTTCGTTCAACCATGTTGGTTGATGATGTCACACACGTGGTGGAGTAATAACTACTTTTAATGAATCCGTTTGAGATCGAATTAACGCTAGATGTTTTGCTATAAACTATGGACATGGCATCTGAGGACTATTTCTCTTTCTTTTTTTGTGCTTTATTTACAGATTCAATCATAGGCTTGTTCTTACAAAGTAGAACACGTTCTGTCAGAACCACTATCGTCAAATACGATTGACCATTAGCATATAGTTAGGACTGGCGTATGGTTCTGTTCTGGGCAAGAACTCCCGGCGCATAGATAAGAGCAGCAATAACCCCCCTTAGGGTAAACAGAACTGAACCAACATGAATGTTTTCCAGATATCATTAATGTCAATATTTGAATGTAAACATAATTCGAGAATTTATTCTGATTCAAGGGGAATCAGAAGGCCAGATCCTGACTGAGACAGGAGGAGCTGGGGAGGGAGGAGGGTAACAGCTCCTGAGAAACATGATCGCTGCTGATAATACTGAAGGAGCTTATATATGTATACAGTGATAGGCGTCGTATTCCTATTGGTAGACGTGGATCAGCTGAGAGTCACTGATGCGAGCTGGACTAACGTAACCTGCCAGAACTGACGCTACGCTTGATTTCTCACATGCCAAATAACGTTGCTCTTCAAAAACTCTGCTTTAAATATCTTAAACAAAATATATTTTATATATTTAATACGTAAATTACATTTGTATGTATTCTAAATAAAATATATAGATTGTACTGAATGTCAGATTGCTTATTTGGCTCAAGATAAGGATTTATTGTGTCCACATGTCATGCAAACAAGAAACTCTGGTTCTAACCACAGGTCGAGAGCTGTCGTTCCAAACACACAACTTTGAAATGCTGTTTGCGAATGTTCGCTAAAACTATGTTTTCAAGAAACACTGACTCGTTGAACTATGCTGATAATGATGGAACTTGCGACCATAGTTGGCAAACGGTGCTTTTGGGAAACTCACCCCAGAGCGGTTCAATACATTTCACTCATTAACTGATCCAAGTCATCATGTTCAGTCAAGTCAGACTCAAAATGAACCTTCAGACCAAAAAATAATAATAATAACTTAAAATATAATGAATTTTGTTTAGTGTGTATAAAGTTTGAACCAATTATAATCTGTTTATAAGATTTACTTTTTCTCATTTGTGTAGTACCTAATATGTTTGCATAGCATTGGTTATCCACTTGGTCCAATGTAAAATTGACTGCATTTATATAGCGCTTTCTCAGACCCAATGGCCACCAAAGCGCTTTACATTTTGCCTCACATTCACCCATTCACTCACTCATTCATACATCGACGGCGGTGTCAGCCATGCAAGGCGCCATCCAGCTCGTTGGGAGCAGCTGGGGTTAGCTGTATTGCTCATGGACACCTCGATACTTGGTCAGGTGGAACTGGCATTGAACCACCAACCTTCTGGTTTGTAGACAACCTACATGAACCACTGAGCCACTGCCGCCCCTAAAATGTGTGTCCTGAAGCAAGACCAGCTGAGCGCAACTTCCTCAAAGAATGCAAAAAGGACTTTAAAATGTAACTGATGGCACACAAAATGCTGTTTTAAAAGGTATGCTTTTCCTTCTATTCTTTTTTTTTACCTTCTTTTTTGACTTTCCATGCATGATCACACAAATAAGCAGAACATGTGCTTGCATGAACATTTTTCTGCCCTGCTTTGATGTTCAGATATTTCGATTCACCTGGTGCGGAAAGACAAATTTGCAGTGCAGTGAAAATAAAGCGCCATGTATTATTCAACACCTGGGGCAGAACAGCAGTGCCATCGAATGCCATGCACAAGCTAGTTTTAGATGCTCAAATATGCATACTCATAGAAATAGAGATATGCACGCATGGGCCAGTCCATTTGATTTGGTTTGCTTTCTAATTACTTTTTAAAGCTTTCACTTTTTATTCTCCCAAAAGACAAAACAATAAACAACAAAGTTCTTTTTTACGCTCTGTTCTCGTGACAAAAAGTTGAGTAACTGAATTGATAAAACCTTCATACTTTACAAGAGTACAAACACTCGTGTATGGCCTTGATGTCTACTTGATAGCTACTTTCTCAAGCATTCTTGCTGAGTTTGTCCCTCCTAAGTGACCAATTTGTAACACTTCTCATAGGTAGTGACTGCATCAAAAAAACGTTTCTTACACAAAATGCACAGGAGACTCACCAAACATTTGTTTTCAATAGAATTTGATGTTGAGAAAACGCATTAATGTAATTACCCTTGATTTTGAGGGTAGTTTACCCACACACACTTTTTTATTCTCAGTACACACAAACATATGTAATATCTATATGTGACATGCATAAATGTGTAGAAAAGTAAAGTGAACCTTGAGAGCCTTGTGTTTGCAATGAGTTTGTGTGGTTCATGCACATTGTGAGACGATCTGAAAGCGCTACAAACAGTTTGTCATTAAATTGGATCCATTTGTGGTTTAATAATCATACAAGGCCAGGGTCAAAGTTGCAAGAGGTCTATTCTCTAATGCTTTGTTCAGACAGCCAACATTTCCCCCCGTAAAGTAAATTTAGTTTAATCAGTACAACATAAAAACAAGTTAACTGTCTGAATAAAGCCTTAGAGACTAGACCTGACTAAACTTTGACCCTGGCCTAGCATGATTATTAAATCACAAAAGGCTTCAGTAAAATAACATCAACTCTTAAATCTTACAATAAATGCAATCTTACAAATTAATTCCAAAGCACGTTCATATAGAATTGTTTTTACAAGACGTTTGAATGGACTTCAAGTCACTTTCAGAATGCCTATGTTACAGTAAGTCCTAAAGGTAGGATTTGAACATATATATATGTATATGTATATATATGTGCAGTTCAGATTTACAGCATCACACTATAGTAGGGTGAACAACATTTACATTTTCTCCCTGGCAAAGGTCAGCAAAATCATAACTTAAACTGTTTTAAGAGACGTGATTCTGAAACTCTCAAATTACACCACGAATACATAGTGTGATATAAACAGACCATGAGAATCTCTTCTGGTTTACATATTTCTGACATTTCACCACATTAAAAAGACTGTGATGATAATAACACAACTTATGATGATTTTATTTTAATTGTTGCCTCTTCTTTGCAGTCTTCATTCTTAGTTGTTCCATATGCATGGAGAAAAAATATAATCGTATTAATTTCAGAGGAAAACGTTAAGTTCAGGATAAACCATCTCTGCACCATGGTCTTTATTTGGTGACTTCTGTACTATAGTCCAGGTGATATGTGCAACATTTGAGGTGGTTTGTTCACTTTTTCATAAAAGCATGAAACTTGGTACTCTTGTACAGTTTGGGGCCCTGAACAGTTTC